>JAJJWX010003050.1:0-1200000 GCA_023529315.1 Papaver bracteatum
CTCATAATATGTTGTGTACCCTTATGGTTTGGGTGACTTTTTGATTTAGCAATATTAAGTTCTAGCCAAAGTTGGTAGGCTTTATCAAAGGATCATGAGGGATTCCTGTAGAAATAATATGTGAAAAAGTCACAATATGTTGAATCGGTTTTGGTTTAGCATAAAAGCATATGTGTTTCGACAGTTTTCAACTTTTGCTTGCAATTGTTAAAACCGATTTTCAACCTTTCTCTGGTAAAGGTTGGTTGTTGTTATTATTTTGTTTTGGCATGATAATAACAACATGATGGTATTTCGATATCAATTCTCCCGGAATAAGAAAGCGATGTAATCATATTTTGAGAAGTTGGATGCGAAATTGAGGTAACAATCTTGTTAGTTAATTGTTTTCCTCTTTTGAGAAAAACCTATTTTTATTTGATATATATATATATTGCTTTTTCTTAAAAGAAATTGTGGGTACAATTGATTTGTTTATTTCATTATATATGTATGGATGTGTGTGTGTGTGTGATTCAATTGTTTCTGGTTAAGTAAAACTTTTGTTATCTTGCTTTGTTGTGTGATATCATTAGTTTAAGCTTACGAAATTTGGTGCAATTGCGGTGCTTTAATGTTTACGATAATTCAATTGCTTCCAGTTAAATAAAACAATTGTTATTTTGCTTTATTGTGTGGTATCAATTGTTTAAGCTTATAAAATTTTGGTGCAATAGTGAAACTTTGGTTTATATATGTTGTTTTTATTGTATCCGGTTGAGGTAAATAATTATGCAAGTTGATTTATTGGTTTGTATGAATTTTTTATGGCTTAATGAATGAATATGTTGACGGGACGAGTTGTTTAGTCCAATTCGATTTCGGATAAGCTAAGCTAAGTTAATTCGGATCTTGGTTAGACTTATCAAAGTGGAGGTTTCGGTTATTCAAGTCTAGCCGAAAGCCTAAACAAGGAAATGCTAGTTAACTAACCTAGTATTTGGCTTGTTTGAAATCTAAAGGTCTAAGTTATATGGATAATTAGAACCTGATGAAAAAAATGGAGTTTATCTTCGTTTTGGTCTTATCGAATGAAGCGGTTGTATTTATACAATCAGTTTAGCAAAGGGACTAACTTGCTTAGTTGTTTTTTGGTTTGCTAATCTAGTTGGGAAAATTGCTTCGGGAAATTATTCCCATGATAACATATCAAAACGTAATTACTTGTAGTTTCGGTTTTGATATTGGTTAAAAATGGTATGTAAAACCCTCGTGCTTGACTCAACATGTTGCAAGTCTAGTTTGAGATTTGTAAGATCCTTTTCGTGTTTTCCATTATTTTTTCGTTTCTTTGTCATTTTTGTGACAAAAATGGGGAGAAATATATGGAGTAAATAAGTGATGTCGGTATCAATTTATGGTTGATTGGTGTCACTAGGAAAGAGGACAATGGTGCTTGAACGTTTATCTAACGAATGAGGAAAAGCACAGACTAAGGGGGAGTAACATATCATATGAATGGGATAACAAAGATGTGCGGATTGAAAATCTACCTATCTCACCTTTAGGGGGAGTATAAGCTTTGTTATTATAGTGCAGCTACTGCATTTTTGAGGATTGAATGAATGCAGGTTATGTGTTGTGGATTCGGTAATCAAGCGTATGTGTAATGAATTCTTGTAATTTTTTTATCCATATGATTGTAAGAGTTTTGTCATTAAAATTGACAAAGGGGGAGATTGTTAGAGCATTGCTCAGTTGAACCCACCAAGCGTTGGTGTGTCAAGTTTGGTTGTCATATTTTAGTGAAGCAAAACTCATTTAAGAGTCGCTTGATTTAAATGTACTAGAGTCAACTTCGTATAGGTTAGATTTAAAGTATTAGGGTGAGACATTACAAGTATTATGAAGACTTGAAGAAGTGAGGAAGTGCGGAGCTACAACGACAACATATTCCTTCCATTTGAGGTTAGTGATATTTGACTTGGACTGTTTCATTCCCTAACGTATCTTTCAAGTCGTGCATATTGAAAACATAAAGCCGCGAAGCATGTACACTCTAGATATACATAGTATTAAGGAATACAATATAAAGTTTCTTGATTAACCATTAAACTTTGTATATAATACATCGAGATAATCTTATGAATGCTATTGTGATTATGTATGGGTATGAGGTGAGGATTTCATCCTAGGGAACAATGTTTACATGTGTTCTAAGGAAGTAAGTTCATGATATGTGTTGTGAACCGAAAAGGAAATCTCCAGGCGTTATTCGAGATGTTCTTCATTGCATATCTTATGAACGGCCAATATGTGTGATTAGTATAACCACTCATGACTTGTTTGTGTTCTTGGTAAAACTATTCACATGAGGCCTGACTTATGTATTGGTATGACTTTTATTACTGAAACCGATCTTAAGTAATCACCTGGGGTATGATTGGGATGTGTATGTCTAAACTTATTACTGGTAAGAGGGGAACCGATCCTAGTATGAGGTGCAGTGCATCACAAGGGGAACCGATCCTTGTATGAGGTGCATCAAGGTTTATGGAAGAAAGGGGAACCGATCCTATGAACATGTGTAATACGTTTTTGGGAAGGGGGAACCGATCCTATGAATATGTGTAGTGCATACAAGTTAGATACCAAATATATGTGGGGAACCGATCCTAGTACCTAGTCAGCCGTATCTTTGGTAAGCTAGTGTAACTATGCACAATACTCACATGGAGGTAGAACCGAAACTTGTTTTGGTAGAACCGTAAACCCATGATTTGTGATTGAGTAGTACTTGATCAATCACATAGTTCTTGAAAGTTAGATGAACCAATTCTAAACTTGTTTGGAAGTGTGGTAAATCGGTTTCAAGTGAGCAAGCATGGAAAGACTTGCAAGAGTAAGATGTCGACACTCTTTGAACACGGTGCATTAATGCTTATTTTATTTTGTTCAAAGATATTTCTTAAAGGCTAAGAAGGAAGTAAATCCCAAGATCGAATTAAATAAGTTAAGAATCTTTTTAATTAAGGGTTTTTAATTATATATGGAAAATAAGAATTAGTAATGTGCATTTGATAATTAAAGATTTTCCAAGGAGATTTCGATTGTTATTTTTGGACAGTGCATTCACAGGAATTATGAAAACCAAATCTAGTGGAGTAATGAAAAATATCTTGAGAATACTTCCGGTTTTGGAAATTCCTTGATGTACAAACTTCCTTGTCTATAAATACTTTGAGTTTGCATTTCTAGAAAACTAATCCTGCGTAACATAGACTTACTCTTTTGTCTTTGTTGCTGGTGAAGCCGCCTATCGGAGAGGAGAGTAATATAATTAGGTGAAATCTCTTACGGTCGCTCAATTTAAAGTCTTCTTTGGGATTGAGAAGCTCTAGCGCGACCCGTTGGTGGGAAACTAGATATTGCAGTTTATCTTTAGTTTTCGTATTGATTTGATTGACTAACGGTGGTTGAATCTTGATTGCACCTAGTTTGTTTATGCTTGAGAATCTTCTCTTCTGATATAAGATTCACTCAAACTAGTTCAAGGTTTCGACAGAGATCTTTAGACTGTTGTTAGATCTAAAGACGATCTTGTGATAATCCATTGTTAACAGACTCCGTTCTGTGTGTAATTGATCACAAGAGATTCAAGTAGGTGTGTGCAGGTGGTTATTGAATATCTAAGAAGATTTAAAGACAAAGAAGATATTGAAGATTTCTAACTTGGCTTTTTCAATCTTTGGTGTGCACAATACTTGTTTGGGAAAAAGGGGATCCAATTAATAATCGATTTATCCTTGTGGTAGATTAGATTAATTAATTGAGGAAGATCGGCATCAACACATATCACTTTGTTGAAGAGTGTTGATTGGCTTAATCTTAATGATTACCTTTTGGTGATTGAACATAAGATAGATCTTGGAACCTGGAAAAGGAGTTTATGTTAAGATAAACATAAGAGCCTTTGTGCAACTCATATCACTTGGTTGAAGAGAGTTGATACCAAACAGATTTGTTGTTCCTTTAATGTTTGGAATACGAACCAAAGGAATTGGTCCAAGTACGTGACTTGTTTACAGGTTGGAGGCATGGGAATACAGACAGAACTAAGTGAACTGTAGGTTTAGTTGCTTGGTCTCAACTATACGAAGTTGGTTTATTTTGTATAGCGGCTTAATCCCGAGAGTATTCAATTCTGGACAAGGTCCCGGGTTTTTCTGCATTTGCGGTTTCCTCATTAAAAAAATCTTGCTATGTCATTTACTTTATATTTCCGCATTATAATTATTTATTATAATTAAAGTAAATTGCACAAATTTTAATTCCTATTTACTTGATACGTGAATCCTATTGTGTTTGGTTAAGCCCGAAACTTTGTATCAAGTAAACATACTTCGTTGTTGTATTGTCTCGATCTCGTATCCATAGACGATCACATGAAATGTGAACCGATTAGTTGTATTGTCTCGACTCTTTCCATAGACAATCACTTTCGGAGAAAGGACTTACAGGAAGGAAAAGTTTTAGCTTGAAGTATATTTGGGTACCCTCGCCTTTTCAACTGCATCTCCATAAACTTTTCCATACTGAAGGCTCAATTGTTACCCCATTGACTTGAACTTCTCTGTTGCACATAGTCAGCATCTTGTAAGTACTTTTAACTGAGAGCTTACCATTTGTAGCAGGCATCCAGAGCATGACATCCTCTTTGGTAGAATCAATATAAAAATTTTGTATTTTGCTAGAAGTATTAGCATCAAACAGTTGATATAGGAAATTGGCATTCCATAGATTAGTGTCAAGTATAAGTAATTCTGCAACTGCTTCGTAGAATCTGAATAAATCATTGTTTGGAGTTGGCGGTTGATTCATACATGGAATCCGTTTGTCCAATCAAAATTTAGTTTTCATTCATTCCATTGTTAATCTATATGAAGTATTTATGCTGGAAAATTTATAACCCATTAGTAATATCATTCCAAGTATAGGAGCAATTCTTAGCTTCAAAGTTTTGATGAAGAATATTTCCACTTTTGATGACTTGACTCTGTGCATATTTTCCAAGCTAGCATAGTGAGTAAAACTAGATTAATCTTTTTTAGATCCCTAAATGTTTTACCTTTTATATATTTAGGTTTACATAATTTGTGCCAAGCAATATGATTAGTGCCCCCGGGAATAATTTCCTTTTAATAACAATAAGATAAATGATGAGATTATTTGGTAAGTTCAAAGTTCCATTTGGTAAATAGATACTAAATTAAGGAGATATCCTAATTATAGGGTATGAAAACCAGACTACAAGGGCATTTTCATGGTAAGATCGGCTAAATCACTTATTCTTATGAGATATCCTAAGATTGAAGGTTCTCAGCTTATTTGGAGACAATCGGTACACCCATTTTTGGCTGGTCGTAACTGGAAAATTTTCCGTGAGGCTTGCGCAACACTTCATAAGATAAAAGGCAGATTCAAAATAGAGATTGTTAACAAATGTTGCTCGTGTAATGCTGTAGCGGAATCTTTGCAACATATTTTATGGATTGTAGCTTTGCTGCTAAAGCATAAAATTGAATTTCTAATGTGTTTGGGTTACTGTCACACTTCAATTTAATAAATTTTTATGGGGATGCTAAAGGTACAAGCAGAATGTTTAGGGATCTTTGGAAACTTGCTTTTTAGTAATTAGGTTGGAGCTTGGGATGACGAGGAATAGTTCTGTGTATGAAAACAAAAAGGTGACATGGGTTTTCTTTCAGAATAAGAGTGTTTAACCAGGTCCATGAATACTCGCAACAATTGAAGGGGTTTATGCATAATTTTTACCATGATATGGAAGTGTTAAATTTCTTTAAAGTGGCGCATATGCGTGTTAAGATGACTGAACCAGTAGAGTGCAGGTGGAGGGTGCTAGAGCGTGATGAGACATTTTTGTGTTGTGATATGGAATTTCGTGGCAATCCAGGTATTGGGAGCGTGATATAATTTTAATAGTTGTTGTAAAGTTGTAGTAAAAATTCGTTCAACTTGTACTTGTGAAGATTATAGTTTAGGCCTAATTATAAATTCAATGAAGCAAATGTGTACAAAATATGATAACAATATTGGGAGACTCTGGATCCCACCATTAATCAAAATCGAGTGATGCATACAATGATTCTTAACAATTATGACTCTTTTATGGACTCTATTTCTTTGTCAAAGGTAGATTTCGAATATGAGCATGATGCATCAAAAGTACTAAGACTAAGCATACATCATAAAACAAGATCACAACTAATTAATGAAAATCGTAAATCAATTAAAATAAATACATGAAGTCATAAAGAATCAATTATAGTTACCAAACAATTGTGAAATAAGGCTTCCTCTGTCATCCCAGTGTTGGGGTTTATCTCATCATGTCAAACACTCTCTCAAAAGATGAATACATAGCTCAAAAAGTTTTTACAAAGGTAAAAAGAGAGAAAATAAAAAAAACATTGAATCAGCAACATTGTATTCGCGTTACAGAATCGTTGCTATAAAGGAACAGTTTCAAAAGATGACTACCAGTTGTAGAAAGTCTGTAGCTAGCACTATCAAAAACGACAATGACTTGATTAGTATTATATCTTCTTCTTCTTCACTTGTTGCTGCTGCGACCCCGCAACTTGTTTAGTAACGTGATTTCTTTCTCTGCAGCTATCCCTAACTCTCCATAATCCTTTCCAGGCTCCTACAACCTGTATTTATACAACACATGTGCATATCTCCCGAGAATCTTTGCATTATCTTTCATTTTATTTCTCTGCAAGTCAAGAATTTTTTTATTCTCTTTCCTTCTTATACGCGTCTTCTATTTATAGTAAACTCTTTCCTAATATATAGTATAATCCAGCAGCTAAGGTGTTTTTCCATTTTCTTCATATGTGACTTCCATATATAATCAAAACAAAACCGAGTTCTTCTCCACCTCTGTTTTATCAAAACCCGATTATCTAGCCAATTTTACCCGATTAACTACTCGGTCAAACTCTCAAGCGTTGCTATCTCAATCTTTTTTGTCAATGTTAGTGATCAAAACTATAATTTTTTATTTCTAATCTACTTATAGTGATGTCTCGGACTAGGATAGATTGTGTAGCTGAGCATTAGACTTCACGGCGTTCATCATTTGAAGATGAAGGACTACTAAGGAGATCTTGTGGAACTTTATCAACAAAAAGTATGTGGAGACTAAAACTCATATATCACTTGGAAAGTCTATTTCTACTCTATCTCCTATATTGAGACAAAAGTTGTATTACTATAGTTTTCGATTATGCACATTTGAGATTTCGAGCTGAGTTTAACTCGCTTACATATTTCTCGAAATATGTGTTAGTAAGATTTCGCTTCAACCAAGTTGATCTTATATTCTTGACGAAAGTCAAAAGATGATCATGTGAAAATTGCATAATATCATCTTACATGGTTTGTGTGATACAATAATTTGGTGTAGACTTAGAATGTTTCGTTATGATTATTTCAATAACTTGAAAATTGCTTTGATGCTAATAGTGTGTGAAAACAGATATTTTCATCCTCTAAGATGTTTTAATGATTGAAATAGAGTTTAGAACACTTAACCAATATTGGATTATAAACATGTTATGCACTCTTGCATATATGTGATCCATGTCCGGGAACCATAGTATGCATACCCGTATGCGTACCTTTTGGTTTTAGAAGTCCAGGAACCTAAGTACGCGTACCCGTACGCATACTAGCGTAAGGTTCATGTCCGGAAAATTCTGTTGGGTTTGGAGGTATGTGTACCCATTCACATACTGGCGAAAACCAAACTTGGTACGGCTACTTCAAGTATGCGTACCCATTTGCATACTTGAGTGGTTAAAGTTCTAAAATCGGTTGTGACATGAACAAACACATTTATATATAATAAGGAATGCATTCTTTGCAAACCATGGTTATAATGTTCATGAATTGATTCAAGTGAATCAAACTGATTTTGCTTCAATTATGTTCTTGTATAAATCTATGAGAATATAGCAATTGAACAACTCTTTAACTAGTTTCATTTGAGTCATTTGAACTAGTTATGGTTAAGATGAATAAGGTTGATATGAGAATGTACATATAGATAACATCGGTTAACTATTGTTGAGCCAACCTAGTGTACACATTTAGGTACGGTTACTTAAACTTAAATGAGGGTACATTTTATTTGTGTATAACAAGCTAAGTTCTATCTAACGATTGAAAGATATTAGCCTGTATCTAATCAGGTTTCCATCTAACGGTGAATATTGAATGCTTTGTTACCAAGGTAACTTAGATTTCAAGCCCTGATTTCAAAACTATATAAATGAGATCTCTAGCAACTGGGAAACCTAATCCCCACACCTCTTGTGTGATACTAGTTGCGACTAGAGTCGATTCTCCTTTAACCTTAGGTTTTTCATGAAACCCTGTAGGTTAACGACTTAAAGACTTCATTTGGATTGTAAAGCCAGACCCAACTATTTTCTTTGTAGTTGAGTGTTCTGATCTTACTATGTTCTATCGTATTGAGTACTATCTTCTCTAAGATTTGCTCGAGAATTAATCTCCAATAGGCAACACAAAAAAGTAGTCACGAACATCTTCGTCTCATCGTTTGTGATTCCATGATATCTTGTTTTGCTACCATACGATTAAGATTATTGTGGGGTGATTGATAATACTAGGTTGTTCTTCGGAAATATAAGTATGGGTTATCAAAAGACGGAGCAAAACTCGTAGGTATTTCTGTTGGAGATAGATTTATCTATTTCAAATAGACTTTTCTGTGTGAGACAGATTTGTTTATCAAGTCTTCGACTTTGGGTCATAACAACTCTTAGTTGTGGGTGATATCAGCTAAAGGAATCAACTGCGTAGAATCCTGATGGGGTTTAGAGATATAAGGAGCGTAACTGTACCTTCATCAGCGTGAGATTGATTAGGGCTCAACTACATTCTAGTCCGAAGTTCAATGGTAGTAGGCTAGTGTCTGTAGCAGCTTAATACAGTATGGTGTTCAAAGCTGGACTAGGTCCCGGGGTTTTTCTGCATTTGCGGTTTCCTCGTTAACAAAACTTCAGGTGTCTGTGTTATTTCTTTTCTGCATTATATTTTGTTATATAATAGAAATATCACAGGTTGTGTGTTGAATCGATCAATTGGGAAATATCACCTTTGGTTGTTGATTGAAATAGATTGATCCTTGAACACTGGTATTTAGTACCGTTCAAGTTATTTCTCTTATATTCAATCAGGCTCGCAAATTCCGATTTGCTGATTGCGGATTGAATTAAGAGATAAAGATATAAAACTCTTTGATATACTTTTCTATAGATTGAGTCTGACCGTCTAGTTGATTCTCTTAAAAGTATATTGGAGTTTGTCTATTCAGATAGTCGAACGGAATATTAGGTGTGGTTGTTGTACCCCCGCTTTTTCAGTTCGGTTTCACAACTTATCTAAAGAACTAAAAACAATTTGATGTTCATTTAAACACCTAAGAGTTTAGCCATGATGCACACACATAAGTGTTTAAGTGATCAATGAAGTCTTAAAAGTGTTTAAGAGTGTTCTAGCAATGTTAAACATATTAAAAATAAGTCTTTGAGCATTTGCTTAAATATAAACTAGGATAATTGGTAGAGCGGTTCGTGAACCGTAAGGATTATTCACGAGTCAGGATGCAATGTTTCATGAACCGGGTTTACCAACCCTACTAGACTACCGAACTCAGTTGAAAATGGTTCGTAAACCGGGTTCGCCAACTGCTATCCAATTATACCAACTTTGAAATTCAGTTCACCACGGTTCATGAACTGTACCCAACTGAAATTGCGGTTTGAGAACTAGTTCGCCAACCTTCCTGTATTTCTGAAACTCAGATATCTATGGTTTGTGAATTGGTTTGCCAACCTACCCTGAGTAGAAATATTAGAAGTTCATATTTCTCTCTTATGATGTTTGAAACATTCCCAAGTGCAATTTTCAATTGATTCATAAATTAATTCATATAACTAATATTGTTAAAGACCATTGAACATCTTTCCTAAATCATATTTCAAGATTTTCATAAGACAAGCTTGACTAGAAACTTCTTCTTTTTAAATCTACTAGAAGTCACATACCTGATACAAAAGTTTTCCAAATGCATTTGTCGATCTTCAGTCTTCAAAGGTGATCTCTGATACCCAAATAAAAATTCTAACCTAGTCCAAGACTTGACTTAGTAGTAGACTATAAATAAAGATATATTTTTGATCAACTAACATTGACAACAAGCTTGAGATAGCAAAACTTGTAGGTTTAACCGAGAAATGCTCTAACAAGTTTAATAATATAACTTGTTTTCTTGCTCGTATGACTTGTGCACGTGCGAATAGTAGTTGGTCTCACCATGGTACGAACCATAACCTTCAAAAGGTTAGCCTTCCCAAATATTATCCACACTATGGTCATAGTAAGAATAATGTCCATTTTGAAACTCAGAAGGATATTCATTGTATTGGCTATTATAATACCAGTTCGATTTTTTTTGTGCACGTGCAAATGCAGGGTCGACTAAAATTGTGTAAGCTCAGGTTACTTTTAACAAAATATGCCTACAGTCAAAAATATGGCCAAAGGTACAAGGCTAAGGCTTGGGGTGTTTCGGATGATAATGCCCAGAGGGTTAACCATACTATCTCATAGTTTTTCTAACAAATAGGTGTACGGCGATGCGATATATGTTGTACATGCGTGTGTGTGTGTTTTATATAATAAATAAAATACAAACAAGCAAACAAAATATAAAAGTCCAAAAGAAATAAAGGAAAGAAAAATCAACAAAAATAAATAAAGTCTTGGACTTTTTGCACTTTAATAGGCAAGTCCAACTTTCCACCTTTATCTTCAAGAAAAACATGCACACCAAAAACAAAAATACCCAAAGTAAAATCTAACAAAAGAAATAAAAATCTAAAAACTAAAACTAAACCTAAATAAAAATCTAAAACCCAACCTAGAAACAATTTCGCTCCGACGACACCAAAAATTGATATGATTTTAACAATTGTTGTAAAGTGGTAGTAAAGATTCGTTCAACTTGGACTTGTGAAGATTATAGTTTAGACCTAATTCTAAATTGAATGAAGCAAATATATACAAAATATGGTAACAACATCGGGGGAAACTGAAACTCGGTATTCCACCATTAATCAAAATCGAGTGATGCATACAATGATTCTTAACAACTATAGCTCTTTAATGGACTCTATTTCTTTTGCAAAGGTAGATCTCGAAAATATTAATTGTAAATTATGAGCGTGATGCATCAAAAGTCATAAATCAATTAAATAAATGCAAAAAGTCATAAATAATAAATTATAGTTACCAAACAATTGTGAAATAAGGCTTCCTCCGTCATCCCAATGTCGGGGTTTATCTCATCATGTCAAACACTTTCTCAAAAGATGAACATAGCTCAAAAAGTGTTTACAAAGGTGAAAAGAGGGAAAATAATAAAAACAGTGAATCTGCAACGTTGTATTGGCGTTACAGAATCGTTGTTACAAAGGAATAGTTGTAAAAGATGACTAGCAGTTACTGAAAGTCCGTATCAAGCACTGTCAAAAATGACATACCTTTGGATCAACGACTGACTTGATTAGTCTTATGTTCTTCAGCTTCTCCTTCTTCACCTGCTTCTGCTGCGACTTTGCACCTTGTTCTGCAACTACCCCTAACTTTCTATAGTCATTTTCCAGCCTCCCAAAACCTCTATTTATAAAACACATGTGCATATCTCCCAAGAATCTTTGCATTATCCTCCCTTTTATTTCTCTGCAAATCACGAAGATTTTTATTCTTTTTTCTTCTGATATGCGTCTTCTATTTATAATAAACTGTTTCCTAAGATAGAGTATAATCCAACAGGTAGGATATTTTCCCCATTTCTTCACACGCGTCTTCCATATATAATCAAAACAAACCCGAATTCTTCTCCACCTATATTTTATCAAAACCCGATTATCTAGCCAATTTTAGCCGAATCCAAACACCATACCAAGCCTGTTTAACTCAATCAAATCCAGCGTTGAAATCTCCCTCGAAACATCCCAAATATCCAACCCTAATTATGCCAGTTCAAAAACGATTTCCCCCAAAAACCAAATTCAAATGGGGAATATGATGTAGTCCCCCTATCCAGAACAGGGGTATGTTTAGCAACTAGGGTGCAAAAAGTAATTTAAGGGGTGTGAATAGTATTTTAGGGGTGCTTTTATAACTTTTATTGGGTGCCTTTAACACATTTCCTGGGGTGCTTTTAACCCTTTTCTAGAGGTACTCTTTAGTAATTTTCTTCGGAGGTTCAAATACCATTTTTCGAGCCAAATTCTCCAAGAGAGTTTATTTTTCCAAAAACACCTATAAATACATAAAATAACAAAATAAGCACAAAATCGAGTACTAAAATTACAGAGAATTTAGATCAAAATAGATACATAAATGCATCTATCAGAGCGGCGGTGTGGTTGCACGAGATGTAGATGCAAATGCCATGGGTACAATTGGTATTGGGATAAGAGTAACCTTAAATTTTATGGCAAAGATATACAGAGTTATTGTAGGTTTTGAATGGTCTAGGAAATGGGGTACGAACAAGGTCTATGTTCACTCAGACTCAATGGTAGCTATGGTTGCTTTTACAACTTCTTCGCTTCCTTGGTTTGTTAGGAAAAAATAGAATGCCATTTATGCTAGTTATGCATGTATCAGGTTTGAGCATACTTTTCATGAAGCAAATTTTGTCATTGATTCAATCGCAAAGATGGGTTGTGTTTTGCAAAATGTTTTGGGGATAAGTTATGATGGAAGATCATTTTTTTTCATAACTTCAGGTGAATATCCAAATGTATTTATTATCGTTTTAAATAGGTTGTAAGTTTTTAGGGCCTTGGCCTCTTTTCTAACAAATTATGTTTTTGCCTTAATGTAAATATGTTATTTATTAATACAATTTGAATTTACCAAAATAATAATAATCATAGTTTTGACTCTTAGAATGTGGGTCAGAGTTTCAGCAACCTCAGGTTTAGTGTACTTGCTGAAATATACTGCTGACTTTTCAAAATTTATAACCTGACATGATTGATTGCTGAAATTGTGAAGAAACTCTAGTAGATTGTTAACTGAAGTAAGATTTGCTTGAGCGTAGATCAAACAGTCATCTGCAAAAAAACAAAAGAAAACGATGAATGGTTGATGATTGTGCAGCCACTTTAATACCTTTGATAATGTTATTTTGTTGAGCAGAAATAAGATGTTTTGAGAGAAATTCCACGGCAAGAATAAATAGATCATTTGAGATTAGATATATCACCTTGCCTTATGGATAGTTGGGTAGAATTCTTCACAAGGAGATCTATTTAGCATAACATATAATGAGATGGTGTTAATTCATTGGTAGATTAAATCACATAAATTATTGCAGATACCAAAGTATTTAAGAAATTTTATTAAGAAATTTCACTCCAACCTGTAAAATGCTTTTGATATATCTAGTTTTAAGGATATTTATCCTATCTGTCCTCTTTTCCTTTTCATTGAATGTATGATTTCTTGTGCTATGTGTAATACCCGGTATTTTTAGTTACGGTTTCGGGTCGGGTTATACCTGGATTGGTTAACCTTGTGCTTAGATTGTTGTTCCTTAGCCTTAGCCTTAGCCTTAGGTGGGTTGTTTGAACTAGAAAGACTAGGAGTTGGGTAGAATTAGAGTCACTTATTATTAGTAGTATAAGTTTTATATTAGATTTTTTGGAGAGAGAATTTAGAGATTAGAAAACCAAAAGGCTTGAGATATTTGGAAAAGAAAGGCTAGGAGAAAAAGAAGGAGATGGAGGTAGAGATTTTTGGAGAAGAAGGATTAATAAAATCACTAAAGGCTTGATGAAATTAAAGTAGAATGTGAACCCCTTTCTCTATTGATGTTTATCTTTGGTGTTTATTTCGTATGCTATTGTATTGTTAAGTTTATGAAATTTAATTGATTAAATATGTATCTTTTATTGATGATCTGCCTTTTAATATTGATATATAACATGCTTAGGTATCTCTAGTTAAATTTTAAGAATATTTCACCATAGATTCACCGTTAAATGTTTGTTTGAACTTGGATGTTGATTTCTGAAATTTCTATACATTTTCGCTTTGTCTGTTCTTGACTGTGTTTAGGTAATCTTGATGATATCAAAACGATTTTAGATCTCGATAAAAGTTGTAGATCTATGTGTTATCTTTAATTGTGCATTGAGTTTGCTAAATTTCGAATTATTATGAATTTACTATGAATAGTTTGGTAAAATGATGCAATCTGTCCAAATTTTTAGAATGATCTTATAAAATCAATAACTCTCATTTAAACCGTTGGTGTTTCGTAAATATTGAATATGACATAGATCCATATGTTAGAAATGCTTCCATGAAATATGAAGACGATCAGATTGTGAAATCATTATGAAACATGTAATATAAAATTCTAGTTGTTATTGAAAGTAGATGAATTGAGCCAAGAACAAAAGAATTCTTTTGATTGATGAAAATAGTTGTTGTTCATTCTTTTTTTTTCTTTTGATTGATGAAAATAGTTGTTGTTAATTCCTTTGTTCTTTTGATTGATGAAGATAGTTGTTGTTAATTCTTTTTTTGATTAAAAAATTCTTAGTGGAACAAAGAATCTTTTGATTTTTGAAATTAGTTATTATTAATGCTTTTCTTTTTCTTTAGATTAAAGAATTCTTAGTGGGACAAAGAATCTTTAGATTTTTGAAATTAGTTTTTATTAATGCTTTTCTTTTTCTTTATATTAAAGTATTCTTAGTGGGACAAAGAATCTTTTGATTTTTGAAATTAATGGTTATTAATGATGAAAGTTTAAGAAATAATAGGTATTAATAACTTATTATGTTCAAATTTGAATTCTTTTTGTTATTTTTGGTGGAATCCTATGAAAAACTTTTCTTTATAGTACTGTTTGCTTTAATAAAAAAAAAAAGGAAGAATTATGTTGGAGAGAGAAATAAATTAAAAGAATGTGGTAGTGGTAGACATAAATAATTAGCATCACTTTGAAGGACATAATTATTAGATTCTTATCTTGACCAAAACTTTTAAACATGGGGTTAGGTGGAGCTTGTTTTAGGATGTGAGTATATATATATATCTTATACTAAGAATAAAAGAGTAACCTAGACACAACCTTTTCTTCAGCTTTCCATTATTATTTTGTAGTCGTGAATCATATAATGGAAACAAAAAATCTAAACTAATAGAAATAGCTAGAGATTCTTTTAGTTTATATCAAAGACAATTTCTTCGGTGATAAAGATCTTCCTTGTATTATTGATAGTTTTTGGATTGCGATTCGAGGTAGGCGCAACACAATCTAAAACTCTTCTTTTATTTAAGTTTCTTTTAATTAAATTTATGTTTGCAAGTTTCCATTAATATATGGATGATAATCGATGTTGTGAGCATGATTATGAATGTTGGGCTGCGGTCCATAGAATGTGATTCTTAAAGATTAATTTTGACGGGATACGAGATATCCTTGGAAACGGTTTTTGTTTCCTAAACCCACGTGGGGCTCCCTTGGGCGAGCGGATTGATTGATTTTATTAATGTATATGGATGTGGTGTTTCCATATGTTTGTGGTGGTGTTAACCATGTGTAGGTGTAAACTATCCACAGATCCAGGTGGAAACATCCTAGGCCTGGTGTACCCAAATACGAAGAGACGCGAAGTATAGAGCGAAGATTAACGGGTGAGAGACTTAAGGAGCCACGTGGATCGGACGTAATGATGTCGGACAAGACTTGACCCAGACTTCTGATAAAGCTGACAAGATAAGGCGTGGCGGGTCAAACGAGGAGCTATGGTCAAACGGATAAGAAGGGACGGGTCACATCGGATAACCGTAAGGACGACGGTCAAGATAGGCGACATCGTGTTAATAAAGCACCTGAAGAGATCGGCCCGTACGAAGGATAGGCGAGGAGTCAGGATACATCGGCCACATGAGACGACGTGAGTCGGCTCGATCACAGAACTGCTGAATAGATGTAACATGACCAACACTTTAATTTGGCTGTATAGAATTTCTCCTATAAATAGAGGAACTTATATTCAAGAAAGTTAGGTTGTAATTTGGAGAGAGAGGAGGAGAGAAACTCGAGTGAACACTAAGAAGAAGTAAGTGAGTAGTAAGTTCACCTTGTAATGAAATCCAACTAAGAGCAACACCCTTGTAACAGTTCGAAGTAATAAGATTCATCCTTTCACCCCCGTGGACGTAGGTAATCATACCGAACCACGTATATCTTGTGTTCATTGTGCAGTGTTTACTTTCATTTGAGATGAGTAGCACGTTTCTATCCTTTGGATGTAGTTTGTAGTAAAATGCATCTACACCATGCAACTTGTTTTGAAAAGAAATTGAAAAATATTGCATAAAATGTTTTGTTGCTTCTTTGCCTACTGAGTATCACAACTCACGTCGTATTATGAAAAAAAATCCAGATTTGATGCATGACAAGGAGTTGATCAACGTGGAACCTAGAGAATAATATTGTTGTTTTAGCATAAAATTCTAGTTCAAAGATGTAATTAGTCTTAGATTCAAAGCTGTAAAATATTGTATGATGTTGAGTTGACTGTTTATCATTTTAAATTTTTAATAGGTTTTAATTTGATTCTTTTCGAAACAAATGTAAAACATCTTAAGGGACATTTTCTGAAAATTATAGAATTTTCTAAGTATTATACGTATTTTTAACATAATTCTTTGTACCATTGTTAAATCCAGAAATTATCCGACTATTTTAAATATCTCATAAATATCCTATTTTAAAACTATGATACATTAGTTTTTAGACCTTAGTATCTGCTGAGAAAATCCATATCTATCTTTTATCTTTCTAAAATGAGAAACCTCATCCAATTTTGAGTTATGTGTGATTTTATATAATTTTTATAAAACAAAATGGTACAGTTTTGATTTTCTACAGTTCTGGTCAACTATACGTTTGACTGTGGTCAAAGGATACTCAACTCATTTAAAAATCCCAAATTATTTAGTTATAATAGTATTTACAGTATATATTTTATCCGTATAACATTCGATAAATTTTGGAACCCGCATGAAGCCTGTAAAATTCTAGTAATCCACCTTGGTATGTTTCCAGTTTTACAATTTGGGGTTGAAATCGTTTCTTATAATTAATCTTAAGACTTGAACAATGTTAGTATTTTTATTTGAGAACCAAAATGTGTTTTTCTTCCGGTGGATTTAAATTAGGTTAAATCAATGGTTTGACCTTCCTAAATGAATTTCTGAGCATTCCGCTGCGACAGAATTCTTAAAACGAACATGATTAAATAAGCCAAAATGAATTACTCAACGAGCTTGGGCTTAGTAGACAGGCCTCGGCTATGGCATCCATGTGGCACTACGGGTTTCGAAAACCGGGGCGTCACACTATGACTATGTTGTCACTGATTAACCTTCCAGAGACATATGTAGCTTGATAAGGGGAGACAATTTTCTCTATTGATGGCTTTATTTTGTTGACAAGGATCTTGGATATGATTTTATATGAAGTATTACACAATAAATTATCATGTAAGCACATGTAGACTTTTCTTCTTTGGAATGAGAGATATGTAGGTTTTATTGGTTTGTTTGAGAATGTGCTTGGTTTGAAAAAAAAACTATTCACCATCATACAAACATCTTCTCCTACAATGTCCCACTGACTCTTATAAAAATCAGCTTGAAAACCTTTTGGACCAGGTGTACTCATGTTTTCCATACACTTGAGTGTAGATAGAATTTCTTGATGAGAAGGAAATATGATAAGAAGTACATTTTCTTCGGCAGTTACTATGGTAGGAAACACATTATAAAGGCTTTCATCCAGAACATGCACAATACATGTACTTATGTTCTTGAAGTGATATGCGAGATGATGTGCTATTTGGTCTCTAGTTTGCAGCCAGTTGTTGTTATGGTATTTACTAGAATCAATGTTGTTTCTAGTCATTTTCCTGTTAGTCATTATATGGAAGTATTTACTATTGTTGTCTATATCCTTGATGAAATGATCTTTAGATTTCTGCTAATAAAATTCACTTTTGACTTTATGCCATTTATTCAGATCTTTGTTGATGGTAATGATCTGACTGTGAGTGCTTAAATCTGGCATTTGTTCTAGAAGGAAATCTAAATCCATCTGGAAGTTGCCTACTTTTTGGTTAATATCACCAAAGTTCTCTCTATTCAACAGAGATAAATCTCTTCTAGTTGTTTGAAGCTCCTTGACAAGATGAAAAACAGGTGAGCCATTGACACTAATTTCCAAGCACTAGCAATCACAATAGCATAATATTTATCATTTAGCCAAGTTAGAAAATACTGAAAAGGTTTCCAACAATTGGGTATTGTAGCATATATCACAAGCATTACTAGACTATCATCACCACCAACTTGAGTTAAGTGAAAAAGTTTGGAGTTAAGAAATCATTTCTTAAAGCCATATCTATCTTGGATCTTCTAATGTCAGTGCATGAGTTATTGCAAGTTCTTTGCCCACAAAACTAATGTCCTTTAAACCACAATTAAAGACAATTGTGTTTACTCATCCACCTGTAGAAGATGATGCACTAGTATCACTATCTAATAAATTTATATTGAGGTCACCTAGGAGAATCCATGGGTTGTTATTACCCCTACTAGTTTGTTGGATGTAGTTCTATTAATATTTTTTCTTAGCATAACTAGAGTAACCATACATGCAAGTGAGAAAAAATTGAGGCTTACTAGAGTCAGCTTGAATGAGCACATTAAACATGTTATTACATTCACCAATAATGTCACAAGAAAATCCATTTTCCCAAAGTAAAACTAGACCTCCATATAAATCTTCAAGTTCAATAAAAGCAAAGTTAGGGTATTGAAACTGATTTAAGTATGGTTTACTCTTGGCTTGGAATATTTTTGTTTCACACAAAAAATTATGTCAGGGTTTTGGTATCTTATCAAATCACTAAGATGATTTCTAGTAGTGGAATTCTTGAAACCTTGGATATCCACGAGATGATCTTCATTGTAAACAACTCGCTTTTACTATTGGATGAGAAAAAAATTAACAGAAAAATAAAAAGTTTTAAATTACCATTACCAATGCTTATAAAGAAAACAGCTGATAAAACTAAGGATAATATGTAACTTAAAGCGATAAAATAAAAAAAATAAACTAGTAGTAGCAGTAGTAGGAGTCGTAGTCGTAGCATTAGTTGGAGTCGTAGTCATAGCAGTAGTAGAAGTACTGGTAGTAGTCGTGGTCGTGGTAGTAGTGGTCGTAGAATTATGTAGAGAAATACGTAATTCTCCTTTTGTGTGTTGATAGTTTGATTATCTCCAATTATGAACCTTTGAGATATTTGAATGTCTTTGATGTTATTAGAAGTGTTGATAGCCAAAGGGTTCTTATTATCAATGGGTATGAGGGTTGAGTCACAGGAATTCTTTTTTTTTTTCCTAGTCTTGTATCATCAAAGTTTTTTTTTATCACATTTCTTAAGCAAAAAATCCATGTTGATAATTTCACCATATTTAGGAGTGAGAAAGCGGGGGTCTAAGAACCACACCCAATATTTCTATTACCAATATGTATGGACAACTCCGAGTTACTTTACTAGAGAATCAACTAGACAGTCAGACTCAATCTAGATAAAAATATCTCAAGGAGTTATTATCTCTATCTCGCAATTTGATTTACTCAAGAAAATACAATCTGCGAGTCTTAATCAAAGAGAGATAACTTGGATGGTACCAAAGACCAATATCCAAGTGCCAATCAATTTAAATCAACAACCAATAAGGTCGGATATTCTAATTGATTGAACAACGCACAACCTGTATTATTTCAATTATATAACAAAATATAATGCGGAAAAGAAATAACACAGACACCAGAATTTTGTTAACGAGGAAATCGCAAATGAAGAAAAACCCCGGTACCTATTCCAGATTAAACATACACTGTATTAATCTGCTAAAGACACTAGCCTAATCCAAACTAACTTTAGTCTGGACTGTAGTTTAACCCCAACCAATCTCACACTGATCCAAGGTACAGTTATGCTCCTACACCTCTGATCACAGAAGGATACTGCGCACTTGGTTCCCTTAGTTGATGTCACCCACAACCAAGAGTTGCTACGACCCAAAGTCGAAGACTTTAATAAACAAATCTGTCTTACACAGAAAAGTCTACAAGATAGATAAATTCGTCTCCCACGAATAAACCTATGAGTTTTGTTCCGTCTTTTGATAAATCAAGGTGAACATGAACCAATCAATAAAACCATACTTATATTCTCGAAGAACAACTCAGTTTTATCAATCACCTCATAATAGTCTTAATAGACGCAGCGAAAAAAGATATTGTGGAATCACAAACGATGAGACGAAGATGTTTGTGATTACTTTTATATCTTGCCTATCGGAGAAATAAATCTCAAGCCAATTATTACAATTATACTCGTACGATAGAATAAGCAAGATCAAATCACACAACTACGATAAAAGTAGTATCGGTCTGGCTTCACAATCCCAATGAAGTCTTTAAGTCGTTAACTTAGTTTTAGAAAAGAAAACCAAAGGTTAAAAGAGAATCGACTCTAGATTCTCAATGAAGTCTAGACTACATTGGCTTCACAATCCCAATGAAGTCTTTAAGTTGTTAACTTAGCAAACTAGTATCACACAGAATGTGTGGGGATTAGGTTTCCCAGTTGCTAGAGTTCTCCCTTATATAGTCTTTCAAATCAGGGTTTGCAATCAATGTTAGCTTAGTAACAAAGCATTCAATATTCACCGTTAGAGGAAAACCTGATTAGATTCAAGCTAATATTTATCAACCAATAGATTGAAAACTTAGCTTGTTGTACACACATGTACTGGACGATTTTGGGTTTGTGTAACCATACCCAAACTTGTACATTAGTTGGTCAACACTAGTCAACCAAATGGTTAGCCAAATGATAACTTTCATATAAACCATATTCTTCCTCACCATAACTAGTCCAAATGACTCAAATGAACTAGTTAGAGAGTTGTTCAATTGCTATGAGATCTCATGTACTACACAAGACTCAATTGAAGCAAAAACGATGTGATTCACTCGAATCGATTCATGAACTATAAAGGCGTGGTTTGCAATAGCATTCCTTAGTTTATTATGATAAGTTCACAAGAATTTTTTTTAGACATAACCTACTCAAGTTCGCGGACGGAGTTCACAAACTCCAGCAGAAATTCTCGGGTTCGAGAACTATGCCAGTTCGCGGACTGAGCTCACGCACTAATCCGGTTTCACTTGATCAACAAAGTTCGCAAACTTCGGTTCAAGGAATAAGAACTTATACATATATGTGTTACCACAACAATGCTTATATCCTCCAATGGTTATATTGTCTAAACTCTCATTTCAATCATTGAAACATTCTCAGAGGATGTTATATAGTTGTTATCACAAACTATTTTTCGTCAGAGCGATTTCCAAAATGATTGAAACATATCATGGCTTTCGTCACTAGGTAAAGATGAACTTGGATAAAACAAAAGCTTTACCAACACATATTTCGAGAAATAGATAAGCAAGATATACTCATCTCGAAATGACATATGTGTATATTCTTGGTCTATATAGTAATACGACTTTTATCTCAAGATAAGATATAGAGTAGATAGACTTTTGAGTGATAAATAAGTTCAAGTCCACATACCTTTTAGTCGATGAAGATCCACTGGTTCCTTGAGTAGTCCTTCGTCTTGTATGATGATCACCATGGAGTTCTTGAGCTCAACTACACTTTCTATCGTAGTCCGAGACCTTAGCTATAGTATACTAGAAATCAAGACATTATAGTTTTGATCACTAACATTGACAAACATGCTTGATATAGAAACACATGCGAGTTCGACCGAGCAATGCTCTGGCAAGGAGGGATAAAGGTAGCAGTCTTGACAAACTTCTTCTGAATTTTATTAGTAATAAGTGCACTATTAGTTGATATGGAAGGAATAAAAATGACAAAAATGATGCCCTCACGTAGGATTAAACTGCGGACCTTCAGTTTACAAACCTGATGCTCTACCACCGAGCTATAAGGGCAGACGCCAACTACGTATTATATGACACATGACGGATCAGGAATGAAAATCCAAATTTTAAATCAAACCCATATCCGAATTTCCACTCACTCAATTTTGCAACACTACCAAACATATAATGATATAAGTTTGTCTACGATACATTATTATATATCCAGTCCAAAACATCAATAACATTTATTGCCTTACCAAAGAAATAAGGCTTCTCATGTGCTTTGGATAAAATGTTTGCAGCATCCTTACAAGCTTCCTTATAGTGATAAATAACATAACATTCAAGGCATATTCTATTTGGTTTCCTTTCATATAAAAAAAAATTGATCTAACGAGTGGGACCAACATTAGTATTGTCCGTAAATTTTTTCGCAGAGGATTAGAGATACCAGTATTGATACAAACTTTCACCGGATCACTGCCAATTGGAATTTCATTCTTAGGTTCAATGGCAATCGACCCATAACACTTCCCATTTTTGTTACTACAATTATATTCATATGTTCTGGAAGCAAATATTTGATTTGAATCCAAACTTGTTGAAAACCTCGATGCTTCTCAGTGTAAATCATATCAGGGATATAAGCATAAAAAGCAAGTGCTTGTTGATACCCCATGGTCAGGGGCGGATCCATCCCATTGCAAGGGTATGCATTTGCACCCCCTGCCCAGCTGGCTCCAAAGACTAATATAAGCCCAACAGAAGAAAAAAAACTTATTATATGCAAGCCTAATTTTGCTTATTTGCACCCCCTAAAATTTTATTTGCAACCCAAAGTGAATTTTCGCACCCCCCCATCTCTGAAATCTTGGCTCCGCCCCTTCCCCTTAGTCATTCATCGATTAAACTGTTCAAGAAATTTCAGTTGCTGAACTTAAATATAATTATATTAGCGCATGTTTCCATTATCTTTAAATATTCAGGTATCATGAAGGGCCATGTAAACTTGATGTACTTTTCATAGTTTGGTGATTCATTCTTCCTTAAATAATAGTGATTTTACTGATACCACTTGCTTCCCAGCTGGTCTTCTCTTCTTCATCATTGTTGTTGGTTTGTTGGAAAAGCACAACCTCTTGGTATCACCTAAATTTAATGTTTCCTTCTTGAACTTATTAACCAGATCACCACTTGACTACAACTTCCCGTCTTCATTCTCCTGTTTTCTAAGATTTTATTATTTATTTTATTAATGTAATGATACCGAGAAGTTATTTTGGGGATAATTCACTAGAATTAAGATTGAAGTTTCGATAAATATTTCTACAAATACTTTGGTTGTATTCAAGGTAACAGATTGGATATTTATTTTATTTAAAATGGTAAGTATTTTAGCTGGTCATTGACCAACTAAGAAGAAAAAGGAAACAATCTTTCTGTTGGTAACAGCTATTATGCATTTTGTTTTTGTTTTGAAATTACCAGAAGGCGGGATTCATTAATGATCCGACTCGATGAGTTGAACCGGAAACAAATATTCCTCCACTGCAAACCACTGATACCAACACGGACAAATTTTTCTTCAAAAATGCTTGACAACATACTCAACAAACGCTTTGATCACCACATACCGAAAGGTAAACGCCATTAGAGATAGATCAAAATGCAAACACATACTAGGGAAACAAAAAAAATTAATTAGTTACACATAATGCAATAAACCAAACAGATGAAGTTTTGAAAATAAAGTTTTCTTTAAATTAAACAAAATGAAATCAGAACATATTTTTGAACAAAGAGAATGCAAGACTTGTATATATAATACGAGATAAAATCAAAATTATATGGAAAAGTATCAATATAAGTGATTCCAATCAATGTAGAAGTGATGACGATCATTGAAAACTGAAAATTTTAGGAACCGAGTCGACTCTTTGCGGTTTTGTGTTGTGTTGTACTATGAGAAGAAAACAATTGAGCATTTCGTAAACTATATTTTAAATGGTAAAGCGGACTTAAAATATCATAAATTTATGAGTTAAAATATTAGTGGTTCTAGTAAATGATGATAATAATAAATATACCATCAAATTTAGTTTTATTCTAATTTATTAGTTTTGAAAGAAAAAAATCCTAAAAGTGCCGCTGATGACTAAAAATGAAAGATACCTCGGAACATCTTTCTTTTTTGATAGAAACGGAAAAGAGAATTTTGAACCGCTTCTTCAAAGATACTATAATACTTTACAATGTTGGAAATCAAAGCTGTTATCTCAAGCGGGCAGGACTATTCTAATCCAGTCAATCCTCCAAGCTTACTCGACGTATCATATGAAAATTCCATCTCTTCCTAAACAGGCGTTAGATAAAATTCAAAGGGATTTTTTGGTGGAAAAATGATAGGTCAAAAAGAAAAGTTGGTTATATAAAGGCGTGGTCAGGCATGTGTAAACCAAAATCTCAAGGGGGTTTCGGAATAAAAAATCACCATAATTTAAATATAGCCCTTCTAACAAAGCTAGCAAGCAGAGTAATGACGGAAAAAGAACAACTGTGGGTGAAACTGCTGGAAGCAAAATACTACCGAGGTTCAAACTCTTTTGAACCAACGAGAAACTATAAGCTCTCTTGGATATGGACAAGCATTCAAAAAGGTCTCAATATTGTAAGAGGAAATTTTATATGGCAAGTGAAAAATGGAGATAATACGAAGATTTGGGAAGACAATTGGATCCCTAACACAGACATAATAAATAAATCAATCGACAGAGTAGACCTATTACCTCAAAAATTTCAAGAGATATTAAGTAACAAAGGGTCCTGGGACACTGGGAAACTAGAAGAATATTTCTCGCCAGAAATAAAGGAATTGTTTTTAGCTATTACTCCGAATAAAGAAATAGAGGAATAATCATATGGAAACACCATAGATCTGGGACTTTCACGGCTAAAAACATCTACAACTACCTCATCAGTCAAAATACAGAAAATATGGAGAATATTGTTTTTCCTTGGAATAAATTATGGAAGCTACAAGTAGTCCCTCGGATTAGACTATTTATTTGGAAACTAGTTCAAAAAGCGATTCTAACCACTAGAAGACTTGCAACTCATAACTCAGAAATCTCGGATGAGTGCTCTTTGTGTAATAACCAAGCGACGGAAACATAAGATCATTTATTTAAAAGGTGTCATTTTTCTAGATCGATTTGGTTTGGTTGCTCTATGGATGTCGTTGATTCGCAAATTAATGCTGAATCTATCAGCAAGTGGGTTGAAATTTGGTTGTCGGATCTAAGATTTTCGCAATATTGTGTGCATATTGCAACAATCCTCTGGTTTATTTGGAAATATAGATGTGAAGTAATGTTTATGAAAATCTTTCTAGATCCAACTTCTTTGATTCAACAAATTAAGAAGTTCATCCAATCTGAAAAAACAAATATACGCAACAAAAGAGCTCATCTAAACACTATTGGAACAACTTAAACGTGGATTGGATTCACAGATATGTCTTTCAATAAAGAGAACTTATTCATTAGATATGCTTAATTTCATCTTGTATTCGGTCGACCAAGAAGGTTTTATGCATTTATCAGCAGGTTAATATTGGGCCTTTTCGGCTTTGCACGGAGAAGAAAAAGCTTTATTAAAAGCCCTATGTTGGCTAAAAGACAATCATCTCTCCAGCGTTTTTATTGTTATAGATTGTAAAGTGCTAGCGCATTCCATCAACAAAAAATGATCAGATATTTCTTGGACAGCAGAGAATACTATGTAAAAAAATATATCTATTCTAGGAAATTTGCCACAAGCTAAGGTAAGATTTATAAATAGAGTACACAATGCAGTAACAAAATCAGCGGCTAAAGAAGCAAGGATCAGAAGACTACAACACATGTCAAAGCATTTGCAACAACAAGTGCAAAAATAAAACATTATTTCTAATGTTTTTGATAAAAATAAAATTATATACCTTCTGTATTATATTGCTTAATTATAATTACCTATTCTATCAAAAAAAAAAACCAATTTTAAGGTACTAAGGATATACATTAATTTCTAGTTATTCTACAATATCAATGTTTACTACTAAGATATTTTGTTGTCCAATACTAAAACAACCAACCACCATCTTCTTCCCTCCCCTTTTACCTTCCCCACCGAAACAACCAGCCAACATCTTCTTCCTTCCCTATTATGACTATCAAATTAAAATATAACAATACATCATTATTCATCACGTACCCATTTTTGCTCAATTTTTCGATTGATTTTCAAAACCTGTATTCCCAATGGCGGATGTACATGGGGTTTAATGGGGTTTGAACCCACTCAAATTTCAGTTTTGGTGTTAGGGATAGAGATAATCCGTTATAATTCTACTCTTGACCCCACTCATAACAAAAAATTGATATTAAGGGAGAAAAATAAGGGAAGTTAAAAAATAATCCTCCATAATTGAGGTAATGAAATTAATTCCCAAGTGAGCAATAGGTAGTTTAACATTTATTTGATCTGATCAAAACGTATCATATGGTGAGACAGGTCGATTGCAATTATTTGATGATTTGCATTACTAATTAATTACGGTTTTTCCAATTATATATTTTTGGTTATTTCGTATAGTTAGTTCTGCTTTGGTCTATTAAACTTACCAAAAAATAAGAAATAATGGAAGATGGAATGGAATACACAATGGCAGACCTAGAATTCATATCAGTGGGACAATGCCCTCCTTAACGCTTACATAGATCACTTTTGGAATTGGGCTATTTACCAACACCTAGCTCTGGTACCCAATTTATTTTTTAGATCATTTGTTAACGTTGTCGGAAAACATTAAAGTAAAGAAGAAGAAGTTCCTCTCCATATCCTCTATAACTCCGTCGTCTGCAATTAGATTCATCGAGGATGGAGCGGTGCGAAAAAAAACGGAGGACAGAAGAAATAATGATAGATAAAAAAACAGGAAAAGACTTTTGTCTTAGCCTATCCTGTCTACTTCCACTATCGGTGTTTCAGTCGTTTGTTTGCCCAATTTGAGAAATTAGGTTTTAAGATTACAAAGATGAGATGTATGGGCATGAGTGAAGATTTCGCTCAGAAGCACCTCGAAAATATTGAACACGAACCTGAGTATTTTTACCCAAATCCACGCTATATGAATTGGATTGACTACATAACTTCTGCTCATGTTTTTGCTATGATTGTGGAGGGAAATAACTCTGTTGTTGAGAAAGTTCTTAAATTGACATCCAGGGTGGAATACCCCTTTTGGGATGGCAATGTCAGGAGACAGACGGTTTATGCCAGCAAATTAGGTAAGCAGGCACAACAAGATATTGGGTTGTGGTTCAAGCAGGATACCTTTAAAATTGCCGAAATTAAAAAGGTTCAAGCAAGATACCTTTAAAATTACTGAAAGTAAAAAGGTCGTATTCATTTTTCCAATACGGAAACATACGCCCCACATCAACAAGTTGAAGAAGTATTAAAGAGTGATAAGTGCTACGAGTTCAAACAGGACTTTAAGGACAATTTTTTCATGCACGAAGTGAGTGTCTTATTAATCAATCCTTCATCTTACAAACATGGTTGTGTTGGTGACATTTCAGATGCCATTGAGTCCATCTCTTTGGTTTTAAAATGTTTGACCCTTGTATGACGTCCTACTGATTCTGGTTCTTTGAATGAAATTGACGGTGATGGATATGGTGTTGCCGTGGTTGTCGGACAACACTTAAAAATCAAGCCCGGGAATGCCAAGATGGTTAAAAATGATAATAATGAGTATAAGATTGGCAACGACTATCTTCAAACAATCGATCGAGGTCAAGGTCCTCAAGGAGTATTGAAAGCTACTAAAAAGTTTTTCAAATATGGTTTCAGTGTTTAGGGATATCCTCCAGATGACTAGTCGTTGTACGTATGTTTGAGGCATAATTAGTTGGCCTCGAGCTGCTGCAGTATTAAGTTTATATGTTCTCTTTGGGAGCTGCTGCACAACAATAATTAATTTTGAGTCTTA
This sequence comes from Papaver bracteatum, assembly GCA_023529315.1. Taxonomy (NCBI): domain Eukaryota; kingdom Viridiplantae; phylum Streptophyta; class Magnoliopsida; order Ranunculales; family Papaveraceae; genus Papaver; species Papaver bracteatum. The sequence goes on from JAJJWX010003050.1 coordinate 28,200, forward strand.
TTATCTTATATACTCATATATAAGATAAACATAAATTAGTCATCTAATGTTTTATTGATTCTATAATATATTTTTTTTCTCGAAAATAAAAATTTAATATCTTTTATATTGGGAAAGCAAACTTTTGTGTGAAAACTATTTCTCTGATAAGTATTATATGTATTCCATAAATACCCTTAAAATGTAGAGTAGTTTTATTTATTTTGTCTTATGTAGACCCCACACAAGATCCCACTGAATATATGTACGACCAGGATCTATGTTCTTCGATAACACCTTATATCTTCCTCTTCTCTTCACGGTTAGGACCTTCATCAAACTTAAATACAAAAGAACCTCTGAAAATCGGTTCGTTTGTAAACAAAAGTCTTCATTAACTAGACTACCAATTACCAAATCAAATTAAGACGTCATTTATAACTGATATCTAAACCTACAAGGCTACAGCAACCCAAATCTCAAAAACATGAGATTTATGTTGATAAAACCCTAAAAAAATCTTAATCAATTACTAACAGCAGTTCAATTGCTTGTTCACCTTTATTATCTTCGCACAAGATCTCCTATATTGTGAAAATTAAGACTACTAATCTTGGGGAAATTTTAATGAATGATTTTGATATAGTTGTTATTATCTTAATCTTTTAAAAGATGAGATTTATTCATTTTCCGAAACAATTATAGTCAATTGAAAACACAAAGGAAAAAAAATAGTTTTTGTGATGGGATTTCTAGTTCCTCACGAATCTATCTATGGCATAAGGGAAGATTCCCAATGAGCTTCATCAAAAGCTTTATGGGAAAATTAATAAAGTAACCAGCTTCCTGACCCATAATTAATAAACCGGCCATTTTTTTCCTGCCTTATATAAAGTGGCCATTCCGTTAGATTTTAGGTCAGGACCCACTATATTGGTCAAATTCCATTGAAAAAATCAAAACCGTTTGAATCATTATTTAACTACCCTTCTTGATTTCTAGCAAGTCTTATTTTCATTATGTCTAAGAGAAGAAGAAAGAGCCGCTCAGGGGATTGTCATGGTTGGAACTTTTTAACTCCTCATCACAGAGAACCAGGTGATATTACAAACACCATCATTCATAACTTGAATTTCTGCCGCCGTGGTGATGGAACTTCGTCTTCTCCGGGAATATGAAACGGGTGATATAAATATAAGAGGCTATCACAAAATAAACGGGTATTATTCTAATTGATGTGTTTGATCATTTATTCACGTTAATTAGAGGCATGGGTAGGCATCAATCAAGTTAAATTGTTGTTGATGGTGGTTTTTAGCTTAGGGGTAAAATCATAAAACCCTAGTCAGACAATGACGTCACAGAACTTGAGTAATAATGTCAAAACCAAGCACATTTATTGAACCCTTTAATTTGTCTGCGAGAAAATTTTCAGGGTACCTTTTTTTAATGCTAATTAGGGTTTCGACAAGCCAAAACCCTAATTCTCACACCGCATGTGCCAATTACCGCGCCAAGGCATGCCAACCATGCTAGCCGCACCCCTGTGCCAATGTAAAACCATGTTAGCCACACCTACCTCGCCAAGGAATGCTAACCGCACCCTTGTGCCAATGGAAAACCATGCCAACCACACCTACCGCGCCAAGGCATGGCAACCATGCTAGCCGCACCCCTGTGCCAATGGCAAACCATGCCAGCCACACCTACCCCGCCAAGGCATCCCAACCATGCTAGCCGCACCCCTGTGCCAATGGAAAACCATGCCAGCCACACCTACCGCGCCATGCCAAACGCACCTTGCCATGGTCCCATGCCAACCTAGCCACTCCACCTTGTTGGCCTTCCCTACGTGGCTACCAAAATGAAGGTGTACAACAATTAACGGTCGCCCTTCAATCCTAGGAGCAAATCCTATCCGTTCGAGGTTACCAAACGACCTTTGGCCCAAGGCCCTAGCTTGGTAATGAACCTAGCTTGGTCACGCAAAACCTTGGCCACACATGCCAAGGCAAACCACACCTATCCAAGCTATCCTCTCCATGCGCCCATGGAAAACCCTTGGCCCCAAATGCCAATCCAAGCCGCACCTAGCCCAGCTAGCAGCGCCATGTGCCCATGGCAAACCCTTGACCCTACATGCCAAGCCAAACCGCACCTAGCCAAGCTAGCCGCGCCATGCGCCTATGGCAAACCCTTGGCCCCACATTCCAAGCCAAACCTCACCTAGCCAATATAGACGTGCCATGCCCCCATGGAAAACCCTTGGCCCCACATTCCAAGCCAAACCGCACCTAGATAAGCTAGCTGCGCCATGCGCCCATGGCAAACCCTTGGCCCCACATGCCAAGCCAAACACGCCTTGCCTTGGCCCTAGACAAGCTAGCCGCACCATGTGACCATGGAAAACCCTTCGCCCCGCCATCCCAAGCCAAACCACACCCTGCCTTGGCCCTATCCAACATAGCCGCGCCACCATACTGGCCTTCCCTACACGGCTACCCAAGCGAAGGCGTGCAACAATAAACGGTTTCCCTTTAATCCCAGGAGCAAATCCTATCCATCCAAGGTTACCAGACCACACATGGTAACCTTTGACCCAAAACCCTAGTTTGGTCACACCAAGCCGCGCCAGGACATGCCACGCAAATAACGTGCCAACCTAGCCGCGCCACCATGCCATGCCAATGGCATGCCAACCTAGCCGCGCCGCCATGCCAATGGTGTGCCAACCTAGCCGCGCCACCATGCCATGCTAAGGGCATGCCAACCTAGCCGCGCCACCACGCTGGCCATCCCTATGCGTCCACCAATGAACAAAAGCGTGCAATAATCAACGACTACCTTTCCTCTTAAGATACAAATCTCGACCGTCGAAGGTCACCAAGATACCAAGTCTCCCAAGCTCGACTTTCCAGGCAACAACCATATGCTACATGTTTTCCACACAAACATTCGAGACATCAACACGTATCACAAACTGGGGGATCCTCTTTGGGTATTGGTTTAGCGGTTTACAGCGTGCGGCGTACACTACGCCTGTCATAAGGAAGTATCATAAAGGTGAGGCGGTTAGTAAATACAGTGAGTTAAAGGTAAAAAGTTCATGGGACATCAATTCCATACGTTAATGGTTTAATGGAACATCAATTCTATGCGTTAACAATTTTATGGAACATCAATTCCATGCATACGGTTACCACCTACTCCTATTTACTTACCCATTTTTCCATTCCTTAATGAGACTAGGGTGCGTGTCACTTCGGCTTGTATAAATAGGTCTTACCTATTTCCACAGAACAACAAGTTCATTTGGAAATATACAACACTCAGAAAATACTTGCTAGCTTACCATTTGTTAGCCTTCCCACTTTTCTGATACAAGTCGCAGTAACACAACTACTCTTCCAGAATCAACTATTCTGGTCTCATCACTTTCCTTGCTTCCCTCCCCAAAACCAACCTATTCTCCTCCACTTTGTGACCGAAGAAAGTCCGGAACGTCCTTTTCTTGGTTTAGGCTGGATTTGTATAGATTGATCTCTCGAATCTAAAGTACTCCCTTGCAGTACATTATTAAGGGTTTAAATTGTTTCTCACCCGTACACCCGAAATTACCGAAATCAGCGGAAACCATTTTCACCTACAAACAATTGCCTGTCTTATGCTTTTTAAGGTTTGGGTCTATTTGTATTTCGTGTTGGATTAGATATCTAATAACTTGGGTTTATCAATTTGTAATGGTGGTGTGCTACTACTGTGACAATTTTGTTTGTTATAGGGGAATCATAAACAAGTCTTGCTGGTTAATTTTGAAGTGTTTGTGAATTGTTTATTTGTCAATGGTTTGATTGTTGTCTTTTCTTTCAATTCGTGATTACATCAGTATGTCTCCTCTATGTTTTGTTTAGGACTAGTTGACCATACCCCAGTCGATAATGGTGATGAAGTGTTGGGAAGAAGATGAACATGGTTATACACAACAACCCATTTTTTTCAACTTACCGGGTTACAAGTTGACTAGGGAATGATTCACTAATATGACTCGGACCTTTTCAGCCGATTTGAGGGACTTATACGTCTTTTCAGTGGACTAGATAACTGACACGTAAGCGATCCTGTCATTGCCCGCCGGGACAGAAAATGTAAAACTTGGCCATTTTATATAACCTTTCAAAAAAAAAAGGTTACTTTCTTAAATATGGTTCAAAAAGTTGGCCACTTTATTAAAAAGCCCATTTTATTATACAATTTTATTATTATCTTTTTCGCATATGGAAGAAGAAATAGGTAAGTAAGGAAAAAGTTAAAAAGATGAAATAGATTTTACAATTTAATAATAATAGTGGAGATAAAGGTATCGTGAGATAAAAATGGAAAGAATTTTGCTCTAGCAGCATTGACCAAAGCCATCTGTCCATATGTGATGTCAGCAAACGTTTTAGTTAACCAGAGTATATTTCCATTTTTTTGCCGTATGTTTACTGTCAGGTTGAATAAAACATCTTTCAGTTTCTTAATTACTTATATACTTAGCCATCGATGTGTATTTTTGGTGCGGATATTGTAAGATTTTTGGGCTTCCAACTCAAAATCAATTGACAATGAGTGGAGAGGCCCATAGTGTTATATGTGTATAGAGGCTATGTGTTTTAGGCAATGTGGGACTATTTAATTCCCAACACTCCCCTTCACGGGTAAGGGAGATTTAAGCCTCTTAACACGTGGATCGTATACGAGGGAATATATACCACTCACGTATGGCCTCGCTCTGATACCATGTAAGATTTCTGGGCTTCCAACTCAAAACTAATTGGCAATGAGTGGAGAGGCCCATAGTGTTATATGTGTATAGAGGCTAGGTGTTTTAGGCAATGTGGGACTGTTTAATTCCCAACACTCCCCTTCACAGGTAAGGGCGATTTAAGCCTCTTAAAACGTGGATCTTATACGAGGGAATTTATACCACTCACGTATGGCCTCGCTCTGATACCATGTAAGATTTCTGGGCTTCCAACTCAAAACCAATTGGCAATGAGTGGAGAGACCCATAGTATTATATGTGTATAGAGGCTAGGTGTTTTAGGCAATGTAGGATTATTTAATTCCCAACAGATATATTTATTTTGACACGAGAAGATGAAGAATCTCTATATTTATGGAATTTCTAAGAATCTCCGTAGATCAAAAACTCCTTCCTCCTGCTTAAGAAAAATCGAAGAAACTAGAGTATATACCTAATTCAAACTGCATACCATCCACTGTCTCCATCACTACCAGGTAGTTTTCTTGTTTAAATTGATTTGATACAAATTAAATATTAGTAATATACAGCAAGTCTTGTTACAGCTATGTTAAGAAAAATGGAATCAGGTTCTATGTTCTCTTTTATTTTGATCAACCTTTATATTGTTAACCCATTAGATTCATGGTTCAAATAAATATACATTAGCCTATCTATCTACTGACTACATTAGTACCGATTTCTTTTAGAAGAATAGGACATTACTCCAAAATAATTTACTTCTAGTAAACTATTGCATTCATGAAACAGGACATGCTGATTCTTGAGACCCACTCTCCGCCAGAAAAACGTGTTACATGTTGGGAAATGATGTTCTGATGAGTGAAAGCCCGTCGACAAAGAGAATTGCCAAAACAAAAGTTGGGATGGAATTTGAATTGCTTGGGAATTTTATGTTTGGTTCAAAGTATTTTGATGAAAGTTAATTTTGAAACTTAATTATATAGCTTTCTTTAATGTTGTCGTCATCTTCCCGTACACTTTCTTATTCATCTTAAGTTTTATCTATTCATTTTCAAGTTTATATTCTTCCAATCTCAGTTAGAACTGATAATCACAAATTTTGATCACATATATTGTTCATAATGGGTTACTGAACCTTTACATTGTTTCCTTGTCTATGTATAGAAATGCCGACCGGCAGTCGATTCAGATGGAAACACTGAAAATTATTTCAAGGTTCAGAATGATGACTTAACCGTGTCTATATGTATATATCTGTTACTTAATGGAAAATTGAAGGACGAAGTAGGGAATTTTTAGCGGAACAAATATATTAGATTATGTTTTGAAAAATACGTAAGATTTAGTCGGCAGAAAAATGAAATATGCAGCCGTTAACTAAGAAGTTTGCTGACGTTATATAAGGACAGGTGGCTGTGGTCGGTGCTGCTAGATCAAGTTTGCTCTAGCGAGAACAAGAATATAATAAAGGAAACAAAAGCGACGTAATGAGGAGAGAAGTCATGACTGTTTTAAGGGTATCAGTGGAATAATAATCTCAATTTTAGAGAAAGTAAAATAATTATTATATTAATACCTGGATTCCGTTCCCTATGCAATTTAAAGACGATTATACTCTAGTTAACTTGTATACATGTACTGTATACAATACAAGTTAACAGGACCCAATTTTATATGTTTTTTTTTGTTAATTTGTCGGCAGTAAGGCGTTTTGTTTTATGGAGTGTTAAGCACGTTCCAATAGTATGTTTTTTTTTTAGTAATCTAGTTTTATTAAGGGAAAATAATTGTTTGGTCCTATTTTATGTGGTCCCAATTTAATTTGGTCCACCAATAAAATGGGAGTTCCATTTGGTCCTTATTTATTCATAAATATTAAAGTTTTTTTTTTTTTTGTTTGTAATTCAATTTTCATTAATGGAAAACAAGATTACATAGATCTCAAGTACATCAAATTGAAAAAGAAAAAAGAAATAACAAGCTTGTAACGGTACATGATTGAAAATTCCGACAAGAAAAAGAGAAGGAATTCCAAATACTGACCTAATACAAGAATGTAAGAACCGATAGAATCGGAGAGAAGATGGTCTTCATAATATTCATGGACCATTTGATAAATCGTCTTCCTGATGAAGTAATGCTCCAATGGTATAGGAGTAATCTGCAAATTTGTTGACATGAGAATAGAGAGTAATCAGATCCGTGATGTACTTGAACAAACATATAATCAAAATCAAGTAACCATTAAAATAAAAGAGAATCACCATTAAGGTGAAGACAAGAATCACCATGAAGGTGAAGATAAAAATCACCATGAAGGTGAAGAAATAATCCTAATAGGAACTAATCCTTTTATTCTAAAACTAAAACACAAAAAACTAAGATCCTTGCTCAGATCTAGCCCCAAATGGACTAGACCTGAGCAAGAAGATGAAATTGGGATTTTTTGTTTTTTTTCTTGGAGAAGAGGAGAGAGAGAGAGAGAGGGGGGGGGGATGAAAAGAGGAGCAAGATAGACTCAAATATTAAAGTAGGCCAATTTTGCGTTTCCTCCCCTGCCAAGATTGATAATTAGCGTTTCCTCCCCAAAAAGATTGAAATTAGTGAATCCTCCCCTCGTTAGGAATTCCGTCCACTGCTCGGTTAGCTGATTCAGCTACTATGCACGCGTGGAAAAAAGTGTCCACGTGTTTACCGACCTTCCCAAAATGCCCTCGACTAAAAAACAAGGTAGATACACGTGTAAGATATTTGGTGGAATAAGATCCAACGGTTCTGCATATGTCAGCAAATGACCAGTGATTAACCATTCACCGTTTCGTACACCTATAGAATTAGAACACGCGTCCATGTCTCTTCAACTACCACCTATATCAAGCGGGAAAAGACATGAGAGAGTAAAAAACCTAAAACTAGTTGCTGAGAAGAGAAACAAAATCCCCAAATCGAGTTTTGCTAAATTTTAGATTTAAATCGAATAGAAGAAGATGTTGTTGTAATAGAAAGACGAATAGTGATTGGGTTTGTTGAATTTCTTTGGATCTGCGATGAATCACCACAAATTGTGAGTATTCAGTCTTTTTGCTTTTTGTTTTTCAATTTTGAGTTTCTGCCCTTATTGATGTGATCTAATCATCTTTTGAGGAATTGGGTATGATATGAACAACGTTATTATGTTGCATGATTATATTTCTAGGGTTTGATATGGATTAGGTTTTTAGGGTATGATTTTTATGCATGATTTAGACGATTCAGTCAATGAAATTAGGGTTTGCTTTTGTTTTTCTGTGATTATTAAACTGTGGGTTTTTGATTCATGATGCGATAGTTTTTGGTTTATGATCGAAGGGTTTGTGGAATTGTTGCAGATGAAGTTTTTGTTGCCCTGTTTTTTTTTTATTTATTTATTTTTGATTTAAAGGGAATCGGGTGTTTTACATGTGATTGATTATGTTGTTTGTTTTGTTTTGTGACAGTGCTAGGGTTTATTATGCTATCAAAACTCTTTATATACACTATGATGGGAAGTGGCCTAATGAACAACCAAAAGGTGGACTTACTTACATGGATTATATGAATGGGAAGGAATTGCGTTGGCCTAAGTATGATGGAGACTTATTGAACTTGAAGGACTTGTTGGATAGTGTTCATGAGTGCATTGATGAATTGGATGGGTCACAATGCCTATTTCACTACTTGCAGGATGTATTTTTGTATGATATTGATGAAGAGAGTGAGCTGCTAAAGTTTTGGAATGAATCAGACCAAGATGTACCAAAAGAAGTTCATTTATTTATGAGTTATGATAAAGATATCAATGTTCTGAAACCTGGTGAAGAATTAGTTCCTCCTCCAGTTATTGTGACTGGTGAAGTTGTTGAAGAAGTAGCTCCTGCTATTGTGGATGATGAAGTTGTTGAGCCACAAACACAGACTCAACAAGAGGCACCAGTTATCAAAGATTGGGAGAGTCTTCATGAAGAATTTTGGCAAACAACTTTTGGTGAAGAAGAATATATAGTGGCAGATGATCCAAGTCAGCACACATCACAAGTGTCACCATTACATCAACCAAGTCAGTTTCCAATGGACATGCTTAGTCAGCAGACACCTCAGCAGTCACCATTACAACAACCAAGTCAGTTTCCAATGGACATGCCTAGTCAGCAGACACCTCAGCAGCAGACTCAAAAGACACCTCAACAGACACCCAAAAAGACACCTGTATCAAAGAGAGTTGTTTCAAAATCACCTGCAACAAAGAAGAAACATAAGTACCATCCAATAGTTAAACTTGATGAGGAGCATGACACATTGGAAGCATTGTTAGCTGATGAAGAACTTGATGCATTGCCTGAGAGTACAAATTTGAAGCAACATGATATTCATGAATTGCCTATCGAAGATGACTATCACAGTGGAAACTCATCAAGCTCTGATGATGATGAAGAAGGTGGTGAAACTGATACTGACTTGGATGAAGAAGAACCCGGTAGATATGAAGAAGGCCAAAGTGATCACCAGAAGTATGATGATTTGTATGATAATGAAGAATGTGGGGAAGTAAAAGAATGGACTTGTGACACGGGTGAGGAAGTTATTGAAGTAGGTATGACATGGCCCACCATGGATGAATACAAGAAATGGGTGACAAAGTTCTGCATTGCAAACTGTATTGAAGTGAGGAAGATAAAATATGACCCAAAGAGACTGAGGTGCCAATGCAAAGTTACTACTTTCCCATTCAGGATTTTTGCTCAAAGGTAAGTTGTAAGCCCACTTCTGTTATGTTATTGAATCCTAATGGGCTTTTGATAACAACTAACCAAACATATATTTTTTCATGACAGGCAATCAGCAAAAGATGGTCATACTATCAAGATTACCAAGTATATTTATAAACACACTTGTGTTAACATAAGTGGTACTGGAAAGAACAGAATGGAAAATTCATATTGGGTAGCAAGTGTGATTGAAGATGATATCCTGGAGGATGAACATTTACTGCAACCTAAGAAGATCATCAAGAGATTGAAGAACAGACATGGAGTAGATATCAGTTATTGGGTAGCTTGGAAAGGTAAAGGCAAAGCATTGAGCAAGATATTTGGGTCATATGAAGATGGTTACAAGTGGATACCTGAGGTTTTAGAACAGATAAAGAAGAAGAACAGAGGATCCATAGGTGTAGTTGCAACTGATATGGATAAGGATTTCAGTTATTGTTGTCTTTCATTCAATGCATATTTAGAAGGATTCAAGAATGGATGCAGGCCATTCATTGGGCTAGATGGATGTCACCTTAATGGAAAATATGAAGGAGTGTTGTTGTCTGCAGTTGCACTTGATGGAAATAATGGTATGTATCCCCTTGCCATCTTCATTTGTGATTGTGAGAATAAAGAGAACTGGATATTGTTTCTGAACCTTATTAAAGATAGGATATTAAAGCATCCAGTTCCATTGACATTCATCTCCGATAGACAAAAGGGATTGATTCCTGCTCTTCAAATAGAACCAGGTATTGTTTCAGACACATGTATGAGAATTTTAAGACTAAACACAAGGGTGTTCATATGAAGACTTTAGCATGGGGTGCAGCAAAGTCCTATAGAGACACAGACCACACTAGGTATATGGCTCTCATGGAAAAAGATAACAAGAAGGCACACCAGTGGTTTGAAGAGGTACCAGCAATCCAATGGGCTAGATCCACTTTTGACCATACTTCAAAGTGTGAACATGTAACCAATAACTTTAAAGAATGCCTCAACAGTTGGTTGGTGGAGTTGAGATGCAAACCCATCCAAAGGATTCTTGAAGGGTTCAACTTGAAGATGATGAGTTTGATGTTTGATAGAAAGATGATAGCCAAGAAATGGGAAGCCAAAGGTTTGATATTGGTCCCCAGAGCTGATAGGATTATGAAGAACAGAATCAATTTGAAAAGAAGATACCAGTTGTTTGGATCAGAAGAATATATTTGGTGTGTGATGAACTATCTAACATCCAGAAGATGGGAGGTTAATTTGACAGAAAAAACTTGTACTTGTGTGTGTGGGAGATTACTGGGATACCTTGTGTTCATGATGTTGTTGTAGCTTGCCATATAAGAATGGATCTCAATAGGTCAGTCAAACTCCTGACATTACTTGGTTGTCCATCACTTCTACTATTGTTTTGTTTATCCACTAACTTATATAGTTTATCTACCTCTGCTAGCCTTATTGAAGAATACCATAAAGTTTCTGCATATAAAAAGGCCTATGGTGGAAAGGTGGAACCATGTGCTAGTCAAGATAGATGGATTGAGGTGAGTTTTGCAATTTAATTTGCTTTGAATTTGAAATGCAATAAAGTAGTACTGAATATGTTGTTGTGATGCATTTAAGTTGTACTAAATATGTATTGTTGTGTTACATTTAAGCCTGAAATGGAGGTCAATAGACCAAAGTTCAAATCAAAGGTGGGAAGACCTAGAACTAAGAGGATAAGATCTGATGTTTAAGGACAAGAGTCATATAATAAGGCAAAGAGGTCATGCACATATTGTGGTTCTGAATCCCATAATATCAGGCGCTGCCCAACCAAAAACAATGGTAGTGTACCAAGGACCCTGGGAAAGGGAAGGTAACTATCTACCTAATATGTTGTTTTTTTTGTTTCTCATATAGTTCAGTTCAGGGGCAGGTTTAAATAATTAATTGTGAACTTCAGGGGCAGAGGAAGAGGAACTTCTGCAGCATCATCATCAGCAGCAGGCAGAGGAAGAGGAGTTGGTGCAGCACCACCACCAGCTGTAAGGGGAAGAGGAGCTAATTCAGCAGCACCACCACCAGAAGCAGGCAGGGGAAGAGGAGCCAATTCATCACCACCACCACCAGCAGGCAGGGGAAGAGGAGCCAATTCAGCACCACCACCACCAGCTGGAAAGGGAAGAGGAGCTAATTCAACAGCACCACCACCAGCAGCAAGCAGGGGAAGAGGAGCCAATTCAACACCACCACCAGCAGCAGGCAGGGGAAGAAGAGCTTCTCCAGCACAAGGCAGGGGCAGAGGCTTTGAATATTTGTTGTTTGGTACAACTACAACTGCACCAACACATGGCAGCACCTCTTTCAGCCACAAGGTCTGCAATAATTAGAAATTACCAGCATTTGTATGGATCTCAGCCAGATGGAATTAGAGAACCAAGCAGGCCACAGTCCCAGGTGTTCAAGACACCAAGATGGAGGAATTAGTTCAGTAATATTTTCATGTGGTTTTTTGTTATTTCAGAGAAAACTTTTATACTCTGTTTTTAGGCATTCCTTTTGTTTTGGTTGGAGGATTAGTTATGAATGCCTTGCTTTTTATTTCATTACTAGATACTTATTACACAACAGTTCAAGACTTGAAATCCTAGATCTAAGTAATGAAATACATTTTGTTAAACATTGCATTCTCATTTTTCAGCTTCTTTTCCACCTTTGTCTACAATCACACCTTTGAATCTGACACAAATTTCATTAAATAACTCTTCACTGATTTCTGAATCAAGAATCATTTTCATGTCATGTTTTTCTTCATGTTTTTCTTCAGTTGCATATTTCCCTTTTAAAAAACATCCATCACACCCAGCAATAGGTTTCACTTGTTTCTTGGATGCAGGTGAAGCTTCTGGACAGTTTGAAACCCAATGAGAATCACTACCACACTTGAAACATCCATCTATAGATTATTGTGTGGATCTTGTTGGTGATTGCACATCCTGATCTAACCATTGAAATTCATTGCAGATTGGTTGATTTAGGCATTTTAGGAATCTCCTTCCTTTGTTAGCATCAGTATTTGCTTCCCATACCTTGCGCATACCATTACATTTTCTGCATTTTGAGTATAGGAATGGGAAATTCATGGCTGAATGTGAAGGTGATTTGCAAATTTGGCAGTTGCATCTACACTGGAAATGTATAATTTTATTAGTGTTTCCTCCTCACTGTAAATATACTAATTATCATTACCTCCCCTAATGGAAAAATCACTTACCTTACAGGTGGAGCTGGATGATGAATCCCCCATTGATTCGCGTTTCCTTCTTCGCTTAAGCTATTTCTTCAGATTGTACACTTTCAGAAAAATAATGGTAGTGTGTTGAATCAATCGGTCTTCTTCTTTATATACAGATGGGAAGAGGATATGAAGAAAAAGTGACCGTTATGCAACCAACGGCACAATTTTGGAAGATTTCCGACCGTACAGATGCTTCATCTGTAACCATACACGTGTGAGATCTAGTTTGAAATTAGTCGAGGGAATTTTGGGAAGGTCGGTAAACACGTGGACACTTTTTTGCCACGCGTGCATAGTAGCTGACTCAGCAAACCGAGCAGTGGACGGAATTCCTAACGAGGGGAGGATTCACTAATTTCAATCTTTTTAGGGAGGAAACGCTAATTATCAATCTTGGCAGGGGAGGAAACGCAAAATTGCCCATTAAAGTATTTAAATTACCCTTTCTCCCTCTTATTTTCTCTCTTCTTAACATTAATAAATAAAAAAACTTAAAAATGAAATATCTCTCAAAATATAAGTCGAAAATTAATAAATTTTATATATTCGGAAAGGCCTCGCCGAGATCTACATAATGTGCACCATTATAGTATGTTTCGAAATTTTAATTTTTTCGGTATAATAGTAGTTCATATCCAAGAATGAACACTATTTTAGAACATGTTAGTTCATTCTATTTCTAGCAGTTTATTTCGTAGAATGAACTCGTATATGCTAGCAATTTGTTTTGTAGAATGAACTCATTAAAGTACTTCATTATTAATAATGAAGTCATAATAGTAGTTCATTATTATAGTTCACATTGTAGAATGAACTCGTGATAGATGTTCTTATTATCGAATGAACTCATAATGGTTGTTCATATTGTAGGATTGATAATTCATATTTTAAAATGAACTCGTAATGATAATCAAGTATGGTAGTTCATATTGTACAATGAACTCGTAATATGTGTTCATTATAGTAGTTCATATCATAAAATGAACTCGTAAATGATAGTCCATATTGTAAAATGAACTCGTGATAGGTGTTCATATTGTAGAATGAACTCCTAATGGTATTTCATATGGTAGAATGAACTCGTAATAGTACTTCATTATACTAGTTCATTTTGTAGAATGAACTCGTAATAGTAGTTCATTATAACAATTCATTTTGTAGAATGAACTCGTATGTTACATAATCATGATAGTTCATTTTGTAGAATGAACTATCTAGTAAGACAGTTCATTAAATTAGTTCATTTTGTATAATGAACTCCATTTTATACTCCTTTTTAATAGGTTGGTTTCCTAATTGGTAAATTCAAATGTTACTTTAATTTTCTGGGACCACTTTTCTCTTAACTTCTTTTGATGACAAGTGTCATGTGGACCATTTCACTTTACTTATTTTGATGACAAGTGTCATGGGGGACCATTTCACTTCACTTCTTTTATTGACAAGTGTCATGAGGGCCACTTTCAATGATTAGTGCTCTTAATTTCCTTAATTTTCTCTAAAAACAAAACTGGCCTATTAAAAAGAAGGGTCTTGTAACAAACTTGTTTAACAAATTTTTTGGACCATTATATGAGAAAAATCCAGTGACCCATAATTATGCTGATGTGGCCAAAAACTACTTTCCTTTTTCCTATTCGGCTTCGTTTTAGCCGAGCCAAAAACTAAGCCTTAATAAAAGGAAAAGTAATATATCGTGTATATCTTCATTTTAACCGTGATCAGTTATGAGATTTTTTCTTGAGCTTCGTCCTCTTTCTACGCCTATTTTTTTCTGATCAGGATACGAAGTTCTCCAAAAAAAAATTCGAGTTGCGAATCATAATATATACAATCTAAATGGAAGGTATGTTATCTTCTACTGGTACTCTGTACTATATTAGGTTTTAATTTGGCTGGCAACTTTGTTTAAATTATTGTACAAGAAAATTTGATAGTAGATAGTTATGGATATGAGTACGTGATTTTGAATGATTTTTACATGTAGTTCATTAAATCCTAGTTTTGTTCATATAGAAGGTATGACCGTATTAGTGTGAGAGGCTAAGGCACCTGATAGCCCAGTTCATCTCTCTGGCATCTTTGTTTTTTTGATCTTAAGGGGTCTTGTTAGTAAGTCATTACTCATTAGGGAAGGGTTTATGTGTTTGCTTTTTTTGCTTTTTTGCTTTTCTTTTGTAGCATTAAAATAGCATCTGTACAATAACAACTATATTCTTTGATTTATGAACCACACCTGAATTATTAAGAACCGAGTAAACTTTTGATATTCACCCCCATTGTCCGACTGAAAAACCTTTATTTTAAAGTCTCTGTTAGGTTCTCTATTTGTTTTTTGAATTGTATGAAAGTGGGTAATGCATCGATTTTTGTACTAATGGAAAAATCCAAGTATAATGAGAGTAAGCATCAAGTATAAGCATGTAATAACGATAGCCATTTCTTGAAAGATGTGGAGACACCCATAAATCGAGACTAACAAACTTAAAGGTCTATCAATAATTGTACTACTAACAGAAAGGGAAGTTTCTTGCTCTTACCGACATGGCAAGAGTGACGAAATCAAATCTTTTATTTGAAACGGGTAAAGAAAACTTGTTGATAACTCTAGCAACGGTGCGGATTTCCGATTGGTAGGGAGTTTGACGAAAGGACTTAGGTGCAATCTTATTATTCATATCTCCAACATCTTCAAACATGTAAAGCCCATTTCTATTCTTTCCCCGGCACAAAGATTGTCCCCTGTTTCTTTGTCCTTCACAATAAAAAAGTTTGTGTGAAACTCAAAGTACACATTGTTATCTTTACAAAATTGATAGACAGATAACAAGTTTGTTTTGATCATAGGGACATGAAAGATGTTGTTTAGTGAAACAAGCGATTCTTATGAGTAAAACGGCATTACCGATATTTGCAAGGATTAAAGAATACAGCTTTGCCTAATACAGATTCGACGGTGAAGAGAGTAGCCATCCTAAGAGTATGGAATCAATCTCTTCAAATTTAGTAAATTAGGGGTTTTGCCTGCGAATTTGGTAGGTTTCGTGGTGGCTTGGGTGTTGTGCCATCGACGTAGCCTTGAAGTTTGTACCCTTTCGAAGGGGTTTGAATTGAGTCTTCCTAAGAGAAGGAAGTTGGTTTCGAGTAAATACAATACCCGATCATGATCCTTTAACTCCAAATAAAAAGAGTAATATAGAAACACCGTACGAAGGGATGAAATTTGACAGTTATGAACAAGCTAGGGAGTATTATATAGAATATGGACGACGAAACGGTTTTACAATTCGTGTTCGATCAAAAAACAAAACTCGCAGAGGTGTGGGAGAAGTGACAGCCGTTTACATGGTTTGCTCTCGGGAGGGGAACAAAGTGAAAATGAACAATATAGAAGGAGTGGACAAAAAAGGAAAAAGTTGCAATACTATACAATGTGGGTGCACAGCAAAGATGCAAGTCCTTTTTAACGAAGAAAATAACGTATGGGTGGTAAAGACATTTTCAGATGATCACAATCACAAATTTGTGTCACCACGAAAAATAATGCGTATGCGGTCCAATAAGTGCATGTCAGAGGAAACGAAAGGTATGGCTGAAAAATTAAGTAGGGAAAATCTTGAAGTTGGAAAAGTACCTACAATCCTTGAGGGTTAAATGATTGGGTTGAACAAAAGGGTCACTTGCGCAATGTTAGGCATAAAAACTTAGAAGTTGGTGATGCCCAATCTGTTCTTGATTATTTGCACAGGAAACAAAATGAGAATCCCCAATTTTTCTATAGAGTTCAAGTTGATGAGCATGGTAGAGCTGTGAATTTTTTCTGGGTAAATGCGCGATCACATTTGTCATATCAACAATTTGGTGAGGTAGTTTTCTTTGACACCACATATCGGACAAATAAATATGAGATGCCATTTGCGCCATTTACGGGGGTGAATCACCATTATCAAACTATCCAGTTTGGTTGTGCCCTTTTACAAGATGAGACTGAACCTACATTTTCATGGTTGTTCAGTATCTGGATTGAAGCTATGGGAGAGCAACATCCGTCAGCCATCATAACTGATCAAGATTCTGCAATGGCCGCTGCTATAAAGAAGGTTTTTCCAAACACGTGCCACCGTTTATGCCTTTGGCACATAAAGGAAAAAATTCCAGAAAAATTAGCACATATTTATTTTAAGAAGTCAAAGTTCAAGGGTGATATGAAAAGATGTATCCATCATACTTACAAAATATAGGAGTTCGAAGAAAGGTGGGAAAAGATGATTGTTGAATTTGATTTAAGCAACAATGAGTGGCTTAAGGATTTATATGCGATTCGAGAATCTTGGGTACCTGTCTACCATAGAAATACATTTTATGCGGGTATGAACACAACGGGTCGTAGTGAAGGTGTAAATTCTTTTTTCAAATCATTTGTGTCGTCAAAAACCAATCTCAATGAATTTGCAGTTCGGTACGAACAAGCTGTGAAAGAAATTGTTGATAAAGAAGACGAAGAAGATCTTATATCAGAGCATAAAGACAGGATTGTTGATGAAAGAAATTTGATACTTAAACACGCTGCTAAAATATACACTCGCAATATTTATAACAAATTTCGTGAACAACTATTAAACGCAAATCGTTTCAAGTCTGAAGAGATAGAACGAGGTGATGATTTCAGTACTCACTTAGAAACATCGAAGATTGGTTTTCCTCAACATTTCACCATAAAGATGAAGCCAGGTACGCATGAAGGGTACTGTGAGTGCCAATATTTTGAATTTAAAGGTTTACCTTGCAAACACGTACTTAAAGTTCTGATGAAGCTGGAGGTCGATGAAATACCACCACATTTCATTATGAAAAGATGGTTAAAAGGTGCCAATTCATTTAGGATAATGGATGAACCATTACTCTCCGATACTTATGAGAATTCAGAAACATTTAGGCTTGGTCATCTTTGTCGAAGATCAACTCAGATGTCATGTTTTTCTTCGAAGTCAGATAAACTATATAAAATTGCAATCGACGGGATTGAAAAGATTTTTGCACAAATCAAAGATGAGCATAATAAGATAGTTGAAGATGATACAACTGCTTCGGTTGCGAGCTATAAAATTCAAGAAGATACTGAAACTCAAATATCAGGTCAGCCAATTATTGGAAATCCACATATATCGCAAGTGAAAGGCAGACCCAGTGACAAATCAAAAGGAAAAATTAGTAGCACTGGCAGAATATTAAGTTCCATCGAAGTATCATGTCCGAAAAAGAGAAAGTGCTCAGTTTGTGAGGAACATGGACATGACAAGAGGAAATGCCCAAAAAGAGCAGATAAAGAACAACTGAAAATTATTGAACCACCATGTAAGTATTATTCTTATTTTGCTATCATTGTTGAATGTTTTTTATGTTAAAGTGATGAGTGTTTTAAGTTAATGTGCAGGCGTAAGGAATGAGAACACAACTTCACCTTGAAATGACATGGTTAATCTGCAAACTTAGGATTTATGCAGATTTTAAGGTAAACAACTTGCAAGCTTGTCGACATTTTTCGTTTTTTTCAGTATATTCCTACCATTTGAGTCTTTAAATTTGCGACTTAAAGAACGAAACAAAAAAAGTACATATGTGCTGCTAAAAACAGCTTATTGCGCTTTTTGAACATACGACTTCAGATCAGTTGAGGTTACATGATACCACATTAGCTGCACCTAGATATGTAGATATTAATTAACAATATGTACTGATAAATTTCCTACCATTTTAGCGTTTAATGTTTGCGACTTAAATTCTCACAAGTAATGAATTATGGAGCTTACTGTTGATGTGTATTCGTTGCAGTTATACACAAGATTGATCTGGGGTTCCGACGAAAACGACGAGAAAGATTGTTTCAATGCTGTGTTAAGATTGTTTCAAAGATGTGTTATTCCTATGTTGATTGAATTATGTGAATCATATATTCACGTATTTTATAAGTTTTTTGAGTGACTCGTGGATACAATGATAACAAACTTGGGAATTTTCTTTCTTCAACTGATTCTCAAAATAAAGTTAATTTGATTTTTCCTTTAACAGAGATAATGTCTTACATAATATTATTTATGCACTACACAATGTAAGGCCATATTCCCTCTGAATGATTGGCTTTGCAACGTTAATCCAGGTTGAGTTTGCTATATTACGAATTTAAGTTGGGTTATGGATATAACTAATACAGTCCCATAGATTCTCTTCCAAAACTCCTTTGCCCTGCCAGAGGGAATTAGAATACCAAATTTAATTAGATTAACCATCGTAAAGGGTGAAGTAAAGTTCTTTCCGGTGGACAAAAACGTGCTTGGAGAACTAGCAAGTGAGGAATATATGTCAGAGATAGAAAGAAGAGTTTAATTCGTGTGTTTCCACTACGAGTTGATTCATGGATATAAACCAATCTGATACTCAAAGTATTACTTTACAGCTGTTTGTTGTTTTGTTCTTTACTTGCTGGTTTCTTAGACAAACAACTGTATACAAGACGGCAGTTGATCTTCACGGAAAATCAAATTTAATATAGGAAAGGCATTGCATTTCCAGTAAAACAAAAACGAAACCAAAAGTCAATGATAAAATCTGAACTGTTTGCTATACATGCAATTTTTACCATCCATCTTCTTAGTGGCCAGTAACCAAAGAAATTAAGACATCTATACTGGTAACTACATTACTGCATGTGTTCTTTATAATCAGAAATTATGATTCGCAACTCGATATTGTTTTGGAGAACTTCGTTTCCTGATCAGAAAAAAATAGTAGGAGAAAGAGGACGAAGCTCAAGAAAAAATCTCATAACTGATCACGGTTAAAATGAAGATATGCACGATATATTACTTTTCCTTTTATTAAGGCTTAGTTTTTGGCTCGGCTAAAACGAAGCCGAATAGCAAAAAGGGAGGTAGTTTTTGGCCACATCATCATAATTAAGGGTCACTAGATTTTTCTCATCTAATGGTCCAAAAAGTTTGTTAAAAAAGTTTGTCAAACGAGTTTATTACAGGATCCCGACCCTAAAAAGAAACGGAGGGAGTAATTATTTTTTAACCTAAAAATAAGATAAAAATTAAAAGCTCTGAAACATAGCAACAATGGTGCTTGTTGGAAAGCTGTCGTCGAAGGCTTTCTGAATATATAAAATTTATCATTTTTGGACATGTGGTTCAAAAGATATTTCAGTTTTAAGTTTTTATTTACTTATTTTTATTAAGAAAGATAAAAAAAATAAAAAAAATAGTATTTCTGTCACTATTAAAGGAATGACTGTGACATCATTGATGACGTCACCCCGCGTGGTTATTGTCCATCCTATGACCAAATAATAATTTTTAGGACCAAAAAACAATATATATTTTTAAAAATGACCAAATAGATAGTTGACTGGGTCAACATGACCAAACTAACTCAATTATATTATTTCTAAGCCCATATATTATTTCCTACTTTTATTAAATGAAAAAAGAAAAGATACCCAACATTTTAAATATTAGGTGGTGCGCCCGTGCGTTGCACAGGCTCATATTGGTTCTCCCTATTTTAACCTAATTTTGTTGATAGACGTTCTATATGGCCAATTATTACTTTTTTTTGTTATGTGAGCAAGAATATTACATAAGGCAACAGATGGAACACTACAATATACATAGTTATGTATCCAGGTTAGGCCGGTTCCTATGGCAAATGCCAAACCCACCCATTTTCCATGCCAGTTGGCCTGGAAAACTGGCCGCGCTACTATGGTAAAAACTATAAGCGATTGAGTCTCCACCTATCGGTCGAGACTACACCGCTTGAGGTCTCTAAGAGATCGCCAGGTTTAAATTACACCGCCACCGATTTAATCTCGATCGTTCACGGTCGGTGTTCTACCGTCTATAAATACCCCTATTCCCTTAATTTTTCATTCACAAAAACTTTTCTCCCCTTCTCTTCAGTTTACATCAGAGCAGAGTGATTTAAAAAAAATGAGTAGTAGTTCCAAAACAAATAGGCAAAGGAAAAGAAATAGGAAAGAAAAGGGAAAATCTGTTGCAGATAGTGATATAGTATAGGTTCAGGATAAACATCACGAGTTCACTAATGTTAGGCAACTAGTTGGATCTGATGTACAATCTACGCATTTATGTAACTATCCCGAGCGAGTTTTGTTACCTAAATTAAGAGGTGGGTGGTATGAGCTAACTGAAGTGTTTGAGTTACTCCCCCAAGGTGTTCAAGCATCCCTGAGAAGATATCCTTGGAAGCGTTTATATTTCATGAAAGGCAAAAACCACATGACTCAAGTTGTGCGAGTAATTTGTGAACGTTGGTGGAACACTGCAAATACGTTCTTTTTCAAGGATTTCGAGTGGGGTAAGTTCTATTTGTTCCATTCAATAGTTTAATTTTTAATTCAGAAACAAACTTTAATTTTTAGAGATTCAATTATTTAGTTTGATACCAATTTTAGTTCCGCATACAAACTTTAATTTTATGACCATGTTGTTTTTAGGATTCATACCGTTAGATTTGTATATGTTGACCGGAATAAAAAGTGAAGATGAAATAGTAAAATTTAACCAGTTAAAGTGGATATCAGAAGGAAGATGGAAATAATTACTCCCCTTGTACTCAAATGATACTGAAGGAATGCCAACGTCCAGAGACTTACACTCATTTGGATTAAGAGTACCTGGGTTGAAGGCTTTTTTGACCCGTTACAAAGGCAAGGGGATAGACAGACCTGGAGATTATCCCGAGCTTGAACGTATTTTTGTATTATGGATGTTAGGCCAAGTTTTGTTCCCCAATGCTAGCAGCGTTTCATTAATTGGTTTTCTGGAATCTTTAGAAGATTTAGCCAAAGTGCCAAATTATGATTGGGGTTCTGCAATTTCAGCTGAGCTATACATATGTCTCGGTGAATGCTCAACTAAGAAGACAAACAACTTAAATGCATTTTGGATCGTATTGGAGGTAAGAACTATTTATTAGATTTATTTATCGAGTTGAATGTATTTGTGGTGAATGTACTAACACATCATTTTTCAGTATTGGTGGTATACTTACTTTACAGTCGGCGAACCTGATCTTCACAATAAACGATTACTTTTCCTAGTCGTTTCCATTGAGCTTCAATTGGAATTGTCCATTTAACACTCGACATACTACTGCTGATGGACTACAATGATTAATATCATCTTCTCCATTAGAGGTTGATGAAGAAGGAGAAAAAGTCAGAGATTAGAGAGAGTGGTATAAGTGGTAATAAATCCTAACAACATTCTTTTAATTATCCAAATTCCAAAACAAGCATTAATTTGAAATATTCAAAGAGAGAAATAACCACAGTTAGAAGTTCCTCCAATAATGAAGGGATGACTCTGGGTTAGTGGGAGGTGCACAAAGTCACGTTTGATAGGCTTAAATAAAGAAATAAATACTGTACAAAAATTAAGAAAGCATTAAATGAATTCATATTTATATAAATATGTTAAAAATATACTCGTTGTGCATGTGCTATCTAGCCATCATTATTTTTGAATCTATGGAATATGAAATATGATTTTGATCTATGTATATTTACCTTTCCTGGTTGTATGGTGTGTTTTAGAGAGGATACATCAACTCAACTTCAACGCAATTTTGTAATTAGAAATCAGAAAATGTTTCATCAATCTCTTAATACATAACTTAATTCAGTAGGTAAGGTGATATAATAATCTCTTCTAATGTTTCATCAATTTTACAATCATGTTCTATCCAATGTTGATTATATACACATGATTCTAATGAAATTAATCAAAAGATACAGACAATTTTCTAAGAAAACAATATGCAAACTATTACGATAGAACTCGTCCATGGAATAAGTTTAAAAGGAGTAAGTTTCTTATTTTCATACTTTCTACCATTAATTAACCCTAATTAACCATCAAATACAGAAGCAGTATATAGTTATCTATTGAATTAATGTGAACAGAAAATAACTAGGACAGATGGCGCAACATTATTTGTGAGTACAGAGGGCACAGAGGATTTTTGGCACATGCGATCTGAACCCGAACCTACCTGCAACCCAGATAATGATGACTGACTTAGAATTCTTTCGGCTACTTCCTCCATGTTACTAACCCACGTATAACATATTTGTCGTCATCTAGAATTAAAAAAATGTAAAAGAAAGAAGAAAAAAAAGCAGTTGTGGAGAAAAATAATTCATACAGCAGCAACCATAGAACTTGCTCGTGTTTTACAGAAAACTAATCACAAAATCAACAACTGCTCCTACGTGAATTTTTTATGGAATTCAATAGTAGTTTAGTAACACACTGCTCATTATATGGTGGAGGTACTAATACCATGATCTCTCGGGATTATTCTAGTTACCAAATGATAATTAAGAGGCAGTCTGATTACACAATACAAATACGATATTCTAGCTGCAAGCTAAGCAATCCTGCGAATTTTTATGGGTGCAACCATCAATTTAGTCTATTAGAAGATAAAAGATTATTTTTTTCCCTACAAAAAAAAAAATAAGATAAAAGAATTATTCAAAAATTATTTGATATTTTACATGATTACGTATAAATTACATGGAGTTAAATTACACTAGGTTTGTGTGTCTCAAATTATTCTGGCTAATTTGGGTCCTATGGTGATTATCTGGGGTCTATGAATTTCTTCAACGAACCTAAAGAAAAGGATACATGGTGTCTAAATGATGGTAAAAATACTAAATTAACCTTTAAAGAAAACTTAATTATTCTAATACAAATACAATACAAAATCATAATCACTTAATTAACAAATACAAAAATCATTAATTATAACTCAATTTCCATCAAAATCAAAACTAAAACCTAATAAATCACAAACAACAATTGAAATCTAATTTCTTTTTGGGTTTTGAAAAAAAAAAAAAACAAAAACAAACAATTCAAGTGATTGAGTTAAATCTCTTTAATACATTCCTTGTAAGAGGTACTCTATAATGATTTACCTCTAAATCTTTGAAATTCACTCATCAAATTTTCTGAAAATCCACCCAGAATCGATTTATGTGTGCACCATATTAGTCCGATTGTAGTTGATGTTACAAGCAACCAGTTTTTATTGTGCACCTACATAACTCGATTCTGGGTTGATGTGATGAACATCAACCACAATCGGTTTACTATAATACACACATCAACTGATCCTGGGTCCAATTTTGGGTTTGTAGAGAAATCAAGAATCGGATTATTAGTGCATCTTTATAATCTGATTGTGACTGTTAACGACTATTTTTGTTATTTGAAATTATAGACGTTGGTACTTTGTGTATATAAAGAGGATAGCCTATTCTCTATCATACACTACCTAATCCAAAGAAATCTTTCTCCATTGTTAATTTTTTTCATTTGAAGATGTCAAGTCCATCATCATCAACTACAAATTCAATCGAACACATACTTAGAAGATGCAAGCGAACAACCAAATCAATTGCGGCAATGGAAGAAGAGATACGCAAAAGAAGCGAACAAACAACTACAAACGCGACTCCGTCTTCATCACCTAACAAATATATTAATGTAATGGATAAAGTGTTAAGCAAACAAATAACTACAAAAGAAACCATATCGTCATCGGCTTCCACAAAATATGAAGAGAAACTCAAGGCAAAGAAACAAGGTCAAGAGCAATTCCAACTAAGGGGAAGAATGAAGGATGTTGGGGAAGAGACAGAATGGGTTAAAAATTATTACATAGTCAAGGATCTTCACAAAGAACATCAAGATGAGAGTATATTTTGGCTTCAAGTTGGTTGGGGTCCTTTCGTTAAACAGACGAGCAAGAAACCATGCTATAATTATGAACCAACCCACATTTTTGCAAGGACGAATCATGTTAGAAAATTATGCCTCAAGTACAACGAGACTCTGGAGACAGGTTCGCGGCACTAGATGAATATACTGCTTGGAGAGGAGAGCGGTTTTATCATTTCGAAGCGGCATTGATAGTTGAAGCTCACACTAAGGAATAGAACCGTGCTAGTTTCAATTTTAAGAGTTTATGAAAAGTGGAAATGGTCCACAATCGGATCATGTTAGACCATGTGTAATCCGATTATTGAGTTAAAAATTGTCGTATTCTTCGCGTAAAGTCTGATCTTTGCCCAATGACTTTCTTGCGTTCCACCTCTCTCACAAACAAGTTCCAAATGATCTTGAGTTAAATGACGTCCTAAAAATAATGCGCATTTATCTCTATGCCCTTGTCTATAAACCATTGCTTTGCATCGTTTCTTTCTTTCCATTCCAAATTCGTGAAATAGTGGGCAGAGGTATTAGGACCCAGCAGAGATACGGGTTTGGGTTGATCTTCGTCGAACGCCGCAATAATCTACAACATATATCGACAAGTTGAGGATCTAGAATCGGTTTATGTGTCATAGTCGAGATAACGAATTGTTAGGAATCTGATTATACAAGCAATTATGAAGTCCGATTAAGGACTTGATGATTTTAGAGAATAATTTCCATATTTCACAATCGGTTCATTTACGTATATATTAATCCGATTTTTGTCCTCTTTTTTCCTGAGACATTTCGTCTCCATAATCGGATTACATATAAACGTAAATGAACCGATTATGAATTTCGTATATTTTACTGGAATATCCAAGTGAATGAATCGACATATGCAAATCACCAACAAAAATCGATTTTGGTCACATACCCATCGCGCCAAAAATTTACTACAATCGGATTATATGGTGATTAACAACAACCGATTATGATACCCAATTTGGGAATTTTATGCATAATCGGTTTATGTGGTGATATCGAATAAACCGATTCTGGGATATTTTTATTTTATTTTATTTTCCTTTTTGGGCATCGAGACGTGCAAATACATGTTTCTTGATCGTTACAACTCATACATGTTTATTTGAAGCATTATCACCTTCTTCTTCCCGGCGATATTGTTCTTGTGCTTGAATAATACCCTCATGCATTCTTTGGTTGACATGATCTTCTTCATTCAAAAAATTATCCAATTCGGTAGGATCGAAATCAAGATTATCAGATGCACCCACTTCTTCATCACTACTAGAGTCTTCATCATCACTATAAAGTTTTATTTTGTCTAAGAAAAACACAAACCCTAGTTTTTTATTTTTTCCCTCTACTTCTTCTTTTCCTCCAAACCTTAAAAGAGGAAATGAATTTCTACTCTAATCCTAACACTATAATCAAACTCAAACACTAATTAATTTAATTAATACTAACTTAATTAATCATCACTAATGAATAAGGGCATATTAGGCATTAACATAAATAAGAGGATAAGGGGTTTCTAGAGATTACTTCTTAATGACCCTTTTTGTTTTTTAGTCATATGCCCCAAATAATCAGTATAGGCCCCAAATTAGTCAGGCAAATTATTCCATGAAATCCACTTGAATATGTCGCACACTTTAACCTTATTAGTAGGCCTTCAATAATTTGATAATATCATAAACATTGACAAGCAATGAAAATGGTGGAGATAGAACAATCATATACATTTTGATTGATAATGCAATGTCGAAGTAAATGATGTCATGCTAGCCTCCACTGCTACTTTCAATTATGATTCAATTTCAAACATAAAATCTTTATAAATTGACACCAACTTCCAATTCAAGACCCAAAGCCTACAAAAAATCTTAAGGATACAATTTTTTTGCTTTAGCTTGAATAGAAAACCCAGATAACATTTAATAAAATCCAAAAATCAAAACCTACGAAGCAGATAGTTTAAGAAAGAGAATAGGTAGGAGAAAAGAGAAGTACATGATTATTCTGACAAAAACAGAACAAAATTTAACTTTTCCTCTAGATGAACCCGTATCTCAAAATCTCAGTACCCAAAATCCAAAAATGATAAGAATGGGCAGAAATAAATAAATAAACTCTAAGAATCGAAAGTCTTATTTCTGAAAGCAATTAGTGGCTCTAACTAAGATTTAAACAACATACATAGTTTTACACAATTCAAACCTTCGATGGTAAAGAAAAAAAATATCAATAAGAAATAACAAAAAAAAAAAAATATGATCAACAAAAAAAACCTTAAAACCCTAAGCAAACAAAGAAGAAGAAAAGTTAAAATTAGATTCATTATTCCTGACGATAAGAAAAAGTAAAAACAAAAAGAAATCAGTAAACTGAAAACCCAAATATTAATGGAACTATAACAAAATAATACAAAACGATATTGCATAAAGAAAATCTTAAGCTTTCAATTATGGAAAAAATGGAAAGACCGACTAACAAGAAAAGGAAGAAGATAGGAAAAAATATTAGGGATAGTGTTTCTCCGTAAGATTGAAAAGAGGGAGAGGTGGGAGGCGGTAATGAAAAGAAAGAGAAAATCGAAATTCGATTATGGTTGAAAGAACACTCAAACTCTTCTCAATAATCTTTTTCTCGAAAACCGGACATAAGTAACATATTTGATTGGGATTGTTTGAGTCAAGCTCTCTTGAACATAGGCATTACAGATAGAGCCACGCTCTAATTATGAGTTGTGTGAAGATTGCATTTTTTTCCATACTTCTTAACGGCCAGCCTGAAGGTTTATTTTTTGGAGAAAAGGGTATAAGGAAAGGATGCCCTCTATCTCCATTTTTGTTCATCATTTGTGCTCACTTTGTGCCAGGCATCATCAGCAGGGTGGGATGTCACATTGTGAAAAGACGAGGATACCCAAATATACCTCAATCTAAAACTTTTCCACCTATAAATCCTTTCTCTGAAAGTGACTGTCTATAGACTGAGTCGATACAAACAACAAATTGGTTCACAATTCATGTGATCATCTATGGATACGAGATCGAGACAATATGACAACAAGATAACTTGCGTGATTGACTATGGATAAAAGATCGAGACAATACAACAACGAAGTATGTTTACTTGATAAATGGTTCATACTTAACCAAACACAATAGGATTACTATCAAGTAAATAAGAATTAACGTTTGTGTAATTTACTTTAAATTATAATAACAACAATTATAATTGTGAAAAATAAAAGTAAATGACACAGCAAGATTTTGTTAACGAGAAAAACTGCAAATGCAGAAAAACCCCGGGACCTTGTCCATAATTGAATACTCTCAGGATTAAGCCGCTATACAAAATCAAACCAACTTCGTATAGTTGAGACTAAGCAACTAAACCTATAGTTCACCTAGTTCCGTCTGTATTCCCACGCCTCCGACCTGTAATAAGTCACGTACTTGGAACAATTCCTTTGGTTCGTATTCTAAACAATAAAGGAACAACAAATCTATTTGGTATCAACTCTTTTCAACCAAGTGATGTGAGTTCGACAAAAGGCTCTTCTGTTTATCTCAAATAAACTCCTTTGTCAGGTTCTTAGATTTATCTTATCAAAAACTACTAAAGTAATTGTTAAGATTTTGCAATCAATACTTTAAGTTACAAAGAATTGTATTGATGCCAATCTACACAACTAATCAATCCAATCTACCACAAGGATAAACCGATTATAGTTGGATCCTCTTTTACCGAAATAAGTATTGTGCACACCAAAGATTATGGAACCAAATCAGAAATCTTCAAAGTCTTCTTTGTCTTCAAATCTTCTTTAATCTTCAATCAGCACCTGCACACAATCAACTTGAATCTCTCGTGATCAATTAGACATAGAATAGAGTCTGTTAACGTTAGATTATCACAAGACATCTTTAGATCTACAAACATTCTAAAGATCCCCGTCGAAACTTCGATCTAGTTTGAGTGAATCTTATATCAGAAGAGAAGATTCTCAAGCATAAAGAAACTAGGTGCAATCAAAGTTCAACCACCGTTAGTCAATCAAATCAATCGAAAACAAAAGATAAACCGCAATTATCTAGTTTCCCACCAACGGTACTAATAGAGCTTCTCAATCCCAAAGAAGTATTTAAACTGAGCGGCCGTAAGATATTTCACCTAATTAGGTTAATTTCCTCTCCGAATAGGCGGCTCCACCAGTAACAACACAACTGAGGTAGTTTTGCTGGCTCTGAGGATTAGTTTGCTCGAAATGCAAACTTTGATATTTATAGACAAGGAAGTTTGGACACCAAGGAATTTCCAAAACCGAAAATATTCTCAAGATATGCAATATATTCCAAATTCGGTTTCCATAATTCCTGGAAATGCTTTGTCCAAATATTGACCGAAAATCTCTTAGAAAATTTCCAGCTAGTGAATGCACATTACTAATTTTCATTTTTCCAAAAATAAAATTAACAACCTTAAATAAAATATTCTCAATTTATTTTTCGATATGGGATTTTTCCTTTAGCTATTAAGGAATATCTTTGAACAATAAAATATAAGCGTTACTGCACATGTTCAAAGTATGTCGACATCTTTAGTTTGTAAGTCATCTTTCATACTTACAATCTTGAAACCGTTTTGCCACACTTTCAAACAAGTTTAGAATTGGTTCGTTTGACTTTAATGAACTATGTGATTGATCAAAAACACTCAATCACCAAACAAGGGTTTCACGGTTATTCCAAAAATAAGTTCCGATTCTACCTCCATGTGGGTACTGGATTTAGTCACACTAGCTTTCCAAAAATTTGGTTGACTAGGTACTAGGATCAGTTCCCACATATATATGGTATCTAACTTGTTCTTGTTGCACATGTCCATAGGATCGGTTCCCCTTTCTAATAAAAACTTGATGCACCTCATACAAGGATCAATTTCCCATTTGTGATAGGTTGCACCTCTTACTAGGATCGGTTCCCCTTTACCCAGAGTTGGTCATACCAATAAAACTAAATCGATCATACCATCTCAGGTGATTACTTAAGATCGGTTTCACTAATAAAAGTCATACCAATACAAAAGTCAGGCCTTTGTGAATAGTTTTACCAAGAACATAAACAAGTCATGAGTGGTTATACTAATCACGCATATTGGTAGTTAAAAATATATGCAATGAATAACAATACCAATAAAGCCTAGCGATTTCTCTTTCGATTCACAAAATAAGTTCATGAATTTACTTCCTTGAAACAAATGTAAAACATTGTTTCCTAGGATGAAATCTTCACCTTATACCCATACATAATCACAATAGCATTCAAACTATTATGTCGATGTCTTATATACAAATTTTAATGGTTAAGCAATAAACCTCGTATTGTATTCCTTAGTATTACGTCTAGTTAGAGTGTAATCATTCATGCTTCGCAGTTATGTTTTCAATATGCACGACTTGAAAGATACGATAGGGAATGAAACAGTTCAAGTCAAATATCACTAACCTCAAGTGGAAGGATGATGTTGTCGTTATAGATCCTTACTTCTTCACTTCTTCAAGTCTTTGCAATACTTGTAATGTCTCATATCCTAATACTTTCAAGCTAACCTATACGAAGTTGACTCTAGTACATAATCAAGCGACTCTTTAAAATGAGTTTTGGCTCACTAAAAAATGACAACCAAACTTGACATACCAACGCTTGGTGGTTTCAACCGAGCTATTCTCTAACACGTTATTTGGTAACACTGACACGAGAACTATAAATTATATACTTCAGTTTTGCAGAAGTACTAGTACAACCTGTCAGGTCAATTTGTAAACTAATCCAAATCTTCTATTTATTTCAGTAAAAGTGTTCCAAACACTTATGCAGAGGAAATCATTCAGGAGTTGAGGGTTAAAAAAATGCACAAAGAAGAAAAGTATCTAGGAGTAAAAATTCTACAACAAGGCAATAGGGTGTCTAACTTCATATTAGATAAGTTTGATACAGCTTTATCAGGAAGAAAAAAAAATCTATCTCATGCACGAAGGACAATACCTATCCAATCTATTCTAGATCTCATTCCAATCTTCTACATGGCAACTATAATTATTCCCAAAACTGTTATTAACAAGTTAACTCAGATCATTAGATATTTTTGGTGTGGCCATAACAGAGACAAGATGAAGACATATTTTTTAAAATGCAAATGGTTTAATTTACCAAAGGATAAAGGTGGCTTAGGTTTAAGATCTCTGTCTTATTTAAACTTTTGTCTTGTTGCTAAATTAGCATGAAGATTCCTTCAAGAACAAGATGCTTTATGGGTACAAATTTTGTGTGCAAATACTTAAAAGATGTTTCAATATGGGAGACCAAGAAAACAAGCAACTTCTCAACTACTTGGGCCGCAATGCTTGATAGCAGAAATGAGATGAAAAAATGATATCTCTGGTTAGTTGGAAATGAACAAATATTAATATTTTTACAGAACCTTGGATCCCCACTATACCAGGATCTTCACTTGATAGTAAAAATGAAGGAAACGTGGAGTTTGTGAAGGTGAATGAGTTACTTGATAATACAACATGCCAATGGGATATGACTGCGATACAACAAATCACAGACCCATACACATGCAGTTAAATTCAGTTAATCTCTCCTAATATTATTGCTAAAGATCGGCTCATATGGAAGTTAACTACCTACGGCAACTTCACACCACATCCTTTCCAGAAGATATTACAATAACAACAAGGAGAGATTTATGGCACAAGTGAGAATAATTTCCCATGAAAAAAACTTTGGGTAGTAAAGAAAGTAGCACCAAAACCAAAGACTTTCATGTGGAGAACACTACATAATGGCTTTGCTGTCTCATATAGAATTGGTAATTCATTGAAGGAGTTTCTACCAGGTGTAATATTTGCAATAATGATGAATAATCTGTAGATCATCTCCTCATACATCGTAACTTTGCTCAAGCTATCTGGTTCGTTTCCCCATTAGGTCTCCGGCTTCAAGAAAATCAACAGATGACTCTCACAAATCTTGTCGAACTATTGTTCAAAAAAAATGATAATGAGTCCACTCTTATAATAGGAAAATGGCTATCTGATGGTCCATATGGAAATCACGCAATGCCAAGGTCTTTTAAAACAAGACTGTGAATGTTCAAGAAGCTCTGGCTATTGCTCTATACTGGTACAATCTCTACTATAATCTTGTTAAGGGAGAATACTTTCAGGTGATGTACAGTAATCACCATAATATTGCAGGAGAAACTAATGCAGCTTGGAAATCTCCAAGTCATCCCTTCATCAAAATCCACATAGATGCTTCTTGGAAAAATGGAGCATATGCATGTGCAACTGTGGCAAGAGATTATAATAGAATTTTTTGTGGAGCTGGTACAAGACTAGGAAGATCAAATTCGGTGATTTATGTATAAGTAGATGGTTTTCAGCTAGCTAATAAATTATCCATTTGGCTAAATATGAACCACATCATCATAGAAGGTGACAGTCAAGTGGTTGTGAAAAGTTTAAAGGGCGAACTAAGGAGGTTTCCGTGGAGAATTTGTAGGCTAAAGGATGATATCACTGACAAGATAGTTATTCTTAATAGTAATGATGCATATAGCTTTGTGCCAAAGCATGCCAATAATGATGCTCATTCACTAGTAGCATATGCACTATCCCATAACGTCCAACACAAGTAGACTAGTTATAATATTCCGTCTAGCATTGTTAATTTATGGACTGTATACAATAGCTAGTTTTTTTGTTATTTCCCTTTGTATACCTGAAAAAGCGTGGGTCTAACAACCACACCCAATATTTCGTTTCGGTAATCTGTATGGACTAACTCCAATATATTTCCAAGAGAATCAACTAGACATACAGACTCAATCAAGGAAAACACATCCAAGAGTTATATCTTTGTTTCTCAATGTGATCACCAAATTAAACAGATAGAAATCCGCGAGCCTGATTATTATAAGAAATAACTTGAACTGTACCAAAGACCAATGTTCAAGTGTCAATCAATTTATATCAACAACCAAAGGTTGGATTATCTAAATTGATTAAACTACGTACAACCTGTGATATTTCACTTATATGGAAAATATAATGCGGAAAAGAAATAACACAGATACCAGAAATTTTGTTACCGAGGAAACCGCAAATGCAGAAAAACCCCGGGACTTAGTCCAGATTGAACACCAAACTTTATTAAGCCGCTAAAGACACTAGCCTACTATTAATTAACTTTGGTCTGGAATGTAGTTGAGCCCTAAAAGGTATCCCACCGATTAAGGTATGTTAGAGCATTGCTCGGTTGAACCCACCAAGCGTTGGTATGTCAAGTTTGGTTGTCATATTTTAGTGAACCAAAACTCATTTAAGAGTCACTTGATAGAGTATTACAATGTACTAGAGTCAACTTCGTATAGGTTAGCTTGAAAGTATTAGGATGAGACATTACAAGTATTACGAAGACTTGAATAAGTGAAGAAGAGCGGAGCTACAACCACAACATCATCCTTCCACTTGAGTCTGTGATATTTGACTTGAACTATTTCATTCCCTAATGTATCTTTCAAGTCGTGCATATTGAAAACATAAAACTGCGAAGCATGAAGACTCTAGATAGACGTAGTATTAAGGAATATAATATGAAGTTTCTTGCTTAACCATTAAACTTTGTATATAAGACATCGACATAATCGTATAAATGTTGTTGTGATTATGTATGTGTATAAGGTGACGATTTCATCCTAGGGAACAATGTTTACATGTGTTTTAAGGAAGTAAGTTCATGATATGTGTTGTGAACCGAAAAGGAAATCTCCAGGCGTTATTGGGGCTGTTCTTCATTGCATATCTTATGAACGGCCAATATGTGTGATTAGTATAACCGCTCATGACTTTTTTGTGTTCTTGGTGAAATTATTCACGTGAGGCCTGACTTATGTATTGGTATGACTTTTATTAGTGAAACCGATCTTAAGTAATCACCTGGGGTATGATCGGGTTTGTGAGTGTCTGATTAATTATTAATAGAAGGGGAACCGATCCTAGTAAGAGGTGCAGTGCATCACAAGGGGAACCGATCCTTGTTTGAGGTGCAACAAGGTTTATGGAAGAAAGGAGAACCGATCCTATGAACATGTGCAACACGTTTTTGGGAAGGGGGAACCGATCCTATGGACATGTGTAGTGCATACAAGTTAAATACCAAATATATATGGGGAACCGATCCTAGTACCTAGTCAGACAAATTATGGTAAGCTAGTGTAACTATGCACAATACTCACATGGAGGTAGTTACGAAACTTGTTTTGGTAGAACCGTTAAATCCATGGTTTGTGATTGAGTGTTACTTGATCAATCACATAGTTCTTGAAAGTTAGATGAACCAATTCTAAACTTGTTTGGAAGTGTAGTAAATCGGTTTCAAGTGAGCAAGTATGAAAAAGGTCTTGCAAGAGTAATATGTCGACACACTTTGAACACGGTGCATTAATGCTTATTCTATATTGTTCAAAGATATTCCTTAAAGGCTAAGAAGGAAGTAAATCCCAAGATCGAATTTAAATAAGTTAAGAATCTTTTTAATTAAGGGTTTTTAATTATATATGGAAAATAAGAATTAGTAATGTGCATTTACTAGTTAAAGATTTTCCAAGGAGATTTCGAACGTATTTTGGACAGTGTATTCACATGAATTATGAAAACTGAATATGGTGTAGTAATGAAAAATATCTTGAGAATATTTTCGGTTTTGGAAATTCCTTGGTGTCCAAACTTCCTTGTCTATAAATACTTTGAGTTTGCATTTCTAGCAAACTAATCCTGCGTAACAATAGACTTCATCTTTTGTCTTTGTTATTGGTGAAGCCGCCTATCGGAGAGGAGAGTAATATAATTAGGTGAAATCTCTTACGACCGCTCAATTTAAAGTCTTCTTTGGGATTGAGAAGCTCTAGCGTGACCCGTTGTTGGGAAACTAGATATTGCGGTTTATCTTTAGTTTTTGTATTGATTTGATTGACTAACGGTGGTTGAACTTTGATTGCACCTAGTTTGTTTATTCTTGAGAATCTTCTCTTCTGATATAAGATTCACTCAAACTAGTTCAAGGTTTCGACAGGGATATTTAGACTGTTTTTAGATCTAAAGACGATCTTATGATAATCCATTGTTAACAGACTCCGTTCTTTGTGTGATTGATCACAAGAGATTCAAGTAGTTGTGTGCAGGTGTTTATTGAAGATCTAAGAAGATTTGAAGACGAATAAGAGATAGAAGATTTCTGACTTGGTGTTTATAATCTTTGGTATGCACAATACTTATTTGGGAAAAAGAGGATACAATTAATAATCGGTTTATCCTTGTGGTAGATTGGATTGATTAATTGAGGAAGATCTACATTAATACATTTCCTTGGGATTAAAGGTATTGATTGGCTTAATCTTAACGATTTCCTTTGGGTGATTGAACATAAGATAAATCTTAGAACCCGGCAAAGGAGTTTATGTTAAGATAAACTTGGGAACCTTTGAGCAATTCATATCACTTGGTTGAAGGGAGTTGATACCAAACAGATTTGTTGTTCCTTTACTGTTTGGAATACGAACCAAAGGAATTGGTCCAAGTACGTGACTTGTTTATAGGTTGGAGGCGTGGGAATACAGACTGAACTAGGTGAACTATAGGTTTAGTTGCTTGGTCTCAATTATACGAAGTTGGTATTATTTTGTATATCGGCTTAATCCTGAGAGTATTCAATTCTTGACTAGGTCCCAGGGTTTTTCTGCATTTGCGGTTTCCTCGTTAACAAAATCTTGTTGTGTCATTTACTTTATATTTTCGCATTATAATTGTTTTATTATAATTAAAGTAAATTGCGGAAACATTAATTCTTATTTATTTGATACGTGAATACTATTGTGTTTGGTTAAGTCTGAACATTTGTATCAAGTAAACACACCTTGTTGTTGTATTATCTCGATCTCGTATCCATAGACGATCACACAAAGTGTGAACCGATTTTTTGTATTGTCTCGACTCTGTCCATAGACAATCACTTTCGGGGAAAGGACTTATAGGAATTAAAAGTAGTAGCTTGAGGTATATTTGGGTACCCTCACCTTTTCAATTAGTATCAGAGAAGGAAAACACGAAAATATCTAACAATCTGTGTTTGGTGTGATCTATCCTATAAGAATTGAATCCATGTTTGATTCAGTTAACGTTAAGCAAGAATATGACTACTCAAAGGTTGAAGATGTTACTACTTCGTTGACTCATGATCCAGGAGTTGTGAAAACATTTGTGTCTTTTTCTGATGAAAAAAAAGATGCTGATAAAGAGTTGGTAAAACTCCTAAAGCCTATAAAATCTTTGTCTTCTAAATTTATAATTTTAAAGACAGAGTCAAATCTTCTTAAACACTAGATCAGAAATATAGACAGTCAATTGAATAGTCTAGCTGAAGAGAATTTGAATCTCACTGTCAAATTAAAATCTCTTGTTAATTCTCTTGATAAAGAGACAAGTCCAATGACTCTGACAAATGATGTTGTTGTGTTAGTCACATCTGAAACAGATCAAGATGATGGTAGTTTACCGAACTATATCAAGTCAGAAGAGGATGAGAAACAAGCTTCTATATATACTGATGATCAAATGAAATCTTGTCCAAGGGAAACTTTGAACCGATTCCATGATAATGATCTTAAAGAATACACATTTCAGTCACTTGACATGAAAATTATACTTCTTCAATATACAATGGTAAATTTTTTGAAGGAAGTTTCTTGTCTTAATAAACTGAAAGATCATTCCTCAGTAGAAAGACAGATTATGCCACAACCCTATAAGATCAACTCAAAATTAGAGAAAAGAGTTGACAATATCTTCTGGAAGAAGATTCCTCCTCATCCATATCGAAACAATTCTTGTTTTGATAAAGAACGATTCCAGAAGGAAGGGAAAGAGAGAATCTCTGCCAAAAGAAATAATGAGGAAGTTCCAATAATTATTTTAGATAATCACACTGATGTGAATCATAAGGAAGTCCTTAGAATGAGAAAATATTATGAAAATCTCATTGAAAGAATTAAGAGAGATCTATCAATCTCTGAGAATTCTCACATCGGTACAATTCCTCCACGATCATATATCTAGAGTTAGAAAAGATCATCATCTTGGGAGAAAATATATTGGGAAGAAATTCCCTAAAAGAAACATGAACTATGGTTCTAATATTCAATTTAAGCTTGAAAAAGCTTATTACGATACAACTTAGTTGTATCAAAATTGTGCATTCTCATCCCCATCTGTGCTCGTATTTATGGATGGGAATGGCACAATAAATTTGGAGCACATGTAATTTGTGTAATTGATTATCAGAAAAAGTTGTAGACTTTTATGGATAGTTGTAAATCCAAGAAATTGTTCATGTTTATCATGATTTTCTAGATAAGTTTTATTTGGAATTTTTGAATAAAACTAAGAATTTCGGACAAAAGGAAACGAAATATATTCTTTAATATTTTCGGATTCTACTGATATTTTTCGGTCCGAAAGTTGTCTCCTTTTAAAGGGAAACTATTTCTTCCAGTTTATTGATACCCTGATCAGTCATCTTATATAACCAATCATGCCTCCAATAACTTGCAGTGTCTCAAAGACTAATAAGGAGGAGGCTCAAAGGGTTAAAGATTGTCAAGGAATCAACACTGAGAAAAAAGAAAAGAAGAGGATCAAAAATCATGTCTGATTATGATTCTGAGAGTTCAGTTGGATCACAAGATGAGTCATGTTTGTTGGCCTACAACAAACAAGATCCAACCAAATTCAAGTGGATTCGTTCGAACGGTATGAATCAATACATCCAAAGTTTTGGAAAACTGGAAACTTATCTAGTTATGACAGTCCGACATCAGGATTGGTTAAAAGAACGAATCAAAGGAACAAAATAAGCTCTTTCCGAACTCAAGGTTCTTGTTTAAGAGCTAGAGAAACAGGAAGTGGTTGCATACAAGTCTCTTGAGACATGCTTTAACAATTTGAACACTGAAGAAACATCCGTGAACAACAAGAGCACCACTAGGGATTAAGTTATATGCTGGAATACTTAATCTAGAAAAATAGACATCAATTTTTGATTTCTTTCATTGATTGTATAAGTCTATTGAATAAAAACTATTATGAATAAAGTTATTTGATTTATAATTTTTTTTGTGATAGTTTTGATTTACATAGCCGGTACATGCTTTATTTATTGCTATGTATGTTTATGGGATATTTGATTTCGGTTTTATTACCTTGATATTCGATCTCATAATATGTTGTGTACCCTTATGGTTTGGGTGACTTTTTGATTTAGCAGTATTAAGTTCTAACCCATGTTGGTAGGATTTATCAAAGTATCATGAGGGGTTCCTGTAGAAACTATATATGAAAAAGTCACAATATGTTGAATCAATTTTGGTTTAGCATAAAAGCATATATGTTTCGACGGTTTTAAACTTTTGCTTGCAATTGTTAAAACCGATTTTCAACCTTTATCTGGTAAAGGTTGGTTGTTGTTATTCTTTTGTTTTTGCATAAGGATGACAACATAATGGTATTTCGATATCAATTCTCCCGGAAGAAGAAAATGATGCAATCATATTTGGAGAAGTTGGATGCGAAATTGAGGTAACAATCTTGTTAGTTAATTGTTTTCATGTTTTAAGAAAAGTCTATTTTTATTTGATATATATATATTGCTTTTGCTTAAAAGAAATTGTCAGTACAATTGATGTGTTTATTCCATTATGTATGTGTGGATGTTTGTGTGATTCAATTTTTTTCGGTTAAGTAAAACTCTTGTTATCTTGTTGTGTGATATCAATAGTTTAGGCTTACAAAATTTGGTGCAATTGCGGTGCTTTAATTGAAAAAGCAAGTTCAATCTATCTTGCTTACCTTGCATCACATAGTCTATTTGAAGGAATCAAAAAGCAGCTGAAAGTGAACGATTAAGGGTGGGAAGAAAGTAGCACGACTTTGCAAGTCAATTCTATGACGAAAAAAAAAAACAGTTTTTTTTAACCGTTCAATGTCTAGGAAATTAGCACTAAAATAAGTATAAGTAAGAGAAATATATAAACTTACTTTTATCACTTGGTTGATGTTTTTGTTTATGTTCTTTCTGCTGCTTTAACCGCATTGCTTTCTTCTAGAACCTGGGTATGAATTAAGTAAGGGCGCAACACGACATAATTTTGTCAGCGCCTTTTGTAATGGAAAAATGGTACATCGTTCCAATTATACTGTTTTGGTGCGACATAGTAGGCCACTTACTGATAACAGAACTATTATGATCTATGTATACTGCATGACATTTTGATAATGAACTGTAAGATATCAACAAAAAAAGAATAGCAAACCACTAAAATGAACTAACCTGCACATCTTATTACCTTAGTAACAATCACTGATATCATAATGGTTGAGATAACAACATGATTCCAATACTTTAAAGCCTGCTGATAGAGTTTATGTATCTTTAAACTTCAACCGCAATATACAACTTAGCAGATATATATAATGTGTGTCACTATGTGTGATAGTGTAGCAATATTCAAATGAAATTGAAATTGTCAGAACATCTAAATTCCAAACATTGACCGACAGTGACAATTTGTTGCTGCTACAACCATTCTGAAATGGTTAGGATTGCAACCAAATCATTAACACTATATGACACAATTTAATTTTCATAATATTAAATTTGGGCAGAACCTATAACGAAGTAATAATAACTATAATTTACTATATCAAATTTAATCACAGAACATGTATTCTGAAGTTTACCGTACCTGAATTCCTCTCATATTGATTCCTGATGTCAATCTTGGAGTAAAGAAAATCCTGCACATATTGGTAGTTATGTATTTGTAAGTCCCCCAAAGAAAACAATGGGCA
The DNA here is from genome assembly GCA_023529315.1 of Papaver bracteatum. NCBI lineage: Eukaryota > Viridiplantae > Streptophyta > Magnoliopsida > Ranunculales > Papaveraceae > Papaver > Papaver bracteatum. The sequence goes on from JAJJWX010003050.1 coordinate 67,798, forward strand.
TAATTTGATCAATAAAACCAATAAGCACCCAAATAACTCGAACCCTAAAAACTAATAGAACCGAGATGACTTACGACTAAACTGGGAAAGAGCATCCAAGGTGAAAACAGGTGACCGGATTGAAATTACTTCGAAAAAAAAAAATCCATCGATCCTTCTTAAACGAGGACTACATTTACCAATTTCGGTGGATAATACTAAATCTATATTAATTCATTCACTTTCTGGGTATTTCAAAAATCGATTAACTTCTTGATATCCGAATGATGTAGAAGACCTGGAATTACCAAGCGATGAAGATATCAAAGTTCAGGATTAAGTAAATGAAGAATTTGAGAGGGAGAGATAACGATTCGGGGCATAATCTAAAATCATTCATGACTTATAAAACTCTACCTTGACGAAATATGTGCCTGAAACTTTTCATCCGCCTGAAATATTTTGATACTTCATTGAGATGTAAAGAAGCGAAAATAGGAAAAGAAAAAAAAATAATCTAAAATTAGGGTTCATCAAACAGTTTAAAAAAAACTACAAAATTATCAAAATTGTATATACCGATATTGCTAACTGAAAAGCCTAGAGTCTCATTAGGACCTCTTCAGAATCGTGATGTAGAGGAAGAAAACATTAATTGTCAAATTTTATACATGCACCCAAACATCTTTGGAAATAATTGCACAAACTTTTACTTCCGCATTCTGTGAAGATAGGAAAAGTAAAATACTTGGAGATAGCACTCTAAATATCAATATCAATGAATCTCATCGCCCTTCATTACAGAAAATGAAAATTAAAACTTCCCAATTCTTACTTACAAAGATTAACCCTAACCAATATTAGACTTGATCCAATTTGTGTCTTCAATTAACCCAAATTTGTGCTCGCCAAATTCATAAACCCACCTTTGAAAACCAAAATGTTTCTATCATACACTGCATCTGTTAGAGCATTGCTCGGTCGAACTCGCAAGCGTTGCTATCTCAAGCTTGTTTGTAAAATTTAGTTGTCAAAACTATATGTCTTGATTTCTAGTCTACTTATAGCTAAGTCTCGGACTAGGATAGTTAAGTATAGTTGAGCTCCAGACTCCATGGCGACCATCTTACGAAGACGAAGACCTACTCAAGGAACCAATAAAACTTCATCCGACTAAAAGGTATGTGGAGACTTGAACTCATATATCACTCAAAAGTCTATCTACTCTATATCCTACTCTTGAGACAAAGTCGTATAAGTATGATAGTTTTCATACATACACATTTGCTATTTCAAGTCGAGTTTACTCGCTTATATATTTCTCGAAATATGTGTTGGTAAGCTTTCGCTTTAACCATTTTTCATCTTTACCCACGACGAAAGTCATGATGACGTTTTAATCTTGAAAATGGCTTTGATGACGATAGTTGTGAATAACGACTATTATAACTTTATAGAATAATGTTTCAATGGTTGAAATATAGAGTTACCATCTATGGATATAAGCATATATAGTTTGTATGCACATTAATGTATAAATCCATGTGCCGAAAACCAAGTGTGTGCATACGATATTGGTGAAGGAGACAGGTTGGGTACGCATACCCGTACGCGTATTAGCGGAATTTTTCCTCCCGGAAAATTCTGCTGAGTTTGGAGTTTACGAACTCATAAACCAGTCACCTTAGTGTTGATGGTGGATTTTCAACAAGGGTAAAATCCGTAAAATCATGATACTGCATGCTTCTGATACGGCTTCAGGCAGGTGATGATTCATATTTTACGAAGCCATGGTGAACATGTCTTTCGAAAAGCCTCCACTAGCTGAGCGTTCGATCCCTAGCATCTCATCGTGCACTCTATGTAGAATAATAGAATTGGGAGGTCCTCCTGCATAATTGTTTGTTGAGAGGGTCTTAACGCCTTCAGTACATCGTTGATACTCATTTTTCCCTGACTACATGAGAGCAACTCCCCTTTACATAGAAGAACGATTAGGCGGTTCTCCGTAAGATTGAGAGCAAAAACGCCTTCAGGACAATGACACTCAGTGATCCTGACTATGTAGATCTACCGTGTATAGACTCGGGTGTTTTCCGTAGTATCCGAGAGCCCTTTCAGGATTAATCGTCTCCTGACTATGCACATAGATTAATTCTGCCGTGACATTCACCACTGAATTCCCAGAATGATCTATTATTGCTCTGATTCCATGGTCGAATCCACGACCTGATCCCATGGAATGGTAATGATAATTGCTCCGATTCCATGGTCGAATCCACGGCCTGATCCCATGGAATGGCAATAACAATTGCTCTGATTCCATGGTCGAATCAACGGCCTGATCCCATGGAATGGCAATAACAATTGCTCCGATTCCATGGTCGAATCCACGGCCTGATCCCATGGAATGGCAATAACAATTGCTCCGATTCCATGGTCGAATCCACGACATGATCACATGGAATGACAATAACAATTGCTCTGATTCTATGATTGAATCTACGACTTGATCTCATGGAATGGCAATAACAATTTATATTATCTCATTACTCCGATTTCATGATCGAATTTACTGCTAATCTCATGAAATGGTAAAAAATAATTTTAATTACTCTGATTCTATGGTTGAATCCACGATCCCATGGAATGGTAATGCCTGTTTTATTATTCCGAATTCATGGTCGAATCCACAGCTAATCCTATGAATTGATAATAAATAACCACTTATTTTATTGTTATGTTTCATGAATTATTCTACAATGAATTTCATGAATTAGCAATAAATATTCAACCACCGGGCATCTGGACCATCCCTGAGTAAGCCCTACGAAAAATGGTGTAAGTGTACTCGACAATGATGCACGACTGAGCACCTGGATGCACGAACGAACATCCAAAAATATGAACAAATGAGGAATCCTACGCAAAACAGGAGAAAACAACAAATAATAATAAAATAATGGGAGGCGCCCAGGGGCCGAGCCCACCGGCCGTGCCCTAGCCATGGCCGGTCCCATGCCTCTTCCATTATTTTCCCCCTATTTTTTGTTACTTTCATGAACTCATGAAAAACTCCTTCAATTTAGCAACTTTCCTTGTTTGTGCAAAACTCATGAATTCTCCATAACTTCATGGATTCATGAAAAATATAGTAAAATAAGGAAAGGTGTGTGGGACCGGGCAACATGACCGGCCGACCACGCCCAAGCCGTGGCCGGTCCCACACCTTACAATCCTTAGCCTATTATAATGGTCATTCCCAATTTCATGAAACTCCTCAGTTTCAACAAAATTCATGGATTCTCCATAACTTCACGATTCATGAAATAATAATAATAATATTATAAAATAGGGAAGGTGTGCGGGACCGGGCAGCCTAGCCGGCCGGCCATGCCCAAGCTGTGGACGGTCCCACACCTTGCAATCCTTGGCTTTTTATAATTATTTTTATTCCCTAAACTCATGAAACTCCTCTGATTCAACAAAAACTCCCGGATTCTCCATAACTTCACGGATCCATGAAATAATATTATAAAATAGGAAAAAGTGTGCGGACCGGGAAACATGGCCGGCCGGCCATGCCCTAGCCGTGGCCGATCCCACACCCTGCAATCCCTAGCCTTTTATAATTATTATTTCCCTCGAATTCATGAAACTCCTTGGTTTGAGCAAAAATCATGATTTCTTCATAATTTCTCAAATTTTGCTCAAATCATGAAAATTCAAGAGCCAACATGGTCACGTGACCGGCTAGCCTTTCATGGCAAATTTAGATGTTAAAATACCCTTATTTTAATATTTACAAAATATTGATCAATTGAGTATACATGCTCATTCCAACAAAATCAAGATTTTCAGTCAAGACGAAACTCTTCTGAAAATTCACAATGTTGCTCGAACGCACATCAGAAAATACTGAAACTCCCAGTACGGAGACATGGAAACCATGTGAACACGTGCACGCCTTAATGACCAACCAGGGTTATTTTTAGGGATTGCACAAATCCGGTCCCACATGTTTTCATAATTCTGGCATAATTTGCTCAATTGCTCATATTGGGCCCAAACTCTCTCCAACCAACCTGGGGATTGCTCAAACGACCAACAATTGGTCACGTGACCATCAAGAGACGGTCCAATGCTCTCTTGGTCGGTCCCATATTTCACACCTAGGTTTTATAACCTAATGTTGAACCCATCAGTAATTCAATAAATGATGAAACCGACACTTAATCATCATTCCTTCACCGACTCTCCAACTGAGAACCCTGGAACACGCTCACTCGAGCAATTGGGCATTACATGGACGTATGTAGTCTCATGTGGTCGGTCCCTCCCTTGCTCATGACATATTTTCAGCAATTCGTCAACCAATGAGCAATTCATCAAAAATTAGGGTTTTTCGAACAAACGCTCAACAAATCATTATTCCGAGCAAGTTCAAACACCAAATAAATTCATATTGATCCACGAGATTAATCGTATAATATCTGGTAACTTACCAAATTTTTTATATATTTTATTGGGTCACGTCACCAATAAATATTTCGTCGAATTGAGAAACTTTGCTCAGTTGCTCAAATATTGATCTAGCTATCAATATTTAGTAATTTGTTAATAATTTGCCGAATTGAGCAACTGTGTTCAATTACATGTCAAATTATCAATTTCTCAGCAATTTGTCGAATTGAGCAATACTTGCTCAATTACATGTCAAATTCTAAATATTCAAGTAATTCTAAATATTCAAATTCTCAAATTCTCATACTGGATTCATCCACGATGAGAAATGTGTGTAAGTCGTGTCAATGGTTGAAGGAGTTAGCAAAGTAGTGGGTGCACGATCCGTCAAGTCTCCACATGACCTGGAACTGACTCTACCACGATCTTCCACTTGCCAACTCTTTCACTCATGAAACCGTCACACTTACAGGGATCAAGGTGTTCACAACTCTGAAAATATAAATAAGTCTCTGAATCCATGATTGGGACAACAAACGATCACCAACATACAACATTTTCAGTCTACACAGAATTTCTCGAGTAACTACTCGCAAGAATTCATCAATCCTTCAGAACTCCACAGTTCACCAATTATTGTAGAAACCCACAGCGCATCTACAATCCTTGATCATCACTGATCCCACACAATTTCTCAGCTTCCCTCCTACAAATCAACCCATCTCCCTCTTTGCGACCGAATTGACTTTGGAACGGCCATTGACTTGGTTTAGGCCGGAATCCTACAGATTGATTTCTCGAATCTAAGCACTCCCTTTGCAGTGCATCTGTGTGAGGTTAAGCAGTTTGCCCGGTTCGAGGAGTCTCGACAACACGCTCGACTCTTCACTTTCCTAAAAAACCAGCAAACCGTTTTTTCCCCATTTACACTTAGGTACGCGTACCCGTACGTGTGCTGGTGGAACTTTTGTACCCGAAAAATTCTGCCGAGTATGGAAACTCAAATCCGGTAGCTAAGGTACGCATACCCGTACACGTACCCAAGATGGTTATTTCTCAAATCGGTAGTTCATGAACTTAAAACAATAAATTATAAGGAATGCAATCTTTGCAAACCGTGGCTATGTTGTTCATGAATTGATTCAAATGAATCAAACCGATTTTGTTTCAATTGTGTCTATGCATAAAGACCTAAGCAATTGAACAACTCTTCAACTAGTTCTTTTGAAGCCATTTGAACTAGCTATGAGAAAGATCAATATGGTTAATATGAAATTGCTCATATGGCTAACCACTAGTTAACTATTTGTGAACCAACTAAGTGTACACGTTTAGGTACGGTTACTCAAACCTAAATGAGATACATTTCATTTTTGTATGACAAGCTAAGCTTCTATCTAACGGTTGAAAGATATTAGCTTGGTTGAATTAGATTTTTCATCTAACGGTGAATATTGAATGCTTTGTTACTAAGATAACATTGATTGCAAACCCTGATTTGAAAACTATATAAAGGAGAACTCTAGCAACTGTAAAAACTAATCCCCACACCTCCTGTGTGATACTAGTTGGTTTATCTAGAGTCGATTCTGCTTTAACCTTAGGTTTCGACTTAAAGACTTGAGATTATATCTCCTATATGGCAAGATAAAAAAGAAATCACCTCCTGTGTGAGACCCTGTAGGTTAACGACTTAAAGACTTCATTGGGATTGTGAAGCCAGACGAAACTACTTGTCTTGTAGATAAGCGATCTGATCTTGCCATTTTATATAGTACGAGTTCAATTAAAATATTGACTTGAGATTATATCTCCTATAGGGCAAGATAAAAAAGAAATCACAAACATCTTCGTCTCATCGTCTGTGATTCCATAATATCTTGTTTCGCTACCATACGATTAAGATTATTGTGAGGTGATTGATAATCCTAGGCTTTTCTTCAGGAATATAAGTCAGGGTTATTGATTAGTTCATGTTCACCTTGATTTCTATCAAAATACGGAGCAAACTCGTAGGTTTATCTGTTGGAGACAGATTTATCTATTATCGTAGACTTTTCAGTGTCATATAGATTTGTTTATCAAGTCTTCGACTTTGGGTCGTAGCAACTCTTGGTTTTGGGTGAGATCAGCTAAGGGAATCAAGTGTGTAGCATCATGCTGGGATCAGACATGTAAGGAGTGCAACTGTACCTTGAATCAGTGTGAGATTGATTAGGGTTCAACTACAGTCCAGACCGAAGTTAGTTTATAGTAGGATAGTATCTGTAGCGGCTTAATAAAGTGTGGTGTTCAATATGGACTAGATCCCGGGGGTTTTCTACATCTGCGGTTTCCTCGTTAACAAAACTTCTGGTGTCTGTGTTATTTCAATTCCGCATTATATTTTGTTATATAATTGAAATATCACATGTTGTGCGTTGTATCGATCAATTGTGAAATCCAACCTTTGGTTGTTGATTGGAAATTGATTGATCTTTGGATATTGGTCTTTGGTACCATCCAAGTTTATATCTCTTGTATTTGATAAAGATTCACATATTTCAATTTGTTTGAGTATAGATCAAATCGAGAGATAGAGATATTAACTCCTTGATATACTTTTTATTAAGATTGAGTCTGACTGTCTAGTTGATTCTCTTAAAAGCATACTCGAGTTAGTCCATACAGATTGCTAATCTAAATATTGGGTGAGGTTGTTAGACCCCCGCATTTTCAGCATCTGATTCATAAACCAACATCAGGAATCGATTTGCTTTTTCTTTTCAGAAAAAAATATTCACATTTGATTTAATCTGGTATTTTAGGGTTCTTGAATCAATTTGCTTTTTCTGCACATCTCTAAAAGTTTCCAACTATACTCCATCGATTATCTCAAGAATGGTTCTGCAGGGAGGAGAAACGATTGGAGCGAGCCGCCAAAATATTTGCTTTATTGCTTATTTTCAAGCCAATAACAGCCGTAGATTTATGTTATGGGAGAGCGAATCTGGACCGCCACTTACATAGGCAAAGTTATCCAAACTGTGCTTTGTATTCTTGATATATATATATATATCATTATATAAATTATTATTATTATATAATATATATATATATCATTTTTTAAGCGTTTAAAGAATTATTTAGTTAGTAATGATGCTGGCAGTGGGCTAGGCAGTTTTATTTTTCATAGGTTGGGAGTTGCTATTCAGAAAGGGGTTGGTGCCCATCTTGTCGCTCGGTTACCAACTAAAGCTGTGTATGAGTCCTAATTTGGACCATTTACTTCTAAAAATAAATAAATAATAATAATAATAAAATAGTTATTATTATTATTTTAATTTTAATTATTTTAAATTTATTTTTTTTAAGAAAAATACATATTTGATAATTTTATTATTTATAGAAATGTTTAAATTTTGATTAAAATATTTTTTTTAGATTTAATTTAAAGAATTATTTTAATTATTTAATTTTTTATTTTTAGGAAAAATAATTAATTATTTAATTTTCTTATAAAAAATAACAATGAATAATAATAAAATCATACAGAGCTAGTGGTTGGTAACCTAGCTACAAGCTGGGCTCTAACACCTCTTTGAATTGCAACTCCTAATAATAAAATAAAATTACTAAGTTGCCCTCATTTCAATTACCCCGGGGAAATCAATTGATTTGTTAATAATAAAATTACTAAGTTCCCCTAACACCTCTTTTAGTAATTTTAATTTAATTTTATTTTAATTTTTAATTTTAGTAATAAATAAAATGAAATATAAAGAAAAGTGCCATTTTTGGTAGGGGACCCCAAAAATTACTAAGTTGCCCTCATTTCAATTACTAAACTCTATTATTTCATGTGATTTCAATAAAAATAAAGGGTATCAGATAACATCGGATTAAAAAGCCATTGAAAACATACATATTTACAGAAAGCCATTGTTTTAAAAATAGATCAAAAATATTAAAAACTTAGGCTGAGTTTGGTAATGCTTTTATTTTTCCAAAAGCACTTTCAAACCTGGCGAGATTGGGGTATACCCAGATCAATTGGGGTATACCCAATTTAAAGGGGACATAGTGTGTCATTATTAAAAAGGGTAATTTTACTTTAATACCTTGAACTAATTAAATCTTAAAAATAAACCCATTTCTTAATTTCATTAACCCTAAAATTAAAAAACTAAACAACTCTTAATCTTCTCTTCTTCTTCTTCTTCTTCTTCTTCATCTTCCATCAACCAAAGCCATATAAAAATCTTCAACTTTGATTTTCCAAAAAAATTGTTGACTCTATCGGCGAAAAGAAGACTATAAATGATGTTTAAACTCAAACCCATCATTGTGTTGTGTGATTTGATTGTTATATTAGGTTAGAAATCAAAAATTATGATTTCTGTGTTTTTGGTCGGCAAGGTCGTAACATGCATATCTTGCCGACTTTTCATAACAACCATGGCGACTGTAAAAAATTTCAACAGCCGGCAGGGTATTTTTTGAAGACCTTGCCGACAAAACAGCCGGTAGGGTATTTTCAACCGCCGACGGGGTATTTTTCTCAACAGCCGGCGGTTTTTTTTTTTGTAGATGTTATTTTTCAATAGCCGTCTCCTATGTGTCAAAAAAACAAAGTCGGCATCTTCTTCATTTAAATACCATGCCGACCAAATCTAGTCGGCATGTTCTTCATTCAAATACCTTGCCGGCCAAATATAGTCGGCATGGTCTTCATTCGTCGACCTTGCCAACTTTTCATACTTTTAGAACTGAAAGTGTTAATTTCTGATCTAATTTTGAATATGATTTCATACAACAGCTTTGCAATCCCCTTTTTAGAAGTGTTTGGGTTGTGTGCTTTCATTTCCGTTGCAAAATATTTTCTCAAAACAATTTTTTTCATCAAAAATCTTCCCAAATAAGTTCAATCAAAAACAAAATTTCATTTCATAAGTTTTAATCTACTCAATTAATCAATCTAAACTCAATTAATTAACCTAATCAGAATTTTTAATGTTAATTAAACAAGGGTATATTAGCCATTTAGAAAATATATGGTTAAGGGGTGGCTTGTTTTACTTCCAAATGACCATATTTTGTCTTATTGGGTATACCCCAATTAATCTGGGTATACCCCAATCTCGCCAGGCTTTCAAAACCTATATATGTCAATAATTTTTTTAATTGGTGTTTGGTAAAAAAATAATCAAAGTGCTTATTATCCAAAACACTTCCCAGATTCCTCAATTTTTAAAAGCTGGGGAGGAGGAGCTTTTAAAAGCTACAAAAGCATAAACTGTGACCCCACCAAAATTTAATGCTTGATTTATCTTTTTTGTCCCTATTTTATTTTGTAAATGACAAAAATTACCCTTAAATATATATACAATCAATTTTTATTTCTTATATTTTATTCTTTAAATATTATTCTATTTTATTTTCAAACTATTGTATGATACCAATTCATTTTATTTGTCAAAAATAAAAATAAAAACAAATTTTAAATAATTACTTAATTTTAGTTTATTTTTTGTTTGAAAATTGTATATATTTAAAATTGGTTAAGTAAAAATAATTTTTCTTAACAATCATAATAATAGTAATCCATCTCCCCGGAGAGGCTGCTCTGGGAATTTTCTCGGCGACTGAAAATCGGGATCATTCTCCGGTAGTTTTTCCTGTAATTTCTTCACAGGAATTCTTCCTCCCTCTCCTCATCTTTTTCGCCAGCCTTTTACCTTTCTTTTGATACCTTTTTTGCTGCCATTGTTATTTGATTAGTCGGCTAGGGTTTCCTGTCTTTCATGGTTTTTGAAAAACTATGCGTAAAACAAGATCCCAATTCAAATCATCTGTGCCCATCACACCCCATCCTTCGCCGGAGCCAACTTCTGCTTTGTCTCAGAATAATGCAGTTTCTCAGTCTTCATCAGCAGAGCAGTCCTTTTCATCCCAATTCTCTTTAGTGGACGAAACTGATCTTGATGATTTCTATCATTGTCCGTTTAAAGGTTTTGAGAAATGTGGTGATGGTGTTAATGGCAAGGGTTATGTTAAGGCTTCCTTCTATAAGCATGTCCATGATAAGCATCTCTTCTCAGCTGAAAATACAGAACTGTGCAGGAAAAGAATCTCTAATGAACCCCATGTTTTTATTGCTTGGGAGAAAGTTTTGATGAAACTGAGAATGTGGTTGTGTACGAAATGCATGCGCATTCATGCTTGGAAGAAGAGCTGCTCAGATCATGTTGGTGACGTTGTGGCAGCATCATTATACGGTAATTCTGCTAAATGTCTCATTTATGGTGTTGATAAACCGGCGGGCAGTGATACAGGCACAGTTCACAGGGGTGGTGCTGTTGAGAAGGCTACGAATGGTATTTTTAGTCTGTCATTGGACTTACTGAATGATGTTTTGCAGAGACAGTTTGTTACCGTCTCTAGCATCTCTCATCCATGTAGATTAGGCTTCTCTTGTGTGATCAAGTCTAGCCTTGATAAGGTGATTGCAAATCCTATTGCTCTTTCACCTTGGCTTGAACTGCTACTGTTGACCATCTGCACCCTTCATGTTTATCGTCCCAAGAGCAACTCGGAAGAAAGGTCTGGCAATAGGAAAAATCTCCAGATTGCCTATATAAACCAAGTTCTTAACATATGGAAAGAACACAGTAGTTACTCCTCTTTGATTCACTGTATTTTGCAGTCTCCAAGACGGGGGAAGTTCTGTTTGCAAGATGACAAGAAATACAAGAAGAACGTCCAGGAAGCTGTGAATGTTCTTGCATGTAGAAGAAAATTGGAGTATCAGTCCAATGGTATTACTATCTGCGATGATGATACCTTATCCGATCTACATGATAAACACCCCCAGGCCCTACCTCCATCTATACCAGTTGATGTTATTAATGTTGATGCTATCACTATCGATCATAAGGCTGTTCTGGGTGCAATTAAAAGTTTCCCCAAAGGGACTTCTTGTGGCAGGGACATTTTGCGCGCTCAACATCTTGTTGATGCTATGAGTGGCTCGGCTGCTGCTGTGGCTGATGAGTTGATTCTTTCCATTTTCGGGGTTGTTAATCTGTGGCTCGCAGGTAAGTGCCCTGCTATCTTGGGTGAGTTTGTGTCTAGCGCCCATTTAACTCCACTTTTTCTGCTGTGTGCAAAGAAATGACTTCTTATTTGGGTGATTTTCAATTTGGGGTTGGAGTTACTTGCGGTGGTGAAGGTATTTTGCATGCTGTCAACAATTTGCTAGAGTTGAAAGGTACCTCTTCTAATATGACAATGCTCCTTATAGACTTTGCGAATTCTTTTAACATGGTGGATAGGTCCATTCTTATCCTAGAAGTTCGAGAACATTGTCCGGCAATCTCTAGGTAGGTCGAATTTTGCTACGCAAAACCTACACGACTTTATTATGACAGCTTCATCATATCTTCCGCGCAAGGCGTTCAGCAAGGTGACCCGCTGGGTCCCCTCCTTTTTGCTCTCACGCTTCACCCCTTGGTGAAAAAGATAGCCTCGCAGTGCAAGTTAAATTTGCATGCATGGTATTTAGATGATGGCACTATTGTTGGGGACACAGTGGAGGTGGCCAAGGCTTTAAAGCTCATACAGTCTGAAGGTTTGTCTAGGGGGTTGCATCTTAATATCAAGAAGACAGAAGTTTTTAGCCAACCGTTGATGATATAAGCTTCACTGAAGGTATGTTTCCTACCGACATTGGCAGACCCGTTGGTGGTGTGAAGCTTCTTGGAGTTCCTATTAGTCTTGATCCACAATTTTGTAGTGATATGGTTGTTAACAGAGTTAACAAAACCATCCAGATCATGGCCTCTATTAAGAAGCTTAAGGATCCCCGGTGTTAATTGCTTCTGTTACGTAATTTTGCTGGGGTTTCTAAGTTATACTTCAACCAGGCCTTCAGCGCTTCAACAGGGTATTAGTATTTTTGATAATCACCTTTTTCTTTTTTTGAGACACCTTGTGACCGGAGATGGAGCTGGCTTTGGCCCTTTGCAGCAACATATCTCCACCTTACCTATTAAGGACGGTGGTTTAGGGGTTCATACGATGTCAGACACCAGCAACTATTGTTATCTCGCTTCTCAGAATCAGACCAGGTCCGTGCAGAATATAATACTTAAGGACCTTTACTCTACTTGTTGTGAGAATGGCCACGCATACCAGCAAGCCTTGCATACTTTTATTCAGGTTTGTGATTTTCCTACTTCCTTCAGCTTTGTAGAAACTCCCCCCCCCCCCTTCGATGCATACCCTGGAAGTTACATACTTTGATGCAGTGAAAAAGAGGATCCTGGTCCAATTTTTCATGTCTGAAAGAGACTCGGTTTTGTGGCAATCCAACAGAATGAAACATGCGCAAGAGTACTTTTTAGCCGTACCAATTAGTGGGCTTCAACAGAGTATTGGATCAAGGCAGTTTAAAGCTGTTCTGTGCTACCGACTTGGTATCTCGCTTTTTCCGAAAGGTGGTTTGTGTTCTTGTTGTAAGCGAGATATGGACATTTTTTAAGATCATGCGATTCATTGCGCCAGTGAGGTTGGAATGAAGTATCATCATGATTTTGTTAGAGATGTTGTTGCTGATATGTGTTACAAAGCTGGTGTGCACGCTAGAAAAGAAGTATCCTTGGGCCTTATTTTAAATGGCAAAGCCTTGAAGCCTGTGGACATCCTTGTTTATGGGTGGGAGAATAGGAAAGATGTGTGTTTTGATGTTACTGGTGTCTCACCTTTTACTACTGTGGCTGGGAATGCTTTAATACCAGGTCAAGCCATTTCCAATGCAGTTTCTCGTAAACGTACAAAATATTTGGACATATGCACATCTCATGGTTATGGTTTGGGTGTTTTGGATTTCACTTCCTTAGGTGAGCTTGGTGAGGATTTTGTAGTGCTTTTAAAGAGGCTTAGGAACTGCCTGGCTAACCTTGATGTATGCAGTGGTCATACTGGTTATTCAGAAAGGTATTGGTGCCCAGCTTGTGGCTAGGCTACCAACTGCTCCTTTATAAATATTAATTATTATGTTATAAATATTAATTTAATTGTATAGAGGATAAGAAAAATAAAATATTATTATTTCTTATTGGATAAAAAATTAGTATATTTAATATTTAATCTATTTATATTTATTAGTAAAAAAAATTAATTATTTTTAGCCCCAATAAAATTGAATAAAACTATTTTTAGAAATATGTTTGTTTTTGTTATTTGCCATAACAACAATGGTTGAATCTAGTATTTTACCAAACACACTTTGATTATTTTTCCAATCAGCTTTAACTTTAATTAATATTTTACCAAACATCTAACTGCTTTTTTTCTCACAGCACAGCACATCAACGCACAGTAGAAAAGTGCTTTTACAAAAACTACAGCAATACCAAACTAAACCTTAATATCTTTCAATATATACACGGTATTTTAAAAAAAAATTATATATTTGAAAAGCTCTTTGAATTATCTACTTAACGAGTACAAATAAGAATAATAAATTTTTACTTTACACAAAAAATTTAATTGCTTTCAAATCTAATATTTCTTAATGAGTCAAATTCAAGCATGTGCATCGCGTACATATGTTCTCACTAGTAATTAATAAACCGAAGTTAAGGCTTACTACCGTGGTGGTGATTGATTTTCTTTAAGGAGGTGGCGGTTATGATGTTATTGTCATGGTGGTGGTGAGCTGGTGTTGGATAATGAAGATCAGGAGCGAGATGACACTTACGGTGAAGATTGGATAATGATGTATTGTCGTGATGTTTTGACTAATAGCATGTAGAAGAAAGAGCACGGGTTTAATGAGATCTTATTGTGAGTCTGTGACCATCTATTCGAGCGACCCCATGATTAATAAGATCTTCGCCGTCGATTTAACCATCTCTTTTGCACCCTATGTTTTTCTAGGAAGGGCAAATGTGGAAAAATACTAATTCATTATAAAAAGGAATAATCTACATATGCTCTGGAATAATGTACTAACCCTTAATATTAAAATGTTAGGTACCAGAGTTAGGTATTGGATATTTGTTGGGTACCAAATGTTAAATAACCTCTCTTTTTTTATCAAAATACAAAAAATGAACAAGTTGTTGGTGTCTTCAATGTGGTTCCTTTATATTTAGATGGAGATAAAGTTAGACATAATTATTTAGATGAAAAACTTCAATGTTAGGTTTTGAGTTTCATAATATCAAAACTCTTGTGGTATTGGCAGTGTTCTTGAATTACTTTTACTTTTACTTCTACATAGATTGATAGTGGGTTTGTTTTGATAAAAAATAGTTTCTTAACTCAATTTTTTCGAATTTAGGATCATCATGGTACTGGTGGTGTTCTTGATGGAGTCTGATCAAGTTTTCATGGTGGTGGTGCTATGGTGAAGATAAGTGGAGGAGATAAGAAATAAGCTACTTGGGTGCAAATATCTTGATGTAAATGTTCAAAAACTAAAAGGTAAAATAGTTAAAGCATAAATATTTTAGATGGTAAATTTAATTAAAGTTAGATTTAACCGAGTCAACAAAAATCAACGTGAAGTCCAGGTACCAATCTCTAAGTTGGACAAATGTTAGACCAAATGGTAACTTTGTGTTTGAGGGTGAAAACAGTTTCTGCTGGTTTCGGTAATTTCGTGTGTTGTGGGTGAGAAATGAGTCTAAACCCTAGACAATGTACTGCAAGGTAAGGCCTATTTATACAAGTCGAAGTGAAACGTACTCTGGTCTCGTAAGAAATATAAATGGATGAGTAAATGGGAGGAGGTGGTAACTGGTAACGCATGGAATTGATGTTCCATAATGAAGGAAAGCATTTCACCATTACTCCCTGTATTTACTAACCGCCTCATTCTTATGACACTGTCTTATAACAGGCGTAGTGTACGCCGCACGCTGTAAATCGCCAAACTAGTACCCTAATGAGTATCCCCCAGTTTGTGATATGTGTTGATGTCTCGAGTGTTTTCGTGTAAAACATGTATCATGTTGCTGTTTTTTGGCGAGTTGAGCTATGGAGACTTGTCGGCTCAGTGGTGACCTTTGATGGTCGAGATTTTGCATCTTGAGAGGAAAGGTAGCCGTTGATTGTCGCAACCTTCCGTTTGGCATCCAGTGGCATGGAGACGTGGCCGGCATGGCCTTGGCATGCTTTTAGGTACGGCCAAGTAAGGATTTTTGCATAGTTTGGGCACAACCAAAATTAGGGTTTGGCTCCATGACCAAAGAATTGGCACCGTAGCCAAGTTGGTGTCGTGACCAAAAGTTGCCACAAGTTTGGTGGTGAACTTGTACGGCTGAGATCTGCATCTTAGGAGGAAGGATAGTCGTTGATCGTGGCTACCTTTCGTTTGGCATCCAGTGATATGGTAGCGTGGTCGGCATGCTCGTGCATGTTTTAGGCGTGACCAAAGTTAGGGTTTTGGCATAGTTTAGGCGCGGCCAAAAATTAAGTTTTTGGCATAGTTTGGGCGCCACCAAAATTAGGGTTTGGCGTTGGGCCAAAGGTTTCTGCACGTTAGCTGGCGACCTTAGACGACTAAGATCTGCATCTTATATGGAAGGGTGTCCGTTGGCAGCGTGCGGCTTAGAAGGGAAGCGCTTGCGGCTTGGAAAGGAAGCGCTTGCGGCTTGGAAAGGAAGCGCTTGCGGCTTGGAAGGGAGGCGCTTGTGGCTTGGAAGGGCAACGCTTTCGGCTTGGAAGGGAAGCGCTTGTGACTTTTTCTAATTTAGGGTTTGACATGCCGAAACCCTAATTAGTGCTCTTTACTAGAATCGCCATAGAATTCATGTACAGACTCAGATTTTGACGGTCCGCCCCTCCATTCCGATTGAAAAATAATTATATATCTCCCTACGCGGGAATATTTAGGTTTTGAGCTCGTTTAGGGGGTAAAAATAGCCCGACAGTAAAACTCAGGAAGAATTCAGGAGGGATGGCGGCATGGCCAAAGTTAGGTTTTGGTGGCACAAGACAAAGAATTTGGCGCTGTGGCCAAAAAGTCGCCACAAGTCTTTTAGTTTGGTGGTGTACCTGGACGGCTGAGATTTGCATCTCAGGATGGAAGGGTATCCATTGATTATTGGCATAGTTTAGGCGCAACCAAAAACTAGGGTTTTGGCATAGTTTGGGCACGGCCAAAATTAGGGTTTGACGTTGGGCCAAAGGTTAGATGGCGACCTTGGACGGTTAAGATCTGCATCTCAGGTGGAAGGGTGGCCGTTGATTATTGCAACCCTTCGTTTTGGCAGGCAGCGTTGTGCATGGCAAGTTGGGACGGCTGTCATGGTCGGCATGCCTCGGTATGAAGATGCGGCTGGCACGGCATGCCATTGGCACATGTGGCATGGTTGACATGCCTTGGCGCGGAGACGTGGATGGCGTGGTTTGCCATTGGCACGGTGGTGCGGCTGGCATGGTTGGCATGCCTTGGCGTGGAGACGTGGATGGCATTGTTTGCTATTGGCACGGTGGTGTGGCTGGCATGGTTGGAATGCCTTAGCGCGGAGACGTGGCTGGCATGGTTTTTCATTGGCATAGTGGTGTAAGAATTTAGGGTTTGGTATATACGAAGGTGATGTCGCTTAATACTAAGGGTTCTCCCATGGAACATGACACATGTATAATAAAAAAAGGGTACCCTGGTAATTCTTACATGTGCATGCTTATTGATTCAATAAATGCGCTAGTATTCGTAGTGACGTCATGTCATATGTACGATTTTATAATTTTAACCCTAAACTAAAAACCACCATCAACATTAAGTCCCTTGCTTAGCTCGGAACAGGAGCATTGTTGCGAGGTAAGCATAAGATGGTGACAGGCAAGGAAAAAATCGAAATGACAAGGCATGAAAGATGGTCAAGAATACCTGGCTAACCTTTTTCGAGAGGCAAGGAGATTTCGTGATTCACGTGTTGGCGGCCTTACATAGATTCTACTTGTGGTGTTGCTGGCTAGACCGTGAAGTGGTGAGATGTGGACTGTCGGCTTGGCTTGGTCATGCGTCATCTTGGCTGGGTTAGGGAACGCAGAGGTGCTGGCTTAGCGAGTTGTTGGCATTTCTCGGCTCGAAATATGTGTCGTAGGTTTTGTGCGGCTTGGAATGGAGCTGCAGGCATTGTATTGGCTCGGAATGGATCCACCATTGTAAAATTGGCTTGGGAAAGGGCCGTTAGCATAACCTCGACGTGGGTGTTGGCATGGCGATGTTTGGGCATTGGCATGGTGTGGGCATTGGCTTGGTGTGGACATGGACTGTTGATACCGTGAAGCTTGGCATTGCGGGCCTGGTTGCCTCTTTTCTTGTGTAGCTCGAATCAGGAAATATTTTCCTTTTTCAAATTCTGAAAGTGTTATTCCCATAAGAGGGGGCATTACTCCTTCTCCTCATGTTACGTTGCCGATTTTGCTTCCAAACCTCGGTGCTGGCGGCAGAGAAGAAACAATGCGGGTAAGTGTGTCTCAAACACGTACTTCCACGTTTTCTCACCAAACCCTAATTATCTCGCACGGCCATGCATGAGATTTTTCCTTATATTTGCTAGTAGAATAGGGTTTAATTAAGACCTGATTTCACTCCTTAATTCACAGCTAGTAGAAAGCTTTCCTTTTCGGGACTTCATCGTTCTGTCGGGCATAAGAGATGATCTCGAATCCTTCATTCGCACAGGTCGTCCTGAAATCGTGCTCATCCTCTCTACAAGTATCATCTCGTGTTTTTTTCTCCTGGTTTCCATTTTGTCTTCTTTCTTATGTATGTTGCTGGTGTATCCAGGGTGAAAACTTACCCCCCTTTCTCTGGTTTTGTAGCGCATAATGGGATCTTCCAGTGGCAGCCGTACCTCTAACTCTTCGGAGACAAACTTTGGAATCGGCAAAAACCAGTTTTCTTCTCATGAGGAGGCATTACATAGAATTGAATCTCTATTTTGTGAAGCTGGCGGAATCATTAAGGACATACCTTCTATCTATTTAGGCGAAGTGCGGGTGCGTTTTCAAACCTTCTAGGGTTCGGTGAACATGGAGGAGGAATGGGAAGGTGATGAAGCATCCCAGTGTGTAGAGAAGATTCACTGCAATAAAACTTATTCACGGCCCAGTGCTAGGGCGGAACGGTCCGCTTCTCGGTTGAAACGACGGAAAACTAAGTTCGTGAAACTTTTAGTGGAAAGCCAACGTAGCTCCCTGTCCAAGACAAGAGTCCAGATATTAATGAACTATGGTTGTCAAGTGCATTTGTCACCATGAATGAACTCTAGTTTTGAGAAATGGTTGCACTTATGGTGAAACGAAGTGTGATATAAATGTCACTCAGAATAGAATAATGAAATCCATATCTGACTATGATATAAGAATGAAATCTCATATGTGGAATTGTCAATATGATTTATAAGTACTCAAAAAGTTTGGATTGAAGACCAGAAGGGTGAAGATCTTGATGACCAAAGCATTTTAATTCCAGCTACCAAGTTAGGGTAAACTATTATTGTTCTGTGATGGTGCCTCTAAAGGAAACCCAGCGATGGATGTATATGGTATAGTTGGGAGAACATTTACAGGTGAATTTGTGGTTGCAATCTGATAGGTGTTATAAACACCTAATTTTATATCTAGTATTTATGCTTTCTTTGTGAGTTTTCATGTAAATTATGTATCTTATGTGTGAATTTGAGATTGTTAGGTACTTTGGAGTCGTTTGGAGCAGAAGAAGAAGAAACAGGGCAAAAGCATCATCTCAAGTGCAATTGCGGTTGGAGGCGAATTATTTCTCAATATTTGCTTTTATTTCTTCATCCCTGTCTGAAAATCACGTCGGCTTTAGTGATGCAAATTTTGTTTGAAAAGTACGACAGCTTTAGTGATGAAAAGAAATTGAAGAAAAGAAGTGGATTTGAGAAGTAAAAGATGGCTGTCATTGGAGGAAGAATCCAAGAGAAGAAAAGAGCATGCATTTGGAGCGGAAAATACAAAGAGGGAATTCACAGGCGACATTGGAGCAAGATGGAGTTGCTGAGCTGGGCATGTGACTACAATGTGTTTGTTTTGCAGGTGAAGGTAATAGCATTACAGAGATGGCTTGATGCAGAGTTGCAAGTGGTGTTGGATTCTACATGGAGAAGGATGTTGACTGAATGCAAGTGATGATCTCAGTTACAAGAAGTTGCACATGGAGTTGGAAAGAATGTAGAGATGGAGTTGGCAGAACGGATAGGGAGATTGCTGCTGGTAAGAGCTGATTGAGCTGAGATTTCAGTAAAGAAGAGTTGCTTGAGTTTGTCTAGAATTAGAGCATGGATGAAAGTAGCAGGTGATGATGCTGTGGTGGAGCTGTGACAGGTGGTTATGTTGTTAGTCATGGCTTGGATGAATGGAAGTTCACAGGGAAGAGCATTGCTGCTTGTTGGCATGAAACTTTGGTGCACTGCAGCTGAACTGGAGAAGCTGGTGAGAATGGTTGAATGGATGAATGCAAGCCACGAATGAGATAGCAGTGGCAATGTATCAAGGTTAAGGAGGTACAAGAAGGCATTGGCTGTTGCAGTGGTGGTTAAACTGAATGTTGCAGTGTAGATTTGGTGATTGGCCTGAACTGGTTGGATAGAGCTGAAGCTGCAGCTGTGATGATGCACAGCCCTCATGGCTGGGATTAGCTGTGAGGCACATTGATTGTGCAACAGACTTTGGCTCTGCAATGACCTTGGTCTTGGCCTAACCACTTAGCCGAGTCAGTATGACTTTGACTGAATTGACTAATGCTATGACCTGTGACTGGCCTGACTGGGTCACCGGAGATACATTTCCGGCGCCGGATTCCGGCGAACTTCCAGCGTTCACCAGTTTTCCGGTGACTACTTTTGGCAGAGATTTTTACTGGGTTATTCTCACACATGGTTCATGGGCTTGGTGGACTTTTTGGTGATGGACTTTGAAGAATTAGACCTAGTTTTGGCAAGTTGAAAAACTATAAAAGGAAGAAGTTTCTATTCTTTTATGATATATCACTTATCACGTATTTTTCTACTGGAGTTTGGAGGAGAGCGATTCTACTAGGGTTTGCTTTCATTTATTTTTCATGTTCTTCATTTTATTTTTGATAATAATTATGTTGAATCAAAATACTATGAGTAGCTAAACTTCATATTATTGGTTATGGGATAATAAGTAGATTTCACAAATAGTATTGGAATCAATGAAGTAGTTTTGTCTCAATATTTTACTGTTTATGATTCATTGTTTATATTGTATATGATTTGATTGTTTGATTGGTTGAGTCCGGAATCAATCCGATTTGCATTCATTTCTAGAGCTATATTAGGGTTTTCAATACGAAAACGTTGTTAATCCCTGATTCTAAGTAGCAAAAATATGGGTAGTGCTTGTAGAGATATATCCTACTAGTCACATATGAATCATAACTTGGGTTAAATTGATTTAGTGCTTTTACACATTTCGATTGCCTTGATTAGTCTTATTCCATATAGCTTATTGCTTTTAGGGAGTTAAATCTAATTTGCTTTTACACTTTAGGTTGCTTTCTAGGAAGAATTCACATATGCATATTTTAATGTGGTTGTGATGAAATCAGGGAATTAGCGGGGTATTCTTGCGATCAAGGTATCCTAGGACTTTTAGTAAATGAGAGATTAAATATCAATTCTAGTCATTGATGAAAATATGTATTTGTGAATGAAACTATCCCGTGACCAATACTTTCTCCATATTGATTATTGTAATATTTTATTGCTTTCAATTTATCTTTATTGTTTTTGAAACTCAAAACCCCCCTTTTGGTTACTAAGAAACTGAAATTTGCATAACAACATTAGCCTCTATGTGGATACGAACTCTTTCTTATAGCATACTACTTTATTTTAGTGAAGCAATAAAGTGAAATTATATTTGCGTCGGCTGACAACCGACCAGATTTTGGCGCCGTTGCCGGGGAGGCTTGTTATTAAGTTTTTAGTTTTTTTTTACTTTTGTTTTTGTTTATGTTTCTTGTCTCTTATTTCTGATTTGCTGTTATGAGAATTTTTCTTTTTCAGGTACTTGATAATTGGCATCTACACGTCAAGAGTACCTAATCAAGTATTTGTTCCCTATGTATGGTGGACAAGAACATGCACACAATAATTTATTTGGTTTTCAATCTAAATCTCATGGCAACTACCAACCATACGAGGGGTATAACCAAAACCATTCTTTTGGTTATGGTCAATATTCCGCGTATCCTTTTAGTTATTCTCGTACATACCAACCTTCTTATGGTAGGTATGTAAGTGAAGAATCACTAAGAGGGGAGGATAGTCATGCTTCTAATCATATTTCTCCTAGTGTTGCAGATATTTGTGATAAGATAAAGGAGCTGACACAACAAGTTGAACAAGATACACACAATATGGAGAACGCCTTGATCCGTCATCCTCTAGTCATGAGCGGAAAGTTGAAAGTTTTACACCAATTAAGGCTTGTGATGGTGTATCTAAACCTATTCGTGATCTCCTTGGTGCAAGGCAACCTAGTTTGAGAGAACTTGAAAGAAGGTTCTATCAATTGATCGATAACGGCCTAGCATCCGATGAAGAAGTTATTGAAGCTAAAAGAGCTTTAAGAAAGGAGCATGATAGACGTTATTCTATGGGTTACGATGATGATTTTGAACCTTTTGAAAAATCCTTGTAACAAGAATGAAGTTATTCCAACTCCGGATCATAATAACGATCGTTCGCCTATTCAAAAGGTGGAGTCTTGGAGTAACAAAAACATGGTTTTAGATAGTGTAACGTACGAAGGTGTTGAAGTATTGATTGATAATGAAACCGAATTGAGTAATATTGTGGAAGACCCAATTAAACCTATAAAAGATTATAATGATGATGTTGATGTCGAGGATTTAGTTGAGGCAAAGACGAATGAAGATTTGTTGCAAGGTTTGATAGAGGACCACGATATACAAGAGGTAAGTTCACTTGAGTTTTATAAGGACGAAGAGGATTCCGCAATACAAGAGTTTCCACAAGGTTTGACTAATCCTTTGCTTATTAATTCTTCTCCTTTACCTTTTGTTGGATTAAATGTATGTGCTTCATAAATATTGTTGAATGACTTTGTTTCTCGATATCCTCCATTGGAGACATTTGTTTCTCATACTATGCAGATTTGCGGACAAGAAGTTGTAGAAGTTCCCGATACCTATGTTCTTTATCCACTTCCAAGTGTGGGGAGACTTTTACGTATATATAGCTTCACTTATGTTTTATTGTACTAATGCTTGTGTGAAGCTACTGTTTCCAACGCAGGTTACATGGAAGGATCCCCAACTTTTCAGATTGTTGGAATATGGGGAGTCTTAACAAACAAGGAGAACGTCGGGCTGACGAATTTAAACCAAGATCTAAGTGGGAGGCAACCCACCGGTTTTGTATCTTTTTCTTTATCTTTTTATTTTTAAGCATTTGCTTTTATCTTTATTTTCTTGTTTTTACAATTCATTTGCTGAATTTCCCACCTTGAACTTTCTTTGGACGATTCAATTTTACATTGATGACAATGAAAAGTTTAAGTGTGGGTGAGCATTTATATGTTTGTATAGTTTGTTTTAGTTTATTTTATGCATTTAGTTAAAAAAAAATCAGAAAAATAGAAAAACCAAGAAAAAATTTGTGCTTTTTGAACTCCAAAATCTAGAAACTTGTGCTTTTAGGATGACACCATTAGTGGATGGAAATATTTTGATTGCAGGAGTTGAGGAACCAATTAACTAAAAGGGACGAACATAGCTCATAAATCACAAATACCATGATAGTTGTTACCATATCTCGGAATATCACCATATCACATTCTATTTTTGTTTTTCCATATTTATCTATTGTTCTCTAAGTGCTTTGGTGGGTCACTAAAAATCGAGTTGTTATTACTGCTAGGATGAATTAGAGTGATTGAGTTGCTAAAAAAACGAAGAAAAAAAAAGAGACCGACCAATTAGACCAAACGGAATAAAAATGACACTTGGGAATAGCAGTATGTGTGAAACGTAGTCCCTGTCTCCGTCGCCTAAACAAGCGTGGAATGCAGGATCCAAGGTAACTATCACGTACTTGTTGACAAGAAGCATGCGCTTCGATCCAAAAGATCTAATCATGCTGTCTAAAAAAACAAAAAGTGAAAAAGAAAAGAAAAGAAAAAATATTATTATTGTTGAATAAAGTCACTCTTGGTTCCCTTGTATATGCCAGTGAGTTGATGTAGAAATAAGTTTGTTGACCACTGGTTACCTTGTATATGCCAGTGTGTTGATACTAGTATTGACCAGTAGCTCAATTTAATAGGATGCATAGGTTTATCTTGGCGGTGACCTTCAGACAGATATGGGATACATCGATCACTTGTGAACATTCGCCAACATATACATCTATATTCATCTTCTTAATCTTGTCATTGTGATTGTAGTTTGTTAGATTCCGAGTATTGTGGCTTGTTCGACTATCTAATTAAAGCTTTATTTACTTATATATGAATTGAATTTGCTCAAGGTACATCTTCCTGCAGTCATTGTGGATTCGTTCATTGATTTGTCACAAATAGACGGAGTTGGAAATATAGGTTTTGTAGGTAGACCTCTTGTAAACCTTCACGAGACTAAAACTCGTCCACTAGGGACACCTAGGGGTTCAAAGGCTTGTTATTTATGCTTAGAGTAACCGTAGCCTCGACGAGATGGAGTTGTATGTATTCTCTATAATTATTTTGTTTGATTTGCTCGAGGACTAGCAAAGTCTAAGTGTGGGGGAATCTGATAGGTGTTATAAACACCTAATTTTATATCTAGTATTTATGCTTTCTTTGCGAGTTTTCATGTAAATTATGTATCTTATGTGTGAATTTGAGATTGTTAGGTACTTTGGAGTCGTTTGGAGCAAAAGAAGAAGAAACAGGGCAAAAGCGTCATCTCAAGTGCAATTGCGGTTGGAGGCGAATTATTTCTCAATATTTGCTTTTATTTCTTCATCCATGTCTGAAAAGCACGTCGGCTTTAGTGATGCAAATTTTGTTTGAAAGTACGACAGCTTTAGTGATGAAAAGAAATTGAAGAAAAGAAGTGGATTTGAGAAGTAAAAGATGGTTGTCATTGGAGGAAGAATCCAAGAGAAGAAAAGAGCATGCATTTGGAGCGGAAAAGACAAAGAGGGAATTCGCAGGCGACATTGGAGCAAGATGGAGTTGCTAAGCTGGGAATGTGACTGCAATGTGTATGTTTTGCAGGTGCAGGTAATAGCATTGCAGAGATGGCTTGATGCAGAGTTGCAGGTGGTGTTGGATTCTACATGGAGAAAGATGTTGACTGAATGAAAGTGATGATCTCGGTTACAAGAAGTTGCACATGGAGTTGCATTGAATGTAGAGATGAAGTTGGCAGAACGGATAGGGAGATTGTTGTTGGTAAGAGCTGATTGAGCTGAGATTTCAGTAAAGAAGAGTTGCTTGAGTCTGTCTAGAATTCGAGCATGGATGAAAGTAGCAGGTGATGATGATGTGGTAGAGCTGTGACAGGTTGTTGTGCTGTTAGTCATGGCTTGGATGAATGGAAGTTCACAGGGAAGAGCATTGCTGCTTGTTGGCATGAAACTTTGGTGCACTGCAGCTGAACTGGAGAAGCTGGTGAGAATGGTTGAATGGCTGAATGCAAGCCAAGAATGAGATGGCAGTGGCAATGTATCAAGGGTAAGGAGGTACAAGAAGGTATTGGTTGTTGCAGTGGTGGTTAAACTGAATGTTGCAGTGTAGATTTGGTGATTGGCCTGAACTGGTTGGATAGAGCTGAAGCTGCAGCTGTGATGATGCACATCCCTCATGGATGGGATTAGTTGTGAGGCACATTGATTGTGCAACAGACTTTGGCTCTACAATGACCTTGGTCTTGGCCTAACCACTCAGCCGAGTCAGTATGACTTTGACTGAATTGACTAATGCTATGACCGGTGACTGGGCTGACTGGGTCACCGGAGATACATTTCCGGCTCCGGATTCCGGCGAACTTCCAGCGTGCGCCAGTTTTCTGGTGACTACTTTTGGAAGAGATTTTTACTGGGTTATTCTCACACATGGTTCATGGGCTTGGTGGACTTTTTGGTGATGAACTTTAAAGAATTAGACCTAGTTTTGGCAAGTTGAAAAACTATAAAAGGAAGAAGTTTCTATTCTTTTATGATATATCACTTATCACGTATTTTTCTACTGGAGTTTGGAGGAGAGCGATTCTACTAGGGTTTTCTTTCATTTATTTTTCATGTTCTTCATTTTATTTTTGATAATAATTATGTTGAATCAAAATACTATGAGTAGCTAAACTTCATATTATTGGTTATGGGATAATAAGTAGATTTCACAAATAGTATTGGAATCAATGAAGTAGTTTTGTCTCAATATTTTACTGTTTATGATTCATTGTTTATATTGTATATGATTTGATTGTTTGATTGGTTAAGTCCGGAATCAATCCGATTTGCATTCATTTCTAGAGCTATATTAGGGTTTTCAATACGAAAACGTTGTTAATCCCTGATTCTAAGTAGCATAAATGTGGATAGTGCTTGTAGAGATATATCCTACTAGTCACATATGAATCATAACTTGGGTTAAATTGATTTAGTGCTTTTACACATTTCGATTGCCTTGATTAGTCTTATTCCATATATCTTATTGCTTTTAAGGAGTTAAATCTAATTTGCTTTTACACTTTAGGTTGATTTCTAGGAAGAATTCACATATGCATCTTTTAATGTGGTTGTGATGAAATCAGGGAATTAGCGGGGTATTCTTGCGATCAAGGTATCCTAGGACTTTTAGTAAATGAGAGATTAAATATCAATTCTAGTCATTGATGAAAATATGTATTTGTGAATGAAACTATCCCGTGACCAATACTTTCTCCATATTGATTATTGTAATATTTTATTCCTTTCAATTTATCTTTATTGTTTTTGAAACTCAAAACCCCCCTTTTGGTTACTAAGAAATTGAAATTTGCATAACAACATTAACCTCTATGTGGATACGAACTCTTTCTTATAGCATACTACTTTATTTTAGTGAAGCAAGAAAGTGAAATTATATTTCCGTCGGCTGACAACCGACTTAGGCATATCTACTAACAATTATGCAGAGGTCTTTGCTATACTTATTGCAGGTGAAAGGACATTGCATAATGGTTTCAGGGAACTTGTATTTAGAACAGATTCTCAAGCAGTGAAAAATGCATTCCATAGTAAGAGACTCCCTTGGTTTGCAATAAAAAGATGGGGAAAGATATGTGCTGAGGTGCTATCATGGAGCTTCACTCACAGTTACAGAGAAGTAAACTTCTCTGCTGACAACATGGCCAAAAGGGGAGCTGCTCTTTGTAGGGGGGAACAAAGAATATATGAAAGGAACTCGGAGAACATGTCAATGTTACTTATTGACTTTTCTAATGCTTTCAACATGGTGAGTAGGTCTCAACTGATCAAGGAAGTACACCTTCATTGCCCAGGTATTTCTCGTTGGGTAGAGTTTTGCTACATGCGGCCTGCCAAGCTTTATCACTCTCATTATATTTTGTCTTCTTCTCTTGGTGTTCAACAAGGTGACCCTCTCGGTCCCTTGTTATTTGCATTGACACTTCACCCCTTAGTGAAGACTATTGATACTCAATGCAAACTTGACTTGCATGCTTGGTACCTTGATGATGGTACAATAGTTGGAGATACCTTGGAGGTGTCTAAGGCTTTGCGGATAATTCAAACAGAAGGACCAAGCAGAGGTTTACATCTTAACATTAAGAAGACAGAAGTTTTTGGGCCTTTTATTGATCCTAGGAGTACAATAGATGGCATTTTCCCTAAAGATATTGTTAGGCCTACTAAAGGCGTCAAACTTTTGGGCGGTCCAGTGAGTTTGGATATGGGATTTATCAGCGAAATGTTGTTGAACAGGGTTCACAAAACTTTTCAGCTAATGGACGCCATTAAAAAGCTTAGGGACCCTCAAAGTGATATGCTTTTACTTCGCAATTGCACTGGTGTGTCTAGACTTTACTTTGATATGCGTACTACTAATCCGGCTGCTTTACAACCTGCCAGTGATTTGTTTGACGATCAGCTTTATCAGTACTTGAGACTCCTAATTACTGGTGATGGCACGGGTTTTGGTCCTTTACAGAAGTGATTAGTTACATTGCCTATCAAGGATGGCGGACTGGGCATTTATACCATGGCTGACACTCGTGCCTATTGTTATATTGCTTCTCAGTGTCAGACTACTTCCGTACAGAAAACGATCCTTGGTAACTTTTTCTCAACAGATAAAGGACCAGCTTTTCAGGTGGCTCTTCAAACCTTTACTCAGGTATGTGGATTACCGTCTACTTACAGTGTCAATGATACTTCCCCTCCTTCCATGTATTCCCTGGCAGTTGTTTATTTTGACGCAGTTAAGAGGCATATCCCAGACCAGTTTCATATGTCTGAAAGAGATTCATCCCTTTGGCAGTGCAATCGCATCAAACATGCTCAAGACTACCTTTTGGCGGTCCCCATTAGTGGACCTAACCAATGTATTGGGTCTCGACAATTCAGAGCTGTGCTTTGTTACCGTTTGGGTATCCCTTTGTTCGTGGAGAATAGTTTGTGCCCTAGCTGTAACAAGTCTATGGATGCCTTTGGGGATCATGCGCTTCATTGCGCTAAGGATATTGGGTACAAGTTTCGACATGATGTGGTTCGTGACATTGTTGCAGACATTTTTTATAAGGCTAATGTCCCCGCGCGCAAAGAGGTTCCTCTTGGTCTTCAGTCAGACGATGGCAAAGATCTAAAACCTGCTGATATTCTTGTTCTTAATTGGGAGAACGTGAAAGACATTTGTATGGATGTTATAGGTGTATCTCCATTCACTGGTGATGGTGTATGTTCTTTCGCCCCATGTAAGGCTATTTCTGGTGCAGTTTCACGAAAACGTGCCAAATACTTGGACAAGTGCGCTGCACATGGCTATGGTTTGGGAGTTCTGGTCTTCTCTACCTTAGGAGAGCTTGGAGAAGACACTCTAGTTTTTTTAAGCGTCTAAGGAACTGTTTGGTTAGCAACGACGCTAGTAGTGGATTAGGTAGTTTTATTTTCTATCTTTTAGGTATTGCTATTCAAAGAGGAGTTGGAGATCAGCTTGTCGCTAGGCTGCCAACCAAAAGCTCTGTGTAATTCTTTATCAGCAAATGAAAATTATAAGTTATATTTTAATAAATTAATTACCAAAAAATATTTTAATTTTTTATTTTTAGGAAAAATAATTAATTATTTAATTTTCTTATAAAAAATAACAATGAATAATTAAATCATACAGAGCTAGTGGTTGGTAACCTAGCTACAAGCTGGGCTCCAACACCTCTTTGAATTGCAACGCCTAATAATAAAATATAATATAATAATAAAATAAAATTACTAAGTTGCCCTCATTTCAATTACCCCGGGGAAATCAATTGATTTGTTAATAATAAAATTACTAAGTTCCCCTAACACCTCTTTTAGTTATTTAATTTTAATTTTAATTTTAATTTTAATAATAAAATATGAAATACAAGAAAAGAGCTATTTTTGGTAGGGGGCCCCAAAAATTACTAAGTTGCCCTCATTTCAATTACCAAACTCTATTATTTCATGTGATTTCAATAAAAATAAAGGGTATCAGATAACATCGGATTAAAAAGCCATTGAAAACATACATATTTACAGAAAGCCATTGTTTTAAAAATAGATCAAAAATATTAAAAACTTAGGCTGGGTTTGGTAATGCTTTTATTTTTCCAAAAGCATTTTCAAACCTGGCGAGATTGAGGTATACCCAGATTAATTGGGGTATACCCAATTTGAAGGGGACATAGTGTGTCATTATTAAAAAGGGTAATTTTACTTTAATATCCTTGAACTAATTAAATCTTAAAAATACCTGGCTTGATTGGGGTATACCCAGATTAATTGGGGTATACCCAATTTTAAAGGGACATTTTTTGTGGGTTTTAGGGGGAGGCTTAATAGGTAAGTTACAAAAATACCCTTATCCTTTAAAAACCTATTACCCTAAATCAGTTTTAATTTTTCTTTTCATTTCATCTTCTTCTCCTCCACAACCCTACCCTACCGGCTCCATCACCCCCACCACCACCAAAACTCGTCGATCAATTCGTTAACATCGTCGATTCGAAAACTCCGATTAATCTTCATAAATGGATCCACCACGGAAGAAGGCAACTCGTATGAAAGAAACTAATCGTAAACCCAATGAATATAAACCTAGAATTGCAAATTTGGTTGCTAAGAAAGTGAAGAAAAAAACGGTTGAAGAAGAAGGAATTGAACCCGCTGAAACACGTGAAATGGTGCGCTTAAGAAAGTAAGGGCTTGTTTAAACTCACTCTAGTACTTCGATTTCATATTTGCATGTCAAATTAGGTCAGAAAATTCGAATTTGTGAATTGGCAGTTGCCACGCCGGCAATGTTTGTTTTATCGACCCTTCCGGGTTTTCATAGTTAGGGTTTGGCCGGAATGGTATAAGCTTGAAGAACCTGCCGGATCTATGGTTTCTGTAACTGCTACTAGCAGGGCCGGCAGGTTATTCAACTAAGTACCTGCCGACGTTATATTAGTTTTAACGACGCCGGCATTTTATTCGTTTTTCACCCTGCCGGCTACTTTTCTATTAATGTCTCCTGATGCCTAGAATGTTTTATCCCGGAAGGGTATTTTATAAAACGATGCCGGCGCTTTGTCAGCTGGAAATGTATGGTTAATGGAACTTGCCGACCTGTTTAGTGAAAAATCCTTGTATTTACTGTGTAAATTTGTTTGTTGTCCCCTAAGGCTATTTTGATGACACGTTGCCGGGGTGTCTTAGCCGGTAAGCATCTTTTGGTCGACCTTTCCGGATATGTGTCCGCCGGATAAGTTGTTTTTGTAGACCCTGCCGGCTTATGATTTTTTTTTTCTGAATTATTCTTGTTCAGATTGCGAATGGCAAAGAAGAAAGCTGCTCTGAAAGCAGCTCTTAGTAGTCCTCCTTCAAAACCTCCTCATGTTGGTGATAAACTCTTGTCTTCAAAACATCGAGGGGCATATGTTGAGTGGGGAACGACAAAGATCATTATAAGCAATAATCCAGAACCACCATATGAAACTAATGATTCAGACGACACTCCAGATGAAGACCAATCAATTCCATATGGTAGAAGAGGTGATGATGATGATGTTGATGAAATAATTCCGGCTGCTGGAGGAGGCAACAATGATGATGATGATGATGGTGATCAAGACATGCCACCTGTTGGAAGAGGTAATGATGATGATGATGGTAATAGAGATAAAGGTAAGAAAACCGTCGAAGAAGAAATTGTTGAAGAGGAAGAGGAACAAGAAGAAGAAGAAGAAGAATAAGGAGATGGAGAACAAGTTGTTGAACCCACCGAAGCTTCAAGGTCAACTTCAACCGAAGCGAGGAAGAGGGTGATCACTAAACCACAGAATTCTCACATGCCTTCCGAACACTTGATGGTTAAATTGAAAAAATATGAGGACCCAAGGGGGACCCCAAGAGATGGTGGCAATGTTCTTTTTGGATACAAAGACTCATATGCATGTACGATCCATAATACTATCGTAAGTAATCTTAATCCGTCTTTGTTCTTTATTCAAGTGTGTAACTATCTTAATTAAATTTGTGTCAAGTGTTTGTATATCTTTTCATTTTTTTTTATTTTTTTTGGTATTTAGGATCACAAGAATGCCATCTGTCTCATGAGGCGCCAAGCTTCGTGTTCAGTGGCTCATACTTGGGATCTTGACAAGGAATGTGAGGATGTGAAAGTGATTGTGAGGAACTCCGGGTTGATGCCTGCGATTGAGAGTTCGAATATTAATCTTGATAAAGTTACCGTCTCTGCATTCTGTGAAAGGTTCTACGGAGAGACTGATACCATGTTATTCCCGTTCGGTGAGATGGCGATAACTCTCGATGATGCTCAACAAATTCTAGGCCTCGAGGTTGAGGGAAAAGCAGTCTGTGAGGGGATGGATAATTCGATATCTTTCGAGAAGATTTACGATTTGAGAAAGAAATTGTTCGGTTGAAATCAGGTTCAGATGGAGGCTGTTCTTGACATGAAGGATGGTCGTCTAACCAAGAAGTTTAATACGAAGAGGTTGAGGGACACATTATGGGATACACAGTCAATCCTTTACAGGGAAGGAATGGTGAACCCGGTGCGAACCAATGCTGCCGCGGCCGGTTATTTGCTATACGTCCTGGGCAAATGTATCTTCCCCGACAGTTCCGGAAACCAAGTGGAGGCCGGTTACTTGCAACTATTGGATCCCTTAAATAAGATGCGTGAGTATTCTTTGGGTACTGCGGTGGTCGCCTTCTTGAACAATGAGTTGACAAAATGTTATAGGGCACTCACAAAGCAAGTTAACGGAAACACATGTCTCTTCCAGGTAATTTTATTGTCTAAAACATTTATATTACCGAATATTCTCGTAAGATAAGGCTCTTACTAAACTTTTTTTTTTTTTGCATAGGTTTGGATATATGAGCACTTCCCTTCCTTGTTCAAAGATAGCTCCTACATCAAAGTGGATGAGAGTGTTGCGGTTAATAGGCCAAGAGCGCAAAGGTACAGTTTTAAGGGTACTCAGGATAAGGAAATGACGCAACAGCTTACGAAACTCCGAAGTACCATCGACGAATTGACTACGGAGGGGGTGATTTTTGATCCGTATCGGGATGCTAGAAATCAAGGTTTAATCCATCCTAGAAATGAAGTTGTTGCATTATACTATGGACCCTTGATGACTGTGTTTGAAGTATTTTCAATGTACGATCCACATCGGATTATGCGACAATTGGGTTACGTCCAAGAAAAACCTCATTTCGATGAAGATAAGTCGTTCTTTACTGTGAACCGGGATGAGTGCACCACGTCCCAAAAAACAATTAACGTCTCTTACGCTCCACCGCCGGCTCAAGAACATTGGGACAATAGATGTGGCCGTAACATCGATGTGAGTCTTTTGGATGAGGTGACCAACGGTCATGAAGCTACTGATAAATACATGGCGTGGTACTTTGAATGGGCTCGTCCTACTGTGATTAGGAAAATGACTGCTGAAGAACTGGCTCTAAAGAAGAAGTTGGAAGCGAAAGACCCATCAACATTGCTTAAGTTCTTTGTAAGTATATTTAGAGTTGCTCTTACTATTTTAAGATTGATTTCATTACCGAATCATTCTATTCATTGTTTGTTGTTTAATTGAAAATAAAAGGAGCATTTGAAGACCTTTGGGAAGGTGTTGTTGTGCGAGAGAAAAAGGAGAGCCTTTGTCGATTGAAGAGCAAAGCAAGCACATTGACTATGTTAATAGTGTTGGCAATGAGGATGCCAATGAAATGTTCAAGCAACTTGAGGCTCAAGTAAAGGATGAACAAAAAGCTAGGAGAGAAGCACAAGCCAAGATGAAGGCTGATAAAAAGAGGACTCGTGGTGGTTAAGGTAGCAGCAGTGGTCGTGGTGGTGAAGGTAATTCTCCAAAACGGGGCCGTGCTCGTCGTGGACGTGGTCGTGGTCAATGAATGCTTTCGTAGTTTATTTCTCTATGTTGTGGTGGACAAATGTTTAAGTTAATGGCGTGGACAAATGTTTTTTAAGATTTATGGGACGTGTTTTCATTTTGGATAAAAAGTGTTGGATATCTGGTTGTTGAATGAATGGTTTGTTTAGCTACGTAAAGTTTTAATGCATAAGCCGGAATGCTTCCGTAAAATTAAAATGCCGGCTTTACCAGGGCCGGCAAGGTTCGGAATTGTCATACTGCCAGCCCTGACAAAATTTTTTTGTAGTTACCAGGGCCGGCATTATATAAAAATGATAACCTTCTGGCGTGTTCGTCACCGGCAATATATTGACCCAATATAGTTCCGGCGGTTTTGTTGCAAAAACACATTTCTCCTGATGCCTAAAACATATCTCGCCGGCACGGTAACAAATTTTTGACACCTCCGACAGGAACGTGGCCGGCAGTGTAGCGTACCAATACACTTCCGGAGGGTATGTGGGAAAAAAATCTTCTCCTAATGCCTACAATCTTACACGACCGGCATTTTAGAGAAAACATACCTCGCCGGCGTATTCAAAATTCAAATTTTTTGCAAGTACAATTTCATTGATTGACTTGTACTTGGGCACTATAACGTCCAAATTTGGCCACCATCATATAAATACACTACTTCTCTCTACAAAACAACATACAAATAGTTCCATATACTCTCCAAAGCTCATATCATCATGCACTCCATCTAACTCACCCAATATCTCTCTACAAACAACAATGGCATCTTTTGATTCGAATGAAGATTTTGCAATCACCAAGGCTTGGTATGCGGAAGATCGACTTAGACGTCAATCCTCCGAAAGGGAAGATTCCAAAACCTTTTGGGCTAGGGTACACAACAAATTTAGCGGCGAGTATGAGAATCCTAATGCAAGAAGTATTGAAAAAGTCCACGCTAGGCACCTACTAATCGAAAATGAGATACTTGTTTATTTAGCCCTCCAACCTCGGATTTTTAACACTCGCCCCTTCACCTTGTCCATTTCAGAATTTGTAAGTCATTTTGTGGTTTTTTTTACGTAACCCATGTTGTTTTATCTTCCAACGAAACACCACTAAAAAATGTAAGCTTGTTTTTGTAGCACGAAGCCGTGAAAGTGCGCTACTTGGAAGTAAAGGTGGAAGCATTCGCATTCGATGAAAGCTATTACTTCTTGGCCGATAAAATCCCGTTAGATAACCCGGACTACTTGGTATCGTCTTCTTCGGAGGAATATTGATGGTTTTAGTAGTTTTAGTATAGGTTTTGTGGGTAGACCTCTATGTAAACCCTCACGAGACTATAACTCGTCCACTAGGGTCGCCTAGGGGTTCAAAGGCTTGATGCACATGCTAAGTGCATTCGTTTTTATGTATCAATCAATGTAGTAACCAAAATTGCATAAATAAAGTGAATTACATCTTCCATATTTTCTGTTTTCTGTTTGGTATAAGTACAAGTCGGCAAGGTTATAAATCCCTAACCTGCCGGCTATAGGTTAGCTGGCAGTGATAAAATCTATTTACTTGCCGGCGTTATAACCGCCGGCATCGTAGTATAATTTACCATGCCGAAGATACTCGGCGTGTTCTTCAACCAATACAATGCCAGCTGACAAAAGTCGACAACTTATTCAAAGTGGACCATGCCGGTGCATATTAGCCGGCATGTTATTCAAACTATAACCTTGCCGGCCTTGTGTATTTTTAAAATCTAATTTTTTTGATCGAAATCGAAATCATAAGTGGGATCAAAGGTTTAATTTAATGAATTCATAATTTCAAATTTTTAATCTAAACTCAATTAATTAACCTAATCAGAATTTTTATGTTAATTAACCAAGGGTATTTTAGCCATTTAGAAAATACAAGGTTAAGGGGTGGCTTGGTTTTACTTCATAATGACCTTATTTTGTCTTATTTGGTATACCCCAATTAATCTGGGTATACCCCAATCAAGCCAGGTAAAAATAAACCCATTTCTTAATTTCATTAACCCTAAAATTAAAAAACTAAACAACTCTTAATCTTCTCTTCTTCTTCTTCTTCTTCTTCTTCTTCTTCTTCTTCTTCTTCTTCTTCTTCTTCTTCTTCTTCTTCCATCAACCAAAGCCATATAAAAATCTTCAACTTTGATTTTCCAAAAAAATTGTTGACTCTATCGGCGAAAAGAAGACTATAAATGATGTTTAAACTCAAACCCATCATTGTGTTGTGTGATTTGATTGTTATATTAGGTTAGAAATCGAAAATTATGATTTCTGTGTTTTTGGTCGGCAAGGTCGTAACATGCATATCTTGCCGACTTTTCATAACATCCATGGCGACTGTAAATTTTTTCAACAGCCGGCAGGGTATTTTTTTAAGACCTTGCCGACAAAACAGCCGGTAGGGTATTGTCAACCGCCGGCGGGGTATTTTTCACAACAGCCGGCGGTTTTTTTTTTGTAGACGCTATTTTTCAATAGCCGTCTCCTATGTGGCAAAAAAATAAAGTCGGCATCTTCTTCATTTAAATACCATGCCGACCAAATCTAGTCGGCATGTTCTTCATTCAAATACCTTGCCGGCCAAATATAGTCGGCATGGTCTTCATTCGTCGACCTTGCCAACTTTTCATACTTTTAGAATTGAAAGTGTTGATTTCTGATCTAATTTTGAGTATGATTTCATACAATAGCTTTGCAATCCCCCTTTTAGAAGTGTTTGGGTTGTGTGCTTTCATTTTCGTTGCAAAAGATTTTCTCAAAACAATTTTTTTCATCAAAAATCTTCCCAAATAAGTTCAATCAAAAACAAAATTTCATTTCATAAGTTTTAATCTACTCAATTAATCAATCTAAACTCAATTAATTAACCTAATCAGAATTTTTAGTGTTAATTAAACAAGGGTATATTAGCCATTTAGAAAATATATGGTTAAGGGGTGGCTTGTTTTACTTCCAAATGACCATATTTTGTCTTATTGGGTATACCCCAATTAATCTGGGTATACCCCAATCTCGTCAGGCTTTCAAAACCTATATATGTCAATAATTTTTTTAATTGGTGTTTGGTAAAAAAAAAAAATCAAAGTGCTTATTATCCAAAACACTTCCCAGATTCCTCAATTTTTAAAAGCTGTGGAGGAGGAGCTTTTAAAAGCTACAAAAGCATAAACTGTGACCCCACCAAAATTTAATGCTTGATTTATCTTTTTTGTCCCTATTATATTTTGTAAATGACAAAAATTACCCTTAAATATATATACAATCAATTTTTATTTCTTATATTTTATTCTTTAAATATTATTATATTTTATTTTCAAACTATTGTATGATACCAATTCATTTTATTTGTCAAAAAATATTTTTTTTTTAATAATTACTTTATTTTAGTTTATTTTTTGTTTGAAAATTATACATATGTAAAATTGGTTAAGTAAAAATAATTTTTCTTAACAATCATAATAATAGTAATCCATCTCCCCGGAGAGGCTACTCTGGGGATTTTCTCGGCGACTGAAAACCGGGATCATTCTCCGGTAGTTTTTCCTGTGATTTCTTCACAGGAATTCTTCCTCCCTCTCCTCATCTTTTTCGCCAGCCTTTTACCTTTCTTTTGATACCTTTTTGCTGCCATTGTTGTTTGATTCGTCGGCTAGGGTTTCCTGTCTTTCATGGTTTTTGAGAAATTATGCGTAAAACAAGATCCCAATTCAAATCCTCTGCGCCCATCACACCCCATCCTTCGTCGGAGCCAACTTCTGCTTTGTCTCAGAACAATGAAGTTTCTCAGTCTTCATCAGAAGGGCAGTCCTTTTCATCCCAATTCTCTTTAGTGGACGAAACTGATCTTGATGATTTCTATCATTGTCCGTTTAAAGGTTTTGAGAAATGTGGTGATGGTGTCAATGGCAAGGGTTATGTTAAGGATTCCTTCTACAAGCATGTCCATGATAAGCATCTCTTCTCAGCTGACAATACAAAACTGTGCAGGAAAAGAATCTCTAATGAACCCCATGTTTTTATTGCTTGGGAGAAAGTTTTGATGAAACTGAGAATGTGGTTGTGTACGAAATGCATGCGCATTCATGCTTAGAAGAAGAGCTGCTCAGATCATGTTGGTGACGTTGTGGAAACATCATTATACGGTAATGCTGCTAAATTTCTCATTTATGGTGTTGATAAATCGGCGGGCAGTGATACAGGCACAGTTCATAGGGGTGGTGCTGTTGAGAAGGCTACGGATGGTATTTTTAGTCTGTCATTGGACTTACTGAATGCTGTTTTGCAGAGACAGTTTGTTACCGTCTCTAGCATCCCTCATCCATTTAGATTAGGCTTCTCTCATGTGCTCAAGTCTAGCCTTGATAAGGTGATTGCAAATCCTATTGCTCTTTCACCTTGGCTGGAACTGCTACTGTTGACCATCTGCACCCTTCGTGTTTATCGTCCCAAGAGCAGCTCGGAAGAAAGGTCTGGCAACATAAAAAAAGCTCCAGATTGCCTCTATAAACCAAGCTCTTAACATATGGAAAGAACACAGTGGTTGCTCCTCTTTGATTCACAGTATTTTACAGTCTCCAAGACGGGGGAAGTTCCGTTTGTAATATGACAAGAAAGACAAGAAGAACGTCCAGGAAGCTGTGAACGTTCTTGCCTGTAGAAAAAAAATTAGAGTATGGACATTATACAACAGCTATTCGTGTCTTGCAGTCCAATGGTATTGCCCTATGTGGTGATGCTACCTTATCCGAGCTACATGATAAACACCCCCAGGCCCTACCTCTATCTAGACCAGCTGATGTTATTAATGTTGATACTATCACTATCGATTATAAGGCTGTTCTGGGTGCAATTCAAAGTTCCCCAAAGGTACTTCTTGTGGCAGGGACGGTTTGCGCGCTCAACATCTTGTTGATGCTATGAGTGGCTCGGCTGATGTTGTGGCTGATGAGTTGCTTCTTTCCATTTCCGGGGTTGTTAATCTGTGGCTCGCAGGTAAGTGCCCGGCTATCTTGGGTGAGTTTGTGGCTAGCGCCCCTTTAACTCCACTTTTGCTGCTGTGTGCAAAGAAATGACTTCTTATTTGGGTGATTTTCAATTTGGTGTTGGAGTTACTTGCGGTGGTGAAGGTATTTTGCATGCTGTCAACAATTTGCTAGAGTTGAAAGGTACCTCTTCTAATATGAAAATGCTCCTTATAGACTTTGCGAATGATTTTAACATGGTGGATAGGTCCATTCTTATCCAAGAAGTTTGATAACATTGTCTGGCAATCTCTAGGTGGGTCGAATTTTTCTACGCAAAACCTACACGACTTTATTATGATAGCTTCATCATATCTTCCGCGCAAGGCGTTCAGCAAGGTGACCCGCTGGGTCCCCTCCTTTTTTCTCTCATGCTTCACCCCTTGGTGAAAAAGATAGCCTCGCAGTGCAAGTTAAATTTGCATGCATGGTATTTAGATGATAGCACTATTGTTGAGGACACAGTGGAGGTGGCCAAGGCTTTAAATCTCATACAGTCTGAAGGTTTGTCTAGGGGGTTGCATCTTAATATCAAGAAGACGGAAGTTTTTGGCCAACCGTTGATGCTAGAAGCTTCACTGAAGGTATGTTTCCAATGCAGTTTCTCGTAAACGTACAAAATATTTGGACATATGCACATCTCATGGTTATGGTTTGGGTGTTTTGGCTTTCACTTCCTTAGATGAGCTTGGTGAGGATTTTGTAGTGCTTTTAAAAAGGCTTAGGAACTGCCTGACTAAACTTAATGTCTGCAGTGGTCATGCTAGTTTTCTATTTCATAGATTAGGACTGGTTATTCAGAAAGGTATTGGTGCCCATCTTGTGGCTAGGCTACCAACTACTCCTTTATAAATATTAATTATTATGTTATAAATATTAATTTAATTGTATAGAGGATAAGAAAAATAAAATATTATTATTTCTTATTGGATAAAAAATTAGTATATTTAATATTTAATCTATTTATATTTAATAGTAAAAAAAATTAATTATTTTTAACCTCAATAAAATTGAATAAAACTATTTTTAGAAATATGTTTGTTTTTGTTATTTGCCATAACAACAATGGTTGAATCTAGTATTTTACCAAACACACTTTGATTATTTTTCCAATCAGTTTTAACTTTAATTAATATTTTACCAAACGTCTAACTGTTTTTTTCTCACAGCACAACACAGCAACGCACAGCAGAAAAGTGCTTTTACAAAAACTGCAGCAATACCAAACTAAACCTTAATATCTTTCAATATATACACCGTATTTTAAAAAAAATTATATATTTGAAAATCCCTTTGAATTATCTACTTAACGAGTACAAATAAGAATAATAAATTTTTACTTTACAAAAAAAATTTAATTGCTTTCAAATCTAATATTTCTGAATGAGTCAAATTCAAGCATGTGCATCGCGTACATATGTTCTCACTAGTAATTAATAAACCGAAGTTAAGGCTTACTACCGTGGTGTTGATTGATTTTCTTTAAGGAGGTGGCGGTTATGATGTTATTGTCATGGTGGTGGTGAGCTGGCGTTGGATAATGAAGATCAGGAGCGAGATGACACTTACGGTGAAGATTGGATAATGATGTATTGTCGTGATGTTTTGACTGATAGCATGTAGAAGAAAGAGCACTGGTTTAATGAGATCTTAATGTGAGTTTGTGACCATCTATTCGAGCGACCCCATGATTAATAAGATCTTCGCCGTCGATTTAACCAGCTCTTTTGCACCCTATGTTTTTCTAGGAAGGACAAATATGGAAAAATACTAATTCATTATAAAAAGGAATAATCTACATATGCTCTGGAATAATGTACTAACCCTTAATATTAAAATGTTAGGTACCAAAGTTAGGTATTGGATATTTGTTGGGTACCAAATGTTAAATAACCTCTCTTTTTTTATCAAAATACAAAAAATGAACAAGTTGTTGGTGTCTTCAATGTGGTTCCTTTAGATTTAGATGGAGATAAAGTTAGACATAATTCTTTAGATGAAAAACTTCAATGTTAGGTTTTGAGTTTCATGATATCGAAACTCTTGTGGTATTGGCAGTGTTCTTGAATTACTTTTACTTTTACTTCTACATAGATTGATAGTGGGTTTGTTTTGATAAAAAATAGTTTCTTAACTCAATTTTTTTCGAGTTTAGGATCATCATGGTACTTGTGGTGTTCTTGATGGAGTCTGATCAAGTTTTCATGGTGGTGGTGATGTGGTGAAGGTAAGTGGAGGAGATAAGAAATAAGCTACTTGGGTGCAAATATCTTGATGTAAATGTTCAAAAACTGAACGGTAAAATTGTTAAAGCATAAATATTTTAGATGGTAAATTTAATTAAAGTTAGATTTAACCGAGTCAACAAAAATCAACGTGAAGTCCAGGTACCAACCTCTAAGTTGGGCAAATGTTAGACCAAATGGTAACTTTGTGTTTGAGGGTGAAAACAGTTTCTGCTGGTTTCTGTAATTTCGTGTGTTGTGGGTGAGAAATGATTTTAAACCCTATACAATGTACTTCAAGGTAAGGCCTATTTATACAAGTCGAAGTGAAACGTACTCTGGTCTCGTAAGAAATAGAAATGGATGAGTAAATAGGAGGAGGTGGTAACTGGTAACGCATGGAATTGATGTTCCATAATGAAGGAAAGCATTTCACCATTACTCCCTGTATTTACTAACCGCCTCATTCTTATGACACAGTCTTGTAACAGGCGTAGTGTACGCCACCCGCTGTAAACCGCCAAACTAGTACCCTAATGAGTATCCCCCAGTTTGTGATATGTGTTGATGTCTCGAGTGTTTTCATGGAAAACATGTAGCATGTTGTTGTTGTTTGGAAAGTTGAGCTATGGAGACTTGCCGGCTCAGTGGTGACCTTCGATGGTCGAGATTTTGCATCTTGAGAGGAAAGGTAGCCGTTGATTGTCGCAACCTTCCGTTTGGCAGCCAGTGGCATGGAGACGTAGCCGGCATGGCCTTGGCATGCTTTTAGGTACGGCCAAGTAAGGATTTTGGCATAGTTTGGCTCCGTGGCCAAATAATTGGCACCGTAGCCAAGTTGGTGTCATGACCAAAAGTTGCCATAAGTTTGGTGGCGAACTTGTACGGCTGAGATTTTCATCTTAGGAGGAAGGATAGTCGTTGATCGTGGCTACATTTCGTTTGACATCCAGTGATATGGTAGCGTGGTCGGCATGCTCGTGCATGTTTTAGGCGTGACCAAAGTTAGGGTTTTGGCATAGTTTCGGCGCGGCCAAAAATTAGGTTTTTGGCATAGTTTGGGCGCGACCAAAATTAGGGTTTGGCGTTGGGCCAAAGGTTTCCGCGTGTTAGCTGGCGACCTTGGACGGCTAAGATCTGCATCTCAGATGGAAGGGTTGCCGTTGGCAACGTGCAGCTTAGAAGGGAAGCGCTTGCGGCTTGGAAAGGAAGTGCTTGCGGCTTGGAAGGGAGGCGCTTGCGGCTTGGAAGGGCAACGCTTTCGGCTTGGAAGGGAAGCGCTTGTGACTTTGTCTAATTTAGGGTTTGACATGCTGAAACCCTAATTAGCGCTCTTTACTAGAATCGTCGTAGAATTCCCGTACGGACTCAGATTT
Source organism: Papaver bracteatum (assembly GCA_023529315.1). Lineage (NCBI taxonomy): Eukaryota > Viridiplantae > Streptophyta > Magnoliopsida > Ranunculales > Papaveraceae > Papaver > Papaver bracteatum. Next base: position 109,540 of record JAJJWX010003050.1, read on the forward strand.
TGACGGTCCGCCCCTCCATTCCGATTAGAAAATAATTCTATATCTCCCATCGCGGTAATATTTAGGTTTTGAGCTTGTTTAGGGGGTGAAAACATCCCGACAGTAAAACTCAGGAAGAATTCATGAGGGATGGCGGCATGGCCAAAGTTAGGTTTTGGTGGCACAAGCAAAATAATTTGGCGTTGTGGCCAAAAAGTCGCCACAAGTCTTTTAGTTTGGTGGTGGACCTGGACGGCTGAGATTTGCATCTCAGGATGGAAGGGTATCCATTGATTATTGGCGTAGTTTAGGCGCAACCAAAAACTAGGGTTTTGGCATAGTTTGGGCGCGGCAAAAATTAGGGTTTGGCGTTGGGCCAAAGGTTAGATGGCTACCCTGGACGATTAAGATCTGCATATCGGGTGGAAGGGTGGCCGTTGATTATTGCAACCCTTCGTTTTTGCAGGAAGCATTGTGCATGGAAAGTTGGGACGGCTGGCATGGTCGGCATGCCTCGGTGTGAAGATGCGTCTGGCACGGCATGCCATTGGCACATGTGGCATGGTTGACATGCCTTGGTGCGGAGACATGTCTGGCATGATTTTCTATTGGCACGGTGGTGCGTCCGGCATAGTTGGCATGCCTTGGCGCGGAGACGTGGCTGGCATGGTTGGCATGCCTTGGCGCGGAGACGTGGCTAGCGTGGTTTGCCATTGGCACGGTGGTGCGGCTGGAATGGTTGGCATGCCTTGACGCGGAGACGTGGCTGGCATGGTTTTCCAATGGCACGGTGGTTCGGATGGCATGGTTGGAATGCCTTGGCGCAGAGACGTGGATGGCATGGTTTTTCATTGTCACTGTGGTGTAAGAATTTAGGGTTTGGTATATACGAAGGTGATGTCGGTTAATACTAAGGGTTCTCCCGTGGAACATGACACATGTATAATAAAAAAAGGGTACCCTGGTAATTCTTACATGGGCATGCTGATTGATTCAATAAATGCGCTAGTATTCATAATGACGTCATATCATATATACGATTTTACGATTTTAACCCTAAACTAAAAACCACCATCAACATTAAGTCCCTTGCTTAGCTCAAAACAGGAGCATTGTTGCGAGGTAAGCATAAGATGGTGACAGGAAAGGACAAAATCGAAATGACAAGGCATGAAAAGATGGTCAAGAAGACCTGGCTAACCTTTTTCGAGAGGTAAGGAGAGTTCGTGATTCTCGTGTTGGAGGCCTTACATAGATTTTACTTGTGGTGTTGCTGGCTAGACTGTGAAGTGGTGAGATGTGGACTGTCGGCTTGGCTTGGTCATGCGTCATCTTGGATGGTTTAGGGAACGCGGAGGTGCTGGCTTAGAGAGTTGTTGGCATTGATCGGCTCGGAATAGGTGTCGTAGGTTTTGTGCGGCTTGGAATGGAGCCGCAGGCATTGTATTGGCTCGGAATGAATCCACCAGTGTAAAATTGGCTTGGGACAGGGCCGTTAGCGTAACCTCGACGTGGGTGTTTGCATGGCGTTGTTTGGGCGTTGGCATGGTGTGGGCATTGTCTTGGTGTGGACATGGACTGTTGATACCGTGAAGCTTGGAATTGCGGGCCTGGTTGCCTCTTTTCTTGTGTAGCTCGAATAAGGAAATATTTTCCTTTTTCAAATTCCTAAAGTGATATGCCCATAAGAGGGGGCATTACTCCTTCTCCTCATGTTACGTTGCCGATTTTTCTTCCAAACCTCGGTGCTGGCGGCAGAGAAGAAACAATGCGGGTAAGTGTGTCTCAAACACGTACTTCCACGTTTTCTCACCAAACCCTAATTATCTCGCACGGCCAGGCATGAGATTTTTCCTTATATTTGCTAGTAGAATAGGGTTTAATTAAGACCTGATGTCACGCCTTAATTCACAGCTAGTAGAAAGCTTTCCTTTTCGAGACTTCATCGTTCTTCTAGGCATAAGAGATGATCTCGAATCCTTCATTCACACAGATCGTCCTGAAATCGTGCCCATCCTCTCTACAGGTATCGTCTCGTGTTTTTTTCTCCTGGTTTCCATTTTGTCTTCTTTCTTATGTATGTTGCTGGTGTATCCAGGGTGAAAACTTACCCTCCTTCTCTGGTTTTGTAACGCATAACGGGATCTTCCGGTGGCAGCCGTACCTCTAACTCTTCGGAGAGAAACTTTGGAATCGGCGAAAACCAGTTTTCTTCTCATGAGGAGGCATTAGATAGAATTGAATCTCTATTTTTTAAAGATGGCGGAATCATTCAGGACATACCTTCTATCTATTTAGGCGAAGTGCGGGTGCGTGTTCAGACCTTCTTGGGTTCGGTGAACATGGAGGAGTAATGGGAAGGTGATGAAGCATCCCAGTGTGTAGATAGGATTAAGTGCAACAAAACTTCTTCACGGCCCAGTGCTAAGGCGGAACGGTCCGCTTCTCGGTTAAAACGACGGAAAACTGATTTCGTGAAACTTTTAGTGGAAAGCCAACGTAACTTCCATGTCCAAGACAAGAGTCCAGCTATTAATGAACTATGGTTGTTAAGTGCATTTGTCACCATGAAGGAACTCTAGTTTTGAGAAATGGTTTCACTTATGGTGAAACGAAGTGTGATACAAATGTCACTCAGAAGAGAATAATGAAAGCTATATTTGACTATGATATAAGAATAAAAGCTCATATGTGGAATTGTCAATATGATTTATAAGTACTCAAAAAGTTTGGATTGAAGACCAGAAGGGTGAAGAGCTTGATGACCAAAGAATTTTACTTCCAACTACCAAGTTAGGGTAAACTATTATTGTGTTGTGATGGTGCCTCTAAAGGAAACCCAGCGATCGATGGATATGGTATAGTTGGGAGAACATTTACAGGTGAATTTGTGGTTGCAATCTCAGGGGGCTTAGGCATATCTACTAACAATTATGCAGAGGTCTTTGATATACTTATTGTAGGTGAATGGACATTGCATAATGGTTTCAGGGAACTTGTATTTAGAACAGATTCTCAAGCAGTGAAAAATGCATTCCGTAGTAAGAGACTCCCTTGGTTTGCAATAAAAAGATGGGGAAAGATATGTGCTGAGGTGCTATCATAGAGCTTCACTCACAGTTACAGAGAAGTAAACTTCTCTGCTGACTACATGGCCAAAAGGGGAGCTGCTCTTGGTAGGGGAGAACAAAGAATATATGAAAGTAAACCTTCATTCTTGGGCTGTTTTGAAAACCCATATCAAGTTTATTTTAGATTTTGTTAAAATCCATATAACGGGCTTCTTTTTGAGTTCTTTTGATTTTATTTTTCTTAAGTTGAAATCCTTTTGAATTTATTTTTATTAATAAAATTTTATTGTTAAGCAAAAAAAAAAAAAAAACTTCCCTGTCCAAGATGGCGTCATAATCCTCGATTCTGATGCGGATGAGCCGGGACATCCTCCTCGAAAGGTCGCTGAGAAGACCTTCGAGGAAGATGACGCTGCGTTTGATGAAATTGAAACAGCCTTCGGAGTAGACGCCAAAACTGTTTTTGGTGGCATTGGGGGAGTCATGGTGGCATATGTTGGGTCAGTTGTTGAAGCGGATGTCTGGAATGAGACGGATGTTGTTGCCGCTAGGACGGCTTCCATATGGGATATTGAGGTTGCTACTACTGATGCGGATGTCATATGGAACCTTTGCTGCCCGGGAGATTGTTGGGGAAAGTGCTTGAAAGAGCTCTGACTAAGGCATTGGCAACTCGCGGATCAGCTTTCGATGACTAGCTTCTCCTTTTTGTTGTTTCTATTTGTTGCGTAGTCATCCTGATACTTTGTAGACTCATCTTTACCTTCTTTGTATTTGTGGCGAAATTAGGGTTTCGCCAATTAGCATCCCGCTTGTGGTTTCTCATCTTTGAATAAAACTTCTTATTTGAAAGACCCAAATCTTTCATTAGAATAGGTTGTTCGACTTTCCATGTCCTTACATTATTCCCTTCAGAGCTTTGAATAATTGAATAAGGTATTTCTGGCACGATTTCGGCTTTTCTGGTTGTGATCTGATGGTTAATGGTTTCTCAATGATTTTAGATTTATTTGGTTTTTTTTTTTTTTTTTTTTGAAATTCGAAAGACTCATTTGGAAAGAAAGGTATGCTTTAAATAAAAAATGAAACCCTAATAAATAACGCAAGCGGTGCATTCATCTCGGGGATACAAATATTGAGTGGAAAAAGAAGTTGCTGAAGAAAATACTAAAGGGAAAGTGCTAGAAGAGAAAGTAGTACATCGTTTTAGGTATGGAAAGGCTTGATCCATCGCGAGTGAATTATCACACCCTCCAGCTTGTCTGTGTTGATGAGCTTGCAATAACCATCCAGAAGGACTTCTGCCACCATATACGGCTCGTCTTGTTTTTCTTCGGGTAAATCTATTCGAACAACTATCTTCACCGTCATCTTTCCGACTTGAAATGAGGTCGCTTTGACCACCATATCTCTGATTTGAAACGAGTTCGGGTGTTGTGTAACCGCTTAAATCATGGTCTCGTCAGTTTCGACTGCAGCTTCCAAATTCTTGGCGAAGCTCTTGAATAGACCAGTGCCCCACTCACATCTCTTGACAATGTCCGTGCTGGTAATTGTACTGAGTCCCCATGAAGGGATAAGAGAATAAATGACTGGTTGTAGAGAAGATCGTTCGACCAAACTTACTTGTGCTTGGAACCTATGATTTAGCGTCGACGGGCTTTTTTAGGGTGATCGAGTTTCGTTGGTAATTCGTTGATATGGCAGCAGGTTGTACAGTTTGTTGGAGATTCTTTCGGGTGTCGACATCGGCAGAGGGGATGTTCCCAGTTTTTCTTTGTTGTTTAGTACCCACGAGCGCCCCAAGATCATGACGTAACTTAGTTCATTGACAATGTGGAACTTGCTATGCGTTGTAGCGTCTCCCATCTTGATCTCGAGGTTAACGTAGCCGTATGCGTTCAAGGCTTCCCCTTCTTGGTTCTTGATTACGGACGGGGAAAGGGTATCCTCTTGCTTCAAAATTTTCGCAACTTTCAGAGCTTTGAAGGTAACAATGTTGAAGACAGAGGCCGTGTTGATTAATGTGTTGCCGAATTCAATGCCTCTTAAATAGGACGTGGTCAGCAGTCCCCAGTCGTGTTTTTCAATACTGTTTCCTGAGAGATCTTGGGCTCTTGGCGTAGCTTCTGTAATAGGAAAAAGCCGTTTGCCCGACACGACACGATTGAGAGCCGTGAAGATATCTTGACGCTGCACCTTGGAAAGGTAGAGAATTTCGCATATATGCTGCATCATGGATTTTACAATCTCATGCACGGAGTCCCCAGAGACCCCGCAATTCCTTATCGGAAGTGGATCTCTATGCACTCCAACGTTCCCCAACTGAAGTTCTCCTGCTTCTACCTTTTCCTTGAAGATATGCTTTAGTCTATTGCAATCACCGGTTGGGTGATGAACAAATCTATGATAGTGGTAGTATTTGGGGTTTTCCATCTCGGCCTCGGTCGGTGGGAGCCTGGGAAATGGTAGTCTGATAACATCATCTTGAATCGATGCCTCTAAGAGTTCAATCACCTCCTCGATGGGAAATGGAAAATCCAACACATTTTCTTCAGCTTCGTGATGAGGCATGGGAGCTTTAGAGGCGACCCTCCGTGGCGGAGCCGCTCGTCGTGCTGGCATCGCGCGTTTGGGCTGCTGGTCCACAGATTGGGCCTTGATTTTTCCTCCCTCATATACTACGCTCACAGAGGAGGGACCGGCGTTGTACTGCTTTTTGACGAGACGTATACTCCCACGGGTTTCGCGCACGTCTTCGGCTCGAGTTGGTCTATCTCTTTCTAATAATGCTGGTGCTGTCGTGGATGGTCGCTTCGACGCTTCATGGAGTTTAGAGAATGTCTGGAAACATATGTTCTCTAGCAAGGCGCGGTAAATATGAGCCATACCGTTGATATAGGAATTCACCAATTGCTGCTCGGTTACATTTGGGTCATGGTAGTCTAGTGCTTGAACCCTGAATCTCTTGACAAATCATTTGGATGTTCGTTGTCTTGTTGGTACATCCTTCCTAGGTCTGAGAAGGTAACTTTCTCAGACACGAAGAAGTACTTCTTGTAAAATGTGGTAACCATGTCACCCTAGTTGGGGATGATTTTTGCCGCGATGTTATTGTACCACGTGTATGCTCTTCCGGTAAGCGATTTCGAAAACCCCCTCAGACGAAGAACGTGATTGTATTCGTGTTCGCCTAGGGACTCCAGGAATCGAGAGATATGCTCACGTACATTTCTGGTGCCATCGTACAAAGTGAATTGAGGAGAGGAGTATCCTCTTGGAAGAGGAATTATTTGTATTTCAGGTGGGTAAGGGGGGTGATGATGATGCATGTCTATTTCATCACTTTTGACTCGATTTCAAAAACGTTGCTCCAATCCTCTCGTGTGACAAAATTGGACGGCCGACTTTTCTCCAATGGGGTTCTGGCATGAATCTCTTCATCCGCGAAGATGCGCTCTGCTGAGGTGCCGGTGCCAGGGGTGTTGGAGGTGTTTCCTATTGGCTCTGGATAGCGGTAGCCATTCTGTCAGGGCTTTGAGAAAGACGAGTACTTCTTTCTGAGTCGATACCATGTCCGTCTAGGCTCTAGCAAGAACAACTTATCGTTCCATCAAATCAGCGATGGTGATATAGAGTCGGTTCCCTCTGGCTCCTCCGGTTTCTCGTATCGTTTGTGGGGTAACTGGAATCCTAGTGGCGTTTGGAGGCACCATGCTTAATGAATCATTAGGGGCGGTAACGGCATCTCTGGCCCGGGTGACTGGCGATGTAATTCCCAAATGAGCGCTTTCGGTGATGCCAAGATTAGCAGGTCGCACAGAAATATTAGAGGTGGCGGCTCTGGCCCCGGTGATTGGTGGGGTAACACCTGAAGGAGTGCTTTCGGTGCTGCCGGGATCAGCAGGTGGTGTAGTGATGCCGCTGGAAGTAGGGTTAACACCAGGGACATTTTCTGTGTTGGTGGTCTCGGAGCTTGCAGCTAATCTGGATCTGAGTTCCACCATGTTGAAGTTGGAATTGAAAGGTGACACTGGAAATTAGAAATCGATATTGCAACCGAGAGATTAACCTCCCACTGTGGTCAAAAATTGTTTGAGGGTGAAAGAAGTTTCTGCTGGTTTCGGTAATTTCGTGTGTTGTGGGTGAGAAATGAGTCTAAACCCTAAACAATATACTGCAAGGGAGTACTTTAGATTTGAGAGATCAATCTATACAAATCCGGACTAAACTAAGAAATGGCCGTTCCAGACTTGCTTCGGTCACAAAGTGAAGGAGAAGGGTTGGTTTTTGGGAGGGAAGCGAAGAGAGTGTTGAGACCAGAATAGTTGATTCTGGAAGAGTAGTTGTTTGACTTGTATCAGAAAGTGAAAGCTAATAGATGGGAAAGCTAACGAGTGATTTCTGAGCGTTGTATCTCCTTACCAAAGCTTGTTGTTCGATGGAAATAGGTAAGACCTATTTATACAAGTCGAAGTGAAACGTACTATGGTCTCGTAAGAAATAGAAATGGATGAGTAAATGGGAGGAGATGGTTTCCGGTAACTCCTAGAATTGATGTTCCATAATGAAGGAAAGTGTTTCACTATTACTCCATGTATTTACTAACTGCCTCATTCTTATGACACTGTCTTGTAACGGGAGTATTGTACGTCGCATGCTGTAAACCGCCAAACTAGTACTCTAATGAGCATCCCCCAGTTTGTGACATGTGTTAATATCTCGAATGTTTTTGTGGAAAACATGTAGCATGTTGCTGTTGTTTGGCAAGTTGAGCTTGGGAGACTTGCCGGCTCGGTGGTGACCTTCGATGGTCGAGATTTTGCATCTTGATAGGAAAGGTAGTCATTGATTGTCGCAACCTTCCGTTTAGAAGCCAGTGGCATGAAGATGTGGCCGGCATGGCCTTGGCATGCTTTTAGGTACGGACAAGTTAGGATTTTGGCATAGTTCGGGCACGGCCAAAATTAGGGTTTGGCGTCGTGGCCAAAGAATTGGCACCGTAGCCAAGTTGGTGTCGTGACCAAAAGTTGCCACAAGTTTGGTGGTGAACTTGTACGGATGAGATCTGCATCTTAGGAGGAAGGATATCTGTTGATCGTGGATACCTTTCTTTTGGCGTCCAGTGATATGGTAGCGTGGTCAGCATGCTCGTGCATGTTTTAGGCGTGACCAAAGTTAGGGTTTTGACATAGTTTAGGTGTGGCCAAAAATTAGGGTTTTGGCATAGTTTGGGCATGACCAAAATTAGGGTTTGGCGTTGGGCCAAAGGTTGCCGTGCGTTAGATGGCGACCTTGGACGGCTAAGATCTGCATCTCAGATGGAAGGGTGGTCGTTGGCAGCGTGCGGCTTAGAAGGGAAGCATTTGCATCTTGGAAGGGATGCGTTTGCGGCTTGGAAGGGAGGCGCTTGCAGCTTGGAAGGGAGCTGTTGGCAGCGTGCGCCTTGGAAGGGAAGCGCTTGCTGTAGATGGTGGATTTTCAACAAAGGGAAAAACCGTAAAATCATGATACTGCATGTTCCTAATACGGCTTCAGGCATGTGACGATTCATATTTTACGAAGCCATGATGAATATGTTTTCGAAAAGCCTCTACCAACCGAGCGTTCGATCCCTGGCATTTCATTGTGACCTCTATGCAGTTGGGCGGTTCTCCAAAGATTGAGAACATAGCGCCTTCAGGCTGTCGGTGATACTCATTATCCCTAATTGCATGAGAGCGACACCCTCTACATAGAAGAAGGATTGGGCGGTTCTCCGTCAGATTGAGAGCAACAACGCCTTCAGGACAGTGATACTCACTGATCTTTACTATGTAGAGCGACATGTATAGAATCGGGTGTTCTCCATAGTGTTTGAGAGCACCCTCAGAATTTTCTGTCTCCTGACTATGCACATAGATTAATTCTGTTGTGACATTCAGCACTGAATTCCCAAAATAATCTATTATTGCTCCTATTCCATGGTCAAATCCACGGCCTGATTCCATGGAATGGAAATAGCAATTGCTCATATTCTATGGTCAAATCCACAGCCTGATCCCATGGAATGTCAATAACAATTGTTCTGATTCTATGATCGAATCCACGGCTTGATCTTAGAATAGCAATGAAACAACTATATTATCTCATTACTCCGATTTCATGATCGAATCTACTGATCTCATGAAATGGTGATGAATAAATCTCAAATAATACGATTCTATGGTCGAATCCACTATCACATGGGATGGTAATGCTCGTTTTATTATTCTGAATTCGTAGTTGAATCAGCATCTGATCCTGCGAATTAATAATGAAACAACCATTCACTTTTATTACTCAGTTTCATGAATTATTCTCCATTGAATTTCATAAATTGGTAATGAATACTAAATAACTAGGCATCTGGACCATCACTGAGTAAGCCCCACAAAAATGGTGCAAGTGTACTCGACAATGATGCACAACTGAGCACCCGGATGCGTGCACGAGCATCCAAAAACATGAAACAATGGAGAGTTCTCCACAAAATAGGTGAGAGAAAATAATAAACAATAAAAAAATGGAAAGCGCCCATGTGTTGGGCCCACCGGCCGGATGCTTCCCCTTTATTTTCTCACGATTTTCATAAACCCATGGAGAGTTCTCCCATCTTGGAAAAAATTTCTCAATTTGTGCAAAAACTCAAGAGTTCTCCATAACTTGGAGGATTCACCGAATAAATTATAAAATAAGGAGAGGTGTGCGGGACCGGGAAACCTAGCCGGCAGGCTATGCTCAAGCCGTGGCCGGTCCCATACCTCACAATCCTTAGCTTTTTATAATTATTATTCCAAAACTTCATGGATTCTCCATATCTTCAAGGACTCTCCATAACTTAAAGGATTCACGAAAATAATAATAAAATAGAGAAAGGTGTGCGGGACCGGGCAACATGGACGGCCGGCCATGCCCTAGCCGTGGTCGGTCCCACACCTTGCAATCCCTAATTTCTCATTATTATTATTCCCCTCAACTCGTGAAACTCCTGGGTTTGAACAAAATTCGTGACCTCTCCATATTTTTTCAAATATTGCTCGAATCACGAAAAACCAAAAGCCAACATGGTCACGTGGCCCCTCACGGCAATTTTGGATTATTAAAATATTTTATTTTAATATTTTCAAAATATTGATGAATTGAGCGTACATGCTCATTCCACCAAAAAGTCAAGAATTCTCAGTGAAGATGAAATTCTTCTGAAAATTCTAACCTAATTTGCTCAATTGCTCATACTGGGCCCAAGATCTCTCCAACCAACTGGAGAATCTTCCAAACGACCAACACTTGGTCACAAGACCACCAGGAGCCGGTCTTATGCCTTCTGGGTCGGTCCCATCTCTCATAACTAGGTTTTACACCTAATGTTGAACCCAGCAATATTTTCAGTAAATGGTGAACTCCCCATTTAATCATCACTTTTCACCAACTCTCAAAATGAGAACCCTGGTGCACGCTCACTCGAGCGTTGGGCATCACATGGATGTTCCTCATCCCATGTGGTCGGTCCCTCCATCACTCATAATCAATTTTCGGCAATTCTCCAATTGATGGAGGATTGCTCAAAATTATGGTTTTGAATGAACGCTCTGTGAAACCATCATTCTGAGCAATTTCGAACACTAATAAATTTACGTTGATTCATCAATCAACATCTAAAATTAATTAAACAATATTCGGTAATCTACCAATATTTTAATTAATATTTTACTGGGTCACATCACCAGTAAATAATGCGCTGAATCGAGCAATACTTGCTTAATCGCCTGAATATTAGTCAATATTCGACAATTCTCCAGTATTTGGTGAATTGATCAATACTGGCTCAGTTCCCCATCAAAATCCCATAATTCGGTGAATTGAGCAATACTTGCTTAGTTGCTCAATGAATTCTTATAATTTGAGGCAATACTTGCTCAATCACTTAACTAGTCAGTAACTTTTCATACTGACATCTCTCCAGAGAACTACATGTTCGACCCATGAATCGCTGATCATCCACCATTCATGCTTGATTCACCAAACTTAGACTCAGTGTCTAATTAGTCAATAATTGAATAACCTAAACACATCTGCCCCGCAGACTCCACGATTCGTGAAACATCAATCACGTCACAAATGGGGGATATCACTTAGGGTTTTGGTCTGGCGGTCTACGGCACGTGGATTCATCCCACGACGAGAAATGTGTGTATGTCGTGTCAAAAGTTGAAGGAGTTATCAAAGTAGTGGGTGCACGGTCAGTCAAGTCTCCACACAACGTGGAACTGACTTTACCACGATCGCCCACTTTCCCACTCTTTCACTCAAGAAACCGTCACACTTACAGGGGTCAGTGGTGTTACTACTCTAACAGTATAAATAAGTCTCTGAATTCGTGATTGATCATCAAAATTCGAACAATCGAATACATGTCTAACATTGAATTTCTCGAGTAACTACTCTCAAGAATTCATCAATCACTCAGAACTTATCAGAACTCAACAGTTCACCAATACTGTAGAAACCTTCAACACACCCACAATCCTCGATCATCACTGATCCCACACAATTCTCAGCTTCCCTCCTACAGATCAACCCATCTCCCTCTTTGCGACCGAATTGATTCTGGAACGGCCATTGTTTTGGTTTAGGCCGGAGTCATACAGATTAATTTCCCGAATCTAAGCACCCCCTTTGCAGCGGTGCATCTGTGTGAGGATTAACGTCTTGACCTGCTGAGGAATCTCGACAGCTCGCTCGACTCTCCAATTTCCTGAAAAACCGGTGACAAGTTTTTCCCCATCCACAGATTGGAGACCACAGTGGGGATTAATCTCTCAGTTGCAATCTCTTATTTTCATAAAGATGGTCGATCTTAGGTCAGGATCAGTTACACGTCCCAACACCAACAATGATAGTACCAGCAACAACACTGGTGGTACTCTGGAAATGTTTCCTTGTCTTTCCCCTTCTCAAGAGAAGGGGAAAGACAAGGAACTATTTATTTACACGTCTCCTGATAATGATGAAACCCGCAAAGCCGCAGAGCCTCAACCCGTTGGCTTCATCACCCGTGAAGACTTGGAGCGCTTTATGGAGAATCGAGGAAGGGTCATACAATGACCATTCACCATCATCAACCTCCGTATCCTGCAGCCACACATAGGATCCCTCTCCCAAAAGGCTACACCTATCCAACGTTCACAGTCTACAACAGAACGGGAAATGCTCGAGAACACGTTTCTCGATTTCTGGAAGCATTAGGAGAACATGAACACAACCATGTTGTACGCTTGAAGGAGTTTTCAAAATCCCTGACAGGTCGTGCATACACTTGGTACAATAACATCGCACCAGGAAGCATTGCTAATTGGGGAGAAATGGTTAATACTTTATACATGAAATACTTCTATGTTTCTGAGCAAATTACCCTTTCTGACTTGGGGAGGATGGCTCAGAAGACTACTGAAAACCCCAACGATTACGTGAAGAGGTTCAGGATCCAAGCTCTGGATTGTCATAATCCAAATGTTACTGAACAACAACTATTGGACTTGTGCATCAATGGGATGATCCCTGTTTACAGATCTTTGTTGGAGAATCTTTGCTTCCAGACCTTTTCGGAACTTCACGAAGCATCCAAGCGATCGGCAACTACTGCTCCCGCCTTGCTAGAAAGAACAAAAACTGTCAAAATGGAGGAATCAAAAGACACTCGAAGTAGCAGTGCTCGGCGCCTGATCAACAAGCAGTACAATATTGAAGCTTCCATGAATGTTATTGAAGGAATCAAGAGAAAAGCCGAAGTACAGCAACACAAAAGCGCTTCTCCAACGTCTCACCCTCCAAAGGCTCCAAGGAAGGACAACCAGACCAGAAATGCACAATCAGAACAGAATGATGGGGAAGTTCCTGATTTCCCATTGAAGAAGTAATCGAACTATTGGAAGTCTATATCCAAGATGGTGCAATCAAGCTACCTCCTGTCAAAAAATAGCCAACCGCAAAGCAAATGGAAAATGCACGATATTGCCACTTCTATAGGTATGTCAGTCATCTAACCCGTGATTGCAGAAATTTGAAGCGCATTTTCAAAGAAAAAGCCGACTCAGGAGAACTGGGGACTGAAGGAGTACACAGAAATCCTCTCCCGATCAGGATATTCGTACCCTCCGAGCAGCCGGTCAAGAAAACAGATCAGTCTTTAATGGAGCACATCTGTGAGTTGTTGTACTTGTCAAGGGCCCAAAGAGATGACATGTTTGATGCGCTAAACCATGTCATGTCAGGAAAACGACTGATAATTCAGGAAAAATTCCCTGAACCACCTGCGACAGACAAAGGGATGTACGACTAGGGACTTCTCACCATGGTGCATATCAAGAGGAACGAATTCAGACGAACATTAGTCGACGTTGGCACTGCTGTCAACATCATCCCTCTGAAAAACCTCAGAGTTGCTGGCATCACTCGTCAAGAAGCAACTCACGCTCCAGTCTCAATCAGAGATCATAAAGAAATCTCCAGGGATGCTTATGGTTACATCATTCTCAACATAAGAAGTGATTCAACCAGGACAGAAGCTAAATTCTTCATAATCAGGGAGGATCCTGGATACGACATGGTTCTTGGAAGAGCGTGGATTCATGATGGAAAAATTAATGTGGTATCTTCACCTTCAGTTGCACACTTCTCCACCGAAGAAAGCTCTAACTCAGAAGATGACCAGCCTTTTGAGCATTTGGAAAAGGTCGAAACTCTGATGGGACTCACGCAAAGGCCTGGAGAAAGCCCTAACCAATTCGTCAAGAGGTTTCGCACTCAGGCAAGTCTTATTCCTCATGATGCATATGTGTTACCTACTTTCAAAAATGCTACCTTGATTAGGGGACTCGCTCAAAACCTACCCGTCATCAAACTCCATGAGTGGATAGTCTCGCCTCAGCAATACTACACTGCATGGTTGGAACCTCTTCTGACTATACACCACATTGAAAGGTTTATCGCTGAAGACTTTGCTCAGTTTGACAAGCGATACCCGCCATATTTTTCTTTGCACGAGTGTCCACATGTTCCACATAATTGGAAATCTTCACCAGCATGGAATCCACGGGTGATTCCAAACCAGCGGAAGATATTCAGGACATGCGTAACCAAGCCTAACAAATTTCATGAAGGAGATTTAGTCCTCAAAGCAGTTAAACTAAAAGAGAATTCTAGGAGGAAGCCTAACTGGGAAGGGCCTTTCATGATCACCAAATTCGTGGTCGGTGGGTACTACAAGTTGATCGACATGGATGATAAAGCACCGGTGATTCATGAGAAGTGGCTTAAAGCTTTTGAAGCCTAAGAAAGGGACATTTGAGGTACTGAAATTCAGGACATGAACGTCCAAGATATCTGAATTTGGCATTTAGGATTTTCTTTCATTGTATTTTCAATTCCTCCAAAACATGTGCATACTTGCACTCAACATTTGAAAATTCAGCAATCTATCAAAGTTCTTTATTTAAGAAAATCTCTATCAAATCCAAAATCAAAAAGAAAATCCTCAGTCACTCATAAAATTCAAAGCCGAAATAAAATCTCACATCTCTCTCAGAAGTTCTATGTTCATGAGATTATGGAAAGGAAACTAAAGAAATCCATCAAAGAATGATTTCTGCTTCTCCACATCTTCCAAAGCTTTCAAAGCCGCTTTCTCCAATTCCAGCTTCTTGGTCAGTTTAGCAACTTCGTCCATCTTCTTTGTCATGGCATCACTAACAGGGAAAGGATCACTACCCTCTACTATTTTCCTAATAGCTTCAAGCCTTTGACGAAGCCACTTCAGATTGAATCCAAGTTCTTCAGCATTCTTCGAGTTGTACTCCCAATCAAAGAGTACGTCTCGGGTAACAACATTTCTGGGAGTGATACAGATATCACGTATAACACACAAGATGGATTCCACTTTCTTTTCTAAGAAATATCTCCGTTCTGATTCCTGAGTAACCACGATGTGTCCATACATTTTCCACAGTTTCTCATACATAGCAGCATATCCGATGGGAACACTAAAACCACCAACTAACTGGTGGTATGGGAGTAACTCACCAAATTGAGAATCAAAAGTAGTCCCTGCATTGGGATACTCATGCACTATCATACGCTTCTCAACTACTGGAGCAGCATCAACAAACATGGAGACGACTTCAGACGAAGCAGTTTCTGCTATTCTCGATATGGGTTCCACCATCTGAGGCTCAATTGGGGCTTCCACCACCTCCCCTGCATCAACAACCAGAACTTCATAACCTGGAGGTGCAGGTATAAGAGTTTCATCGCCAACAATTCAAGGACTCCCCAAGCTATCATTATTGGATCCATGATTCCCAACTTCGTTGTTCGGTACCTAATGCGAAGATTACATGGGATTAGGATGGTTCAGGCGTGGAAATCCAATGCAATCATGAGATTAAGAAAGTAAGTGAACTAACATCATCTAAGTTCCTTATTATTCATTTACGACATGTGCAAGAAGTATCAAAGTCATGAAACACGTTTTCAAAGAAACTCAGTTGAAGCAAATTTACACTTCCCTATGTTCAATGACGAACTGGGAGCAATTTGTGAGGAATCTGGAGACGAGTTATATATCATTCTCTTTGTATAGAAGTTCTTTACAACATGTCAAAATTTCATGACAATTGGATGAACAAGCAAGGATATATGGCCAAATCATCACACAACGCGATCTGGAAAAGTTCTGAATATCTCCGGGAAGTTTACTGTTTCGCGTTTTTCAGGCCCTAAATATGCTAAAATTTTGAAAAGATTCTTTACTAAAGCTTGGAAATTTCCTAGGCTTGAAGATACATATTCGGACATCGAAAATCCGACTCTAGACGAAGATTCTACATCATTTCTAATAAAATTTGAAGTCTGAAATTTTCTGATGACATATTTCGGCAAAATTACTCGTATATTCATGCGGGTTCTCATTCATTCATGCATAAATCAGAAATATCATAATTTTATGAAGAGGCTATAGGAGAAATACTTACTAGGGGAACCTCCATTTGAGGACTCGGAAATGTTGGAACCTCCATTGGCAATTCCGTTACCTTCATTCGGAGAACTCTCCATATTTTCGTTCGGTTCGGGATTTCGAAAGCTCTCCATATTCTCATGACTCATAGAGGAATGTGCCTCATCAATATTCTCCTTATCCATGGTGATTTACTCATGTCCACATCAACAACAATTGTCACTCATTCATCCAAAGGCGCATTACAATTATCAAGTGCAAAAGGGGAAACTTACGTCAACTTCCTCAGTACTGGAATCCTGAATTGTTCGATCAAAATAAAAACGGAGACCATCAATAACCTATGGGGAAAAATTCTAAAATGGATGAGCAATACTCTTTTAAATCCTAATTACATGGATGAGAAAGTTGCAACAATGAAGAAAAGCGCGAGCAACTCACCCAAAAAGCGGCAGGAAACTGTATTCTGTTCGGTATCATCCAATGTGTTGTCTTACTTCTGCCTTCTCCTCCCTGGGGACTTTCTTGAAAGATTGAAGAGTTTATACCAATTTGAGGTCTCACAGCGCGACCACTCTATCACAAGAAAATCAATACGATTAAAATATGATTGGCATACTTTGGCCAAAATCATAAAAAGAAGCACTTACTTGTGACGCATTTGGAGATGTCTTCCTATTATCACTACCAGGGAGATACTTCAACCTGGGTTGACCGGAAACCACGTCAGGAGGAGGGAACTCTCTTACAGGGGACTGAACATTTGTTACAAACGTATATACACGCTCGAGTTGCTGACGCCAAAAGCCTATATAACCAGGAGTTGCAAAGGTTTCTCGGTCAGAACATGGGAACAAGTATTCATTTCCTTCCACGCGGGTGCAGTCTAAATGAGCCTTCAGGTACTCAATCTATGGCTTGTTCATTTGATGACCCGGAATGCACTGGTTAAGTCCCATATGTCTAGCGGCTCTGTCAATGTTGTATTATTATACCTGGAATCCTCCGTTAATTATTGATAGCAAGAAACCAGGATTACAACTTAAGACGAAAGATCTCTCTCCTTCACTCATACCAGCACCAATACTCAACGTGATATTCTCGTCAGTAGTATTGAAAGTGATCAACTGTAATAAATGAAAAGGAACCGACACCCATGGGCGAAAGTTGAACTCAGACTCAATGTCCAAAACGTCAGTAATGCATATCTTGTATTGTGGTTGCTTTCTAGACCAGCGCATGATCCTAGAATTATTCTCCTCAATAAGGGAATGACGATTGTCGACCTTGGGTCCTTGCAAAATGCTACGTGTTCCCATATCAAGGCTTGGAGAAACATGGTATTAGCATACGTCTCAACCTTCATGAATCCATCAGAAATACTGGAGTCCACAACTAGAGAGTCCAAGTTGGCGAACAAAGAACCCAAAAATAGACTGCCAATGGGAATTTTTTCACCTTTGGCCATCTTAATGGCAAAACTAATCACAAACGGCTTCAGCAAGTGTCCACAATCTTCGAAGATATCCCGTGAGAGCCACGGATACAGGAAAGCTGCAATTGTCAAAATGCCATCAACCGGTCCTTCAGGAGTTCTATCTCTCGGCCACCAGTGTGACAACCATCGGGCATAGCAAGATACATGTGACTCATTGAATTCGTGCATCTTTGCTTCTAACGTGTCAGATATCTCTTTCTCCTATGTCGAGAGTTCTTCGGGAAAATTACCAGTAATTGGAAGGTGCAACAAAGCAACTAAATCTTCCAGAGTAATGGTGAATTCTCCCCATCTTCATATAAATGTGTGAGTAGGGACACACCAACGGGCGAGCATGGCTATCATACCTGGTGTATCATGATTGATGATCAAATCTCCAGCAGCTTGAATGGCTCGTGTCACTTGAGCACTATCCAATATGGCCCTCACACGGCTATGGCCTAACATGTGCCTTTCCCATCCAGAGAAATGCATCAGAGGTCTCCGAGAAAGCTTCAACTCCACCTGAGAAGCTGTGAAATACTTTCCTTGCAAATAAAACCGAACCACATCCCGGGGAGACACCAACTTGTTCTGAGTAGTGCACCTAGGATTTATCAGCAACCGAAATAAAGAGCCTAGAGGACGTTTTTCAGGCCTTTACAAGTACACGAAGAATTTTTCCTCAACAGTTGGAATGTTCTTAGTCTTGGAACATTCCTTCTTCTCCTGAGAAACCTCGGTATCATTGTTCCTGGAGGAACCATCATCTCTAGAAGAGGTATCTGTGGAAACATCTTCTCTCGAAAAAAACATCATCTTCAGAAGCACTACGGGATGCAACCATTTTGTAAAATTGCTACAACATCCATACATGAATTCATCAACACAATGGAATTAAAGCAAATACGACAATCGACGTCTGCAAAAATGGTATTCCTCAATTCTCACCTCTTTGCGATTTCACGAACTTAGTGATAACAACGTAAAAACTCCAAAACTTGATCTTTCTTTCAAACCTGTAAAGTTGAGTATAAAACATATTATTCAAGAATCTACACTGATTTTCCAAGAAACCATGAGTAATTCACATAACCCTCTATGTGAGCACTCACTGATTTTATGTATATACATACGCTATAAAATCACTGAATTCGCATGTACACTGTGAGTTCACAAAATTCATAAATTGTGTATTTTCAAAAACCCAATTTTTGTTTAATAAAGCGTTAATAAGTCACGCACCTTTTTAAAAAAATAATATAAATTTCGTAAGTTAATAACTCACGAATTACAACAAAAAAAAAACTTTTTGCTCAACCGAGCATTCATCTATGGAACCAAGGACTTTTCTATTTTGGTAGAGTTCTCCATATTTCAAATAAAACTTCGAGAGTTCTCAAATAAAAATTTAATATGAACTCCAGGTCTTTTCAAAATTCCTTTAACCCTAAGGATTATTATTTACTACTTTTACGAACAAATTACGTTTATAAAAGTATTTGCAAAGTTCATACTTTCAAAAAAACGAACTTAGGTTTTCATGAAACCTAATAAACAAAACTTTTTCTACTGCAACTAGACCATGTCTATTCAAAATTAACATATCTCTTTCATATTAGGGATTTTTACTCGCTCCTCCAATTAAGGAACAAACGTGCATATACATACGTTTTCTAAAAATCCTTCATAAAGCCTACACATACATATGTAACCATGGGATTTTGGGTTTTGTGAACAATCATCAATCATAAAGCCTATAGCAAAAAAAAAAAAATCACGAACTCACATGTTGGCGCCGGACGTAATTCGACCGGCGGTGATTGTACGGGAGGCGGTGCTGCTGACTTTAATGAGTTTTCATGCTGCTGCTCGTGGAGTGATGGTGAGGAGAAGCTTGGTCGACCAAAATGAAAAAAATAAAAAAGAATTTTAGGGTTATTCCATTTTATATCAAATTTATTTCCAAAACCTAATAAGCACGGGTTTCCTTTTTTGGGCTCGGGCCCGCAAATCCTAAATCGACCATTTAAACATCCAAATCAGCAGTGCCTCATCTCTCCACGCTCATGAGATGACACTCTACCTTACTATTAGAGTTCTCATCCACACATTTGCTCGTACATGATCTTATTAAGATAAATTGAGGATTCTGAAATTACCTTTGTAGATTGAGTTCAACCAGATCTCGTCGACTGAAAATCACCATTTAATGCATACTGCAGAACATGACTATTACCACTATGCAGGGGACTTAATGTAGATGGTGGATTTTCAATAAAGGGAAAAACCGTAAAATCATGATACTGCATGTTCCTGATACGGCTTCAGGCATGTGACGATTCATATTTTACGAAGCCATGATGAATATGTTTTCGAAAAGCCTCTACCAACCGAGCGTTCGATCCATGGCATTTTATTATGACCTCTATGCAGCTGGGCGGTTCTCCGAAGATTGAGAACATAGTGCCTTCAGGATGTCGGTGATACTCACTGTCCCTGACTGCATGAGAGCGACCCCCCTCTACATAAAAGAATGATTGGGCAGTTCTCCGTCAGATTAGGAGCAACAACGCATTCAGGACAGTGATACTCACCGATCCTGACTATGTAAAGCGACGTGTATAGACTTGGGTGTTCTCTACAGTGTCTGAGAGCACCCTCAGGATTTGCCGTCTCCTGACTATGCACATAAATTAATTTTGATGTGACATTCACCACTAAATTCCCGGAATAATCTATTATTGCTCCTATTCCATGGTCAAATCCACGGCCTGATCCCATAGAATGGCAATAACAATTGTTCTGATTCTATGATCGAATCCACGACTTGATCTTAGAATAGCAATGAAACAACTATATTATCTCATTACTCCGATTTCATGATCGAATCTACTGATCTCATGAAATGGTTATGGATAAATCTCAATTACTCCGATTTTATGGTCGAATCCACGATCCCATGGGATGGTAATGCTCGTTTTTTTATTCTGAATTCGTAGTCGAATCCGCATCTGATCTTGCGAATTAATAATGAAACAACCATTCACTTTTATTACTCAGTTTCATGAATTATTCTCCATTGAATTTCATAAATTGGTAATGAATACTAAATAACTGGACCATCTGGACCATCACTGAGCAAGTGTACTCGACAATGATGCACAACTGATCACCCGTATGCGCGCACGAGCATCCAAAAACATGAAACAATGGAGAGTTCTCCACAAAATAGGAGAGAGAAAATAATAAACAACAAAATAATGGAAAGCGCCCATGTGCCGGGCCCGACCGGCCATGCCCTAGCCATGGCCGGTCGGATGCTTCCCCATTATTTTCTTTATTTTCTCACGATTTTCATAAACCCGTGGAGAGTTCTCCATCTTGGCAAAAAATTCCCAATCTGTGCAAAAACTCAAGAGTTCTCCATAACTTGGAGGACTCACCAAATAAATTATAAAATAAAGAGAGGTGTGCGGGACCGGGCAACCTAGCCGTCCGGCCATTCCCAAGCCGTGGCCGGTCCCACACCTCACAATCCTTAGCTTTTTATAATTATTATTCCAAAACTTCATGGATTCTCCATATCTTCAAGGACTCTCCATAACTTCAAGGATTCACGAAAATAATAATAAGATAGGGAAAGGTGTGCGGGACCGGGCAACATGGTCGGCCTGCCATGCCCTAGCCATGGTCGGTCCCACACCTTGCAATCCCTAATTTCTTCTTATTATTATTTCCCTCAACTCGTGAAACTCCTGGGTTTGAACAAAATTTGTGACTTCTCCATATTTTCTCAAATATTGCTCGAATCACGAAAAACCAAAAGCCAACATGGTCACGCGGACGTCTAGCCCCTCACGGCAATTTTGGATTATTAAAATATTTTATTTTAATATTTTCAAAATATTGGTGAATTGAGCATACATGCTCATTCCACCAAAAAGTCGAGAATTCTCAGCGAAGATGAAATTCTTCTGAAAATTCACAACATCGCTGAAACGCGCATCAGCAAATACTGAAACTCCCAATATGGAGACACGGACATCATGGAAACACGTGCATTCCTCCATGACCAACCAGGTTGCTTCTAGGGATTGCACGAAACCGGTCCCACACATTTTTGCAATTTTGACCTAATTTGCTCAATTGTTCATATTGGGCCCAAGATCTCTCCAACCAATTGGAGAATCCTCCAAACGACCAACACTTGGTCACGTGACCACCAGGAGCCGGTCCCATGCCTTCTTGGTCGGTCCCATCTCTCATAACTAGGTTTTACACCTAATGCTGAACCCAGCAATATTTTCAGTAAATGGTGAACTCCCCATTTAATCATCACTTTTCACCAACTCTCAAACTGAGAACCCTGGTGCACGCTCACTCGAGCGCTGGGCATCACATGGACGTTCCTCATCCCATGTGGTCGGTCCCTCCATCACTCATAATCAATTTTCGGCAATTCTCCAATTGATAGAGGATTGCCCAAAATTAGGGTTTTGAATGAACGCTCTGTGAAACCATCATTCTGAGCAATTTCAAACACTAATAAATTTACGTTGATTCATCAATCAACATCTAAAATTAATTAAACAATATTCGATAATCTACCAATATTTTAATTAATATTTTACTGGGTCACATCACCAGTAAATAATTCACTGAATCGAGAAATACTTGCTCAATCGCATGCATATTAGTCAATATTCGACAATTCTCCATATTCGACAATTCTCCAGTATTCGGTGAATTGAGCAATACTGGCTCATATCCCTATCAAAATCCCATAATTCGGTGAATTGAGCAATACTTTCTCAGTTGCTCATTGAATTCTTATAATTTGCGGTAATACTTGCTCAATCACTCAACTAGTCAGTAAATTGTCATACTGACATCTCTCCAGAGAACTACATGTTCGAACCATGAATCGTTGATCATCCACCATTCATGCTTGATTCACCAAACTTAGACTCAGTGTCTAATTAGTCAACAATTGACTAACCTAAACACGTCTGCCCCGTAGACTCCACGATTCGTGAAACATCAATCACGTCACAAATGGGGGGATATCACTTAGGGTTTTGGTCTGGCGGTCTACGATAAGTGGATTCATCCCACGACAATAAATGTGCGTAAGTTGTGTCAACGATTGAAGGAGTTAGCAAAGTAGTGAGTGCACGATCAGTCAAGTCTCCACACGACGTGGAACTGACTTTAGCACGATCTCCCACTCTCCTACTCTTTCACTCAAGAAACCGTCACACTTATAGGGGTCAATGGTGTTACTACTCTAACAATATAAATAAGTCTCTGAATTCGTGATTGATCATCAACATTCGAACATTCGAATACATGTCTAACACTAAATTTCTCGAGTAACTACTCTCAAGAATTCATCAATCACTCAGAACTTATCAGAACTCCACAGTTAACCAATACTGTAGAAACCTTCAACACACACACAATCCTCGATCATCATTGATCCCACACAATTCTCAGCTTCCCTCCTACAGATCAACCCATCTCCCTCTTTGCGACCGAATTGATTCTGGAACGACCATTGTCTTGGTTTAGGCCGGAGTCATACATATTGATTTCCCGAATCTAAGCACCCCCTTTGCAGCGGTGCATTTGTGTGAGGATTAACGTCTTACCAGGCTGAGGAATCTCGACAACTCGCTCGACTCTCCACTTTCCCGATAAAACGGTGACACGTTTTTCCCCATACACACTTGCGGCTTTGTCTAATTTAGGGTTTGACATGCCGAAACCCTAATTAGCGCTCTTTACTAGAATCGTCGTAGAATTCTCGTAGAATTCTCGTACGGACTCGGATTTTGACGGTCCGAGCCTACATTCCGATCAGAAAAGAATTCTCTATCTCGCAATGAGGGAATATTTATATTTTGAGCTCATTTAGGGGGTGAAAACATCTCGACAATAAAACTTAGGAAGAATTTATGAGGGATGGCGGCATGGCCAAAGCTAGGTTTTGGTGGCACAAGCCAAATAATTTGGCGTTGTGGCCAAAAAGTCGCCACAAGTCTTTTAGTTTGGTGGTGGACCTGGACGGCTGAGATTTGCATCTCAGGATGGAAGGGTATTCTTTTAGTTTGGTGCAACCCTTCGTTTTGGAAGCCAGCATCGTATATGGCTTTGGCATGTGTTAGGAGCGGCCAAGCTAGGATTTTGGCGTAGTTTAGGCGCGGCCAAAAACTAGGGTTTTGGCATAGTTTGGGCACGACCAAAATCAGGGTTTGACGTTGGGCCAAAGGTTAGATGGCGACCTTGGACGGTTAAGATCTGCATCTCAAGTAGAAGGGTGGTCATTGATTATTGTAACCCTTCGTTTTGGCAGGCAGCGTTGTGCATGGAAAGTTGGGACGGCTGGCATGGTCGGCATGCCTCGGCGAGAAGATGCGGCTGGCACGACATGCCATTGGCACGTGTGGCATGGTTAGCATGCCTTGGCGCGGATACATGGCTGGCATGGTTTTCCATTGGCACGGTGGTGCAGCTGACATATCTGGCATGCCTTGGTGTGGAGACGTGGCTGGCATGGTGGTGCGGCTGGCATGGTTGGCATGCCTTGGCGCAGAGACGTGGCTGGCATGGTTCGCCATTGGCACGGTGGTGTGGCTAGCATGGTTGGCATGCCTTGGCGCGGAGACGTGGCTGGCATGGTTTTCCATTGGCACGGTGGTGTAAGAATTTAGGGTTTGGTATATACGAAGGTGATGTCGGTTAATACTAAGGGTTCTCCCGTGGAACATTACACATGTATAATAAAAAAAAGGTACCCCGGTAATTCTTACGTAGGCATGCTGATTGATTCAATAAATGTGCTAGTGGTCATAATGACGTCATGTCATATGTACGGTTTTACAATTTTAACCCTAAGCTAAAAACCACCATCAACACTTTGGAAAAAACCTGAGCACCAAATATCAATTAACCCAAAAATTAGGGTTCTTCAATGTGGGGAAAGATATAATAAGTTAGGATTCTTCAATTGGATTGTTTATATACAAATGTTAGGTATGTTTTTTTTCTTTAATGATTCACATGCTAACGGAGTTAATGGAGTACAAAACAGAAGCAAAGATGTAACGTCGTTGACATTCAAGTATTCCCTACTAAGCTGGACAAATATTAAACTGTCATGTACCCGGTATTGAAGAGGAGTGCCCTTATCATATTCGAGTTGGTTATTAGTACTTAGCTTATTGTAGTTCCTTTTATCATTTGTAAGGGTGCTAAATAGTAGTTGTCTTTACTCTTAACCTAGCTATATAAGGCTAGTGGTCTGTAATGAAAAACCCAAGAAAATTATTAATCAAATTAGAACTTTGTTCTTCTTAGGCTGTGTTCTTCATTGAACCAGATAAAGGCTTGATTCGTGAGAATCAAGAGAGGTTTATCCTCAAACTACCACCCCAACCTTGTCGTTGTACTTAGGTACATGACATAAACCAAACACTAACATTGGATAATGTTTGAGTATCAACCATCAATTAAACCAAAAAAACAAAAGTGACGCCAAAAAATGCGTTCCAATTTTGCACGGACGTAAGGAAAGTTTGGTATTACTGTGTGTTTTAGAAAAGTGTTTTTGTGTTATGTTGTGAAAATAAAGTAGTAGGATATTTAGTAAACTAAAGTGTTGTTGTAATATATAAAATTGGGTGAAGGGGTAAAAGTGATATTTAGGATTTTGAATGTGAGTTGCAGGAGGCTGTGCACGTACAATCTTCAACTAAACCGAGTAAATAGACCTTTTAGAGACTGACTCAATCACATGAAAGTGATCAAGGGATAGTTTTATCGAGGGAAGCAGATAGCAAAGACGGATCAGAGTATTTTGGTTTTTGCAAAAGAATGCTCAAAAAGATGTTGTTTTGCATCTAGGTTATTCTGTTTAGAATGGTCGATCATTAGTCTATTCGCAGTTACATAACCTTGATCTCAGGTCAGAAAGATAAGGATGGAGTGACTTGAGGATCACTTCCATAGTTAAAGGAATAACTAAGGATGAGCGGAGCTGATCCCTTGATTTACGTAACCTCATCGACCAACTGTTTTCTTTAGCGGTAAGAAATACAACTTGGTATCTTCCACATGATTTGTAGACCGCCATACAAAAACCCAAAGATATATATACCCCAAGTTTGCATGATTGATTCGGGCTTTCATGATGATGTGTTGGCAAGGTATAAATACTCTTTGTAGCAAATATTGGCTAAGATAGAGGAATATTCCCTGATTTGTGTGCTATGACTAGGCTAGAGCTGGAAAACGGGATGGCTGGGCCTGGCTTGTTATGGGTTACACAGTTACTGGTTAACACGGGCCCATGCTTTTCGGCCTTTGTTTTTCACGGGTCATCATTTTTTCAACCCCAGCTTGTAGCGGGTAAAGCTTGCGGGAAATATTGTATGGGTGAGTCAACTCGCCATAAACCGATTCTGACAGAGTTT
Organism: Papaver bracteatum; assembly: GCA_023529315.1. Taxonomy (NCBI): domain Eukaryota; kingdom Viridiplantae; phylum Streptophyta; class Magnoliopsida; order Ranunculales; family Papaveraceae; genus Papaver; species Papaver bracteatum. The sequence goes on from JAJJWX010003050.1 coordinate 135,577, forward strand.
CCTCTGCTTTCTAGTCTAATTCCGACCACATTCAGGCCATCTAAAGCTCATTTCTTGCAACATTAATCTAATTTATTCACTATAATACACATTCAAGTCATTACACACTGCTACAATCTGTGTTTAAATAGTAACAACAATTTTAATCAATCCATCTCAGATTCTTCAATATCTCTACAACAACAGTTCAACTACAAAGGCATTCTTATCTGTTCAATTTCCTCTCTTGCAGAAATAAACCCAATTGCATTCCCATTCTCTCATCTACAACAGATCCCCTTTATACTTCTTAACTGATTCAAACCAAGACCAATAAATCAATTTTCATAGTTTGAACCCATAAGTTCTTCTTACTAATTTATCCACTTAGAACTCACTAAGAAGAAGAATAAGAAAGGGGTGGTAATGGAGATGATGACTGTGATTATGAGTGGCGGTGATGAAAGTGAGTGAGAGCTGTTGTTGTTGCCGCTGAAGAGAGGGTGAAGAAAAAATAATTAGTGTTATGACTTATGAAACGTGTATATATATGCATCTATTATCTATAGACGTGTTAACGAGTTGAACCTGCAGGTTTTACAAGCCGGTCCGGGCTAACCCGTTTTCCAACAAGCCAACCTTTTTTCAACCCTAACATGGCGTGTTTACAACCAGCCAAACCGGGAGCGGGTTTTTATGGGCCGGTCCGGGGCAACCCGCGGGTTTTGAGCTTATTTGCCAGCTCTAGACTATGATAAGTCATATGTGGAGAACCCAGGATAACATGAGGATCATGTGTGAGATACGAGAAGAGTAGAGGATGAGTCTTGACTTGGCATGCTGACCATGCATGGCTTGTGAGGGCGGACTCTACAGGTGAGTATTTTCTAGTGGATCTGAAAGATTTGAGGCATACATATCCATGATAATGAGGCTTTTTTTTGTATGCTTAGTGCACTTGAAACTCGTGTTTGCACGAGATTGATATGAGCTCATGGAGATCAGTTTTCAAGGACATGCTTATGAGACCGATACTGAGGCTTATATATATACCTCATAGTATCTCTTGTTTATAAGATACTACGGAACACTTGACTTGACCAGTGAATCTCTCGGGGATATTACTAGTAATTATTTGTTAATCATGTCCATATGTGGATCGTACATGGCCATTCTATCTCATTAGGATGTACTAAGATACATTCGCAAGGCTCCGCAAAATCCGAGTCTCTCGTGAGGGCAAGAGCTGAATTTCGCTTATAAGGCCGAGGCTATTGGGGTAGGCATATGAATCGAAGTTTTGCGACAAGATTCCAACATAATACTAAAATGACCATTTACCTTTTATAAACGATGTGATTGGAGCCTTGCTTAATTCTCAGCCATAATGCCATGACAAACTCCTGCTCTCGGCTTCAAACGGGATATGAATGTTAAAAAAGTATGTGCAGCTTAAAACTAGCATAATGGTCTCTCGCAGTAGGTGTTAGTTTTTGCTGAGAAGTACTATCAAATGTGGATATTTGCAAAATACTATACTTCTCAGCAAAAATGCTCAATAATTCATATCCTCAAATTCAACAAACACAAAATAGAAAGGAAAACAAAATACATTTTATCGTCTATTTTTTCATTCTGAAATTAATCAGCAAACTTATGAAATTATCATAGAAATAAAATACCTTGATATACTTATCATTTTCAAACCCAATATTAAAATACAAATAATATGTACTAATATTGACCAATTTAGGTTGGGATCCTAAATACATTTTATGGCCATTCAACAACAATGGATCCTAATTGGACGTCAGACCTACATTCCTGACAAACACACAAAGAAATATTGGATATTTAACCTCAACTTCAAATAGGTATATGGTGAACCTAAGCCTCCATTTATAGTGTTGTGTTTCTAAAATTCGCAAGATATTACGAAATTCAATAAGAATGTCTTGTAAGTTGTAACCCTCACATGAACCCTTTGATCTCGAGCATATTCCATTACCAATTAACAAAAGAACGACTGACAATTTTACATTAAATTTTATACGAACTCGTGACTTCCTCAAGAACTAAAGCAAAACTAACGTTATTTTCTATTAGGCATTTCAACAAATAGTCACAAGTATGAAAAATATTGAACATTTAACCCCAAACTAAAATTATGGATATGACTCCTTAAGTTTTAACTGAAATTTAAGTCATACCCGCAATCATCTCTTCAACTCATATATATCCAAAACCCAACAAAAGTTACCAAAAATATTACACATCTGAAACTCATACCTGGATTTTACACTAAATGAAAAAATCGAAGCAATTTAAGGATCCAGATAATGTCATCAATACAAAGAATCAAAATACCCCTAGACTTTAATTCAATTCCCCCACCAATTCGATTTGATGTGATTTCTCATTCAAATCAAACATCAACCAACATCGTAACGAAAAATAGGTCAATTAATTAATTGTATTATAATTTCCTCTTTTGATGCTGAGATGTTATCTCTTTCGATCCTCCTTGTTTTTGATGGTGGTCTTTAACTTAGGGAGAAAACGGTAAAGGTATGTCTACCTGACCCAACATTAGGAGTGGTAAACCTTGACATGTCTACATTCCGTAAGGAATTTAAAAGATATATCATAAAAGTGGGGAGAGTATATGCCTTCATTCTTGTATACAACTATGTTTACGAGATTTGCTTGGTTGAACTCAAAAATATATGTATATGTATAACAGTATTCACTGCGCAATGCAGTACCTACATATGTAAAATTATCAGAACAATATTGGTGTATGATGCAATAATCCCAGGTGTTCTAATATTTTATAATGAATACTCAAGCTCCTATATGAAGTTCTCACCAGTATAGAGCCGACTGAGTACTTATTTAATGTTCTGTTCTCAGCTGAACTCTTAATACTGACCTGACATCCATGTTCACTCTTAGCTGAGTAACATGGATTCACTGAAGTGTCTAAATTAAGATATGCATAAACCTGATCAAAAGCACCGCGAGCTATGCCAACAAGACCAAGTAGACATCGCGCTACTCACAAGAGTAGAAAAATCCAATGATTTTGCGCTAACGTGCAAAATTAAATTAATATACTTAATTTTGTGTCAATACACAAGATTCAATTATTTTACCTAATTTTGTGTCAACTCACAAAATTAAGTTATTTTTTCCCTAAAATTAGAGCAAGCACGATATCTCGATCCATATTGGTCGAGACTAAGCCTAGGCAAGCTAGGAATTAATGCATGAGGCCGGTGGGTGCAAACCCTAAAAAAGTCGATTTTGAAGAGAAATTAGAAATAAGAGGAAACCGTGACTGACTAGGTCATCAGTCACGGAAGGGGATCGACCGCGCCACTTGGCCGGACAATCAAACATGCTTTGCGCTTCCTATGGCCGGCCGAGCATGTCCCATATTAGTTACCTCACACCCCTCTTTTTTCTACCAATCACATCGCTCCTAGATTACATGCTCCGCTCCCAATGGTCGGCCAAAGTAGGCTAGTCGAACTGCTTTAATTATATTTAAAGTTGGATCTTGGACGTCCAAGTCATTCGCAAAGCGATCACGGCCATCCAACTTGGCAAGTCAATTTAGTTGACCTAACGCCTTCTATTCTCGGCCAGTCAGGTGCCATAGCGACTACATGTTGCTCATCTGTTGTACTGACCAATCAGGTTGCTTGTAGCCTACATCTCCGCTCCCAATGATCAGGCAAAGTAGGCTAGTCGAGCTCCCTATTTATATTGAGAATTAAATCTTGGCCTACCAACTCAGTCACAAAATGATCATGACCATCCAACTTGGACGGTCGATTCAAAAATCTTGGATCTTGTTATACTCGATCGAGCAAGCTCCATGGTGACGACCTGTGAAGGACTAGAGAATTTTTTCTCCCAACGGGTTAGGTTACGACCCGCTTGGCAAGCTATGACTCTCTGATACGCCACTCAAGTAAATTTTTTGTTCATTCATAAACCTGCACACGCTAGAAATTTCATTAGTCTCAAGGTTAGAATTCTATGAGCATATGTCCCATACCATAATACTCATAGAATTCTATAAGGGTTCCAATTTCCAAAAGTATGAGTAGGCCAGTTTCCAAAATAAGAGACGGCCAATTGCCAAAAATAAAATATAGCCAGTTGCTAAAATTAGAGACGGCCAGTTGCCAATAATAACAGGTGGCCATTTGCTGAAAATAACAGAGGGCCAATTTCCCAAAATGACAGACGGCCAATTTCCGAAAATAACAGAGGGCCAATTGCCCAAAATGACAGACGACCAATTGCCCAAAATAACAGATGGCCAATTGCCGAAAAATAAAAAACGACCAGTTGCCGATTCTAACAATTTATATGGCCAATTGCCAAAAATGGGAGATAGTCAGTTGCCAACTCTAATAAATTACACGGCCAGTTGCCTAACATGAGAGATGGTAACAATCATCTCTCACTAGGTAGTATGAACAGCTAATATTGCAACTACCTCTTCCCAACGATATATTATGCCAAAGTTGCAATCATCTCCGAATAGGTGATGTGAACTGCGAAGCATCAACCAACCCTTTTCAGATGATATGAACAACCTTGTGGATTTGTGTTGAACCACATAGCGGCTGCCTATGTACCCTCTCCATTACTCGAAGGGATCAAGCACGACCGTAGTTCGTCACTTTTGTTTAGATAATATGAACTACCTCTAATTAGTAGCAAATATCTCTAACTCACTGTTCCCTGGTAGCAATTTTTTTTAGCTAAGTCATAATATTAAAGCCAAAAACAGTAATTACAAATAATTACCAGGGGAGCCGAGGATCCCATACCCTTTAGAGAGCTAAAGGGCAGACAAAACCTCTAAAAATCTAAGGAATAGAACTAGGCAAAACATGTCCTTACATGAAAACTTAAAAACCTATAACACTCGTTAAACTTCAAGCATTGATATCACACGAGCTCCAAGCACCCTACAGATTACTCATATCCATAGCAATCATCATTCTAGCAACATAACTTCATTTAAAATTGCGTTTATGTGATTGTAAAGGTCCACGCACGTTACTACTCCTCGATGTATTACCCTTAACTGATGCAGTAGCCAACTTCAAATTTATAAAATTCAAGACTCTCTGATCTTCTACCTCCGCAATAGGGTCAAACCCTTTGTCTTTGATAGGGGAGTTTATTATAGACCCCCCCTGGAATAAAAGTTATAATTGATCGATTAATATCAGCATCCATCCCTTCATTATAATCTGTTTCAATATGTTCCACAGCCTTATTGGCCACCTTCTCCGCTAATTCATCAATAAGATTATTTGCTGCAATATCTATAATTTCTTGAGCGAACTTGGACATACGTATTTTCTCTTCCGAGATATTCTCTATAGATTTATTCATACATTTACGTCTTTTATTGTTACCAACAACAACCCCCTGTCTAATTTCATTAATAGTGGGATCATCCACTACTACTAAGGAGTTTTGAGTAGTAGGGGCGATGACTGAGGTACTGCTCTCCGATACAATAGTTTCAGGTATGGTTTCATTCACAAAAACTCCATCAGCTTCAAGAACTGGCGGGATTATTCTCGATTGCTGACTACAGATACCATCTTCAGGAATTATAGGTTTATCCACTTCTTCACCCTCACCTTCTTGGTTGTCACCCATCACATCATTTGCCTTAGTTTCGTCCATATTTTTAAGAACATCAAACTTCCCAGTGTTTACGTTACCCGAATTTTCAACACTGTTGTCACTGAATTTAGTTTTTGTACCCTTAGCCAATTCGAATACAGATTGTCTTCTTGCCTGTAACGAGTTATTATTGTTGTTGACTGCTTCAGTTGTTAGGGGAACAAAGTCTATGTTCCTGTTAGCTCTTCTACGATCTCCAGAATTATTATTTGTTACATTACCTGACTTAGTAGCAACAATTTTTTCAGCTATAGGCCGTGCTTTAGCTTTACATTGATCAATAGAATGACCTAAAACCTTGCAGTGCTCGCAAAACCCAGGATGTTTTAGAATTTATACCACCTGTGCATAACCCTCAGGATCCCAACTTGATTGAACGTAAACAATTTTATCAATCGGCTTTCAAAAATCGATCTCAACTAAAACTGATGCATAATAACCAAACGTCTTTTTCAAAGTTAGTTCATCAACTTTGACATGTTTACCAAGAGTTGCTGACATACCTAGCAGGATTTTTTCCGTCGAATATTCTTGCCTCAAGCCTGGATATTGAACCCAAACAAGTGTCGACGAAGCTTTTTGTTTATCCGGATCAAAACCAGTCGTCCATGGTTGAACGCGAACAACATGGATGATTGGAATTTGTTTTACAGTCGTCTCAATAATGTAAGGACCGTCTTCTAGAACTTTGTTTTTATCTTCAGCGTTTGCAAATGTCATTGTAATGAAACCCTTAGGCAAAGGGATAAATCTGCAGCTGCCATTAATTTGCCATTGTGATAAAAGGTTTTGTGTTGCGATCTCGAACTTCATGTCAATTTTCTTAGTGTCAATACGACCAATCAAACTGTATTTCATGTCTTCCATAGCTTCATGTTCTAACTCGGGCATTAGGATAATTTCTTTGCCTTTTCCGGCGATAAGAGCAGGTTTCGGTAAAGTGTTGAGATCAACAGTGGTTGGTTCTCTACATCGTATAATATGTTCCCTGGTAGCAAGTATCACTGTTTACGGGACCAACTTTAAACTCCAAATACTACTCAAAATGAACCAACATAATTAGTATATGCATACATATGATTCGCTTTATACATTCTGATGCAAATGCAATCATGAAACTAATTAATGAGAACCACGACGATAACAAGCATCTGATGTAGTAACAAGTCATGTCGACTAAGAGGTTAGTTTGTCCCAGAATTGTTAAATAGGCAGAGCAGATCTTATAACAAGATGTGAACACGGAAACACAATCATTGACTACAACAAATACCCCAATTCGGCTACCACTGAATATAGATTGAAATGAATTCACATAGACTCATACAAGCGTTTAGCAAGAATTAGACCAATAGGGAACATCCCTTAGATTAACTTATCTAGCACTGTTTCCATGCCCAGTAATCTAATTTTCCCACCACTACAATTATTGTTACTATGTAATAATAGTATAACTTAAACATTTCGTTCTGTGTGTATCCAAGTATATGTAGTGTCTAAATAATGGCACACCGTGTAAATAGCACTTTTTTTTTACTCGATCAATATGTATTAAAAACGAAAAAACTGTACAGGGGAGCATTACTAGAGCATAGCCTTTAGGCTATCCCTAGAAGAAGACTCATTTGAAGCGAAAATAAACCTCACCAGGCCACTCATAAATTTTAGTGGACACTGGCCTACCCTCATAAAACTCAAAGATATCCTCGGCCAACAAACAGGCTTGTTTGGCCGAGGCATCAGCTGAAAAGTTCATTTCCCTATAGCTATGAATATATCTAATATTGTCATAAAAAGATCTAGCCATTCTCCATTTCTGCATAAGCTGCCACGTTAATTGTCCATCCTAAAAAGCTTGAATGCAACTCCTCGAATCCGATCGAACACACAGATTCTTAATATTCCAGCGCTTAGCCAGCATCGCTCCATAAATAATAGCACATACCTCAGCATAGAAATTTGTTTGCCAACCTAGGCCAACCAAAAGGCTACCTAGAACTTCCGCATTAGAGCCACGGAATGTGACGCCGCAACCTGCCTGGCCAGGGTTGCCAAGTGACGCGCCATCACAACAGATTAATATTTCACCTGGATTCGGAGGCCACCAAGTAATCTCCAATGGAGTAGAAACTCGTCAAGCCCTATGCGCCACCTTGAAATAATTCAAAATCCGAAAATCATCTTCCTTGTTGTACATGTAGCCCTTCATGCGGATCGAATTATCATGAATCAATTGATAAACCCGGCCTTTAAAACCAAGCCAATCCACCTTAGCCTCCTCAAAATAAATTTTGTTCCTCAGCTTCCAAAGCTCCGTGGCAATTGCAAGATGAGTCACAAGCCATAAGTCCTTAACCATCCTACTACGACCCTTCGCAACCTTATAGGAATCAACAAGATCTTCCATAGGCTGCAACTTGAAGATGCCCACTGCCCAGGCCCAAATACGCCTTGCAAACCTACACTGCCACGTTATGTGACGCATAGATTCACCATCCCTCCTACAAATGCGACATATAGTTGGCATAGACCTTTTTGTTTGTTTGATAACATTGTCGTCCGTAGCACAACACTGACTCGCCCAAATCTTCCAGTATTGTACACTCGACGTTGGGTGCACAACACTTCTTGAAAACAAAACAGCATGAGGCTGTAAATCCGCATGAGTTCTAATGGCCTCCTTGGCTGATTTAACCGAGAACACCCCCTTCTTATCAAGATCCCATATTTTATAATCTTCCCCACCAGCAATAATAGGCAAATTATCCACATCAATGCTGCAACTAATCATCAAATCTCTAGTGGCTTGAGGAATATACCACGCACCATCAACAATAATATCACTAACCTTCGTTTTAAAATCATTTGGGCCTTTGGAAGAAATACCAAGCCTCTCCGCCATCGAAAAATCACCACACCAATTATCAAAGAATAAGGAAGTATTAGCACCGTTACCTATAATCGAGCGTGTGTGACGTTGCACAAAATTGTACACCAAGCGCACCCCTGGAAAGACCGAGGAGCCCAACTTATAGTCAATTAAGTTGCCATTAATTTTGAAGTATTTAGCACGCAAGAAACGCGCCCAAGTCTTGGAAGAGTCGCGAATAGAAATCCACAACTTCATAAGCATGGCCCTGTTGACATCATTCAACTTCTTCAAACCTAAGTCACCCTCACGCCTAGGACAACACAAGTCATCATACTTAACCGTAAAATATTTTCGCTTCTCAGCATCACCCGACCATAGGAAATTCCTAATGGCCTTCTCAGCTTGCTTAATCATATTACACGGCCATTTGTAAACATCCATGGAATGAAGGACATAGCTCGAAATAACAGATTTAACCAAAACCAACCTAGCTTGAAAATATAAAAGCTTACCCTTCCACCCGGCCAGCTTGTCCATAATCTTCTCCACCACTTGACGAACATGAACATGACGTACAATGCCCGGCTTCAACTGAACTCCCAAATATTTTTCAGGGAAAAAAGCTCTTTCCATACCCAAAAAATTCTTAATTGCAATCGCACGAGAACCTCTATCCCCACCATAATAGAATTTATTCTTTGCATAGCTCACACACTAGCCAGAGGCCAATTGGTACATGTCGAGCATATCCTTCAGACTACTTAGACTTTCCAGATTTCCCTTACAGAAAATAAGAATGTCATCTGCAAAGAGCAAATGAGTTGGCGCAACACCCTTCTTGCAAACCATAGGCTGCATTCTTTTCGAATCAAGCAATTTAGATATATTATGGCTCAAAACATCCTCAATAAGTACAAAAATCAAAGGTGACAGAGGATCACCTTGTCTCAAACCTCTTGTGATGCTGAAAAAACCTTCAGGGCTGCCATTAATCATGATTGAAATCCGAGCAGAGTGAAGAATGCTAAGAATCCAATTACACCAATCTTCAGAGAAGCCATACTGCCGAAAAACCTCAACAATAAAATCTCAGCTTACCGTATCAAAAGCTTGAGCAATGTCAAGTTTCAAACCCACGTTTCCATGCTTCCTTTTGATGCTCAACTCATTGATCAACTCCGACGCCAAAGCTATATTTTCATGAATATTACGTCCTTTCATGAAAGCCACTTGTTCTTCAGAAATCAACTTATTAAGAACCGTACCCAGTCTGGTAGCCAAAATTTTGGTGATGATCTTGAAGAAGAAATTGCTCAGACCAATAGGACGATAGTCCTTGATAGCATCAGATTTATTATTCTTCGGAATCAGAACAATGAGACTCGAATTAATACCATTATTTTTTGCATGTTCCAACAATTAGTAATGGCCTTAAAAAGATCACCATAAATAATGTTCCAACAGTGTCGGTAAAAAGAACCTGTGAAACCGTTTGGGCCAGGCGCCGAATCTGCCACAAGATCGAAAACAGCTTCCTTAATCTCCTCAATAGTTGGTATAGCATCCATGAAAACACTCTCCTCCAAAGAAATACGCTCATGCTGAACCTCAAACAGCTTCGGATCAATTGTAACCCCACCACCGTTGAACTTGTCGCTGTAATGATTGACAATATAATCATTAATATCACCCTGCAAAACCAAAGTAGAGTTAGAAGAAACTTTCAGCTCCGAAATAGTGTTGTGACTCCTCCTCATGCGTATACTATTATGAAAAAAACGAGTGTTTTGATCCCCATCTTCCAACCAGGATACTCTCGCCTTTTGCTTGAGCATAGTTGCCAAATTACTTCGCACTTCATCCACAGTTTTCTTTGCATCCGCCACCTTGATAAACTGGGCTTCATTATTCGGCTCATAATCAAGAAGATCATTCTCAGCCTCCAAAATCAACTCCACCTGCTTCAAACGAACATGAACGTCTTTAAAGACTTCACGGTTCCAAATCTTCAAGGCCTCCTTCAAACGCTTCAGCTTAGACATAAAAACAAAAGGAGGCGCCCCTGCCAAGGGAGTGTTCCAAACATTCTCAACCAACCTCATAAAAGTTGGATGAGTAAGCCACATTTTTTGAAGTCTAAAGTGAGCTCTACTCGGCTTCAGATTTTCAAAAGCAAATCCAATGAGAGGAGAGTGATCCGAGCAAAGTCTAGGAAGCGCTTTGCATCTCCAGTTAGGAAATCTATCGCACCATGCTTCATTAACAACAGCCATGTCGTGCTTAGAAACAATACGCTTATTTCTTACCAAGCGAATCAGCTTCCACCAGGCCATTATCCGAAATCCAATTTCTAAATTCATGCATCAAAAAATCCAACATTGGTTTGCCACCTTTCTTTTCTTCAATACGAAGAACACAATTAAAATCTCCCAACACCAACTACGGATTAGATAGAAAACCCAACCCTAATTGACGCCACAAATTTTTCCTTACCATTGGGGCGTAAGAAGCATGAACCACCGAGACATAAATCCCAGCAAAGTCCAAAGTAATAGCTTGCTTGGATGAAGACAATACCACCGGCCTTGTTAGAGTATTTCTCCATAGAACCCACATATTGCCTCTTTCACCATTCACCTCATTATGAATAACATCCTCAGAAAAATCAAATAAGTTTAACTCCCTAACAAAACGTACCTTGCAGTGAACTTGTGGCTCGGCAATGCAAATTATGTCAGGACTGTGCAAGTGATATAGCTCAGTCAACTTGGCCCTCGCACCATCCTTAGCCAAGCCTTGAGCATTCCAATAGAAAACCCGCATTAAGAACCCAAGTTATCATCAGGGCTTGCTGAACCCTGTGTATTATCTCCACCTTCTTTCGAACCCTGCCCAATATTGCCGGCGCCTTTACCCTTAGTGATATTGTCGCCACCCTTACCAGGTTTCTTCTTAGGAATACCACCATCTTTAGATTTAGTAACCGCAGGAGTTCTTGGCCTAAGCCTACTCGCAGCTTGTTCCTTCTTTTCACGCTCCTCCTTTTCCATCTCAGCTGCCCAACTCAATTTCTGCGCCTCATCCTCCACAATTTGAGTAGACAAAGGTAATGCACTAGGCTCAATATTAATAGTCTCATCTTCAACATTAATAGGATCATCCTCCACATGAATAGATTCATCTTCAGAGTCATCCTCCTCGGTGCCAGTTTCAAACATGTTTGGAGTCTTTAACGGCTCCTCTCTGTTTGGTGGCAATACACTTCTTGCTGTTCTAGTAGGTGATCTAAAACCATCATCAGTTATAGGTTCTAAAACAAAGTTTAGCATGCTACTAGGAATCGAAACTCCCACATCCACGCTTGGATTAGAAACTCCAATTGTTTCCGAACGCTCCTCCACTGCCTTCCCTTTTGCACGTAATAGCTCCTCCTTCCTTAAGCGAGCCTCCTCAACTTTCTTCCTCTCCATGATCAAAGCACGCGTCTGTTGTAATTTCTTTAGGGCCAAATCCTGCTCTTATTTCGCTAAATCAGCTGACTTTGCTAGTTCAGCTGCTACTTGCCTTTGTTCCTCATAATGTTTGAACAGCTCCTCCTCCTCTTCATTTAAAATATCAGCGTAACTAGAGCTAGCTTCATCAACAGACTTATCATGAGTTTCATCTTCTGTTTGGGTGTCGCCTACAGCGCTGGTTGTAGGAATTTGAAAAATTGTATGAGTGCCCGTGAAAGCAGCCCCTCCAATTGGCCTAGATGGTTGAGCATTAGCAGCTAGCGTAGCAGGTGTAGCTGGCGCATTAGCGTTGGCGGAGATGGAATTGTAGTCGCTGGGTTAACAGCAGTTTGCGGCGATGGTGGATTCGTAGTAGGTGGCGGAGCTGGTGGTTCCTTCGAAGGTGGTGGTGGAGTATTATACCTCCTAGTGCTCCATACATTACGTAACTCTTCAATTTCAGCCTGAAGCAACTTACGCTTGTCATTGTCCTTCTTAGTATCTAGCTTCCTTTTCAAATCATTGTACTTCCTTGTGCGACAATCACTCTCAACATGGCCAATTGATTTACAATGATCACAGAAATAAGGGTAGTAAGCAAGTTCATAGTCCAAATAGAAACCCTCAGTCATGTTCTCGTTCTTAATAACAATATCCGTGAGTTGTTTTGAAAAATCAATATCAATTAAAACCGCAGCATAATAACCATATTCATGGTTTAGGGTTCTTGGATCAACAGCAACCGGCTTACCCAAACCACGAGCAATTCTGAAAAGAATTTCTTCATTCCAATACTCCATATGAAGTTGCTTAAAACGTACCCAAATTGTTGCTCTAGTCATCTTCTCCGAATCAGGATCAAACATAGGAGTCCATGGAAGAACCTTCAACGTTTGACGTCCAACTTTCCAGGGTCCTTCATAATTAACACGTTTGCGATCAGCTTCATTGAATAACTTGATGATAAAATATCCTTTAACCCATGGAACAAACTGAACTTGCCCTGTTAGCTTCCATTGATTGCACAAATTTGCTTTAACCTCCTCAAACTTTAAACCTAGGGTTTTGAAATCAAAACGACCAACCAAACTAAACTTCCAAACTTCCTGTGAACGAGTGATCAAATCCGTAGGGATGTTGATGATAGTTTCACCCGTCAAAGAACGAGATGGTGGTAGTGACAAAGAATCAGCATCAATATTAGACATAACATGTGTAGTTTTCCTCACGGCATTGATATATGAACGTCCATTAGAAGCTCCAACTCCATTGGGATTTCCTGATTCTTCCCGGTTTCCTTGAGCCGCGCCACTCTTGTTAGCTACCAAATCTTCACGGTTTCCTGATTTTGGAACATAAACTCCACGAACCCTAGATTTTGAACGATTTATATTCCTTCTCCTATCAAATTGATCACGAAATTGTTGTGTTTGTTGATGATTCTCTCCTGGATCCGGCGGATTTGCTTGGTTACACGCCATGAATTAGCGTCAAACCCTAAAAAAATGAAGAACGTGAAAGAAAAAAGATAGAGAAAAAACCGGAGCTCTGGCCGGCCAAACCCTAGAATTTTTGTTTTTTTAAAGGTTTTGGAGTCTATCAGACAACCGCACGACCACCACAGCATGCCAAAGGCCAAGCTGAGAAAGATCATCTACAGCCACGAGGCCTACATCATAAGCTTGTGCACTATTAATCACGCTCTGGTCGTGCGGTCCTGGTTCATCAACCAGACTGTGGTTCCTGTCTCCTTAGAACTCAAGGATACAGAGGTACGAGCCTATAGAACAGATCATGTTCAAGTAAGATCGTGTAAATAGCACATTAAACATCATTAAGGTATCTTAATCAATGCTAGAATTTGGCAGACTACTAATGGAGTGGTCCTACTATATTTCATTTCAGCATTCTGATAGAAAATTAGAGCCTTAGATAATCATACCATAATGCACACACTACAAATTCATGATACCAACAGCATAGCGAAATAGATGTTATTTTAAATTGAAAAGAGAAAATGATAAACAACCAAAGCATCAAGAACATTGAATTACTGTTTTGTCTAACAATACCAAGCCGCACATCAATAGCCATCCACAAATCAATTCCGATAAGCCCGACAAAATAATGAGTAAAGAGATATTAGCCCAATCAAGGAGAGGAAGACACAAAATTATAAAATCTCACCATTCACACTTAACAAATTCTAAAGAATATTAAGAAACAATTTAACACAAGTAAGAGAACTATGACAATTCTCATAATAACCCCACTCATATCGGTGTCCCGTATATTAGTCTTTGAGATAATTCTTTTACAAATGATTTGGTTAATATAATACTTGACCATGCTTAAAAAGTAGAATTCCCACAAATATCAACCTATGTCACAGACTCCAAAATGTGCATAATGTTAACACCACATAAGGATGCATTTTGATTGGTAAAATCCAATATTTAGCTCCACATAATATTTATGTATGAATAGTATGTTGGAAAATACAGGGTAATAGAGGATGAAAACAGAGATTGAAAAGAATGTTGTAACACAAGCTTCAAGCCCTTACGATTCTTTTCAGCAATTATTTCGACCCTTCCCAAATAATGGCGAGTACAATTGGTCAATAAAATATTGCCTTCAGGATAGAATGAAGCCCAAACAACGTTGTTGAATTCAAGAGTTGTACTCCCTTGACCTAACCAAGAACACACGGTATTTGTTTCTGAAGATGCTTAGAGAGAAAGAAGTTTTTGATGATAGAGATGGGAGAAAGCCTTCACTATTTAAAGAGGGATTCATGCCTTTTCGTGATGTCTTTTCATCACGAACAGACGCTTTCAACGGGCATCCATTAATGGTGTCTTTTCAGAAGAAATCTAATGGAACGGACAGGTTTCTGTAGAATATTCTGGAAACGATTTTAACTGTCGAAACAGTTATGTACAACCAATAATGTTTTCAATAATGTTTGCCGCTACTAAGGGGGGTCCTGGGGGGTTCAGTGGTGAAAACAGTCTTGAACCAAGTACCCCATATGATAAAACCGGAATCTCAACACATACTGATTTCTGTGATTGTGTGTTCTGTAGCCAGCACATTAATGGCCATGTGCTTATCCTGTATTCATGAGTCTCTCAGAGAACGGTCTTTTTCTCTTAGGAAACGGCTTGATTTCCATACTCATATAGGTAAGTCTCGAAGGTGTTTCTGCGAGACACCTTGTAAAAGTTAGACTTATTAAGGATTTTCATCCATCCCTAATTTTCTTGTAGAACCATTGCACTAATTTGAAATGGGAAGTTTATTATTAGTGCATCATGACCACTTCCATAACTTGTTGGTACCACATTGAACCTTGTCTATCTTTTTCAAAACATAGGTTGGGTTTCTGCTATGGGGGTCAACTTTCATTCACAGACCTTAGTCCCATTTCCCCACATTTTATTGAAAACACTGCTTTTGGTAGACTCTTTGTGAATGGGTCTGCCAAGTTCTTCTTTGATTCAATAAAGTTAACCGAAACTACTCCCCTTTTGAGTAGTTGTCTCACAATTTGATGTCTAAGACTTGCATGTCTTGACTTCCCATTATATGTCTTGTTAGTGACATTAAAAATTGTAGCCTGATTATCACAATTAATCAAGATTGCAGGAGTTGGCTTCTTCCAAAATGGGATCTCCTCAAGTAAGTTTCTAAGCCATTCTCCCTCCTCACATGCATCCGTAAGTGCTATCAATTATGACAACATTGTTGAATCAGAAATGCAGGTTTGCTTCTTGGAACTCCAAGACACATCAGCACCTCCTAATGTAAATATCCATCCACTAGTCGACTTGGATTTGGATTCTACATCATTCCAATTTGCATCACTGTATCCTTCTAATACAGCGGGATAGCCTTGGTAATGCAAACCATAATCAATGGTTCCTTTCAAGTAAGCCAACACTCTTGAAACTGCTTTCCAGTGTTCAACTCCTGGGTTACTTGAAAAACGACATAGTAATCCCACTGCTTGGGCTATGTCCGGTCTTGTGCAATGCATGGCATACATAAGACTTCCAATAACACTGGAATATTCAAGTTGTGCGTGAGCACGTCCAGTGTTATTCTTTAACTTTACATTAGGATCCAAAGGAGTGACGGCTGGGATGTCATCAAAATGATCATACTTCTTGAGAAATTTCTCAATGTAATGAGATTGGTTTAAAGCCAACTCATTTCCCTTTCTTAGGATTTTGATTCCTAAGATCACATCGGCCTCTCCTAAATCCTTCATGTCAAAGTTAGAACTAAGAAACTTCTTTGTTTCTTCAATACGATATATGTCAGATCCAAAAATATGCATATCATCAACATACAAATAGAGAATTACACATCCAGAACTAGCATGCTTACTATAGATACATTTATCCGCATCATTAACAACAAAACCATATGTCAAAGCCACTTTGTCAAACTTCTCATGCCATTGCATGGGAGCTTGCTTCAAGCCATAAAGAGATTTGACCAACTTGCAAACCTTCTTTTCTTGGCCTGCCAATACGAAACCTTCAGGTTGTTCCATATATATATCTCTTCTTCTAAATCACCATTTAGAAAGGCAGTTTTGACATCCATTTGATGAATAATTAACTTGTGAATAGAAGCAAGTGCAATTAAACAACGAATTGAAGAGATGCGAGCAACATGAGCATATGTATCAAAGTAATCAATTCCATGTTTTTGCTTATAACCTTAGCAACTAATCTGGCTTTAAACTTATCAATGGTACCATCGGCATTCATCTTTCTTTTGAATATCCATTTACATCCAATAGGCTTTACGCCTGGAGGTAAATCACAATACATCCAAGTACCGTTAGTCAAAAGTGAATTCTTTTCATCATTGATAGACTCTTTCCAGAAACTAGCGTATCTGGAGCTCATAGCCTCAGCATAAGTTTTAGGGTCATCGTCAACATGCATAACATATTTAGTAACACTAAGAATTTCATTCTTACTACCTTCTACAAGATATTGTACCCATTCTGGACCAAAGCTTGTTGTTTTTCTTGCTCTCTTACTTCTTCTAGGTTCGATCTCTTCTACAATTTCAGAAGTATCTTCCATGTTTTGGTTAGGAGAAGTATGTTCATCATTGTCATTAGTCTCTACAGATTCTAGACTAGGTAACAACGGGGTTTCTATGGGTTGCATTTGGGAACTATTCCTATTCAAGTTCTCAAAAAATTCCACATCTACAGATTCTATAATCTCAAAAGTGTCAAGGATTAAAAATCTGTAAGTAATATTGTTAAGTGAGTAACCTACAAAAGCACATTTATAAGACCTATTTCCTAATTTAGGTCTTTTAGGATCAGGCTTCCTAACATATGCTAAACAACCCCAAACTTTAAGTCTTGTCATATTAGGTTTCCTATTAAACCACAATTCATAAGGAGAAATATCCTTCTTTTTCAAAGGAACTCTGTTCAAAATATAACATGCAGATAACATTGCTTCACCCCACAAAGAATTAGGAAAATTAGAACTAATAAGCATAGCATTAACCATCTCTACCAAAATTCTATTTTTCCTTTCAGCAAGACCATTTTGTTGAGGTGTATAAGGTGCAGTAAATTGATGAATTAAACCATGCTCTTGACAAAAAAAATTAAATTCATTAGGAAAATACTCACCACCACGATCAGAACGTAAAATCTTAATTTTAGCAGCAAACATTATTGAAAATATCTAACATAGTATTAGGATGAACCACACACTATTACCAGTCCATATGAAAACACATAAGTAAGTTCGACAATTGGGTATGACCACTTTATAATCTGAACAACCACACAATATAACATCAGCACAACAAGCATCTGAATATGCATACGCTTAAAGCTTCGACTATTGATAACACTTCCATGATGTATCTAAACCTTTCAGTAGTTAAATTCATCCGATCTTCGCGAAACTTTTACAGTAATTTTATGACTCCTGTCACCACAACATATCAAAAATTCAGCACAATCTAACGGTTTATTAAAGAAAACTCTACCTTAAAACATGACTACTCGCATTGTTGTCCTACAGAATTCAGTTGGGTTTAGCTCACACTTTGGGATACCAAAAATGGTCATAATTTCTTGAAATTTTTATAGTAAGTTACCTACATTGAGTTGAACAACATACTAATTTTCAGCTCAATCTGATATAAAGATAATGAGAAATGTTAAGATAAGTCGACTGTCCAGGGTTTTAATCCTGCAGATCGCAGTCATATCTTATACACTCTTTTCAGTAGCATAGTTGATTAGATCCTCTTGAAATTTTAACCGTACTATAATCACATATCTATGTATTACATATCAAATTTTCATCACAATCCGACCAACGGATCTTAATATATCAGTAGGATGTACACGAACCCTTTAGGGTTTACAAGTGAAAAGGAAAAGAAGTAACCAAAATACCTTCAATACAACATGCATCAAGTAAAACTACACAAGCCTATACAGTTAATTTTCATGACATGGTGTTTAATGAATTGAGTCATCAATTTAGACCTAAAAGTTCATAAGAACCCTAATTTCTAGATTTTTGCTAGGAATGAAATAAACTCACAAATCAAAACGAAATATCCGAGTAAAAGTTCCCTTAGCTTATAAACCAAATCAAAACTTGTATTACTTTCTTGGAGAAACCTTCATGATTAAAAATACCCTATACTTGTATTTCCTTAGAGAAACAATAAACAATTATGGGAAGAGAAAGTGTCAGTTGATTGTTGCTTTTTCCCATAGATAACAACGACAACACAACATCAACGATTTTCATAGCTTAATTTCATCATGAAATTATCTAGGGTTCTTAGACTAAGTCTTATGGGGTGCTAGTCTAGCACCTAGATTAGCAATCCACGCAGTTAGCAAAATCACCTAAGTTTTATGGGAGTGCTAGTCTAGCATGCTAGTCGCTGAAACAAAACAGCGCCGAGAGCTGAACCATTCAGCGTTACTACCTTTTGCGGAACAATCCCGCACTTGACCAGTCAACACAGTCAAAGCGTGTAACCATTCCGCGTCCAATGCTGCACGGTTTAGCGTTTCAGAAATCGATCTAAACCCAACAGAAGGTCGATCTTCTTCTTCTTCCTCATCTCATTTCTTCCACCCGAAAAACCTCCAAAATGCATGTAGTAGATCAAGTAGGATATGGATTTTCGTTACAAATCAGACTGCGGGTTTGAAGAACAACACCCTTGGAGTCATTTGAGATTGGTTTGGAGCGAATCCGTCCACGAAATTGATTTGGGTAAGATTGTGAAATTTTAGGGTTTTTTTTCCCGATGATCATGATTTGTTGATGAAATTGATATGTTTAGATTATTGGTATTTGTTATTTATATGATATTTCTAGTATTGTATGATTTAATTTGAATTTTTGTGAATGAATTTGATATTGGTAAACTTTGTGAATGAAATTTGATATTGATGATATTTCTAGTATTGTTGATTCTGATTTTATTGTTTCAATTGGTCGCATTGGATTTTGATTTTTAAACCACAATGTTGTTAGTTTGCTTAATTTTTGTTGAATCTGATTTGGGAGTTTTATTGTTTCACTTGATTGCATTGAATTTTTCTTTTTATTCCATAATAATGTTAGTACTACTTGGAAATGGTTTCCCAATTTTGAATTTATAGGCATGAGCCATTTAGGTGATGTCAGTGGATAGCTTGGGGAGGATTAAAGCTTGTTGTTAGGATGTAGTTGATAACTAGAGAAAACTTCGGTATCCAATGAATTGGCTATGAATTACCCAGGATAGTGCTTGAATTCTCGACATTGTAGACTCAGTGATAGAGAAAACTTAAGCAACCATAGTGCTTGCTCTTGCTCTTGTATGAACTCAGTTAGACATTGCTTTTTGTTCATTGTTATCACCTTGTCGACAATTTTCTTTGAAGATCATTTTGTTTAATTAGTATTTTTTATGAAGCTAAATTTGTATGAATTATGAATTTGTATAATTTGTATGATTATGATGAGATGATAAAATGTGGTTGATAAAATTGTGAATTTGTATGATTATGATGAAAATGATAAATTGTGGTTGATTCTTTTTTTCTTTTGTTATTGATTGTAGTATGAATATGGAAGATTGTAGTATGAATATGGAAGAACATTTAGATGCTTTGGAAATAGTTTCGGCAAAGGGAGATAGGCATGTATCTAATAATTTGAGTGATAGTCGAACTATAAACTTTAGAGGCAGTTTTAATGATGTTGAAACGTTATACAAAATTGTAGTGAAAGATAATCCGATAGCGTCTGTGATAATTATGGGTTTTCTTCTGTCTTTGAGTTTAACTTTTCCAATGCGGATAAAGGTTTAATTGAATCCATAGCTGAGAGATGGCGGAAAAAAACCAAGATCTTCCATTTTAGAGAATTTGAGCTTGGCCTCCTTCCTTTAGATTGGTATATGTTAACGGGAATTCCCATTGGTAACCCTACGAAAAATCAAGTAGTTCTGCCGGTATTGGGTGAGCTAACAGTTGCTGCTTTGGTGTTTTGGTCATTTTCTTATTACGGGTTCTAGTGGAAGAGTAGATAAACGTTGGGTTTTGTTGATGGATAATTTGGATAAAGTTGGGGAATATGATTTGGGTTTAGCTTCCTTAGGTAATACCTATAAATTTCTTGATGGATGGTCAGAGAATGAGAAGGATTTATCTGGCATGGTTATGGTACTTGAGTATTGGTACTATTATTACTTCCGTAACATGCAACCTTTGCTTTTTCATACACCTTCCGGAGAACACTATGATCTTTTCCCAAAGATTAGTCTCTTCAAGAAGACTAACAATAAATCAAGGAAGCGAGGCCAAAAGGATACGAAGAAACACTCAGTGTCCACTGCAAGAGCACAAATTGGCACTAGAACCAGTGCATTATGTATTTGGCATCCATGGATAGGTAGTGAGTATTTTGTGGGAGAATATTATGAATATGCTCTGCAGTTATACAGAGTGAGAGTTGTGTTTTATGACCTAGAAAAAAACTACAAAAGAGTTAGTTATTATTTGGCTGAACGATTCCAGAGGCAGGTAGAAGGTGTGATTGTAGTCCTAGGAAATCCTTCAGAGTTGGATAGAGTTGGAGACAGGGAGATTGTAGGTGTATGCACCGAACATTATTTGGAAGTTAATGAGGATCAATATAACAGGTGGTGGAAGACGCATAATGTTGGAGCTTATATCACTGAGTCATACCATTCACAAAATATCGATGAGATAGCAGTGGGTAGCCAAGCTGTTCCTATCCATTTGTTACCTAGTCATCCGCCTTCTAACATGATGCCACGGACCTATACTTATGACATACGGAATGATCCCATGTCACCGTTGCCGGAGATAGATTTCACTTTACCATTCATCAATGCAGCTGGTGTTGAAGAGAGATTAGAAGTACCAAGGCAACGTTGTCCGTATAACTTTTCTGCGATGGGTTTGACAATGGTAAGTTCATTCACATTTTTTTGCATTTTCATTTTAAGTTTCTTGATTGCAGCATCACTAAACCTATCTACTTTATGCTTGTAGGATCATTGCTTCAGTTTTATGTCACAACAATATGAATTCTACAGTGGAGCTCATCAAGTAGTACCAAGGGAGTCAAGGCGCATTTATGCCTCAAGTTCATGTTCCTTATCCGGCAAATCTTCTTCTTCAATACCATCTGCATATTACTCACAACCAATTAATCAAGAAGATCTCACATTGGGTGGTTAATTTAATCAATGGCCTTCAACTCAAGGATGTTACCATCCTAGTCATGAAGATGGAGCAACTACATCACACAATCAATAAAAACCAATCAACCAAGGAAATGAATTTACCGATGCGTTGTTGTTTGATACAGAACCTAACATTGTTTATAAAACTCAATACACCCAACCAATCCGTCGCTACTTTGAGTGAATGAATGTACTTGTAGTATTTTATGAAAACATATGGATTGTGGTTTCTTTTTTATGGAGTGTTCAAAAACATATGGATTGTGGTTTCTTTTTTATGGAGTGTTTATGAAAACATATGAATTGTGGTTTCTTTTTTATGGAGTGTTTATGAAAACATATGAATTGTGGTTTATTTTTTATGGAGTGTTTATGAAAACATATGGATTGTGGTTTTTTTTTTTAATGGATTGTCTTAATTTTGTTATATTAGGTACATTATGCAAGGAGCTTTGAGAAGAATTTTGTTCGGTCTTCCACATAATGAAGATGATACTGAGCAGAATGTTCTAGCAGTGGCTACGCTTTTGGAGTCATAGAGGAGGCAAAGACTACATCAACCCATCCCCAATGAAGTAAAGGAACGTCAGGTGGTGCACAGAAACCGTGTAGATGCCAATGCAAGGATAATGCATCAATACTTCAACTTCAGGTGTACTTATGGGCCAAAAAAGTTCAAAGGTCGGTTTGCTTTGCCTCGTCCTCTTTTTCTGAGAATTTTAGAGCAAGTTTGTGATTTTGACCATGATTTTCGTCAAAAATCCGATGCTTGCGGTATTCTTGGCCATTCTCCATATATGAAAATGATTGTCGTGATGAAATATTTTGCCAAAGGAATTGCACCAGATTCTCTAGATGATTACACACAAATGGCAGCATGCACTATCTACTTTTATGTTAAAAAGTTTATGGATGCAATTATTTGGATCTATAATGGTCGATACATGCGTCAACCTACCGCTCAAGATACTGAGAGGATTTTGGCAGAGAATGAATCTCGTGGGTTTCCTGGGATGCTTGGTAGTGTGGATTGTTTTCATTGGGCATGGAGAGCATGTCATGTGGATCAGGAAGTATCCCACGTGAGCTATAAGTAAATTCCCACGATTGTTCTGCAGGCGGTAGCTATTATGATAGATGGATATGGCATGCCTATTTTGGGTTGGGTGGACAGAATAATGATTATAATGTCTTGAATGCTTCGGGTTTGTTCGATAGAGAACTTAATGGTGTAGAACCTCCTTGTCATTATCAAATCAATGGAAGAAACTACAGTACGAGGTTGTAGATGAGGAAAAACGATTTGCTAGTTTTTACGGAATTGAAGAGTCGACCGTGTGGAGACTCCTTGAACCGAAAAAAATGTTGAACCTCACACAGATGCACTGCAAGAAGGGAGTACTTTAAGTTCGAGAGATCAATCTATAGGACTCCGGCCTAAACCAAGAACAAAGGCCGTTCCAGAGTCAATTCGGTTACAAGAGAGGATGGGTTGATTTGTAGGAGGGAAGCTGAGAAATGTGTGAGATCAATGGTGATCTGAGATTATAGGTGTGTTGTGAATTCAGCGTGAAAATGCTCTGAATGATTGAGTTTTGCCTGATTGAGAGTGATTTCTGTGAGTTCGTGTAGACGAAAGATTGTCTGTATGAACTTTGATAAGAAATTGCTCGTTTAGGCGAATGTTGTTCGAATGTTCGAAAACTCTTCGAATTGTTGTTGTTTCAATCAGGATTCAGAGACATTTTATAATGCCTAAGTTGAAAACACCATGATCCCATGAAGTGTGACAGTTGCTGGAATCAGAGAGTGGAGAAGTGGGAAACCATGTTAAACCAATTACTCATCGTGCGGAGACTTGGTTAATTTTCCACCCACTACTTTGCTGACTCTTCCAACTGATTGCATGACTTGCTCACATTCTCATCGTAGGTGAACACATGTGCCGTAGACCACCAGACCAAAACCCTAGTTAATATCCTCCCATGTGATACGATTGAAATCTCGTGATTGTGGAGTCAATTGCTGACTTTATGGGACGATGAGTCCGTGTAGTGCTGAGTTGAACATGATTACAAAATGTTCTGAAACTCATGAATTAAATAAATGTCTGCTGAGACGAGGTATCATTATAACCTAAAACGAGCAAACTGTGTTGCTGAATTATCGAATATTGATAGTTGAACCAATATTCTTTGATCTGAGCAAATATTGCTAGTCTGAGCGAATATTGCTAACTTGAGTGAATATTTTGAGCAAATATTGCTCGTTTGATGAATTTATTGGTAGTAGGACCCAATAAAATATTAATTTAATTTACTGACTGCTGGGTCGAGCAAAATAAATAAAAATGTTAAACATGGAATCAACATAAAATTATCAGAGTGTTTGAATCTGCTTAGAATCACGTTCTGCAGAGCTCTGGATTCAAAACCCTAATTTTACCGAAATGATGATTTATTGCAAATCAATACAGAGTGACACAGGGACCGGCTACATGGGATGACGGGTTCACCATGTATCGCCCAAATGCTCGAATGAGCAAAAATACCAAAGTCTCCTGAGACCAGTTGGTGAAAGAATGAATAAATGCTGGTTTCATCGTTTACTGAATTACTGCTGGGTTCAGTATTAGGTGATAAAACCTAGATATGAGAGATAGGGAACGACCAAGAGAGCTTGGGACCGGCTCTTGGTGGTCACGGGACCAATTTTTGGTCATTTGAGCAATCCCCAGATTGATTGAAACCCTAATTAACGCCCTTTACTAGAATCAATGTAGAATTCTCATACGGACTCGGATTTTGATGGTCCGCCCCTCCATTCTATACGGAAAAGAATTTCCTATCTCCTATCATGGGAATATTTAGGTTTTAAGCTCGTTCGGGAGGTGAAAACAGCCCGAGAGTAAAACTTAGGAAGAATTCAAGGGGCCGGTCCCATGGTATTTTTCCTAATTTTATTATGTTTTCATGATTTTAGAGAATTTTCATAAAATCAAAGAGATTTGTTGAAATCAAGGTATTTTGTTGAAATCAGGGAGTTTTCATGAAATCAGGAAACAAAACACCAAATAATAATAAAATAATGGGCATGTGGGACCGGCTAGGGCATGGACAGTCGGCTAGAGCCCGGTCCCACAAGTTTTTCCTAATTTCTTAATATTTTCTATGATTTTAGAGAAAATACATGAAATTAGGTAATTTTAGAGAAAATTCATGAAATCAAAGAATTTTCATAGAAATAACAAAATAATGGGGACGTGAGGTGTGGGACCGGCCGGCCGACGATCCCATGACACCTTTCCCTAATTTTATTATTTTTTGATAAAATCATGTGATTTAGATAAAAATACATGAAATTAGGTAATTTTCATGATTTTAGAGAAAATTCATAAAATCAAGGAATTTTCATAAGTTGAGAGAAATAATAAAATAATGGGGACGTGAGGTGTGGGACCGGCCATGGCCAAGGCATGACCGGTTGGCCGACGATCCCATGACACCTTTCTCTAATTTTATTATTTTTTGATAAAATCATGTGATTTAGATAAAAATACATGAAATTAGGTAATTTTCATGATTTTAGAGAAAATTCAGAAAATCAAGGAATTTTCATAATTTGAGAGAAATAATAAAATAATGGGGACGTGAGGAATTTTCATAATTTGAGGAATTTTCATAATTTGAGAGGAATTTTCATAATTTGAGAGAAATAAAATAATGAGAAGTAAACCTCTGGTGAGCCCAATCCCCTAGCGCTTTTGCTAATATTTTATTACTATTATTTTTCCTTCCTATTTTGCATAGGTTCTTCGTTCATTCATATTTTTTGAAATGCTCGTTCGTGCATTCAAAATGCTAGTATGTGCATTATTTGCTAATTACACTTGCACCATTTTTGTCAAGGCTTATTCGATGCTCAGATGCCTGTTTCGTTGAATATTTATCACTAACCCGAGGCATTCTGCTGGGAAGAACCATGAATTGAAGTGACGAAATATAATGAAGAATTGTAGAATATTGCTGGATATTCAGACGATTAAAGATGGCTCGTAGAATATTGCTGGATATTCAGACGATGGTTCGTAGAATATTGCTGGATATTCAGACGATTTCAGACAATTAATTGATGGCTCTATACTAGAAGAGCTTCATGTCTAGGAGCATTAATAATCTGAGGGTTGAGCAATATGAACTTGCTGGAGTGTCATATTCTTCTTGCATAGTCGGGGAAAACCTGGTTGCATCCCGAAGACGTTGTCGCTCTATACTAGCAGGCATGCTGTCTAGGAGCCGCCTAATCTTTCGATTATATACATTATGAGATGTGTCGTGGCCTCAACTGGGAGGCTACACATCTACATCTTCTCTGAGAGACTTTCTCCATCAGAGGTGGCATGAGCTTTCATGCATGGAGACATGAGTCTCGATACTCTGAGATACTTTCTCCATCGGAGGTTTACGACATGAGCTTTCATGCTTAGAGACATGAGTCTCGATACTCTGAGAGACTTTCTCCACCAGAGGTTTATGGCATGAGCTTTCATGCTTAGAGACATGAGTCTCGATACTCTGAGATACTTTATCCATCAGAGGTTTACGGCATGAGATTTCATGCTTAGAGACATGAGTCTCGATACTCTGAGAGACTTTCTCCATCAGAGGTTTACGGCATGAGCTTTCATGCTTAGAGACATGAGTCTCGATACTCTGAGAGACTTTCTCCATCAGAGGTTTATGGAATGAGCTTTCATGCTTAGAGACATGAGTCTCGATACTCTGAGAAACTTTCTCCATCAGAGGTTTATGGCATGAGATTTCATGCTTAGAGAAATGGGCCTCAATACTCATCCGGTTGCCGAATCTGGAGTATAATTTTACAATTTTACCCCTTGTCGAAAATCCACCATCTACAGGGGTACTACATAGGAGATGGAGCATATCATATGTATGGTTGTCTTGTGCAAGCATACAAACCCGCATCAAACAATTCGGAAAGTATTTTGAATCGATATCAAGAAGTAAAACGGAAAGACATTGAACGTGCATTTGGTGGTCTAAAGGATAAGTTTGGTATTATATTGAAACCATGTTGTTATTATAAAAAATCGGATATAAAGGCAATTATGAAGGGGTGCTTGATAATGCACAATATATGTGTTAAAATGGAATATCGCAATGAGGAATGGGGGAAGATAACGGGACAAGAACCTCAACCGCCAATTCAAGGAATGTAAGGCTACCTCCTCAAGTATTGTACAAGTCGACGCATTGGGCGGACTTCGCGAAGAACTCGCTACGCACATTTGGCTACGACATGGAGATGGGTTGAGAGATGGAGATGTTCTGGGTATAGTGATGGATGATGCCTTACCGGAAGTTCATGAGGGTATAAGCGACGTTAATACCGATGAAGACCAATATGACCCTCAAGAAGATGGAACATTTTATGAGAATGGAGAGTAAATTTCATACTCCATATTTCAATCAAGCACATTTTCATTAAGTAGACAATTTAATTAGTTCTTGCAATATTTAACTAGAACTTCATAAATACTTCTTTATGCATGATCACAATTACATTACATATTTAACTAAAACTTCATAATACTTCTTAAATACGTCTTCATATTTAACTAAAACTTCATAAATACTTCTTCATGCATATCCTTCATAACCAAGCATCTCCAAAGCGGTGACATGAATGAATGGCATTCCATATTCCGTTTGGTATAAAGCCATATCATCTTCACGATTACCATTTGATTCCCTTAATGAAATGACAAAATGCTTGCAATAACTCTTGATGGTTGATAACCGAGTTTGTAGTTGTTTTTTTGCATCTTTCATTACCATTGATTCTCACAAATTCTTCAACAACTTGTCCCCAAAAGGAGTTGGTTGTTTGAGACTTGTCGAGGGGATTTGTGTTGATAATCTTGCGAAAACTTCTCACCAAGTCATTGTCTTCGTCAATTGAGAATGCAACCATGCTTGAACTTTAAATTAAAAATTTAGAAGTAGAAGAAGAGAGTGAAACTTCACAAGTTTGGGGTGGGGATTTTGAGTTCATGTATTGCGTTTATATAGAGAAGAAATGATATGAGTTTGGGCTGCAAAATGTAGCCGTTAAGAGAACGGATAGTTTTTGATCTAACGGCTCATAGAGCGCAGCGCTGGATGGTTCAGCGCCCCACGCTGGACAATTCTGCACCAAATGTTGTACCATTCAGTGTTTCTCTTATCAGCCATCAGATCAAGATGATCGTTGCATTTTCAATGACTCAGATTTATTGCCCGTTTGAAACCTCAACAGCTAGATTTTCAGGCTTCCCTATAAATTGAGAACCACTTCTCCTTCATCCCTCACACCAAAATAAATTGATTCTATTTTCTTCATTGATTTTCTTCTTCTTCTTCTATTTTTTTCATACAAAATATGGCACACTTTCAAACAAAAGAGGATGATGCACTAATTATCTCTTGGATTATAGCAAGTAACGATCCGATTAGAGGAAAAGATCAAAAAAGTTCACAACTTTGGAAGAGAGTTATGCTAGAGTTCGTTAAAAGATGGCCAGAAGGTACGAATAGGGATAAAAAAAAAGTCATTGCAATCAAGGTGTAACACGTTGAGAGGCGAAGTGAGGAAATATGTTTCATTCATAAGACCTTACTTCCGCAATAAACCTTCAGGATTGAATGAACAAGATTATGTAAGTACCGTTAAAAAAATGATGTTTTTTTCTCTTCCAAATATATTTCATTCATTAATAAGACACTAATACATTTTGTTTTTCATTTTTTTCCGCAGTACCATGAAGGAACACAAAATTATCAAGAAGCAACCGGCAAATGTTGGATACATGAATCGGTTTTCCAGCTCCTGAAGACCTATCAACCAGATTACAATCCAGGGTTGAATAATGATGTTGGACCTATTCAAGCAACTTAACCTAGTACTTCAGCTCCAGTAACTATGGATGAAGATTTGGAGGATATGGCAAGGTTTGGAAGCTCACCATCTACCCAAGGTTATGATACCTTAGACATATCGCGTAGAAGACGCTATTTCGAACAAACGAATGATGTTAGAAGTGGCGGAAGAGATAAGGCAAAGAAAAAGGCTCGTGAGACTAAAGCATCGGAGAGAGCGGATGATAAAATGGACAAGCTCATACAACTTCTTGAAAATGCACAAGCACAAAGGGTGGAAAAGTATGAAACCGAAGAAGAGTTCCTTAAGAAAAATTTGGAAAACACTACAATCTTGGCACAAACCCAACAAAGGGAATCCGACTTGAAGATCCTACGCCAAAATTTGAATGAAGTACAAGAATAGGAGATACCCCTTTACAAGAAATGGAGGAACGATATTTTGGTTCGTAATGGCTTTGAACCAATCCCCTAAATTATGAGTGATATTTTAGTTATTAGAAGTTCATTTTCAAGTTTGAATTAGAAGTTAATTTAGAAGTAGGATTTCAATTTCAATGTACTTTTTAAATTTTTAGAAGTAGGATTTTAATTTTAATGTACTTTTTAAATTTATAGAAGTAGAATTTTAATTTCAAAATTTTTTGTAACATTTTTTTGCAATGTAATCAAAAAATTTCTTAGTTTGCCAAATTTTAAGATTTTGAAACAAACAACCATTGGAACAAATTGTCAAACTTTTCAAAATTCAAAATTTGAAAACATAATTGTCTGGTGGTGTAACATGAGTATGAGAAAACAAATAATGAAAACAATATAAAATTTAATTACTGAAGGAGTGAAAAGTAAAAAAAAAAGGTCAAGCGTTGAATGATGCAGCGCCAGCCTGTGGCGCGTTTCCATACAGCGCTGGAGATTGGCGCTGAACCATTCAGCGTAGATGCTTGGAATATTCTTTCGGGCGTTGTTTTGTTCTGCGAAAAGGTACTTTTCCTTGCGCTGAATCATTCAGCGTAACTCTCTAGCATGCTAGATCACATGCTAGCAACTGGTAGGAAAGAGAACTGGTGTTAAATTTTTTGCCACACTTTTATTTTGGAATTGCAACACTTATGTGCTAATCTAGCATCTCCAATCTAGCCCATAAAACTAAGTCTTAAAATTGAAAGTGAGTGAAAGCATGGAGAGGGTTAGAGAGACTTTTCTTTCCATGAAGAAGAAAGAGAAAACCAAAATATAAAAAGTAATTCCCCTTCGGTCCCTCCCACTCTCCCTTATGTTTCTACTGATCTCTTTGTAATTGACATGTGTACGACATGCTTTTCAAATCTATCACAACACCCAATGGTTTGAGCAAGACGCAGACACTAGTAAATTCTCGAAAAGGTAGGACGCGGAAACATATATAAATATTTTATTTATATATACAATCATGTATTTATACGGTAAAGTCAAGTATTTCGATCCTGAAAATAAAAATAATGCTACAATATGTTTTTATTTTTGTATAGATTTCAAAAGAAAATAAAAGATTGTTTGTTTATACACGCCAAGGTCAAGCAATCAATCACTGTTAAACACATGGATATGTAATTAATTAATTAATGTTTCTATTACATTTCGTTAAGTTCATTATTTTGTATTCTAATCAGATGAATTGGTTTAATGATTGATCTAAATGTTTGTCTTTCTTCATTTAGTTAATAGTAATAAAATAAAGGAAGAAATTTAAATGAAAATGAAAAAAAAACACGTCAAATCCTAGTCATCGGTGCGTCTGAACTAGACGCGCGCAGGATGTGCAAAATGCAGCGTTCGTGCAACCTAGAGCAAGGAAAACTCTTTTAGGCACTAACAATATTATTCAAGTAACCTAAAGATGCTAAAAGTAGTATTAAAAATCTAGGCACTCTAGGAGCAGAATTTAACTAACGGGTTAAGCTAAACCCGAGAAAAGTTTGGAATCTCACACCACCCATCACCCTTCTATTATTTCGTCCAATCAGAACGCTTGTAGCTTGCATGCTTCTCTGCCAATAACTATCCAATGTAGGCTAGTCGAGCGGCCCAAAATCCCATTAAAATCGAATTAATTGCCATGTCAGTCGCGGATTTATCTCAACCACTCAATTTAGCTGGATGATTTGACCTTTTTAGATTCGATATTGGTCGACCAATGAGGTTCCGTGACCACTATCGGTCATCCCTCTCCTAGATGTATCGATAACATCGTCCACATCTTGTATGTACAGTTCCCGGCAGCCATCCAAAGAGGGCCGGTCGAGCTGCCCTAAAGTTTGCTGATTGCACATTCGTCTGACCATGTGATCCGCAGGTGCCAAACACTTTTAAATGTCGATTAAGACCTTCATGACTAATTCAGGAAGGATCTACACAATGATGCTTTACATGCATCGAATATTTTTGAGTTGCTTGCTTGTAAACGATGTTTCACATGTATCGTTGTCTATTTGAGCTACTTGCTTGATTTAGGATATCAGTTATATAAATAATTTAATTAATTAATTATTTATTTATTTATTTAACCTAAAGCACCATGTGCTATTTTCTGAGTCCTACTCACGGCAAGTACCATTCTTATGACTTGACTTGTCACTTATGACCACCTGCTACCTAGCTTGTGCATGATTGGTCGAAATACTTCTCTACTTGTAGCCCTTACATACAAGGCCCACGACACATGTTAGTTGCTGTGATAATCACATATTTATTCCTCCACCCCTTATGACCACTTCTCACATGACATGATGGTGGGATCACTTAGAAACTATTGACCTTCACATTACTAGTTATAACACGACTTGCTCCCATGTCATATTGACTTCACCATATAGGTGAGCCTAGTCATGCAGGTAAGATTTAACCTTGCAGGTGCGCATTAGTCATGCAAGTGACCTAGCTATGCAAGTCACAACTAAGTGTTGTTTTCTACCAAAATACTCGAGACATCAAACATGTCACAAATTGGGGGATGTTCATCAAGGTATTGGTCTGGCGGTCTATAGCATGTGGTGTGCAACACACCCATTATGAGAAAGTGACAGGAAGATAATATAATTAATGAGTAGAGGAGAAGTGGTGCATAACCGTCCAGTCCTACATTCACAACAAGAACACAATTTCTGTAGCTTTTATACGATCTTCACTTCTTCACTACTCCACTTCCTACGAGATCAGGATGTTCACTATGACTTACTATAAAATAGATTTTCAATTTATTGAATGGACAATCAATGCAAGTATCCAGAAAATACAAAGAACTTACAACTTACCATTTTTTGCAAGCAAGTTCCATCCTCTAAGATAAGTCATACACAATCACACCTTACAAAGCATGTATCTCTGATCTCAACACCTTTTGATCTTCTCTCCCTAAGATCAACCCTTCTCCTTCATTTTGTGACCGAAGCAAGACTGGAACGGTCATTTCTTGGTTTAGGCCAGAATTGTACAAATTGATTTCTCGAATCTAAAGTAATCATGTGCAGTACGTTTGCTTAGGGCCTAGACTCTTTTCTCATCAACCTACCCATTTTTACTCTTTTCACCAGAATCGGTTTTTACCCTACAACACTTGTTTAAATTAAAGATAGTAGATTGGGGAATTTTATTGCAGAAAATTGCGTACTCGATTTTGGGATGTAAAGATGAGAAAATAGTGAGACGAAAAAAATATTGTGCATAAATTTACCCCTCAGCTGACTAAAATCTACAAAGCCATGGGCAAAAGAAGAAAAAACGTGGAGGGACTACTTAGACTTTTCCTGTCAAACTGGTGAAAATGGACCTTTTCTTTATTATAGCATATTAGAATATAACATGTGTCGTAACGACATGACTCGATAATAAGTAATTTCATATATTCTAATTTTACTTATTAAATGACATGATAATTGGTTCCAGTATTTTTTTAAAATTTTTATGCGTTTTAATCGAGTTTATTCGATCAACCACGTTTTATACTATATAATGTTACCCGTTTTCACAAAATTAACATAGTCTAATATTGCTCACCAATACCCGCCACCACCAAAAAATCGCATGATACCATTTCTTTCTTCACCATCACCCAGTGACGGAGCCAAGGGTTAACTAACCTGGTTCTAGCCGCCCTAAATTTCTAGTAACTATATAAAACGATTTAATTTTTTCCTATAAATTGTACTTAGCAAGGTTTAGTCCACTAGAGTTTACATGTTTCTTAAAAAAAAAAAAAAAAAAAAAAAACCTTGAATGTCAATTTTCGAGTCCGCCACACCCACCACCATTGTCGCACATCCCCTGTAGGTTGTTGGGCGTAATTTTATTTTTCAATCACAAACGCCGTGTGTGAGGTTTATATTAAACAAAATTAGGTCGTCAACTAATTTATTCCATTGTATTTTTCTCTCCGAGTTATATCCTCTTTTGTATTGCAATCATTTTTATTTTAGCATTAAAATCCATGATTTATGGATATGGTACCAAAGAAGAGGGGATACCGTTTGGGTGATCCAGCAGTCATGAGCATTTTGTCTTATATGATTTGATATCATCCCTGAAATATGTGGCATTTTCCTTTATCAATCATGCTAAAAATAACTAACCATATGTTTCACGATACAATGTCTACCACTATTCATCAACACCCACCACCGCTACTTCTTCTCACCACCACCAGGGGTTGAGCCAGGATTTTGAGGAAGGGGGAGCAAAAATTCTTTCCAAGTTGGATATGGGTGCAAAATGGACCAAAAATACCAAAAGTAATTATAATTGGGCTTGGCTCCACCCCTGACCACGACTAACCGCCATCGCTTCCACCATCGGGTCCGTATCTTCTGTGGCAAACGAAAGGTAAGCCACTTGTGCCAGGCCAATAGCATTGCGATATCCGTTCTTTTTCATTTGGAACAGCAAAACCTGTTGTACGTAGTTTCCTTTTTCCTCTTCTCTCATTTAGGAAACAAAATCAAAATCAAACTTACTGCTATTACTTGGCATGTTCCAGTGAAATCTGTAAAGGATAGAATAAATGTATACCTTTAGTTGGACCACCAACCGTAATCACAACAGAACTCCCCATGTATTTTTTTTCAAGATCAAAAATTGAAATTGGGAGATTAGATAAGAAATTGAAGATTGTTCTTACTTCACTTGCAAAGTGTGGTTCTTCACTCTTTATTATACCAATAAATAAATTGAGTTTTTTTTTTTGGATATTGTCGGATAATTCAAGGTTTCTCGTGTTGTAATTGAGAGAGTGATGACAAAGTAATGAGAAAGCGAGAGGAAATTGAGATTTGATGATGTAAGATCTAAAAATAATGGCGGATATTCTCTGCTGACTAAATCATGGGATGTTATAGTAACAAATGATGATGAGGAGGAGAACCAGATCAATTATCTCTTTGTGCAGAGGTGTATGGCAGTAATACCAGTAGTAGGAGAACTATTATGTTGATGAAATTGAACAACTGGATGTTAACCCCCACGTTGATGTTTTTCCTGAACACATCGATCTTCTCATTTTCCATAATTTAGTGATTATCTAGCTTTGGATATGAATGCAAATCTTTTTTTTTTTTATCAGTCAGCTGGGATGAACACAAATCTTGGTAGAGTTATTTGTGTTTCCTAAACTGAGAGGAGTGCAAAAAGGAAACCACAACCCGTTTTGCTGTTACAAATAAAAGAGAACAGGTGTCGCCACGCTATTGGCCTGACACAGGTGGGTCATATCTCTTTTGGCACAGAAGATACGGACCCTCCACCACCCACAACTGTCACTAATGTCAATTGACATTATTTTTATTTCTATCAAAATTATTTATTATAATTTATTATTGTACTAGGTATCACACGGGCCTACGGCCCGGGCTCAACTTTTTCGATCATTTTTTTTTACATGGTTTGTTTATAATCAACTTTTAACATTAACGTTTGTGTAGTATATATTGATAACAAAAGTTCATTATCGGCGTGTAGATTAATTGGGGACTGTGGCTTCTTGTTTTATTAAACGGTCAAATCAGTCGCGGCCTTAGAAAATATAGAGTAAAATGTAATACACACATTGAAGTAAGTAGTGATAAGGTTAAAATATAGGCGGTTGAGCCTAGGGGTGCAAATTTTACCAGGCAGCCCAAGGCCCTGTACCGTCCGCCGTGTCTCATGGCAGCCCATGAGTGCCCGCTTCCCTTTACGGGCTTGCCCGACCTAGCCCATTTAAATATGAGGGCCGGCGCAGGCCACAAGTAAAATTTCCTTGCCCGACCCAATATCCGACCTATTAGCCCTTCATTATTACCTGTCTTGTTAGCTCGTCAATATTACCCATTTACCTTGCCTAAATGGCTGTTTTCATTTTCTTATCCTAGAATATACTCGGTATAGACACTTGATACTTCCAATCCTCATTGTTTAAATCTGCATTTTTCAACTTTTATTTCACAAGATTTATATATGCTAACCATATATAAGGCATTTTCCTATCTACTGTGTGTCTCTTTGTGTTTGTTAACTTTTTTTGAATCACTAAAAAAGTTTTTTTTTTCCTTCAAAGGTTTAGTTATTTGAATGAACTAATTTGATTGGAACGTCTTAAACATGACTAAACCTCATTGAATTGCTCATGACTTGTGTATTATTCCTTTCTTTTTATTTTTGAAATATATGTATTAATATTCAAAGCCCGTTCGGCCCTACCCGCCCGAGCCCAAATAATATAACAGGCTTGGGCAGGCCACGAGTAATTTATGTAGATAAATAGCCCTATCCGCCCGACCCTTTTAGTTTGTTGGGTAATAAATGCTCTTGCCCGCCCTATCCAGTCCCATTTAATAATTAGGCCAGGCTACCCGGCCTGGCCCAATTTACACTCCTAGTTGAGCCTATAAATTAGTCTGGGTCTGTGATCCCGGTGTCTTGTTGACCGAGTTAAATGAGGGGTGGATTAGAAAATTTTAGGTCAAACATAGTCCTCATATAAAAGTGTTGAGCCAGGTGTGCTCATCGGATTAAATTAACCGG
Source organism: Papaver bracteatum (assembly GCA_023529315.1). NCBI lineage: Eukaryota > Viridiplantae > Streptophyta > Magnoliopsida > Ranunculales > Papaveraceae > Papaver > Papaver bracteatum. The sequence continues at coordinate 171,402 of JAJJWX010003050.1, forward strand.
ATCGTTGGGTTAAATTAACCGAGACCTATATCCCTAGTCGTCGTGCCAAATTAGCCAGGGATGTCGCTTAAATTATATTGGAATAACAAATAACAATAGCCATATTGATGCTTATTCGTTTTCGCACATTTTTTATTACTAAAAAGAAGAACCATTTTTAGGGATCATGGTTTTGGTGTGGGGGGGTGGACCATGGTCTTATTAGGCTAGCCTCCCTGTACTTATAAGAGATGTCCTAAAGTTAGGTAAATACACATTTACCCTTTACTTTAATTTAAATTAAAACTAACCTGATAATTATATAAATTTAATCATATATCTAATCTAAATGAAACTATTAACCAAAATCAAAATCAAAAAACAAAATTAGGGGCGAATAAAAAAAAAATAGTTTCGAAAATAAATAAATTATTCTCTTCTTCTTCTCTATTTCCCCGACGTTCCTCGTTCGATTGAAAAATGAGCATTAACCATCAAAATGAGTTGAAAATGGAAGTTCCAGAGAGAAGTTCGGCTAGGAATTATGTGGAAAAAAAATTGTGGAACTAACCGAACCTAATGGAAATGATGAACATGAAGAACAATTTGGTTATTTTGCAAAAATAATTCCTAACCGAACAGCAGTTCGGTTACGTCACAAAAACATTTCCTAACCGAACCCTAATAATTCGGTTACGTTGCAAAAAACATTTTCCAACCGAACCTTAGTTCGGTTATTTCGCAAAATATTTTCCAACAAACATCAGTTCGGTTAAGATGCAAAAAATATTTCCTAACTGAACCCTAATAGTTCGGTTACGTTGCAAAAATCATTTCCCAAGCGAACCTTAGTTCGGTTATTTAGCAAAATATTTCCCAACAGAATATCAATTCGGTTAAGTTGCAAAAAACATTTCCTAACCGAACCCTAATAGTTCGGTTACGTTGCAAAAAAACATTTTCGCAAAATATTTCCCAACAGAACATCAGTTCGGTTAATTTGCAAAAACATTTCCTAACCGACCCTAATAGTTCGGTTACGATGCGAAAAACATTTCCCAACCGAACCTTAGTTCGGTTATTTCGCAAAATATTTCCCAACCGAACATCTGTTCGGTTACGTCGCAAAAGAAATTTCCCAACCGAACTAATCACTCAATTATTTAGTTTAACAAAAAGTTAACCTTCTTCTCTCAATTATTTAGTTTTTTTTTTTTGATTTAATCTTACACTAATCACTAATTATGTTAACCTAATGATATAACTAATCATTACACTAACTTAATTGAAATGGATAATTTTGGTATTAATATAAATATTTAGATAAGGGGTGATCTAGATTTACTTCTAATGTCTTACCCAAAATAAAACAATGGTCCCAAAATAAAAAAGACTGGTCCCCAAAAAACCGTTCAAGAAGAACTGATTCTTCTGTAACGGGCGAGGTTGTGTTTAGTTCCTAGGCCCGGACCATTAGGAATGGCCCATTATTTCGTTTGTCATGTCATGGTAGTTCTGTTTTGTTAGTCAGACCTAGTGGTGAGCATTGGGCCCATAATTCGCGGGTTTAACCGGGACCAACCGTATATTTGCAGATGGATGCCCGGACCATTCGTCAATGGATTGGATGTGGATGAGATTTTTGAAATCCAACGGATTATGGATTGGACCCAGATGCAACCTTGAAAATCCGTTCGACATCCATACCCATTAGATTAACGGCGTTTGTATAGTTTCTAGAAAATATATAGATAGTATTGGAATTTTTAAGGTGTTTGCTTGGAGTGTTGTCCATGACACTTCTATATTTATACAAATATATAAAATGTGTAGGTTCTATAAGAAGTCATCTACAATGGCTTTATTTTTTTCATTACAGATTTTAACTAACACAAATCCAATGGATTATCCGTACCCAATCCTTTCATCTGTGTATCCATTAGATGCAAATCCGCTGGATGTTGGATTGAATGCGGATGCCAAATTTAAAATCCGTGGTGAATTGGATTGGATGCGGATGAGATAAAAAACCGGTCCATACCGGCCCATGCTCACCCCGACTCAGACCATAGTAGTCTGGGCCTGCTATTAGAGATGGGTATTTAGTTAGTTGTGTTATAATAACATATTTAGATAGTTGGGCCATAATATCCGGGGCCGAAAGTCCTAGTATTTAGTTACTCGGTCATAGACTCATAGTAGCTTGCTTAGTTTTTCGGGTCCCAATAGGCCCGGCCATTAAGAACTGTCACCATGTTTAGTTGGTCGGATTATTATTTGTTAATATTTCTTCTAATTTATTCAACTTTCAAGCCAACTGATAAATACCCGTACTCATTCCACATGCCGGGAAAAACACCTTTTGTATATTCATCTCTCTCACGTAGTCGGACTTTGCAATGGGGTTTTTTGATAATAATTCCAATATGAGGTACTGTCCGATAAAAGTTGATTTAATACTGCATGTGGAAGTAGCCCAATGGAAGGCCTTAATTTTTAAGTCAACGATGATAGCCTCCACTCTTTTATTCTTCCCGGTGAAGCTTCTAGCATTCCTTTCTAGACAGACATTCCAATAAATGCTCGCATGAAGGCTTTTTCAAATCTCCTTACAGTTATTAGAGTTAGTATACTTAATCCAATACTTGAAGAGGTCCAATAGGGAAGCAATGAACGGGAGAAGAGCATTAGCTTACCATAACTTGTAAAGACATAATCTCAAAACAGATAGTTACCACAGCTTGAGATGTCTATCTATGAGCTTACTGTTGTTAAGAGCTGGACATCTGAAGCTCCAAGACATCTTTCTACCAATGCTCTAACCAATAGCCAAAAAAATCTTTGAATTCCATTTGACATCACAAAAAACTTGTGTCAAGGTCTGCATTTGTCTTCCCTTAAAGAATAACAAATGAGTTTGTCGTTATATTACATTTCAGGATTAACATAACAACAACAAATGTATCACTATTTTCCGCACATAAATAAAGAACCCATTTCATGAGTTATGCATAAACTTTCCCATTTGAAAAAACCTACAAACTCATTCTGATTCTCCCCACTTAACGGTAGCATCAATTTGAATCTTTTCCAAACAAACCCGGCTTTCTCTCCAATATTTCTCAAACCCAAAGAAAAAAACTGATGATAAAAGAAATATGTCTCAACAAAAACAACTTGTATTGCTAATGTTTTACCCACGTACATTTTTAAATCTTCTAAAGCTCCTAGCAATTCTATCCACGTACATTTTTAAAGCTTCTAAAGCTCCATTAAATCTTCGGATTTTTGTTGGGACATTCCATTGGTGATGTAGATATATCTCATTCCCGTAATGTGTATTAGACCTGTTAGTACAGCTGAGGTATAACGACACGCATTCACTTAATCCAATTGTTCAGAACAGTAGTGGCACGTAAAATGTTAATCCAACATAGTGACGTTAACCTTTCTCACACAATATAGGAAGCCCATGTTCAACCAATCCAAGATGTATTGTTGAATACATAACAGTACCAAAAAAGTAACATTCTAAATCACTTCATGTTGCTAACCCTGGTCACGGTCGGCGTAATTAGTTTATCCTTTCTAGTGACACTGCAATATTTTCAGGCATCTCAGTTTGCAAGATTTTAAGGTATCCACACCATTAGAGGGTATAGAAAATAATTGAATAGATTGAACATACGTTGGATAAATATGACTCATCCGAGAAATCTTCTGAAACCATCAGAAAAGAAATAACAAATAAAGTTAAAGATTTCAGGATAGTCAAAGACCAAAAGTATATATGAGAACCCCAACCAAGAACATGAATCACAATATAAGAATCCATAGTAGCCTAGGACGAAGCACGATGGTAGAATACAAAACCTTTTTGCATTCCCCAGGTGTTCTTTGTCCCCATCATAATTCTAAAGAAACAAATATAAAAATTACAATTAGGAGAACAATATTCTATGATGCATATATTACCAACATCACTTGTGTTATAAACATTTATCTTAGGAGATCCATTTCGGAATGACCATACACGAAAGCAGACTTGTGAATATTGCTTTGAAGAAGATTTCTTTCCTCCTCAAATTCTACTTACATTAGTTCTTGTTTTTCTGCATGCACGGCAGTAGAAAAATACTAAAAAATGTGTTCACAAACACCACATTTGGAGGAAGAATCGTAAGTGCATCTACATCATAACGGCATCTACGTAAATAATAACCAGACCACTACACACACAGAGGACGTAGAGGAACATACAGTTACTTGTATAGAGCATATGCACCCGCAGGTAAAAGTTACCTAGATTGTGCAAAAATAGAAAATTGTGTGTTTTATTTTCTCTATGCACCAATTTTAAGTCTGGGCCTACTCGATTTATGTTAGACTGCTACCATATGCCTAGACCACTATAGGCCTGCCTCAATTATTTCAGAAGCCTAACTACGTAGCAAATTGAAAAGATACAAAATAGAAAAAAGTTGAAAATCTAGATTACCTCCTGATACGACAACAAATAGCACAGCTACTCGAAAGACCTTTCCATTCTCCATAGAGCAAATGTGGCAGTCAGGGGGGTGGGGGGTGGAGGATGCATGCCTTCAACTCCTGATACGACAAAAACTAACGTAGATACCCATAAGACCTTTCCATTCTGGTGAGGGGTGGCAGATGCATGCATTGAACTCTTTCTGATATCTCTCTCGTCAACCATTTTTTGACATTTGGTAACTGTGTTGTTCGCATATCTACATGCCTATGAGATTCATTTAAGGGAGCACAAAAATCAGGCTAGAATTTATTGATTGTACTTATCAGTTTTTTGCTGCCTATCACTGGTTGGAGGCATTCTTCCAACTGACATCAGTATTCACTAACCTTAAAATTCCAAAATCATAGAGTGAAGCATTGCATGAATTACAATTTGTGAAAGGTTTATAACCAATGTGAAATAAATGGCACTGCTGGGATACGATATTCCTGTTGTTAAACAAACAATTAATAAAGACTTATATGACGATTTTCAAATCCAAGGTCATGAAATTCATTGATGTAATTATCTTAAAGCTGTAAGAATGGATGTAGCTGAGAAACCAAACCAAAATTTATGGAATGCTAACTCTTAGATCTATCCAAGACTTATAATTTCACCATACACTAAACAACTTCGCCCACAATTTGCAAAAATTATAAATGTAAGCGATTAAACCATTAATTTCAAGTATTCTTTTCTTTTACTTCGAAATGGTAAGAGGAAATTAAAACTTGCAAAATACCTTCACAGGTACTCAAACTTGGAAAAAACCTTCAGAGCAATGTTCTTCAACATTAACTAACAGTTGATGGTTTAGTAGAATACCTGCAACTCCAACGGCAATTCCTTGAAAAACTGAATGAAAATAAAGTGCACCATGAAGAACTCTTCAACAAAACTTCTGCTAGTTAAAGATGCGCTGACAGTAGTATTGTGCTTAACTTAAATTGCACCAGAGTATAGCCAAGAGTTTATTCATCGTACAACAAATCCACCATCAGCAGCAAGCAACAACCACTGCCACCCCCACGAACAAACCCCCAAATTATTCAAGAAATTACATACCAACATGAAATCAAAACACATTAGTTAGTATTTAAAGGGGAAATATGAACTTACACCAAGTCTACTGTTTTTTGGACAACCACTCCAAGAATTGCAATCAACCCATAACGTATATATATATCAATCTTTATATTGAATTCCTTCCACAGTCGGACTTGATTTGAATTTCTAAAGCCTGAAAAATCCCAAGGATTTTTAGCATTTGATCAATTAGATATACTAAGAATGAAAAAACCGAATTAGAAGCATAAAAAGCTTATGCTGATAAAACCCTAGGGTTTCACGAATAGCTTTTAGATCAAATTTTTTGATCTTCAACCTCAAATAATATTCCAAAAAGTTTTATTTGATCTTCAACCTCAAATAATATTCCAAAAATAATCACGAATGGTTTATGTTGATTATGTCTCGCAATTTGGGTCTAAATAGGTTTCAGAAGTGAAAATTCAACAAAAGGGGCAAGGTGGCGTACACAAAAATTTTGTTTGCTTTTTGTGAATAAAATTCCGTGTTTACATGCCTCCCCAAAACTCAATCCGAATTTACCCGAAGTTTCATAGCCGTCCACTAAAAAACTCAATCCGGAATACCTCAACCGTAGGATGATGGTCCTCGTTAAACGACGTCCGTCCGATAGCCCTGGCTATCATGGACACAAACCTCGTACCTTTTTATAACAATGATATACAAATTTTAATTAGGGAAACATTCATAATGAAAAAGATTAATAGATCATTTATTATGAGTAATCAGTCAAACATTGATTAATAAAACACTTTATAATGAAAAAAATTAATACATCATATATTATCAGCAATTAGTGAAACACTAATTAATAAAAAACTTATAATACTTAAGTTGAGAATAAACCATGACCTTAGATTTATCCCCCTTCTAGAAAAATCTAGATCGTTCTTTATCTAGCCTAACTTAGCCAAGCTCTGTTTTGTATTCTAACTAGGGCTTACGAAACGGGAAGTTCAAATATATCCATCATTTCATACATATCATAACTGTTTGCGAAAAATCGATCCAGTTGATCCAAGTCTAAATGTTTTTGAGGTTTTGGTTAATAAACATGTCCTTAGCCTCAAATATTTTAATATTATGTATGTAAGTCATACGATCTTTTAGGACAAACATAGTTAATCGTTGACCAACTCCTCAAATTCCTATGGGCCTATGGGTGGTAGAACACTATTTCATTCACTTCTTCAAAATAAAGTAGTGTCGTCCCTACTTCGAAAAGAAATAAATCATCGAAGGTCGTAAACTTAATTTGTAACAAAACTGAAAACAAAAAATTACTTCAAAATTAATCAGATTAATCTTACAAAATATGTTAGCTTCAAGAATTACTTTTCTCCCTTTGGTGATATAAATTATTCCAAATTTACATAGATTTGTGTTTATTCATTTTCCAAAAGTTTAATAATCTATAATTCTTGATCAATTTTGTTTCTTACCCACTTATCTTCTCTCTTTACCTATTACCAAGAACTATTTCATAGGCATGCATAATCACATGAAGTCAAGGAGAAATGGCAGAAACAGAAATCATGATAAAAAATGGGAATAGAGAGAAATATGAGAAACTAAATCAATTATAATTGATTCACATGTAGCCTTGTATATGGTCATTTTTTTAATAAGTTTCATCTTCTTTCCTGCCCCGACCCGATAATCTTTAAAACCACAGCTATTGATTTATCTTCTCCCTAGAAAAATATGTCCTTTAACATTATTTTTAATTTAATTTTTTTTCAAAAATAAAAGAAAAATCAATTTAAAAACTAATAAAAAAAACCCCAAGGGTAACTAAATAATTTATCTACCTTGGGACACCGTTCTCATCCCACTACCACTACTTCTTCCACCACCACCACCATTAACGTCATCACTCCACCATTCTCACCAACACCCACCACCATTATCCCCACATCCGATCCACCACCCCCGCCCACAATCACAACCACCATTAATGCCTACTTATTCAATATAAAATAAATTTATTGTGGTATTTGATTAGTTAAAGAAACATTTATTATGAAATATCAATTGAACATTTATTATTGAAAGTTAATTAAACTGATCAATCTAGAGTCGTAGATTTAATTTTTCCAAGACTGAATTCAGAGCATCCTTTATCTTGTCTAAGTTTTCTAAACTTTGTTTTATAAGCTAAGACTAATCTTATGGGCTAGATTGGAGTTGCTAGAATAGCACTTAAGTGTTGCAATTCAAAAAAAAAAAGTGTGGCAAAAAAGTTAACACTAGTTCTCTCTCCTACCAGTTGCTAACATGCTAGATAGTTACACTGAATGATTCAGCGCTTGAAAAACCACTTTTTCGCTGAATGGTTCAGCCCTGAGAGATTTATTTTTGATCTGACGGCTGAGATTATGGCTGTTCATGGTCGGTTTTGGTTCGGTTTCCAGCCAAACCAAAACCGAAACCAATACTATTTGTTTCCAAAAATCTAAACAAAACCAATCCATTAACCATTGGTTCGTTTTATAAATGGTTTTAGCCGGTTTCGGTTTGTTCCATTGGGTTAATGGAAAACCGACAGTTCAAATCTTTTAAAAAAATAACAGTTGAATTTTTTTAACCTACCTGCAGAATGTAATTAATGCACAAGCGTAGTTCATAACTCAAGTTTATAAGCATAGCTCAAAACATAAACATTATTGATTCAAAATACATAAACTCCAAGTTCTGCATGTTCCAAATTCATAACTCAGTTGAAGATTCTGGCAAATGCCGATTGGAGACGAAGAAAAGAAGAAGAGAAAAAATGAACTCGTCTGGGGTAAGGGTAGAACTTAGGTTTACAAAGAGTGAGATGGACGGGGTAGATTAAATCTATCTGATTTTAATCAACAGCCTATACTTATCGGTTTTCCATTGGTTTTTGGTTCGATATTTAGGTCAAACCAAAACCGAACCAGTAATGTCGGTTTTCAATTTTTATTACCATAACCAATCCATTAATAAATGGTTTGGTTAGGTTTCTTCATAATCGGTTTGGTTCGGTCCGGTTCCAGCGGAAAACCGAAACCATGTTCAGCCCTAGCTGAGATTTGAAGTACGGTTCAACGCTGGGCTGACGTGGAATGATAATCTAGATGCTATATTAGCACTCCCATAAGACTTAGGAGGTAGTCTTGACTGCTAATCTAGCTGCTAGACTAGCACCCCATAAGATTTAGTCTAAAGAGAGATTTGAGAAACTAAATCAACTCCAATTGATCCGCGTGTAGCCTTGTATATGGTCTTTCCTGCCCCGACCCGACAAATCTTAGAACCACAACTATTAATTAATCTTCTCCCTAGAAAAACTGGCCTTTACCTTATGACTCCTTTCTCATCCCACTACCACTACTTCTTCCACCATCACCACCATTAACGTCATCACTCCACCATTCTCACCAACACCAACCACCATTATCCCCACCGCCGATCCACCACACCCTCCCACCATCACAACCACCATTAATGCCTACTGATTTAATATAAAATAAAATTATTATGTATTGGATTAATGAAAATATATTTATTTGATTAATTAAAAAAACATTTATTATGAAATATCAATAGAACATTAATTACTGAAAGTTAATTAAACTGATCATTGTATAACGTAGATTTAGCTTTTCCAAGAATGAATCCAGAGCGTCCTTTATCTTGACTAAGTTGTCTAAACTTTTAGATAGGGGGTGCCAAAATTCTTGGCAAGTCAAATAGGGATGCAAAATGGACTTAGTAGCCCATTTTATGATAAAAAGACCCAAAATAGTTCAATTGGTCTTGGCTCCACCCCTGACCGCCACTAATGTTTTTGTTTCCACCACTTTTTGAGAACCGCCTCCACCACCCACTACTTCTTCCACTACCGTCTTTGATCTCGATGGATATATTTGTATCAAATTATTTATTAATGAAAATTTATATTTATTAAAAATAATTAATTAAGGGAATATTTATAATTACCAAGAATTAATAGATCATTCATTATGAGAAACTATTGAGACACTATTTAATAAAACACTTATATAATATTTAAGTTGAACAAACTACAACCTCAGGTTTATCTCCCCCCTAGTTAAATATTAGCCTATTTTTATCTAGCCTAACTTGTCCAAGCTTTGGTTCACAGTGCTAGATATTGACCTCCGTTATATATTCCGATCAACTATATATACGAAATATAACAGATTTTATTATGTTCAAAGACCAAGGATTTTATTCCTAAATACTCATGTTGGTGTAATGTTATTTATTTATTTAAAAAAATAATGTGATGCATTAGATCACTTAAATGTTTTAGCGATAAACTCGCCAAAAAAAATCTTGGTTTGCCGGAAATCCTTCAGATTGGGAAAATTACTCTTTCTACATTTTTTAATTACTCTCTCTCTGCATTTCTTAAGCTTTGTGCAAAATCCTATTTAGGCATCTAAATTAGGACGAAGAAAGTAAGATAATTATAAAACATTTATAAAGAGAGACTAGTAAAATATTTGTTATAAGAAATTAATGATACAATAATGATGTAAAAAATACATATTTATTAGATTAATTGAGAGGACACTTAATGATGAAAATTTAATAAATTATCCATTATGAGAGATTAATGAGACACTACTTAATAAAACACTTATAATGATTAATTTTAAATAGAGAAAACCATAACCGTGGATTTAGCTTTCCCCAGAATGCATCCTGACCGCTCTTTATCTAGGCTAAGTTGTCCATGCTATGCTTTATATTCTTAATTAACTAGGCCTTAACCCGTGCCGTAACGGCACATGCTTTGATGTTGGTTTTAATTTCTAAAATCGTACCAATTCAATCATGTTTTTGTTAAGTAATTGATTTGTAAGGCCATATACTTACCTTGCAAATTTGCTTATACAATCACCAACAACACATACCTATACCACATCATCCAACTTCATTGTGTCAGCGCAGTTAAACTGTACCGTTGCTAAATACACGATGGTATATCTCAAGAAACAACATGTATAACCATTGATCCCCAAAAATTATATATGAGGGGCTTTTCACCGGTTTCTAATATTTTAGGAGTAATAAAGGCCAAAGAAGATATATACATATTTTAATCTAGAATGTTCTATTTAATTTGCAGGGACAAAATACAATGAATCGAAATTTATTATGGAAGAGCAGCTAAACCTCAATCCTTCTGCCATGTAGATTTGCTCAATATTTCAGATATATATTTTTTTTTTATTTTCAAATATTACAAATATAGTTTGTTTTACAAATGTATATGGACACTTACGTTTATCATCGATAGTATCAAGTCTAAATCTGTTTGAAGAGAAAATTTGACTTGATCAAAACCGATGATAATCGAAGATATCATAGTGATGCACAACCACACCAAATTGGTTTGATGTTTGTCACAATGTATGCTATCATACGCCGGTGAAATGTGAACCTATTAACCCAAAAAAGAAAGGACAAAAAAAAAACTGCTTGTATCATAAAAAAATCCCAAGAATTACTTAAAAGAAAGACCTAAGCGACGTTGATTCATAAATATTTTTTTGGTGCAAGTTGTCTTCCAAAAAAGAATACATATAACACATTTCCCTCTTACATCCGTGTTCTGTATATGAACACTTACGTTTATCACCGATAGTATCAAGTCTAAACCTGTTTGAAGAGAAAGTTTGGACTTGAATGACCCATTTTTTAAGTCACATCAAGGGATACCCGTACATCCAACTATTTTTTGGGGTATAAACCGTCTTTGTAAACCGTATTTTTTTAACCGTATTTTTATGTTTGTAAAACATCCGATCATAAATATGGATTGACATGTTCCATCGCCATATATATACCGCATGTATGTAACTGTTGATTGAGAAAACTGAACGAATAGTTCCCTTTGACGTTACTGGGTGTTTCGTATTGTTTTGCTGCTAAATTATAAAAAGTTGGCAACTTTTGTTTGAACTTTGAATGAATTTTGGTCATTTTTTCATACATTAATCAGCCTTGTCTAATCTAATTGTCATCATCAAAACTCAGATTAAAAGAAGACTTAACCAGGATACAATACACAATTATCGTATGAACCAAAACGTCAAATTACAGGTATCAAACCAAAAATGTCCACGCTACAAAGTCACCCCTTCAATTTGATGTACACATAAATATATTTCACAGCGGACATCAACATTTTTGTACATCCGTCGTATACCCTTCCAAGTGTGGAGAGCGTCAATGACTAATCATAAATGGTGGATTAACCCGCTTTTGTGCAACCAATAATTTCACCAGCTTATGCACTATGCACCCAGATAAACCGTTGATATTAAATGGTTGGGTTCAAAACATTCTCATGAAATTTCATCAAACATAAAATGACCATATTGTTTAAATTATAGAATACCCATACCGCTTATTATAATCTCCATTAACAACCCTGTAACACCAACCGAGAGTTGAGCGAGCACACATGGATATAAAAAAAAACAAAGCAACTAAATTTTATAGAAATCATATGTTCTAAAAAAGTTGTGAATTTTGCGTTCAAACCTCCAACAGAGCAGAGAAGGTTTTAGTACCTGAATACCTTTTGTACCGTTTCCTAATGACTCCCTTGGGGTAAACAAGTTCCTGCACATGTTGGTATTATCAATAGGTCTTTGTAAGTTTCCCATAGAAAAACAATGGTTCGATGTTTTTATCAAGGAAAACAATATAACTCAAACCCTAGAAAAATAATGGGATTATATTCACAGTAACTTATGCCCAACAGTAACCAATCAAACCAATTTGTACCAAAAAGACGGGAAAAAAATGCGTATGGGAGAATATAATGAACACTTGGAATATAATTCAAAAATTAATCTACTAATAAACATGTTAAACCCTGAGACCTAAATTTTTGAAATCTAACCAAGTTTCTAGCGATGTTAAAGATTACAAAAAAGAAAATTAACATAAAAACCTTGATATTTCATTACCCAGCAATCATATAATATATAGTTATAAACATTGAAATTACAATACCCACCAATGATTTACATAAAAAGAGTTGTTTTAACATGTCAGAGTTGAAATTCCAATACCCATCACTGAGTTATAATATCCAACTTTATTTTGAAAATTATAATCTAAAGAAAATCTTGAAATCAAATCAACTGGTAGTCACTAAGAAGAAAAAAAATACGTATAATAATTATCCTACCGATCTGAAAACTGGTTTGTAAGTAGAAGAAGAGTAGGTAGTAGAATCAACAATGAAAAGAACGGATCTTAAGGAAACACATGAAAATGAAGAAGAGGCACTTATTGCATCCAAAGAAGAAGATAATGATCGGATATAAGAATTCTTCTTTACAAATTGAAACCCTAATTATCCCTCTTTCACTTCATACCGAAATAAAACAAAAATCAGTCGATTGGGTTCCTTCCCTCTAGACGAAAATAAAATTCGTTACCAAACGCCACACGCTAGATTTTGTGTTTTATTTAAAAAACCACGTTCATTGGTTTATATTTTCCCTAAACATATCAAGCAATGTTGTTTTCCTCTCTTAGATTGACCAGCATCAGATCCATAGGGTTGCAAAGAACAATTATAACATCTTGAGATTGCAGCATTTATAACGATTAAGGCTAAATAAAAAATTTAAGATTGTTTGTAAAATCTGGAATTTTACTAAGCACAATGCAAAGAGGATCTAATAAAGAGCAACAAATAATTCTTTCAGTTCTTATGCTTTAACTTACAGGCTCGATCACAAATGTAAATACTCGCAACTGATGCAAAAAGACCATACAATGAGTATAAAACTCGAGTTTCAGTTTTTCAATCAGTCATGCCAATAAGAGAAAACCCAAATCTACAAATATAAGTTATAATAAGAGAACACCCATTTTATACTAATGCAATTTTTGTTGTTGCTGATAGAATTAGGAAAATGGTATGATGCATCTCAAACACACAAATTCAAGACCAACACTAAAAAGATTGAGATCTCCTCATGCCAGAACCTTAAAAAAAAGTTCAATCCTAAGATACTTGTTGATTGACTTAACATCCAGTGATAGATCATCTCAATTATCATCACATCTCAAGCAAAGAAAAATATCATAAGAGCTAGAAACGACATATGAATCCAGCTATGATCGTACCTAGTATGCCATGTACTTATGGTTGATTCTTCCCATCTAGATTATGAGTATCTGAAGTTGCCAAAAGAGATTGTGCTTCTTTTCGCATTGCCACACCTTCAATGATATTTGTTTTCATTCAGTCACAACATCAAACATTTTAGTAGTAAAGTTATTAGGCTGGTGAACATCAAATGAAAAACAAAATAATACCTTGAGATAATACTAAACTAATAGATGTACCCTTATCAGTGTCTATAACTTAGTCACCAGGAGCGGGTGCGAGGTCGGGAGCGGGAGCGAGATTCGTAAAAAAAATTAAAAATGAAATTCGAGGAGCGAGTCGGGAGCGTAAATAAGTTTTAATAGATATATTAATTGTACCACTAATTTATTATGAATAAACAAAAATAATATAGAAAACTTAATCAAATGACTACTTTCAAGTTTCCTTAAGTGGGTGTCTCTCAGTCATTCACTTTTTTTGTATTTTGGTACTGTTTCGAGCTTTTTGAAGTCGATTTCTTGATTTTGGTTCTTCAACTTGTTCTTCATCTTCCTATTATAGGTCTATAATGGAGCTAGAAGAATTAGAAGCATCCATGGAGGAAAAAGAAGAAAATAAGAGATAGAGGTTTTCTTTGGTGCTTTAGGTATTGAAGAGTTTTAGGTGTCTTTAGAATTTCTATATCTGAAAATAATAATAATAGAACACTCTAAATATAGTTTTAGGTGTCTTTAGAATTTCTCCAAATAAAATACTAGGCAAAATAATAATAATAGCAAAACTACTAAAAATAAAATTGGTAAACATAAGTCAATTTTTGGTATTAAGATCATTTTTTTTTTTTACAGAATTTGGAATTTGTGTTTAAAATTGGAAATTCTACTAGTATTTATGGAAAAGCTCCTCCCTCATCAGGAGCGAGTATCTTAGTAGTTTGGAGCGGGATCATTAACTCGTATTTGAGGATAGACCGGTACTCCAAAGGAGACATCTTCTGCCCTAGTATCTGTCTCTCCGTTAGTGGTTAGAGCGCGTATAAAGTTTCAGATAGTCTTGAAGCTCTCAAAGAACGGTCCCACACCACGATGCCTTCCACTTCGATACCCATACACGTTCGTAAACGGCAATTCACTTTGAGGATCATGGAAACTCGAGGCTAACTGCACCACCTAATAGTTTGACTCCCTTATCCGAGACAGAAACATCCCATCACTTAGTCCATCACAAGAGGGAGTATAAGCTTAGTAGTGCCCCTTCTGTTTTGATAATAGTGAGTGCTTTTGCCACTTCTTCGGTGTCTCCAATAACAGTGCCATCATCCAGATACCAGGCATGTAGGGATAATATGCAGTGCTCATTTATCTTAGCTATAAGCTGATGAAGTACCGAGCAAATAACAAAGGCCCTAAAGGGTCACTGTGGATGAGTAGATAAAGGAGTCCCCATAGAGCGTGCAGGTTGACCATACAAGTATTCTACCCAAGGCGATATAGATGGACAAAGCTTACGTACCTCGTAAAGCATAGCCGTTCGGTCAACTAGGTTAAAAGCATTGGTAAAGTCAACCATTAGAAATTACATGATGTGAGGAGTCTCACGAATATGGTGACTAAGGTCTATACTAGGAAAAACACCAATCAATCCCTTCACTTTCCTTTTCCATAACTTTTATCCACAAATTTTACGCTGAATGATCCAAAAGGTAATCACATAATTCAGAGGTGAACAAAATAGAAATGTTCCGATCCATCACATAATCTCCAATTCATAAGACCCTAAAAATAATAATTCTCAATGAAATCCATCAATGGTTATCACACTCATAGAGTTAAAATCAATTACCTTTTTTTGTTTTTTTTTTGCTTTATATCCGTAAGTAGTCATACTTCTCTAAATGGTCGATTACTTTCACGTCTTAAAACATCAAATAAAAGAAAAACAATTAGAACTTTCATGTGATCAATCTACAAACTCAATACTACTAAAACAATAAGAGAAGTAAGAATTGAAAGAGATAGGCCAAAAACCTTAAACTTAAATCAAACTCGATACCTGATTATCTAATTTCAGAACTATTAAAGCAGTTAGAGAAATCTGATTGATCAGAAATCTCTAATCTTTTTCCACTTTCTTGGTTCTCTGAGGCGCTTGGAAGACGAACCAAATAACTTTGCAATTGCCTATTATATTTCTTTCTCTACTTGTTCTTCCCAATTTTGGGTATGAAAAGTGGGGAGCGGAAAACTCACCTATGAGCCACGCGTGTGAGCTGCCTCAGAATCATGACTAAACACCACCTCACAACCATAAATTTATCTATTGGGAGGAAAAATCCAAACCACTCTTTATTTTGCCTAACTTATCCAAACTATGCTAGTATTTTAGAGAGTAGATAAATAAAGATAAGATAAGATAAGATAACAACATTTATGGCATTCCACATACCCCAAATATACTATACCCTACTTAAAAATATTAGTGGTAATTGAACTTTTGTCCTTACTTTTGATGGTCTACACAAATATTCTTATTACATAATAATTTTGTCCCTCTTTATTAATAAGCCCATTAGGGGCCCATCAACAATTTAGGGACTTCCAAGTATACCCTTATTATATAATTCAATTAGAAATCAAATTTCAGTTATAAACGGGAATTAAAGTTGAAAGGAGAGAGGTAGCTTCTGAAGAACAGAGACGTTCGACGAGAGCTCAAATCAGTGAAGAAAATTGATTTTTTTTCGTTTGAATCGACGAGAGCTAGGTTAAGATATTGAAATTCTTCTTCTTCTCCTCCTTATTCTTCATCTGAATCAACAGAATCAGATTTTCAGAAGAACATAAACTTTCATCGAGAGCTGAAATCAGTGAAGAAACTTGAATTTTTTTGGTTTGAATCGACGAGAGTTAGGTTAAGATATTAAAATTCCTCTGATTCTCCTTCTTATTCTTCATCTTAATCAACAGAATCAGTTATTCTGTCTCCGTTTTTCAGTCAACATAATCAACAGAAATTACTAGATTTGTTTTCGTGAATCAAATTGGTAATGTTGATGTTTATTTGAAGATTCAGAAAGTTGTTTTTGATTATTGCATGTTAGTTTTATACATTTATTTGTCCTTACTTTTGATTTTAGTGTTTTGTTGATGCTGCAGATATCGTGATTTTATGTTGGAAGATTGATTTTGTGATTATTCTGTTAGATTGATTTGTTGGTATTCATATAGTTTGATCTCGAGATCCTTATTTATCTCTTAAACAGGTATGTTTCTTTGATCTGCTCATGAACTTTGGTTTTAGGTGATTTTATGTTTATGTTGAAATTATGAAGAAATTTGTTTGTGATGAATTTTAGACACTACTGATTATGTTTTTGATGAAATGTACATATTACTATGGATCAACCTTGACTGTTGATACAAAAATAAGTTTATGTTTAGTTTATTTTTAGATCAACTGTTGTTGTTGATCCAAATAAGTTGATGTTAAGCAAGTCAACTTAAATAAGTTGAACACAAAATGTTTGTGTTTTGTGTTTTTATTTCTTTTTGTAGATTTGCAGGTTATCATAATGCATTCATTTTGTTGATACTGTAGCTGTTATTTTAGGTTTTGTTACATTCTACTTTGTATTTAACTTTGTAGCTTTGGGTACTTTATATTTTTTTCTTTTTGTTTTGCATTGAAATTCATGTTCTTACTACCTCTTATTAGATGAAATGTGATTTTCTTAAACAGATTTATTGGATCAACTGTCACTGTTTACACATATTTGTTGGATTAACTGTCACTGTTGATCCAAAACTATGATTGTGTACACAACTTTATTGGATCAACTGTCACTGTTTACACATATTTGTTGGATAAACATCCTTGTTTATCCAAAACATCATATAGTTTTACACAAATTTATTAGATCAACTGTCACTGTTTACACATATTTGTTGGATCAACTGTGACTGTTGATCCAAAACTGTGATTGTTTACACAGATTTATTGGATCAACTGTCAATGTTGATCCAAATTTCTGAACACCACTATATCTTATGGTTGTTGCAGGCCGAAGATGGTAGTTGCAGAGTTCAAATTTTGCAATCAGACCATCTCGCATCCCGTTTCAGCATCAACTACTGTCAAGGAGATGATAAGTGTGGTGAAACAAAAGTGGCCTTATGTTCCTGAAGACCTCATTCTATTTGGTTACACTGTAGAAGGGATTTCAAATGTCATCAATCACGATTTGGATTTGAAGTTTTTTATTCACTACTGCAGCTCACAAGGGATTGACTTGGTGAAGTTTGAAATCCAGTTAAGGACTTGTGTTGATTCTATTTTTTCATCATCTTCTTCTGCTCCTGCTTCATTGTCGTCATCAAGTTTTATTTCAAGCGATGAGGTAGTTGTTGTGGAAGACGTCACTGATGATGCGTGTTTGATCAAAAAGGTCCCGAAGAAGTTTGATGCTTGGGCCAACGTCTTAACTGGAGTAGGGCAGGTGTTTAAAGGTGGTATTGCTGAAGTTAAGGACTGTGTTACAAAGTATGAAATGAATACTGGTCGCAAATTCAGTGTAGTTAAGAGTGACTTTGTACGATACACTGTGGAGTGCAAGTTCAAAGAGACGGAAAATTATCGCTGGAGGTTTCACGCCTCTCTCCTCGCCAAATCAAATGGTGTATTTCAATGCAAGAAATATATCACAGAGCATTCATGTAGTTTATCTTCTTCGGATCCGTCAAAAGTTAGGATGAGAAAATCGTTTATGAAGAATATCTTGGCAGATGATTTACGAGCATCGAAGAAGAAGAAGACTGCTGCTGATGTTATAGATTTAGTCCGAATGGAATATGGAGTTGACCTCACGTATAGTCAGGCATATCATGGTTTACAATTCACAAGCAATTTCTTT
This sequence comes from Papaver bracteatum, assembly GCA_023529315.1. NCBI lineage: Eukaryota > Viridiplantae > Streptophyta > Magnoliopsida > Ranunculales > Papaveraceae > Papaver > Papaver bracteatum. The sequence goes on from JAJJWX010003050.1 coordinate 190,053, forward strand.
GGGGTGATGACATCGAGTCCTATTCATACTTAGTTTGGTATAAAGATTCAATTGAACAGTACAATCCTGGAAGTGTTGTCAATTTTGAGTATGATAGTGTGACGCGTCAGTTCAAAAGGTTTTTTGTTGCTTTCGAAGCTTCCATAACTGGTTTCAACAACTATTGTCGTCCGATGCTATTTATCGATTGTACCTTTCTCACTGGGAAGTTCAAAGGTGGTCTTATGGTTGCTTGCGGAAAAACTGGTAACCAACGTATGACTTTTAACCTTTTACTATTTTTCATTTTGTATCCATGTATGTTTAAACTTTTTACTGTTGATCCATCATTTTACATTCTACATTGAATTTAACTTTCACGAGGGGGCGTAGCCCCCGAGTGAGGTGCGACGTAATACTATATGTAGCTTAGGGTAGTTTAGATTGCTTTCTTTTTGGTTTGCATTTTAATTTCATGCTTCAACTACCTCTTATTGGATCAACTGTGATTGTTTACACATACTTATTGGATCAATTGTCATTGTTGATCCAAAAATATGATTTATTGGATGAACTTTGATTGTTGGTCCAAAAACTATAAAAAAAAAAATTGAATCAACGTCTACTGTTGATCCAACTGAAATGGATCAATTTTTTATTGTTTATGCAACTAAAATGGATCAACTGCTACTTTTGATGCATCAGCAGGGATCAACTTCCATTGTTGATCCAACTAAAATGGATCAACTTCTACTGTTGATCCAACTGAAATGGATCAACTTTGTTTGTTTGTACACTAGTTACTGGTCATTCATTTTTGTTTTTGGTCACTTATTTTTGTTTTTTGTTTTTTGTAGAAATCTATCCAGTTGCATTTGGAATTGTACCGTGTGAAAATTGTGAGAGTTGGGAATGGTTCTTAACCAATTTGAAGGGTATTATAAGTGAAGATCGTCCACTTACCATCATATCAGATCGTGGAATCGGCATTTTGAAGCATGTGACTAAAGTCTTCCCAAATGCTTTCCATTCCTACTGTTTGTACCATATGAAAGGAAATATTCCAGTCCCAAAGGGCAGGAGCAGATAAACTGTAGTCAAGTTATTCGAAGAGTGCTAAACTGCATTGACAAAGGAAAATTTTTATGCTGCCTTGAAGAGTATGAGTAATCTAAAGTTGGATTCAGTGGTTGCTTGGATGATGAAGATTCCACTTGAGAATTGGGATGCTCATGCATTTCTAGGAGAAAGGTGGGGTGAGAACACATCAAATATTGCAGAGAGTTTTAACAATGTTATTAAGCATGATAAGCCGCTTCCAGCAATTGAGCTTCTCGATGCTGTTCGTGCTAAGGTAATGGAGAAGAATTACAAGAGGTTATTGGAGTCTAACAATTGGACTACAAGGCTTACTCCTCGTATGAAAGCGAGGTTTAACAAGAGGATAAACGACTGCCGTTCATACAAGTTTCGGAGATCAAGTGAGAAAGTATTTGAGATCATTTCTCCAACAAGTAAGCATACTGTCGATTTGGATTCTAGGATCTGCAGCTGCAAATGGTGGCAGAAACATAGCTTTCCTTGCACTCATGCAATGAAAGCCATGCTGCAGATTGGAAATGATGAACCGTACAAATACATTAGCGCTTACTATACTTCTGACTACTGTAGAAGGTTGTACTCTCGACCCATATATCCTATTCCGGACTCTGAGAAGCCTCCTGGAATTAATAAAAAAGGGTATGTTTTTCCTCCCAATGGTGGTCGAGAACAAGATGGAAGGCCTAAAGGTGTTAGGTATAGGGGTAGTCGTGAAAATGTGCGCAAGAAGAGGAAGTGTGGCCAGTGTGGGATGCTCACCTTTCACAACCGTCGAACATGTCGCAGAGCTCCTTTGGATCCTCGTGCACCAAATTTTCGCAAGGAGTCTCATTCCAGGATTATCAAGTTCTTGAAGAGGATGTTGTTCTGAAGTTTGTTGGTTTTATTCATATTCTGAACAACTTGTTTTATGTTTCTTACTAGTTGGTTTTTTTTTTTTTTTTTATGCTTTTTTGGTTTGCAATTGTTTTTTTTTTAAATGACATACATTCTTAGTTTGTTGTTATGAATTTTATTCTTTTGTTTCTCAAGTATATGTCAGTTTTCAGGCTACATCTTTATTGATTTTACAGAAAGCATACTTACACAAATGTTATCAACTGCATTTGTTTATCCTTTTTTTTGTGGACCAACTTCCATTGTTTATCCAACTAAAATGGATCAACAATGGTTGTTGACACACAAAACAAACAGAAAATTTGCATGGTCCTTTCTGTATTTTCTAGTAAACCCCTCAAACTATGCATACCTGTAACATTCATTCATAATCAGACCAACTAAATTGGATCAACAATGGTTGTTGACACACAAAACAAACAAAAAAATTGCAAGGTTCTATCTGTATTTACTAGAAAACTCCTCAAGCTATACATACCTGTAACATTCATTCATATTCAGACCACAAATACATCAACAATAATTCATTTATAATGGTTCATAATAATTCATCCATAATCAGACCTACAATAAGTTCTACTTACTAAGATAGATACCTTTAAAACTACAGTTAGATTTTCTTTACAGAGCATTAACAGACTATGACATCAAGCTCACTCTAATGGTTCAACTGAGTCTTTAACAGAGTCATTAGCAGAATCAGGAAGTTGGATTATATTTTTAACAGTGTCAGCAGCTGAATCAGGATTCTTCCATGCACCCAATTCCGACAAGATTCTTGCTGCAATCTTCACTCTCTTCTTGTTCAAATTCTCATCTAAGTTAGTGATTTCAGATAGATTTTCACAGTTTCCACGCTTTACCAAATTCTTCAAATACATGCAAGTGTGCAGTGCACAATCGCATCCGTCTTGTCTTTGGTACGGTGTAGTGTGAAAAGCTTGTCTGTATTTCACCACTGTCTCTGGATCTCTGTGGCCCATTTCATTCAGCACTTTAGTCAGTGGTACTATCATCACAAAATATTTCCAATTATAAGCCTTATTGCGCCTTGCAGAGTTGTGCACTATCCATTTGCCTTTTACCAACGCCAGCACCACCCAGTGGTATCCAACACCTTGATGATCAGTCAAGCACATTGGTATAATGATGTTTGTGTCTTCAATATTACCAGTGTAACTTTTCCTTAGCTTTTCTGGGATACCACATCTCTCTACCTTTTCTATACTTTGCGACGCTAATGCGATTCCCAATATTGGATGTATCAATAAATTTTTCAAAGATATTAGTTTTCTATATATCATAACAAGTAAATTTCACTTGGATCAACATTGGGTGTTTACCCCATTCACTTGGATAAACTCCCATTGTTGATCCACAAAGAAACCAAGATTATCTGCTACTTACATAATCTAAGTTGACTTGCTTAACTAGAGAAGTACATATCATAACAAGTAAATTTCACTTGGATCAACAGTGGCTGTTTACCCCGTTCACTTGGATAAACTCCCATTATTGATCCACAAAGAAACCAAGAATTTCTGCAACTTACATAATCTAAGTTGACTTGCTTAACTAGAGAAGTATATATCATAACAAGTAAATTTCACTTGGATCAACAGTGGCTGTTTACCCCATTCAATTGGATAAACTCCCATTCTTGATCCACAAAGAAACCAAGAATTTCTACAACTTACATAATCTAAGTTGACTTGCTTAACTAGAGAAGTATATATCATAACAAGTAAATTTCACTTGGATCAACAGTGGCTGTTTACCCCATTCACTTGGATAAACTCCCATTATTGATCCACAAAGAAACCAAGAAACTTACATAATTATTTGTTGAGAGAATAATGTGGTTCCCGTATTGAGGTTTATGCGGTGATTCCATCTTTGCTTTCAGCAAGGTGGTGTAGTAATCAATAATCTCACCGTGAATGTTTTGATTATTCATCAGATGCTGTATATGATTTCCATTGATGATTACCTCCACATCAGTATTACAGAAATAAAAACTAAAAGCTTTGTCGCTGCATTTTCAACAACAAAAAAAAATACAAATTAAAATGTAATTAAAAAGAACTATCATATGAAGTAAAAGAAAAAACTATGTGATCTGAGGTGTATTACATACCATTCATTTGCATTCTCAAAGAATGGCTGGATGATTTGTTTTTCAGCGTCACTGCATTTTTTCCACAATTTCAGTCTTTGTGGCCTTGTCAGTTTTTTCGGTTTGGGTGGTGTGACGTCAATGACAAGCTCGTCGAGGTCAATTAATTCCCTTTGCTTCTCCACCTTCTTCTCTTTTCCTTTCCACCTTTCCTTTTTGCCCTTGTTTTTCTCTTAATAGGTGTTTGACTTCGAAGTTTATACGTCTTTATCTTTGGCCTTTGGCCTTTTTTCACCCGTTTTACAAGAGAACTGACTTTCTGTTCTCCTGCTTATGATGCTTTTGCTTCTTCTGTTTGATCCTTTGATTCTGTTTCATCTTCAGTTTGCTCTTCAACAACATCCACCTTATAAATATGGTTCAACCCTTGGAGTATTTTAGACTGTGTTTGATTTCCAGAACTACCCTCTTCTGTTTTTTGTGTTATGCTAAGTACCTCTTGCATTATTGCACTGAAACCTGGTGTGGTACCTGTATGCACATACCCAGATTCATCTGGTTTTATTATTGAAAGTGGAGGAGTGTCAAGCACAATCATTTCCATTTGTATGTCATCATTCTTCTTCTCAACGGACGGACTCTTCTCTTCCATTGGCATGTCAGCTTTCTCTTCTACTATTCTAGCAGATATTGCAATGTTTTCAACCAGCGAATCGAGCTCTACATTATCAGCTTGCCTCTGTTCTCTTCCTGTATGAAATCCTTCCTTCCGATTCTCCAAAGATTTTCCACTTTTCGGTTCTTCCTCCGGCAACTTCATTCCAGTTTCAAAACCATTCTCTTGAGTGTCCAAGGTATCTTGAGTTCCCAAAGTACTTTGAGTTGCATCTTGAGTTCCCAAAGTACTTTGAGTTGCATCTTCAGTTCCCAAGGTAGCCTTCATTTCTTGAGTGTCTTCATTGTTCAAATCCACTGAATCTTCGACTTCCATATTTACTCTCGTTTCATTCCCATCTGTTGGTTGATCATTCGCCGCAGAGTTCATTTCATGCTGATTTCCTTGTCCAGATGATTCTCCCCGTTGTTGCGTCTGTGTGAACAAATCTTCAATGTCCAAACCTTCAAATTCCTTTCCTGTATACGCTGGTTTATTCCTATTCAGTGATTCCTGAAACATTCTTTCCTCTCCCTGCCATTTCTCTATGTTCTTGTCAATATCAGCAAGTCGCTCCTGTTCTCCAGCTTGCAACTCTATTTTTTTTTCTTGTTCCTCTCATACAGCTCTCTCAAGAATAATGTGCTCTGGAAAAACTTTTTAATTTCAGCCTTGTCCATGTAATGCATCTCATGCTTGTCACAATCAAGAAAGATGTTTTCTTCCTCTAGCTCCTTTATCCTTGCCCTCTCTTGTTCCAGTTCTCTTGCAGGTGTCGATAGGTCAATTAAATAGTTCTCCTCAGCAGAAACTGGATCAACAAAGTCTTGATGAAACTGCAAAAGAATGATCAACACAAATCAAAATAATGTACACAGTAAAACTGGATCAACATTGGTTGTTGATCCCATTCACATGGATCAATTTCCATTGTTTATCCAAAAAAAACTGACAGTAAAACTGGATCAACATTGGCTGTTGATCCAACTCACATGGATCAACTTCCACTGTTGATCCACAAAAAACTTAGAATTGGAGGAGGTCAAAATAGCGTTGACACTAAAAAATGGATCAACATTGGTTGTTTATCCCATTCATATGGATCAACTTCTACTGTTGATCCACAAAAAACTTAGAATTGGAGGAGCTTAAAATAGTGTAGACACTAAAACTGGATCAACAGTGGCTGTTGATCCAATTCACATGGATTAACAGCCACTGATGATCCACAAAGATCTAATACTAAAACTGGATCAACATTGGCTGTTGACCCCATTCACTAAAAAAATGGTACATTTGTAATATTAAAGATAAATATAGTAAAAGAAATTACCGTCTTGTCGAACCAAGTCATATCAATTGCCTTATTTTTCATTTTGTTGATAAAGTCACTTTGAAGATGCTTGCACAATGCATGCTGGTTCCATCGTAGGAATCTTGCAGTTGAATTTTCGAAACCCTCCCTTTTGGTTATGTACTTATCGGTATGTTCGCATAACCAACACTGCATAATATAAACAACAATGTTAGTTTTATCCAATAGTATGCATTTCACTCTCTACAACAATAAACATTTACTTTTACGAAATTAGCACTTTTTCTTACCACTAGGAGAGTTGTGCAGCCACCGATAGCTAATTGGTTATTCTTCTTGTTTGTCAGGTTCGAAATCAAACATTCCACAACATGATCCGGCCATGACACTTTGTCCATCAGTAAGATATGAGGCAACCATTTCTTTGCGAAGGCTGTCATACCAGCATTTGGGAATAAGAAAACCGTGCATAACCACATACCGAAAAGTCTAACAAAATGCTCCGGATCAGACTCATCTTCTGCTGCATTTTTCAGTTTGTATACAACCTCAGTCTTCAATATTGGTTCTGGAGAATCTTTTGGTTTTTCTGGTCTGAACTTTTTATTTAAGAATTCGCCGTAGTCAATTCCATTCTTCGGTTGCAGTTGCTGCTTCAGTTCTTCACTCTCTATCAGTCTTCTCATTTTGAATATCACAGCGAAATCTCTTGCTTCCAGAGAGCACTCTTCGTTTTCTCCAAATTTGAACTTTCTAGTTTTTTTATCAAATGCACTCATCAACAGCTGCATTGCAAGATTAATCTTGTTCATCCACTTACCACTCATACTCATGTCTGCTACATAAAACGGGCTTAATAATTCCCAATATGGAGACTCATTCAGTGCTTTTGCAAGTTTTGGTTTCTTTTTGTTATTTGCATCTTCCACTTCAAATTTTTTACATAGAAAATTACCCATTTCAGCCAATGGTTGTAGACCCCCCTTGAATCTCTGTTCCTTTGCTCTCGACTTGCCTGCATACATGAAACTCGAATCATTTTACTTTTCATTTTTGACAATAATCTTTTGTTTTCTCGCATTCTACGCATAATATATTTTCACGAGGGGGCGTAGCCCCCGAGTGAGGTGCGACGTATAAATATGTGTAATCACAGTTCATGCTTTAACTACCCCTTATTGGATCAACTGTTATTTGTTGATCCAAAACTGTTATTGCTTACACATAATTATTTTTATTAAAGAGTCAATGTTTTTACCTTTTCTCTCTGGCTCTGAGTTGCCCTCTTTTGCTACTTCTTCTTTTTCAGATTCATTTTCATATGATTCTTGTTGCTCCTCGTCATCGGACTCTGATTCCGATTCTTCTGATTCTTTCTCAACCACCATCTTGCTTTTTTCCTTTTGTTGTGATTTTGCTTTCGCCCTTGACCCGACTGCATATGTGAAGCTCAATCATTTTCATTTTGTTTTCAGTATTTCAAACAATATAGTTAGATATACCAGCACAAATGTTACAATCTATTTTTTTACCTTTGACGACTTTCTTAGGTTTTTCCTTTTTTGCTTCTTTTTGATATATTACAATCTTCTTGTTCTCTTCTTCCGATTCTCCATCATCTTTATTTGATTCTTCTTGCCCTTCTTCTTCGGATTCTGATTCTGATTCCTCCTCAACTTTCTTCTTTTGTTTCAGCTTTCGTTGTTGTTCTTCTTTGAGTTTGATTTCTTTTGCTTTTGACCTGCCTGCATACATGAAACTCAGCCATTTTCATTTTGTTTTAAGCAATGTAGTAAGAATACCATCACAAATATCACAATGTATGTTTTTACCTTTGACGACTTTCTTTGGTTTTTCATCTTCATCTGATTCTCCTTGCGCTTCTTTTTCGGATCCTGAATCAGATTTTTCCTTAGCTATCTTCCTGAGTTTCAACTTTAACTTTTGTTGTGCTTCTTTATTCGTACTCCTGTTCTTCCTCTTTATTGTTGTCTCTTTCTCCTTCATTGCATTTCCTTTTATGACTTTCAGTGGTTTCATTTTTTCAGCTTCTTTTTGCTCTTCTTCCAACTCTTCATCATCACCATCTGATTCTCCTTGCGCTTCTTCTTCGGATCCTGATTCTTCTTGAACTATCTTCTTGTGTTTCACCTTTCTTGGTGTTTCTTCATTTGTACTCTTGTTCTTCCTCTTTCTTGTTGCCTCTTCTTCAATTACCTTATTTTTTTTTCGCATTTCGTTTTGGTTCTGTAGCTTTCTCAATCTCTTGCGTGCCCTTTTCATCTTGCTTCTTCTTTATCCTTGGTGATCTCCTATGCATTATGTCTTCTCAACCTGAGTTCAATACTTATTATAGTTAGCTTTCATATTTTCATAGTAGAAAAGTACATAACCATCAAAAAAATCTATTTTGTATGGATCAACTACTCCTGTTTATCTATTTTAAATTTGGATCAACTGTGGTTGTTTATCCCCTACATTGCAAAGATATCTAAAATGGAAGGGATCAACAGTAGAAGTTGATCCCTTCCATTTGCAAAGATATCTAAAATTCCTTCAGAAACTGATTACAGTTGAACAACTTTGCATACAATGGATCAATTTTTATTGTTTATCCTATTTTTTGCTTGGATCAACTGTTGTTGTTTATCCCCTAAATTGGATCAACTCCTACTGTTGATCCAATATTTTTTTGGATAAACTACTGCTGTTTGCATACAAAATAACTAGCAAATATTTCATTTTCTATGGATCAACTACTGTTGTTTATCCACTGAATTGGATAAATTTTTACAGTTGATCCATTTATTTTGTATCAACTACTGCTTTTGATGCAAACACATATTCACCCATTAACAGTACAACAAAAATACATACAATGGATAAACTGCTATTGTTTATCCAATTTTAATTTGGATCAAGTACAATTGTTTATACAAAAATATCTAAAACTCCTTCAGAATCACATTTTCACCCATCAATACTTATCAACAGTAGATCGAATTTGAATCTGAGCAAAATAATACTTAGAGTTTGAAGAGAAATATCAATTTTTTACATGATTAGTATATATAACCTACACAAATTTGACGAGATATCATTTCCTTCCACAAATATCCCAAGAACACTAACCAAAACTCAAAAATAACTAAACAAGACCAAAATCAAACCTAATCAGTAAATTGCAGTGTGAAAATCAACCAAATACGAACATATAATCATTGCATTATCAAAATCAAGACTAAAACATACATGCATTAAATCTTACATCAAAATTAGGTTTTACCTGTTCGATTTTTTACAATCTTCCAATCGTTCAATTAGGTTTCTGATGATGAAACGAAAGTGAAATCGGTTAGGTTTTCTGATGAAACCTAATTTATATGGTTGATTTTCAGTTTCTTTTTCAGTTTTTTCAGATCATGATTGTTACCAGAGAAAGAAGAAACCAAATTATTTGTTTGATTTTCAGTTTCAACAGCAACGACTAGTGGATTACTTCTCTATAACGGCTAGTCAACTTATAGAGAAGTAAAATTCCATTTTATTTGCAAAGATAAAATCTATTTTCTATGGATCAACTGATGTTGTTTATCCTATTTTTATTTGGATCAACTGTGGTTGTTTATCCCCTAAATTGGATAAACTTCTACTGTTGATCCATTTTATTTGCAAAGATATGTAAAATTCCTTCAGAAACATATAACAGTTGAACAACTTTGCATACAATGGATCAACTTTTATTGTTTATCCTATTTTACTTGGATCAACTATTGTTGTTTATCCCCTACATTGGATCAACTACTACTGTTGATCCAAGTTTTTTTGGATAAACTACTGCTAATGTTGACCCAATTTTTATTTTGATCAAGTACCGGTGTTGATCCCCTAAATTGAACAAAAATATCTGAACCAACCAAATATCTAGAATCACATTTTTCAGTTGAATAAATTTACCAGTTGAACAAATTTGCATACAAGATATAACTGAAACTGAAGCATGAGTTTCAATGCAAACCAAAAACTAGCATCTGAGCAAATCATTCAAAATTAAAATAACTAGCATATTCAACCTAACAACAATTTGAAGCAAAACATTCAAAATCACCAAATCCTCTTTAGTTTTAGTCACATGCACAATATCAGATCTGACTAAATGTAACAAAATTATCAATAACTTTGACCAAAAATCAAAACAAGACCAAAATCAAAATCGTTCTTACCTTTTTAAATTGAAATCTTCAGTGAAATCAAATAAAAATCGATGATGAAATATAATCTTCAGCGAATTGACGCTTTCTGTTGATGTTGAATTTATTCTTTCTGTTGTTGATGAAACGTTATTAGGTTTTTTGTTATGGAAAGGAAATTGAAATTGGTTTGATTTTCAGAGCTTGTAGTTGACGATGAAATGTTGGTGATGAAATAAAACTGATTTTTTTTTTATTTTCAGAATCTGATAAACCTAATTTGTACGGTTTCTTTTCAGTTTCTGATAAACTTAATTTGTTCCTAGATCGTGGCCTTTTGATTTGAGAGATAGAAGATAACGGCTACTAATAAATTCTCAACGGATAGTTGATTAAAACCTAGATTTTCAGTTTTCAGGTGGTGTTTGATGGAGTTCTCGAGAGTGAGTGAGAGAAGACGCTGAAAATGAATTGAATGTGTCGTAATTGAATGAGTGAGAGTTGATAAAACCTAGATTTATAGGGAGGGTATTTTAGTAATATGATAATTCCGGATTTTAATTCCTAAAATTAGTAGGGATATATTTATTTTGGAAAAGGATATATTTGTTGGGTGATAAAAGTAGGGACATATAAATAATGTACCCAAAATATTAAGCCCACCTATATAATGTGATTTTTTAATAAAATAACAACAAAATGAAAAATCAATTAAATATATCTAGGCCAGTCTATAAAATCTACTCTTCCACTTTTTAAAAGTTACCCTAGAATAACTTTTAAGACTAACTTTTATGGATGTCAAATTCAAGTTTCAACTTTCCATCCACGTCAGCTTGTAAATTTCGCCCAATAATTTAGAAAATTTACGCCCAACTATTTGGCGAAAGCTATGAAATCATTGGGTCGCCAACAGATCTCTCCATTTGATGCGTCAGATTACTCTGCACCAAATAATTGGGCATAAAAAACTTGATTCAACTTTCACTTCAAGCACCTGCTTGATCCAAAACTTAAATATTAGGGTTAGACAATGACTTTCCAATTTCTTGAATCTCGAAGTTGGATATCACAAGAGTTAGCCTAAATCGAAGTTGGATATCACAAGAGTTAGCCTAAAAGTTGGTCTAAAATGGAAGTGTCAAAACATAATTGATGAAAAATTTGTTACAAATGGTTTGAAGTAGGGGTGAGCATGGGCCGGTTTGGACCGGTTTTCACTTCATCCGCATCCAATCCAATTCACTACGGATTTAAATGTTGGCATCCGCACCCAATCCAACATCCAACGAATTTGCATCCAATGGATGTACATATGGACAGATTGGATGCGGATAATCCAACGGATTTATTTTATAATTAAAGTTTATAATAGAGAAATCAAGAAAACAAGTTTACGGATGTTTTTAGAAATAAAACAACCTTATTTAAGGTTTTAAAATTGGATTTGAGTATAATGCTTCAAGTTACTCAAAATTTGAAGAGGAAGAACAACCCGACCCTTTTACAATAAGATGTTGGTGTACTTGGGAAAAGTATGTCAACTTGTACATATATTGATTTTGTATCTTGTAAACTCATCAAAGTATGACATGAAAGGAATACCTAATTTGGAAAAATAAATAAATATACCAACTTTATACTTGTACCGATGATAAAAAGTGAACGGATATGGATGTCCAAAGGATTTTCAAGGTTGCATCCGGGCCCAATCCATAATTCGTTGGATATCAAAAGTATAAACCGCATGCAACCCATTAACGAACGATTCAGACACCCACCCACAAAAATACAGATAGCTTAATCCGCGGATTTCGGGCCAAATGATCATCCTAGTTTGAAGTGGGTGGAAAAGAAAGCAAATCCCAAACGGGGCCGTACAACTGTTGCAAGCCCAAAATTTTGGTTCGCAATCCTATTCGCAAGAACCCTATTTTGGGGCATACAAAAAAATTTGGGGGCATACAAGATAAGTAAAAAAGGGGTGCTAATAGTATTTTTAGGGTAGCTCTTATCCTCCTATTTTCAAAAATGGAAAATACCCTTATGAGATTAGTGTTGAATTAGTGTTAATCTGATTAATTAGTTGTTAATGATTGTAGTTAGTTTAGTGTTAATTTAGGATGATAATTTTATTTTTAAAGATAGTTAGTTAGTGAGTTATTTTAGAAAAAAAAGAAGGAGGAAAGAAGAAGAAGGAGAGGAGGATTTTTTTTTTCTTTGTGATTATTGAGAGATGTGTGATACAAATTCGAGTTAGGAAGGTGAATCTTCATCACGTAAAGCTAAGAAAATACATATCAATTACGATGGAGATCCAGACATGGCTGATTTGTTGGATTATGAAAATGATTTTACCCAAACTTAACTTTTTACTCAAGCTCAAGATGATTCCTTTATGGAGCCAAATCCCGAAGATGAGTACATAGATGAGGAACCCAGTGCTAATAATACACATGTATGGTTGTATAAGTTGTTTAATGTCCGTTTTGTAGCTTGATTTCACCAAAAGTTATGATTTTTGCAACTAGTTCGGCGCAACAAAGAAAGGTTCGGCAAATAATAGGTGTGCCGAACCATTAAAAATAAGAACAGTTTGGTTTCTTCGATTGAGAAATATACACGCCGAACTGTCATTCAATTATTTGCGCGCCAAAATATTTTCATGGTTCGGCTCAAATTGGAAGTGATAATATAAGCCGAACCGTGTACAATTTTTTTTTACAAGTTACAGTGTAATGTTCGGCTTACACGTTATCCAGCCAAACATTAATTTTTGTTTTTTGAAATTTCAAGTCTTATGGTTCGGCTTATAATATCATTGTGATCCTCTTGTTCTACAGGCAAATAGCAAGTCGTGTCAATTCCCCTTTTGCCTGCATGTAAGTTCTTTGTGACACCACCTCGAGGTTTGGGAGTTTTTGAGTTAGAAGGAGTCACTTCCATTGTTCTCCTTTTAAGCTTCTCTTTGAATTTTCCCGGATGGGTGCTAAAAAAAATAACAAACCTTAATTAGTTTTCCAAATTAAATAAATATGATTCTACTACACAATTTGATAACTCACCTATAACTGGACAAGTTTATAGGAAGCTATTGGCCATACACAGTGTAAAGTTCGGCACATACGATATTTATCAATATGAGCCGAACAAGATGCCAAACAGTATAAGACATGGCCAAAGAAAGGTTCGGCACATTAGATATTTATCACAATGAGCCGAACAATGTACCCAACAGTAATAGGTCGGTTATTATATAAGTTCGGCTGGTTTTCATACAAAATTTTCTCTGCCGAACCCACTGGTTCGGCTCATACGATTTTCAAAATATAACATTTGTGAAGCCGAACTATTCTTCATCTGTATAAAAAAATAAGTTCGGCTACGACATTTCTGCCGAACACTACACTGAAACTAACAAAAACCTAGACGAATCATCGATTACATGTCATAAATCAACGAAATACGCAAAAATAAACAATGAGTTTGTGGGAAATACCTTTCTATGTGCAATTTTAAAGAATCAACCTCTATTTCTCCCTCTCCAACACCAATCGATCCACTATCCACTTCATCTCCATCTTTTCCAAAAACCTTAGATTGAGATGCTACATAGGCAACACCAGGATTCAGCACCGTATTTCTAGGGCATCGCTTAACACGAGGTGCCATGTATGTGTTTAATCGAGAACTTAATCGAAGAAATTTTCAGAAATTTTGGAGAAGAAGATGAGAAGAAGAGGGAGAGAGAAAGGTTTTTGGTTTTCAAAACTTATGATATATATTTTTTTTAAGTAACCGTTTTAGTTTTAATGGGTGTGTTAATTAGTGGGATGGGTTAATTAGTGTGATTGTTTTAGGATTAGAATTTAATTAAGTGGAAGGGTAATAATATAATTTAAACTAGGCAGGGGTATTATAATAACTTAACCATCATTAGGACATCCTTTTAATTTTGCATTGGGTGTCTTCTAAGTGTGTATCCGGTATCCCCCAATTTTTTTTTTGTATGCCCCAAAATAGGGTTCATTCGCAAGCCCTAATTAATCTTCTCTTGTCTCTCCCAAACTCAATTAACCTTTAAATCAGAACACTTTTTTTTTTTTTTAATTTAAAACCACGAACCGAACACAAACAAAAAGAGAGATAGTAAGAGTCACAAGTTCACAAATTCGTTCTACAGTTGCAGTATCACCGGTTTCTGCTTCTTGTTCAATTGTCTTATCTTCTCTGAGTAATTATTCTCTCTTAACTGTGTTTATTATATATATCATGTATGTCGTATCACACAGTATTTCTCTGCCCTAGATTTTCTTACGACATAACCCCTTGGTTTTTTATAGATCTGTATAAATCAGCTTTCAAGTAATGGCTGATGTTGCTGAAGATGGTAGTGACATTGAGAAGCTTTACGAGTACGGTGAACGTCTTAATGAATCTAAAGACAAGTCTCAGGTGACTTCCTTTCTCTGTTCCCTTTCTTCCAATTTCTAGGGTTTTCGTTTTTTTTTTTTAGGGTTTAGTGTTTGATGTTTTTTTTTCTTCTAATTTGACTATTTGCAGAACGAGGCAGATTACATTGGTATAATTGATGCGGCAAAAGGGAGTGTAAAGGCGAAACAGTTAGCAGCTCAACTAATTCCTAGATTCTTTAAGTTCTTCCCAACTCTATCCAGTAAAGCTGTAGATGCTCACTTTGATTTGTGCGAAGAAGATGAGCTTAAGGTAAACTATGTTTGGAAATGTTGAAAGCAGTGTGCCTTGCGTACTCCTTTTGTTTGTGCATACTTGACTTAGAAATGGCTGTATGATAATTCGGAGACACAGACCATCAGATCAGTGTTTGATACTTAACCTTTGTGCATCCGTGTATTGCTGATAGATTTTAATGGTTTCATCTTGTCGCTATTGACAGGTCCGAGTACAAGCAATTCGTGGACTTCCCCTTCTTTGCAAGGATACACCAGAATATGTGGCTAAAATTGTGGATGTTCTTGGGCAACTTCTTCTAACTGGTAAATCAAGTGCTCAGAATCATTATTTAGGAAAGTTCTTAAATGTGACCGTGTTCTTATTCTTTTTTACTTCTCTTATCATGTCACGTTTGATATTTCCAGAAGAAAATGTGGAGCGCGATGCGGTGCATAAAGCTCTTATGTCATTGCTGCGTCAGGACGCAAAAGGTAC
Source organism: Papaver bracteatum (assembly GCA_023529315.1). Classification (NCBI taxonomy): domain Eukaryota; kingdom Viridiplantae; phylum Streptophyta; class Magnoliopsida; order Ranunculales; family Papaveraceae; genus Papaver; species Papaver bracteatum. The sequence continues at coordinate 205,493 of JAJJWX010003050.1, forward strand.
TGTGTTCAGTCCCACTGAGAATATATCTTTAAGGTCATGTGATGATATTATTTAGACACAAGGTTGCTTGTCAGTTTGATATTCTCTTCGTTAATCTATATGGTTTAACTCCTTTCTGGGTTGTGGGTTGACTAGATTTTTTTTTTTTTTAGACGATACTCTCAATGGGAGTTTGACAAGAAAACCAAGACATGGTTATTGAATTCTTGATTTCCAATTCATTTCACTATTTATTACTGTCATAATAGGCAGATATCAGATTAAATGGTTCTACATGCTGACTAATGTTGGATGGTTTTTTGTTTGGCAAACTGATTGTATAATAGTTTAATTGAACTTTTTAATTCACTTCTTCTAAAGACATTTTTATTGCAGCTTCTTTGACAGCCTTGTTTAAGCATATTGAGAACACCGAAGAACCGATTCCCGACGACAGTATTCGTGAGAAAGTTTTGAACTTTATCAAGGATAAGGTGAGAAGATTAAAGAGCACTTGCAGCTATAATTAGTTCTGGTAGCAGATTTGAGCTGAAGTTAGGTCTATTATTTCAAATCTGAATATTTATATTTTCATTTTAGGTGTTTCCTCTGAAGGCTGAACTCTTGATGCCTCGAGAGGAAATGGAAAGGCACATAACTGATTTGGTGAAAAAGGTTGGTTGATCATATTTTTATTCTTGGTAAAACCATTTATTTGTTGAATGATGGTTTTGTCTATTTCTGTTAACCGTCTAGATATTCATTTGCTGTTATTTATGTTCCTACTAAAGATGTAAATTATATTGACTTTGAAATTCCAGAGTTTGCAAGATGTAACTGGGGCAGAGTTCAAAATGTTTATGGACTTTTTGAAAAGCTTGAGCATATTTGGAGAAGGGACTCCTCCAGAGCGCGTGAAAGAGCTGATTGAAATCGTTGAAGGACAAGCTGACCTTGATGCACAGTTCGCTGTAAGTTTTTTTAATTTAATTTCTGGAAGCAGTTGTCATATGAATGTCATCTCTTTTCTTTAAGAACCCATTTTGAGTCGATTCGTGTGTCTGCAGTACTCAAATTCCTTCTTGACGTGTCTCGTGAAGACTGATTGTAAAATTGCCATAAGTTTTATCATGCTTATCTATGTTGGCATGTGATTATTGGATACCGACTTAGTTTTCTAGACGGAGAGTTTTTGACTTTTGAGTAAACAGTAACATAATGTTACACCTCACAAACCAGCTGCGGCTATTGGAAAGTGTGACCTTGGTTGTCAGAGAATGTTACTGCGTATTTGGAAAGTGTGCAGTTAGTTTTATCGTTTTTCTTTTGATATCATCTTCCGCTGAGCAGTCTGTCTTGATACTGTTGCAACAGCACTACCTTGTATTTTACTAGTTGTGTGTTGGTTTCATAATTCAAGCTCATGATTCTAAATAATGTCACTACAGGTTACAGATGTGGACCATATTGACAGACTGATATCATGCCTACACATTGCTCTTCCATTTTTTATGGTAGGGACTGGTTTTTAAACAATTTCTACCTGCACTGGTGAACTGTATAATGTAAAGCTCAATTTGATCTCAACTTGTACCTTTTGTGTATTTCTACAGAGGGGTGCACCAAACAGCAAATTTGTTAATTATTTGAACAAGAACATCCTACCGGTTTTTGACAAGGTAAATCATTATTAGAATTTATTCTTGTTTTGTAAACCAAATATGGTTGCGTATTGATATTTTTGTTAATTGCATTGTTTTTCCATGGTATTTATCTAAATTGCCGAAATGCGTGTGACTTTTAGCAATTGTTGCATGTTTTTGCTGCTTTGTCACGAGGCTGTTGAGCAAGTTTGCCCCCCTGCAACACTTGACTATTTTGCTTTCCCGGTACACCTTGGGTACCTTGGGAAGAAAAGAGTAGTTTGTTTGGGTTTGTTAAGAAAGGTAATGGTTAATATCGAATGTGTGATCATGTTGGCCCAAGTTAATTCAAGTCTTAAAGTAGTTGCTCATGTCTTGAATTTCAATAAAGACTAAAACCTATGGGAGGATAGTGTCTCTGTAGGGACCCTCCACCAAAGGTTCCTTGTGCAATAGTTAGGGATTGTGGTCAATAGTACATCAATGGAAGCAAGGTCGGAATGGAATCTTTGTTTTCAGGATGATTAGAGTGAGTTTAGGAGATCATGTAGTAGCTTTTGAGTCAGTGCCCTCTCTAAATTTCCTTTATCTGTGGTCCTTTAGTATAATGTCTCATCCTAATACAACTGCAACTACAAATACAAATACAAATAAACTAAAAGGTTCATTATTGACTCAGATTTATGCTCTTCTGTAGGGAATGGGGAATAGATGCTAGGAATTAAAGTAGGTGTAGGCATGTCGCCCTTATAGAACCTTTTCACTCTGGCATATGTTGTATGATTTCACACTCTGGCATATGTTGTATGATATTTCTGTAATTTGAGATCCAAGTTTGTTTTTTGTGGGTTAGATCCGTGCTATATTTCTCACGTGCTTTTCATGGTTTTGTATTATTCCCGAGTTATTAAACTTCTGGTTTAATGGTGCTTTTCTGACAGTTGCCAGAGGAAAGAAAACTAGATTTGTTCAAGAACCTTGCTGAAATTTCTCCCTACACATCTCCTCAAGATTCACGGCAGCTCCTTCCTTCTGTTGTTCAGCTTATGAAGGTAATCTCTTTTTTTTTTTTTTTTTTGCATAGATTTCAGAGACTGCGTGAACAGGTGGATACAGCTGTTTTTGGCAGAGTGAATTCGTTTTGCTTATTGTGGGTCACTGGATATGCATGCCTAATTTGCAACCATGGGTCCTTCCACTGCTACTTTATTACCAGTTCATTTATGTAGTTTCAGTGGTTTAAAAATCAGTATTTATATTAGAAGGAGCTTTTTACGTCGCTGGATTTTATGTTCACAACAATTCTGTTTCTGATTATGTGTTCACAGATATACATGCCTCGCAGAAAGACTGGAGAGGATATGGACTTTTCTTGTGTAGAATGCTTATTATACACCTTTCACCACTTGTCCCACAAGGTTATTGGTTTTTCTGTTTATTGGTTATTGGTTTAAGCTAGTTAGTGGCTCATTGTTAGTTACCTTTTTGATTCTACTCTCATGCAGACTCCTAATGCTACCAATAGTCTCTGTGGCTACACGATAGTGACAGGTCAACCATCAGACAGGCTTGGGGAAGATTTTTCTGAGAATTTTAAAGATTTTACTGAGAGGTGATTTATAGTGCTAGACATGCTCTCTCCTCTTTTCATTCGTGCATAATAGTGATTTTGAGTGTTCACAAGCTTATTACGAACATAAATAAATAAATAAATAATGCAAATTATTTGTTTATATGTATGGTTTGGTGCTATTTCTTGAAACCCAATTGTGAACCTATGAATAATATATTTTGTATGCATTAAAACCCTGTAGAAGAATCTTCGAATATCCTTGAAATAAGTAATACTGTATATAACCTTTCTGACTGCAAATTCAAGCGTGTCCATTGTTGAAGCTAGACTACCTACTTGTTGTGTACTAATTTGTAACCCAACTTACTATGTCTTTATGTAGCATATGTTAACGTAAACAACTACATGAAAGCTTGACTAAGTATATATTTCTTATATTGGCTGAAAACATCATCTGCTTCACACGAATGCAGATTGACTAATTTGGAGGAGCTAGCTAAGACTTCAATGAAGAAATTGACTCAGGGGTTGGCAGAACTCACCAAGACGATGAATGCCGCTAAAACTGAGGAGAAGGCTAGCTTTGTAAGTGTTTCATGACTTTTTGGAGTTGGCAAAGTGGGCCTACAGTTAAACGATAATTGTATTTACTGTTATTATAAACCATTCTTTACAGAAAGCAAAGCAGCAGAATTCTACCTCCGGACTGCGAACCTGCAACAATATTCTCTTAATGACAAAGGTAAAAGAGAAATCAAGTAGTTTGTATTTCGTACGGTCATAGAAATCTTCTGAAACTTACACCTGATTGTTTATGTGCTATATATCAGCCGTTGCACTTAAAAGCACCTTCGTTTATTGGTGATAAGAAGAAGATCAATCTATCATGGAAAGAGACGGTTAAATCTACGCCTCCTCCAACAACGGCTGCCACAGGGTATTTTGAGCACCTTAGCTTTCCTGCTTTCATGGTTTATCATCAATCACCTTCTTTATACACGATTAGATGCTAACTGTCACTATTTTGCTAATGTCTGTGTCTTGAGCTATAGAGGAATTCACAAATTATTAATTAATGGTTATGTCTGTTTATTAAGTCAACACTTGTCATATCTTATCATTGCACAGGCCTTTACCTTGGCATTTCATTTATGATCAGTACAGTAATTTAAAGTCATACCCATATTTACAGTAATTATTTATGTTCTTTTCACCTGATGGACGACATATTGTTTCAGTGCTAAAAGAGGTTCTACTGCTGTTAACGGAAATGATACTGCACACAAAAAGGGGCGAGGTGAGGGAGGTTTGAGGAGCAACAACAACAACAACCAACTTGTAAACCGGGCCTTCCAAGGCTTGCCGCGTGGTGGTGGTAGTGGTGATGGTGGAAGTAGAGGTAGAGGTAGAGGAAGTGGAAGAGGCAGGGGTTGGGGTGGCCGGGGAAGAGGAAGGGGTTATTATTATTAGCCAATTTCTCTGTGACTTCTCAGTTAGGTGTACTCATACGTGGATAATATCATTTGGAAGTCTTTCCCTTCTTCCATAAGGGTGAACTACTACTGATACTGGCACTCTGGAATATTATAAATTTTCAGAGAAGGTGATAAACGATATATTTAGAGAGGCCAGTCACAGATTCACTTCGAACTTAGATAGCTTGTTTGGTTTAATATTCTTTCCAAATTTGTTGAAACTCGGGGAGCTGCAGAGAATGTGAGATTCATTCAGTTTTTGTTTGTTGAGCTCCCATCTAATCTTATGTAAAAATTAAGACTTTATGCGTGTTCCTAGTTACCCCTTTATTAATATTTTAATGCGTCAACTCTTTTCTGAGTTTCTTGAGAAAAATATTTTTATCTGAACCAGTTTCCTTGGTAGAATTGTCACGTGAATCAGTTTGCTTAAAATGAAGTTTTGATCCATAGCTTCCTTCAGCCGTAATTACTACTCTTTAACCCTTGAAATGTATCGTTTCTGACAAACCATGTTCAGTCGGAGACAACGTTAGAGATTGGGAATTTCATTTTATCAACTCAAGTTGGATTCTTAAATGAAGACCAGGATTTCGTCACATATGTTCCTTTACCATACTCATCATCAGATTAGAGTACTCTATTAGGCGCAGTATGGGTGGCCATTTTGCTTGGCTGTACTTCTGATATAGCCAAGCAAATAGCGCTGCTATTTCAATTAGTCTAATAGGACAGGAACTCAATTTTCGTCAGCATAGCAAGTGTCAAAATGTTGACCTGACTAGACGGAAACTTAATTTCCGTGCCCCAAGTAAAACGCACAAGAGACGAGTATTACTTCTCTTCCACTTCCTCTTTCTTTCATTCCCAACCCTTTGATTTTGAAGATGTTTTAGCTTGATTTTTTTTTTTTTTTTTGAAGCATGAATTTTATTAGAGGAGACTTAAATTACAACTTGTCGTGGGTATGTGGTACCCACAGAGTCTTGAAATAAAATGTGACTGATAAAAGATGGGATTGCCTGGTCCCAAATTTTGGTTGAGTAGTTTCCTGCTTGGCTTCCATCTGCTGCATGGTTTGCTAATCCGTCCGCCGCTTGATTGCCTTCCCCGTAGTTGTGTTGTATGGCGACTTATGGATTTTGCTAAGCCTACTTTTTATTTCTTCAATCATTCCCGCTATGTGCCAAGGTGGTATAGTGGTTGATGTGATGAAACGCAGGAGGTTCTCTCGAGTCTTTTCAAATAGAATTCTAGACCATTGTATCTCTCGTTGTCGTTCTTGAGGCCAAGAGTAATGCCCATGTTTCGCAGTTAGAGGCAAGTGGTGATTCCAGTGGTTGAGCCATTGCAATTATCGTTCGTGCATCCGAGTCCCCTGCAGATGAATCCCGCCTCGCAAATCCCGGTGGCCTGGGGTCGCTCCATCTGTGTTAATTTTTATCCAGTTGATGTTCGGAGTGGACCAGCCTACCCATATTGTTGTTGGCCTTCTATCCGTTATTGGATGGTTGAATGTTGGTGTATCTCCTGGTATGATTGGTGGCGAAGCGTGCAGTGCTCCGAAATAATCTTGTTGTAATTTTTTTGCCCAGGCTAGGATTTCTTCCGAAGTTGTTTGTTTTTGTTGGTAAACTAGATCATTTCTGGATAGCCATAGGGTCCATAATAGAAAATAGAAGGAGGAGGTTATAGTTGTTGATGTTGGTTGTTGCAAGATTTGAGATATGGTTGTTTGTGGGGTTAAGGTGAAGGTCGGGTTGGGGTTAGAGTTTGGTGTATTTGTAAGTTGATTGAATAAGTTGTTCCAGGAAGTAGTTGCTGTTGGGCAATGAATTAAAAGGTGGCTTGCTAATTCCGTATTAGTATTGCATCTTGGACATCTGTCTGAGTTGGTCAAATGGATTCGATTTAATAGGGAGAAGGTTGGTAATCCTTCCGTTTTAGCTTGAATTGTTGCTTGAAATTAAAAGGGTTTTTTCCATAAATGTAAGTGGTTTTATTGCATCATTCAGTTTCGAATTCCATCCACAAAATCAGCAAAGGTAAGTCATTTCATTTATAGGGTTTGTAGTGAAAAATTATTTTGGTAATCATGAAATTCTTGATATTAGGCTGATTAGTTACATTGTATATAATTTAATAACAACATTAAATCATAGATGTAGTTAAAACCCATGATTGTTACTTTTTTTTTTTTTTTTTTTTTGGGTGATCAATGTCGAATGAAATGGCTATGACTATTGTTGAATGTTCATTGAACCAAATTTTATATATGGTATAGAGAATTTGAGACTAAAATTGTTGATGCAAAGGTACAATATGAGTCTCATGCGTGCTTATGTGAGACTTACATACATAATCGAATTGGATACTTCAAGTGATGACGAAGAAAAAGATGTGCTATTATTTACACAACTGTGTTTGGATGAACGTAGGCATATGATTCATCAATTGTCGCCTAAAGAAGTGCAGTTAAGGGGACTTTCGGTTAATTTTTATTCCGATCAAAAAATTTCTTTCTTAAAAGGATTTTATCCTTTACCTCTCAATGAAAAATTTGTAGTGCACTTAGCCGAGATCGATTGTGGCATGATGATAACATGATGAATGATTATTTCATACCTGGAACTGGTTATACTTTAAGACAATTCAAACAACATCTAGGCATGAAGGAAGATTTATTTCAGAAATTGTTAGGAATACTACTTGAAGTTGATGAAGAATGGTATCAACGTTCAGATGCAACTGGTGTTATGAGGAATTCTCCACATATGAAATTAGTTGTTGTGATGAAATGTTTGTGCAAAAGTACAACTATTGATAGTATCGCGAGTACACTTGTATGGGGGCCAAAACAACATTCTATTATCCAAAAAGATATTGCAACACAGTTTGCATGACTCTTGGAGAAAGATATTTACGCCAACCTACTTATGAAGATGTTCAGAGGTTGCTTGTTGAGAATGCCAAACGAGGAGTTCCTGGAATGCTAGGTAATATTGATTGTATGCAATGGGCCAGGGAATAATTTTCCGGTAGCTTGGTAAGGAACACATCATGGTAAAGAGAAGTACTATTCTATGGTGTTAGAGGCAGTGGCATCATATGATTTATGATTTTGACATGTTTTTTTTTCTTTTAGAATGCTTGTGGCCAAATAACGACTTGAATGTGTTGTACGCTCACCCCTTTTTTGTTTGTTTGAGGTTTTATTATGTTAACACCTCTACCACCATTACTTATAATAATATCTCTAAACCACAACTCATTCCATTGAATAAGTGATCGATCATAAATACGATCAGGAGCAGGGTAAGGTAAACTGTTACAAAACTCAATTGTTGTTACCTTATCTCTATTAAGTATCGGGTCAAGCTGGTCCAATCTATCCTTTAGTTGATCTAAAACTTGCATACAACTCGAATGAAGCCAATTAGAAGTATAATTGTCCCACATTTTCCGTGTCTGTACTTCTTCTAAGGTTGTCGGTATGTATGAAAGTCACCAAAATATTCCATAGGTTATTGATCAAAACCATATGATTGCATCGCATGGTTGGTTGTGAAAAAGCGGGGGTCTAACAACCTCACCCAATATTTCGATTAGCAATATGTATGGACTAGCTCTAATATAATTTTAAGATAATCAACTAGACAGTCAGACTCAATCTTAATAAAAAGTATATTAAGGAGTTAATATCTCTATCTCTCGATTTGACCTATACTCAAGAAAATAGAAATCTGCGAGTCTTTATCAAATACAAGAGATATAAACTTGGATAGTATCAAAAACAAATATCCAAGGATCAATCAATTTCCAACCAACAACCAAAGGTTGGATTTCACAATTGATCGATGCAACGCACAACCTGTGATATTTCAATTATATAACAAAATATAATGCGGAATAAAAATAACACAGACACCAAAAATTTTGTTAACGAGGAAACTGTAAATGCAGAAAACCCCCGAGACCCAGTCCAGATTGAACACCACACTGTATTAAGCCGCTACAGACACTAGCCTACTACAAACTAACTTCGGTATGGACTGTAGTTGAACCCTAATCAATATCACACTGATTCAAGGTACAGTTGCGCTCCTTACGTCTCTGATCCCAGCAGGATACTACGCACTTGATTCCCTTAGATGATCTCACCCACAACCAAGAGTTGCTACGACCCAAAATCGAAGACTTGAATAAACAAATCAGTATCACACATAAAAGTCTACGATAATAGATAAGTCTGTCTCCCACAGATAAACCCACGAGTTTTGTTCTGTCTTTTGATAAAATCAAGGTGAACAAGAACCAATCAATAACCCGAACTTATATTCCCGAAGAACAACCTAGAATTATTGATCACCTCACAATAAAATAAATCGTATGGTAGAGAAACTAGATATTGCGGAATCTCAAACGATGAGACGAAGATGTTTATGATTTCTTTTTTATCTTGCCCTATTGGAGATATAATCTCAAGCCAATTATTCAATTGAAATCGTACGATAGAAAATGGCAAGATCAGATCGCTCAACTACAAGAGAAGTAGTTTCATCTGGCTTCACAATTCCAATGAAGTCTTCAAGTCGTTAATCGACAGGGTCTCGAGAAGAAACCTACGATTAAAGGAGAAACGACTTTAAAAAACCAACTAGTATCACACAAGAGGTGTGGGGATTAGTTTCTCCAGTTGCTAGACGTCTCCCTTATATAGTTTTCAAATCAGGGTTTGCAATCCAAGTTACCTTGGTAACAAAGCATTAAATATTCACCGTTAGATAAAAAACTGATTTATCCAAGCTAATATCTTTCAACCGTTAGATCGAAACTTAGCTTGTCACACACACAAATGAAATGTATTTCATTTAGGTGTGAGTAACCGTACCTAAACTTGTACATTTAATTAGTTCACAAATGGTTGACCAATGGTTAGCCATATGGGCACTTTCATATCAACCGTATTCATCTTTCTCATAACTAGTTCAAATGACTCACAAGTACTAGTTCAAGAGTTGTTCAATTGCAAGAAAATCTTATGTAACTACATAAGACACAATCGAAGCAAAATCGGTTTGATTCACTTGAATCAATTCATGAACAATATAACCACGGTTTGCAAAGATTGCATTCCTTATTGTTTTAAGTTCATGAATAACCGATTTGAGATATAACCAGCTTAAGTACGCGCACGGGTGTGTGTACTCTAGCTTTACGGGAATTGGGTTTGAAAACCCAGCACAAATTTTCGGATGGAAAACTTTCGTGAGTACGCGTACCTAAGGTGACTGGTTTGTAAATTCATAAACTCCAAACTCAGCAGAAATTCACGGACATGAACTTCCGCCAGTACTGGTAGGTTTGGAAACCTACAATAATAATACTGCAAGTGCACAGTGTCTAACTAGTAGAAAGATGGCAAGTACAGGTCGTTCCCACGAGGAGTGTGAAATACTACTACTAACTAATATCAAAAGTAACCAATCGACAAGATGATGTTTAACGATTTTTCAGGAGTTTGGAACAAAATAATAGTATAATATAAAAATGGGTTATTAAGGTTTTCGGTTTCCACCAATTAATTATGCAAACTCTACTAATCTTTCAAAACATATTCCATGCATTATCAAATATTGTTTCTCCGCTATAGTTTTCTTCGCTTCTTATGTAGTGATCCTAAAGCATTACTTATCTATCCTTGCATACCACGTCTAGGGATTTAACCGAAGCACGAAATATCAATTCAAAAGCATAAATAATCAAGAAAATCACATAAATAATTAGATACAATCTTTTATGAAGATAAATTACTAGTCATTCAAATCATTATTAAGCATATAAATATAGAGTTCACACAATCAAATTAGTTTCTACCTAAACCTTAACATGAATTAGCTAGACATAACTTTCTCAAAAGCTATAAGAATATCTCAATAAAAACTCTAGCTAAATCAAAAGAGAAAATGAAATAAAAAATCCCAAACCCTAGCTCCAGTTCACGGCTTTGTGCCGCCTCCAGGCTTCCTCTGTTTGTTCTCTGCCTGAGTTTTCCTTTTTATATGCTGCGAGAAGTCCCTAAAATAAGGCCTAGCAATCTTCATGGCCCAGCCCAATAGTTTGCTTGAGAAAGTGTTCGCCCATCTGACCTCCGTTCTCTCATCTCTACGAACCAACATCACATCTCCAGTCATCTCCTCACCGTACAAATCAATGTAAACACTATCAACCAACTAGTTAACGACAGTAGCTGCTTTTTCGGCCGTTGTCATCATTCAAAACAAGCCCAATAATGGCCGCACACTCTAGCTGATTCGTACCCAAAATCCATTCATAGCCTTAACTTCTAAACATGTCCTGATGACGATGGGAAACTCTCACCAGAACCCACTGATGTTATCACTAAACAGATCACCGCTATTCAAGTTTCGTACCATGCCAAGAACCTTGGATTTCGTCTCACCATCTTCTCATGCATTTTCGTGATCAAACCACTTCAATTATCTCCCAATTCAACTATTGTTGTTGTTGCAGTGGATGCAAAACATCTTAGTCACGTCCAAGCTCTCCTTCAACTCGATAATAACCCATCGTCCACTTTTCTAGACTGCACAGTTTAGCCGACTGCCAATTCCGGATCACCTGGATTTCATTCCATCAGACCCCAGCATACCAAAATTCTTCATCGTCAGCATATAATCTCCCATCTATGTCAGCTCATTCAATATCCATCTTCCTTCCTTCGCAGTTGCTGCTCAGTTTCTGTGGAATACTAGCTGCCATTTTCCTTTCTCCCTGGAAGTAACGACTTAGCCATCACTGCAACCATATTTACCTTATATTCTCTGCCATAAGTTTATATCAACCAACACCGACTGCATCCATCTCAGCCAATCGATACCACATCAAACTTCTCGTTCTAGCTTCTTAGTTTTATCGACTGCGCATCAACTTTGAGTAGAAGACCGATGCCATCTCCATTCTCGACTGAAATCCATCATTACTTCATTGCTTCATCTCGACTCTAGCACTTTCTCCTCTCTGCAGAACTCACACACCACCACATCACCTTCTTGTTCTCTAACCAACTGCCCATCGATGCCACCATTCTGTTTGTAACAATCAAATGCAAAGAGCCCAACTCTTCTTCTCCATGCAAAGCTAATACAAAACTTCTCCTCCTCAGACTCGAGCCGATACCAGTTTGAGAAAACTCCATCTTCGGGACTGAAATCTCTACTTCTCTGTGTTCTCACACTAAAAACAATGGAAACATGCAACTCCAACTCTACCAGCAAAATCCATACAAAGTAGCAGCGAACGTCACTGTCTTCTCCATTCATATTCTCGATTCAGACACAGCCGAACTCCAATTCTACTGCCGTTGTTGCCGTAAGATCATCACCTCCACCATGGAAGTAAACCCAGCTCCTTCCAACTGACCACGAGATTAGCTTCATTGCCCATTAATAATTATCATTTTAGTACGTGAACAGAATTTACAGCACCACTTGGACGTTGGACTATCTTCTTGGTTACCCACTAGTGGGCTTGGGTAAAGACAATCTCTAAACCATATGATCTGCTGGATTGAAAATGAATAGTTAGAGTACCCATCTCCTTTTGTTGCCATGGTAACCAGATGATAGGGTGTAGAATACATCCTATTTATCATTTATTGTTTATGCTTTCTCTGCTATTTTTCTTGTAAATTATGTATTTTACGTGTGTTTTTGAGCTATTAGGTACTCTGGAGTCGCACAGACGAAAAGAGGGAGAAATCACCCAATTTGAGCAAAAAGGGCAGAATTGTCACTGGCAAACACTATCTGGAGTCCAGTCAAGGTTAAGGGGCAACCCTTTTTTGGAAGAATTAGAAAAGACAGCCAGCTATGGTTAAGGGGTTGTCATCTATGTATCCCTTATCGTTTACCAGAGGGTGTATTTATCGGGTGGCTTCTATTACTGGGGTGTATTCATCCACCCCAATAATTTCTAACCCTAAATCGAGAAATCCATTTTCAAATCATTTGTCCCTAAAACTGAGAAGAGAGGTGAGCAGCTGTTCTGTCCGAGAGAAATCGTAATTGAATAGACAAATTTGTGTGTCTGCTCAACAGATCGAGAGATGAGTTCGAGTTTGTGTTGATTAAAGAAAATGATGGAAGGTGGGTTTGAAGAATTGATGGGTTTTTCTGTGAAGTCAGAGATGCAGGAATTGGATATGGGTTTGAATTCAGTTGAAGAACAGATTGAAGATGGCAGCTGCGGGTACTCGAGATGGTTGCAGTAGCAGATTTCAATTGAAGCCGTAAAACGGATGGTATTTGATGTTGAACTGATTCCAAAGCCGCATAAGAAGAATCTGAGATGGGTATTTTCTTGAATTCAAATTAGGGTTTCTGGTTCTGAGAACGATAAGATGGTTTGAATTGATTATGTGATTTTGGGATCTCAGAAGAAGAAAAAAATGGAATTAAAATGGGTTCGAATATGTGTGTTGTTGATACTGCTGCTGCTGTTTTGAATTGAAATAGCAGACTAGTGTTTTGTGTACACTCCAGTCTAAGAACACAGTAGCAGGAGCAAATGGGAGATGATTCAGGTGGGTCTGGTGGCTGGATTGGTTAGACATATGATGCTCAGAGATGGTGATTCTGCAATGGGGTTTAGTCTGAATTCCAGGATTGGTTGATACAAAGAATGGACAAAGATTTGAAGACCTGTTGCTGAATAGAGGAGATTGATATGAATGATCTATATAGATGTATGTTAGGTTGTCATAGGGAGAATAAAAGAAAGGCCTGAAAATGGCCAGGAATGTCCTGTAATCAAACAGAACTCGACCGGTTTCCCACTCCGGCGAGTCGACTCGGTACCGGCGATGACGATCCCGATGAGCCGATCTGACCAAGCGAATCAGCCAACTCAGCCTGACTAAGAAGCTAAATCGCCATTTAACTCTGATCTTTGACTAACGTTTGACCTGTTTGACTGTTAGTCCTAACAGTGGACTGACGGAATATTCCGTCGACGGAGAGAAATTTTAGGTGGCCGACGGTGACGAATTCCGGCTAATTTCCGGCCAAAAACCCAGTTTTCCGGCGAGCCAAAAATACAAAATTTTGTGTGAATTTCTCTCATGTGTGTGAAGACTTAGAATTGGGAGTTGGATGAAAACTTGGAAGTTTTGTAGAATTGGACTAGAAATTGGAATATGGCTCAAATTGGGAAAGTGGTGTTCTTATGGAATGTGGAATCTTTTCCTACAAAGATATGGAGAGTATTGAAGCCTATAAATAAAAGAGTTCTCTACAACTTTACACACACATCTACTTTGGAGAAGGAGTTAAAGTGCACAAGGATTGGAGGAAGGAGCAACCATCATCTTTTCAATAAGTTTTTCTTTCTTCCTTAATTCTTATTATTATTGTGTGAACTCCAAACTATGAGTAGCTAATTTTCTTATTGATTGAGGATGAATTCCTAGTTCTTAATATATGATTTGAGTTTTGTTTCAATTCTACTTTGAAGTTTTCATATGATTATTGTTTGTTTTTACTAATATTAATGTTTATGATTGATTGATAGGTTGTTTGGAGTGCACGCTAAATTGATTTGTTAATTTAATCTAAAGCTAGTGAAAGTTAGGGAATACGTAATAGTTTCTTGACTCTTTACACAAGTAGAAAACACAAGACCTTGCAGAGGGATTCCGTGGAGCAATTGTGTGTGAAAACAACGCTAGAAAGTGGACCAAGCGAACCGAATCTAACTACTAGTACTAAACCTAAGTTCATAAATCTTAATGCGTTCGGGGAATTACATCTTGTAAGCGAACCTCAAGGTGGTTCTTTAGAATAGAATCTGATAACTAAGCGAACCTGTTACTCAGTGAAATAAGGAATTTTGGGGTTAGCTAAGCGAACCTGCTATCCTACGGTTGGTGATAATCTATGACTAATAAAAAGTGGAAAAGAACATAACTTTAATCATTGTTTTGCAACGAAGAAGGATTCCTTGATCTATTCTCTCTTATTGAATTCAACTTACACTTTTAATTGCTTTGTTTATTTCTTTTGCTTTTAAAATCTTGAACCAATACCCCCCTTTTTGTGACATTATAAGACAACTATAATCTCTTGCTCCTCGTGGGATCAATCTTGACTACCTTATATTACTTGTTAATTAGGTAGTAAAATATTAATTAATTTGTTGTGGTTACGACATGCATCAAATTTTGGCGCCGCTACCGGGGAGCAACAGACGATTTTAGTTGTTTTTATTTTTATTTTTGATTTATTCTTGCTTTGTTAGATTCTATACCGTATCTAACTTAGTTTTGTGAATCTTGTTTTAGGTACTATATCTTTGGTGAATGCTTAAAAAGGGAAGACTGAGTCCAATACGTCTTCGATCCGGCACTCAACTAAAGGATTTCATTCGAGCGGTTAATACTCCGCTTCCTCGTTCTACATCAAGTGAATTCGCAGATTCGGACATATAAGAAGCAATGGGTGATCGTACACTCAAGGACCTAGCTTCTCACAAGCTCGATACACAAAAATGGTGTATCCAAACTAACTCAACTTTCGAGATCAAGCCGGGGTTGATTAGAGAATTACCAAAGTTTCATGGCATGGTGAATGAAGACCCAAAAAAACATCTTATGGACTTCAATACCATAGTCATGGCCATGCTTCCACCGGATATTAATGCGGATGGAGCAAAGTTGAAAGCTTTTCCGTTCTCTTTGGCGGGCAATGCTAAGGAATGGTTATACTATTTGCCTTCCGGAAGTATCACAACATGGAATGGGATGAAGAAAATTTTCCTCGAGAGATATTTTCCCGCATCGAAAGCTACTCAAATTCGCAAGGAGATTTGTGGGATGAAACAACATGTGGGAGAGTCATTATATGAATGTTGGGATCGGTACAAGAGATTGGTGGCAAGTTGTCCACACCATCAATTTAGTGACGCCATGATAATCCAATACTTTTATGAAGGTATCCAAACAAGTGATAAATATCTTCTTGACGCCGTCGGTAGTGGTGCACTAGTGAACAAGACGGTGGCCGAAGCTACCGAGTTGATTGAAAGTATGGCGGCAAACTCACAACAATTCTATGAAAGAGGTGATTCAATGGTTAAGTTGGTGCATGAAGTTAGTGACTCGTCTTCACAATCCGATCACCGGTTAAACAACATCGAGAGGGTAGTGCAACGGTTGGCCGCGGTAATTATTCCGGATGATGAAACCGAACAAGTAAATGCTTTATATCCAAATCAAAGTCCAAGGTACGATCCATACTCAAATACTTACAATCCCGGTTGGAAGGATCATCCCAACTTTAGCTATGCAAACAAGCAAGCGGCGGCTCCTAATCCATATGCGCAACAAGGTGGATTCCAACAATCACGTTTCCAACCTCAACAACAACAATTCCAACCACAAAAAGTCAAGGAGCATGATTCTTCAAATGATGACAAGTTGAATGTGATAATGCAAAGCATGCAAGGTCCCACTTCTATGTTACAACAAAACCAACAAAAGACCGATTCGGCAATCAAATCTTTGGAACAAAGGACCGGTTCGGCAATCAAGGATCTACAAACTCAAATGGGACAATTGGAGACCAATATGAACTTGATGAAAGCTCAAACATCCACAAAACTTCCTTCACAACCATTTGTGAACCCAAGAGAGAATGTTAATGCGGTTACTTTAAGAAGTGGAAGATAAGTAGAGAGTCCAAGTCATCATGAAGAAGCTAGTGAAGAGGTAGTCAAAGACAAGGAGGAAGCCGTACCATAGGAGAATTCAACACCAACCGTTCAATCCAAGGAACCGGTTCCTACTTTTACTATTCCACCTCCTTTTCCTAGTCGTTTTTCTAAGTCCAAGAAGGAAGCTCAAGATAAGGCACTCATGGATATCTTCAAGAATATAGAAATCAACATCCCCTTCATCGAAGCCATCAAGACAATGCCAA
Organism: Papaver bracteatum; assembly: GCA_023529315.1. Lineage (NCBI taxonomy): Eukaryota > Viridiplantae > Streptophyta > Magnoliopsida > Ranunculales > Papaveraceae > Papaver > Papaver bracteatum. The sequence continues at coordinate 222,159 of JAJJWX010003050.1, forward strand.
GGTATGCTAAGTTCATGAAGGAATTATGCACGAAGAAGGATAGGTTGCTTGATAATGAAATTACTAAAGTTGGCGAGAGTGCGTCGGCTATGATTTTGAAAAAGATGCATACAAAGTGCACGGATCCCGGTGGTTTCATGGTGCCAATTACTATTGGTAAGAAAAGTTTTGAACATGCTTTACTTGACTTGGGAGCTTCCATTAGTGTGATGTCGGACGATATATATGACTCCTTGAATCTTGGACCGTTGAAAGAGACAAGAGTTATTATCCAATTAGCAAACAAGTCTAATATTTATCCAAAGGGACTTGTAGAAGATGTTCTAGTGCAAGTGAATGAGTTAATTTTTCCGGTGGATTTCTTTGTGGTGGATATGGACAACAATGATAATCGGTCGTCTACCTCTCTACTTCTTGGGAGGCCATTTATGAAGACCGCAAAGACGAAGATTGATGTTGATAAGGGTACACTCACTATGGAGTTCGACAAGGAAGTAATACACTTCAACATATTCGAAGCCATGCGCTACCCAAGTGATGTGCATTCCGCTTACTCCATTGATGTGGTTAGTTCATTAGCGCAACAAATGGTGGAATTGAATCAAGAGGACGAACTTGATGTGGTGTTGCAAAAGAGCATTGAATTGGACGTCCACGGCTTGTCTAACTTGGATGTTGAAATTTCCACGGAAATGGCGGAGATGTGTGGTTCTTTAACGGCATTACAAGAAGCTAAGGGTAATGTTTCATATATTTCTTTACCCGTGAATGATTAATTACTTGTACCATCTATTGTGAAGGCGCCTAAGCTAGAGTTGAAGCCACTTCCGGACCATTTGAAGTATGCATTCTTGGGAGATGGAGATGAGCTTCCGGCGATTATTTCAAAGAACCTCACACCGGTACAAGAAGACCGTTTTCTTAGAGTCTTGAAAGAGCACAAAACGGCTATTGGGTGGACAATTGCGGACATCAAAGGCATTATTCCATCCATGTGCATGCATAAGATTCTAATGGAAGAGAATGTGAAGCCGGTACGTGATGCTCAACGTAGGATTAATACTCCCATGATGGAGGTTGTGAAGAAAGAGATACTCAAATTGCTAAGTGCGGGGGTAATTTACCCAATTTCCGATAGCAAGTGGGTTAGTCCGGTACAAGTGGTACCAAAGAAGTCCGGTGTTACGGTTGTTCGAAATCAAGACGATGAACTTGTTTCTACAAGAGTTCAAACCGGTTGGAGAGTGTGCATTGACTATAGAAAGCTTAATTCCGCAACCCGAAAGGATCACTTTCCTTTACCTTTCATTGATCAAATGTTGGAGCGGCTAGCGGGGCATTTGTATTATTGTTTCTTGGACGGTTATTCGGGATACAACCAAATTGTGATTGCACCGGAGGACCAAGAGAAGACTACTTTCACTTGTCCGTTTGGAACGTTTGTGTATAGACGGATGCCGTTTGGTCTTTGCAATGCACCGGCTACTTTCCAAAAGTGCATGGTAAGTATATTCTCGGATTACGTGGAGCGCATCATTGAGGTATTTATGGACGACTTTAGTGTTTATGGAAATTCTTTTGATAGTTGTTTAAACAACCTTGAACTAGTTCTTAAACGATGCATAGACACAAACCTTGTCCTTAATTGGGAGAAATGTCATTTTATGGTAAACCATGGCATAGTACTTGGTCACATTGTGTTCTCTCAAGGGCTCAAAGTGGACAAGTCAAAGATAGATTTAATAAGAAACTTACAATATCCCACTTTGGTGAGGGAGGTTCGTTCTTTTCTTGGCCATGCAGGTTTCTATAGGCGGTTTATCAAGGATTTCTCCAAAATCTCCATGCCGATGTGCAAGTTACTACAAAAGGATGTACCTTTTGACTTAAACAAGGAATGCAAGGATGCTTTTGACAAACTGAAGGTAATGTTGACAAGTGCGCCGATTATCAAGTCACCGGATTGGAATCTTCCATTTTAACTAATGTGTGATGCTAGTGATTATGCGGTTGGAGCCGTTTTGGGTCAAAGAGTGGACAAGTTGTCCCATGTTATCTATTATGCATCCAGGACCCTCAATGATGCACAAATCAACTATTCTACCACGAAAAAGGAGTTATTGGCTATAGTGTTTGCATTGGAAAATTTTTGATCATACTTGGTGGATAAAAAGGTTATTGTGTATTCCGATCATGCCGCACTTAAATACTTACTAAAGAAGAAAGAAGCTAAGCCAAGACTAATCCGGTGTATCCTATTACTACAAGAGTTCGACATAGAAATTCAAGATAAGAAAGGTGTGAAGAATACCGTTGCAGATCATCTTAGTAGACTTGTTATGTCTCAAGAAGAACTTCCATTACAAGACCGCTTTTCGGACGAACAACTTTTCTCCTTGGAAGAATTAACACCTTGGTATGCGGATATAGTGAACTACTTGGTGACAAGGAAGGTACCTAGTACAATGTCCAACTTCCAAAAGATAAAATTTAAGAAGATAGCAAAGCAATATGTGTGGGATGAACCATACTTATGGAAATATGGCGTTGATCAAATAATGCGAAGGTGCGTACCTAACTCCGAATTTCAATCTATTCTCTCCTTTTGTCATACTTTTGCTTGTGGTGGCCATTTTGGTTCTAAACATACCGCTCTCAAAGTTCTTGAAAGTGGATTTTATTGGACCACATTGTTTGAAGATTCATATGTTTTTTGTAAATCGTGTGATAGATGTCAAAGAACGGGCAATCTAGGTGCTCGAAATCAAATGCCACTCACACCAATTCTCGCCGTAGAGATTTTTGATGTGTGGGGAATTGATTATATGGGCCCTTTTGTCAATTCAAATGGAAACTTTTATATACTTTTTGCCGTAGATTATGTTTCGAAATGGGTGGAGGCTAGAGCCACCAAAACTAATGATTCTCAAGTTGTTTGTGATTTTGTAAGAGAAAAAATATTCACTAGGCATGGCACACCAAGAGTGGTGATAAGTGATGGAGGCTCACATTTCAAGAAGTCTTTTCACGCTCTCCTCAAGAAGTACAACATAACACACAAGATTGGTACGCCTTACCATCCACAAACTAGTGGACAAGCGGAAATTTCAAACCGTGAGATCAAGTCCATTCTTGAGAAAACGGTGAATACCACAAGGAAAGATTGGATCTTTAAGCTCAATGATGCACTTTGGGCATATAGAAAGGCGTACAAGATACCGATTGGTATGTCTCCATATAGGTTGGTTTATGGCAAAGCTTGTCATCTTCCGGTTGAACTTGAACATAAGGCTTATTGGGCGATAAAGAAATTCAACATGGAGTATGATGAAGTGGGGAAGCAAATAAAGTTGCAACTAAATGAGCTAGAGGAGATACGTAATGATGCTTACGCGAGTTCCCGGATTTACAAGGAAAAGACCAAGCGTTTTCATGACAAGATGATTTCTCGGAAAAGTTTTGTTGTGGGGCAAAAAGTTCTTTTATTTAATACTCGTTTACGTTTATTTTCGGGTAAGCTTAAGTCCCGTTGGGTAGGACCATTTATTGTTACTAATGTTTATGATCATGGTGCAGTTGAAATTGTTAGTGAAAAAAAACAGGACAACCCTTGAAAGTCAACGGCCATAGGTTGAAGCCATATTATGAAAACTTTCCAACGGAGCATGTGGACGTGATTGGACTTCGAGATGTGCTCCCTCTAGAGGACTAATGTGAAGCAAGAGATATGTCGGGCCGTCGACTTTAAAACAAGCGCTAAGTGGGAGGCAACCCACCGGTTTTATATTTCTTATCCTTTTGTTTTTATTTGCTTTTTGTTTTGTTTGTTTATTTTTCTTGTTCCATATCATATTAGGATTTCCCACCTTGACTTTACTTGGACGATTCAATTACATTGAGGACAATGTAAGGTTTAAGTGTGGGGGAGTGGTTAAGCATATATTTTTTGCATTAAAAAAAAAAATTTACATAAAAATTTCAACTTTTAGAGATTTTAGAGTCACTAGCATGCTTCTAGGTATGTTTACATAGAGAATTCTGACCGACATAATTGAACTTGGAAGTGTTAGGGGACTACGTTCGGATTTCTTATTTGTTAGAGTGTTAAATAATGGATTTAATCATGCCGGTGATGCAAATTTGGTGCAGGGAGAAGTGCGTTATTAGAGTTGCTGATCAATCATTAGTGGAGACTACCCATTTTCATATCAACCAAGGCACCGACCAGAAATTCTTCCATGACTAAAGAGCTTCTTTTGAGTGTGTGTCACCGTACGTTAATTCCGGGTAAATGGTGAGCTACCCAATTTCACACCAATTTCAGCACTATTTTGATCTCTTGAGTGCTAATTTTTGTCAATCATGAGGGTGACGTCTATGGATGAAAGCCTCCTTCTTGTAGTTCGATTTGCAGTTAGCACTATTCTCTCGCTCGACAACAAAGGGTCCATAGAAACACCATAATCAACAACAAGGGAGCGACATCAAAATCTACAAGGAAAATTGAAAGGTTCAAGGTTTGAAAGCAACAATGGAACAAGAAAAAAGCAAATTTCATATTCAAGTAAAGCAACATACAATGAGCAGATTTTTACATATATGTTGAAGAGTTACAATACAATGAGGTAATTCTATATTCAAGTATGAAGACTTATTTACAAAAGCGAAGAAAATCAAAAGGTGAGAATTATTGAAGTTTATGATTTCAAGACGATACAAGTTGTGAAGAATCAAGCGGTAAAGTACTTTTCCACGGCCATGGTTGTTTTATTTTTCACTTTGATTTGTATTTTGTTTCTCTTGTCTAAAAAAAAATGAAAAAAATTGAAAAAAAAAAATGAATATTTTTTTTTTTTTTTGAAAAAACAATATGAGACAAGAGAAATATCTATTATTGTTTTGTTTTGAATAAGCCGCGGGGAAGGAAAATCTATAAGGAAGTTTCAAGCGACATGGATTTTAAGGAAAAAGGTTACAAATTGTCAAGGATTTATGAAGTTCGAAAGTTTATCATCAATAGTTGAAGCCTAAGACCAAGAAGATATGAGCGGAAGACGTTTCTATTGGATGCTGTGAGAGTGGTGTTATCATAATTGGAAATTGGATGTGAAGGTAAGTAAGTAATCTCATCCTCGATATAAGTGGTTGATTTCCTTTCTTAGAGATCGTTAGAAAAATGGTTTTTCAAAATGTTAAAAGATGTGGGTTTTTGCAAAATTTCGGAAGATGTTCTTCCCACCATTCAACGTGTTGCATGAATTCTCTCTTCATTCCTACCTGCACACATGTGAGACCCATAAAAAAGATGTCTTTTTGAGTGCAATTATCATAAAATCCTTTTGGTGAGGCAGAAGTCGAGGCGAAATTCTTATTGATCGTTTCTCAAACACGTGTTCTCTCATTATGGTGTGGTTATTTCTCACTCAACATTTAAGAATGAGAATATGTTCTTTAGTATTTCTAACTTCTTATTACTAGCATGCAAAAACTCTATGTCCTCATAGCTCTTTGGATGCTTGGGACGCTGGAAGCTTTGAAGTTGTAAGTTTTGAGTTTGATTTGCTCGAGGACTAGCAAAGTCTAAGTGTGGGGGAATTTGATAGGGTGTAGAATACATCCTATTTATCATCTATTGTTTATGCTTTCTCTGCTATTTTTCTTGTAAATTATGTATTTTACGTGTGTTTTTGAGCTATTAGGTACTCTGGAGTCGCACGGACGAAAAGAGGGAGAAATCACCCAATTTGATCAAAAAGGGCAGAATTGTCACTGGAAAACACTATCTGGAGTCCAGTCAAGGTTAAGGGGCAACCATTTTTGGAAGAATTATAAAAGACAACCAGCTATGGTTAAGGGGTTGTCATCTATGTATCCCTTATCGTTTACCAGAGGGTGTATTTATCGGGTGGCTTCTATTACTTGGGTGTATTCATCCACCCTAATCATTTCTAACCCTAAATCGAGAAATCCATTTTCAAATCATTTGTCCCTAAAACTGAGAAGAGAGGTGAGCAGCTGTTCTGTCCGAGAGAAATCAAAAATTGAATAGACAAATTTGTGTGTCTGCTCAACAGATCGAGAGATGAGTTTGAGTTTGTGTTGATTAAAGAAAATGATGGAAGGTGGGTTTGAAGAATTGATGGGTTTCTCTGTGAAGTCAGAGATGCAGGAATTGGAGATGGATTTGAATTCAGTTGAAGAACAGATTGAAGATGGCAGCTGCGGGTACTCGAGATGGTTGCAGTAGCAGATTTCAATTGAAGCCGTGAAACGAATGGTATTTGATGTCGAACTGATTCCAAAGCCGCATAAGAAGAATCTGAGATGGGTATTTTCTTGAATTCAAATTAGGGTTTGTTTCTGGTTCTGAGAACGAGAAGATGGTTTGAATTGATTATGTGATTTTGGGATATCAGAAGAAGAAAAAAATGGAATTAAAATGGGTTCGAATATGTGTGTTGTTGATACTGCTGCGGCTGTTGTGAATTGAAATAGCAGACTAGTGTTTTGTGTACACTCCAGTCTAAGAACACAGTAGCAGGAGCAAATGGGAGATAATTCAGGTGGGTCTGGTGGCTGGATTGGTTAGACATATGATGCTCAGAGATGGTGATTCTGCAATGGGGTTTAGTCTGAATTCCAGGATTGGTTGATACAAAGAATGGACAAAGATTTGAAGACCCGTTGCTGAATAGAGAAGATTGATAAGAATGAGCTATATAGATGTATGTTAGGCTGTCACAGGGAGAAGAAAATAAAGGCCTGAAAATGGCCAGGAATGTCCTGTAATCAAACAGAACTCGGCCGATTTCCCACTCCGGCGAGTCGACTTGGTACCGGCGATGACGATCCCGATGAGCCGATCTGACCAAGAGAATCAGCCAACTCAGCCTGACTAAGAAGCTAACTCGCCATCTAACTCTGATCTTTGACTAACGTTTGACCTGTTTGACTGTTAGTCCTAACGGTGGACTGCCGGAATATTCCGTCGACGGAGAGAATTTTCAGGTGGCCGACGGTGACGAATTCCAGTAATTTCCGTCCAGAAACCCAGTTTCCGGCGAGCCAAAAATACAAAATTTTGTGTGAATTTCTCTCATGTGTGTGAAGACTTAGAATTGGGAGTTGGATGAAAACTTGGAAGTTTTGGAGAATTGGACTAGAAATTGGAATATGACTCAAATTGGGAAAGTGGTGTTCTTATGGAATGTGGAATCTTTTCCTACAAAGATATGGAGAGTATTGAAGCCTATAAATAAAAGAGTTCTCTACAACTTTACACACACATCTACTTTGGAGAAGGAGTTAAAGTGCACAAGGATTGGAGGAAGGATCAACCATCATCTTTTCAATAAGTTTTTCTTTCTTCCTTAATTATTATTATTATTGTGTGAACTCCAAACTATGGGTAGCTAATTTTCTTATTGATTGAGGATGAATTCCTAGTTCTTAATATATGATTTGAGTTTTGTTTCAATTCTACTTTGAAGTTTTCATATGATTATCTTTTGTTTTTACTAATATTAATGTTTATGATTGATTGATAGGTTGTTTGGAGTGCACGCTAAATTGATTTGTTAATTTAATATAAAGCTAGTGAAAGTTAGGGAATACGTAATAGTTTCTTGACTCTTTACACAAGTAGAAAACACAAGACCTTGCAGAGGGATTCCGTGGAGCAATTGTGTGTGAAAACAACGCTAGAAAGTGGACCAAGCTAACCGAGTCTAACTACTAGTACTAAACCTAAGTTCATAAATCTTAATGCGTTCGGGGAATTACATCTTGTAAGCGAACCTCAAGGTGGTTCTTTTGAATAGAATCTGATAACTAAGCGAACATGTTACTCATTGAAATAAGGAATTTTGGGGTTATCTAAGCGAACCTGCTATCCTACGGTTGGTGATAATATATGACTAATAAAAAGTGGAAAATAACATAACTTTAATCATTGTTTTGCAGCGAAGAAGGATTCCTTGATCTATTCTCTCTTATTGAATTCAACTTACACTTTTAATTGCTTTGTTTATTTCTTTTGCTTTTAAAATCTTGAACCAATACCCCCCTTTTTGTGACATTATAAGACAACTATAATCTCTTGCTCCTCGTGGGATCTATCTTGACTACCCTATATTACTTGTTAATTAGGTAGTAAAATATTAATTAATTTGTTGTGGTTATTACACGCATCACTATGGTTGCTGATACATGGAAATACCGGGCCAACTATTTCATCATTGTGGTTGCTGATACATGGAAATACTAGGCCAACCATTTCATTGCTGCTGATACATGTAGATACCAGGCCAGCATAATAAATGCTTCTGATATATAGAAATATCAGGCCAACATATTTGATCATTGTGGTTGTTGATACATGGAGATACCAGTCCAACCCCATTTATCATTGTGCTGCTGATATATAGAAATACCAGGCCAGCATATTTGATCATTGTGGTTGCTGATACATGGAGATACCAGGCCAACCACATTTTTCCATTTTCGTCGCAAACACCAATAAGTCTCACATTTTGCTATTTATTCGTTGGATGATCGAATTCACTTGTACTTTCTACAAAAGCACTAAAATAGTATTAGTAACTAAAATATTGTATCCTAGCTAATATAAATATGGGTATAAAATATAGCATTTACATGCTTATCAAGTACGCGTACGGGTTCGCGTACCCAACCTTTTTCCTTCACCAATACCGCGTGCACACATATGCACGTACTTGGTTTCCGGTACTTGGACTTATACACTAATGTGTGAACACACTATATATGGTTATATCCATAGGTGGTTACGTAATTTCAACTCTACATTTCAATCATTGAAACATTCTTCTATAATGTTAATAGTCGTTAGACATAAAGAATCGACTATCTTCATCAAGGCCATTTTCGAGATTGAAACATCATCATGACTTTCGTCACAAATGAAGATGAAAGGTGGTTAAAACGAAAGCTTACCAACACATATTTTGAGAAAAAGATAGGCAAGTAAACTCGGCAATGTGTATGTATGAAAACTATCATACTTATACGACTGTTGTCTCAAGAGTAGGAGATAGATAAACTGTTGAGTGCTAGATAAGTTCAAGTCTCCACGTACCTTTTTGGTCGGATGAAGTTCCACCGGTTCCTTGAATAGTTATTCGTCTTCGCAAGATAATCGCCATAGAGTCTGGAGCTCAACTATACTTAACTATCCTAGACCAAGACCTAGTCATAAGTAAACTAGAAATCAAGACGCATAGTTTTGATCACTAATATTGACAAACATGCTTGAGATAGAAACACATGGGAGTTCGACCGAGCAATGCTCTAACAATCTCCCCCTTTGTCAATTTTAGTGACAAAACTATCAATACATATGGATTACAAAATAGATAAAACTTTGCAGCTTCTCGTCCACATGCTTGATCTCCTTGGTGCTTTAACATTACTCGAAAACTTCGTCTTTTCCAAGTACTCCCATGATTCCATAGATGTTCAGTTCAACATCATAGTTGTTGAAGTCCCGTAGCCATAACAATGAGAAAACAAAAGCTCTCGATCATTTTTATCTAGTGTCATAGTATTATTACACATCATAAAAGTTCTTATATCACAACTTCGACAACAATACTATGGTGATATGTATCACTCCCCCTTAGTCAATACTTTCATCTCAACACGAAAACCACCCCCCCTTATATAATAACCCGTAAAGCACGTAAATCATATGTATTTGTAGTGTGAACTACATATTAATTCTCCCCCATTTTGTCAATAAAGTTGGCAAAGGTACGAAAACGGTATCCTAATGAAATTTTCACGGAGACGCTTCAAGACCAAAGAAAAGGACATATCAACTTGTTTAGATGCAATCATAAAGCTGAAGCTAAATGCATTCATCAAGGAGTTTATAAAGATACAAGATAACCCCTAAAAATTCCACAGCCGCACTCCCCACAAATATATGGAAATTAAGCGCAAGTTCAAAAGAACTCTCCCCTATTTGATGTCATTCCCGAGAGAACAACAAGAGCGACCTAAATTTTAAGAAAAAAGAAGGATTTTATTTGGAAACACTAAGATACTTAGGAAATACATTTACTAGAAACAAACGTGGAATCCACCTCAAGAAATTCCAAACTCAATTGCCCAAAAGATTGAGATATGCACAGGGTCAAGAGTTATGAATGACTAATTAACCAGAACAACACCAATAGACTGCCGTAAGCTTTGAAACGTGGCAGTATCTAATGGTTTGGTGAAAATATCAGCCAATTGTTGTCCCGAAGGTACAAATTCCATAGAACCGATCCTAAAGAGCAAAACAGAGTTTCCAATATTCACAAACGTCTTTATGTTTTGTGTGAAGGTTGGAATTAGGGTTTGCTGAGAAACTTCTAGATGTCGACATTATTTGAACATGTCCGTAACTCTTATCATTAATTGTTCAAAGATATTCCTTGATACTCAAGGTGATCCCAAACAGAAATATTGAAAAGCATTTAATTATGATTTTCATAACATATGTTTTAATTACCATCAATTAAAGCATATCCTCTGGAAATATTATTAGTTAATGTGCTACACTAATAATAGAAGTTTTATAAGGGAGTTTTCGGAAATATGGTTTTGTAATTAATTGAAAATAGGAAAACCGAAATTAGGCACTTTAATGAATATCTTGAGAATATTTTTGGTTTTGGAATTTCCTTGTGATAGGAGTCTTAAATACCTTGACTTATTATCTATTGTTTATGCTTTCTTTGTTATTTATCTTGTAAATTGCGTATATTACGCTTCGTTTATATTTTCTAGGTACTTTGGAGTCATGTGGTGTGAAAGAAGATAAACCAGAGCTTAATTCATTGCTTGGCGACATTGGAACTGAAGTATTCAAAGTCTACGAAGGAAGAACACAAGGATATATTACATAAGAAGCTATAATTTCTGAAGCACCAGACACTTTTACTCAAGGAAGCCACCTGATGTCAATTGAACACCGTTGAGTGCAGACAGAATTTGTGATAAGGGCCACCTGGATATCCTTCATAACCGGAAACAACAAAACTAGGTCGAAGAATTTTCATAATCATTTAGTAAGCTCTCTATCCTCTCTCTCACTCCTTCTTCTTCTCCAACAAAACCATCAAAAACAACCATTCTCTGCTCAGATCTAGTCCAAAAATGGACTAGATCTGAGCAGATTTCTTTATTATTCCTTGCTTTCTAGGTTATTAGTTAGCAGAATAGTTTAGTTTTTATTATGTTTTCTACTTATCTATACCGTTTTGGTGGTTTTATCTACTCTTTTGAGGTTTATCTTCGCTTTAATGACGATTCTTGGTTATTGAGTTGGGTTATAAGATCAATAGTGATGCTCTCCAATGAAAAAATCTCCATATTTGTTGTCTCCGGTGAACACTTCATTGGAATCTTCATCATCAACTTATCCGGCGACGAAATCTTCATCGGTGGTCTTTTTGACGACGGAAGCTTCATCACTAGTTACAAGAGATTTGAGCAAATCACTCCTACTTTGGGAGCATTTCTTTCTAAAGAAGAAAAACAAACTAAATGGTGGGAATTTAATTCCGAGAAAAACCATACTTCTTCCGATTTAAATGGATCTTATTCATACTCGTATTTGTCTTACTCCGGTAATCCTTCTTTTTCTCTTGTCGAATTTCTCGGTATTGTACTCTTACGTATGTTCTTCTTACTTTGTATTTTCTTATTTTCGATCTTAAACTCACTGTAACCTTGAAATCCTATTAATGAAAAAAAAAACACTAGGTCGAATAGTTTACACCATTAGTTTTTCTCACTGCAAGAGGTGCACCAGTTCTAGCATCCAAGCTCATTCACGCCAGCAAGCTCAGGTCCAATTTGGTTCTGTCAAGGGTCCATGAGGGAGTTTCACAGTCGATAAGAGAAAGGTACAATCTGTAGTCTGTTGGTTTAGGAAAGATGATTAACAAGACATGCTTTTGAATGGAGAAACAGGGAAGTAAGAATTGATGATTGTCTGCCATCGATTCACAATGATGAGCGGAGAGGATTAAAGAGTGTCTGATGAGCTTGTGAATAATTAGAAGATGGGTTATTTTGGAATTTGATTCTCCAGCGAGTTATGAGAAGATTCATTGAAGATTTGATTAAGAGAAAACATCCAAGATAGAGTGTTACTGCCATTGATCTTTATTGCTGAACGTGTGCGATTAATGGATGTCTCTGATTTTATGTGATTGAATGTGTGATAGTCTTATTCAAAATTGCAGGAAATGAGTTAATTTGTGGTCCTCAAAATGCAACAAGTGCATAACCATCATCAGCTCGCAAGACGCCTGTGAACTGTTTGAGGAAATGCCTGAGCCACCAGTTTTGCACAATTCAAGTTCAGTGCTAACAATTAGCTGGACCAGCCTTACCAGCTGCTAGCCATGGTTCATTGGCTGAGTACAGGGGTTAGTTGGCCATGTTACGACTAGATTTAGAAGCTCAGATGGACACGAACTTATTGGTGTGAGCTGTATATGGTTTTGGGTTCTAGTGGCCGACAAGATAGGAAAGAAGTGAGTTTGCTGGTATTATTTTAGGCGATGAACGACTGTGAATTGAAGTGATATTCAGAATGTGTATACAATTAGGAATGCAAGTTTGCAACAAGAACTGAAGCTATAAGAGGTGCTACAACATCAATAAAGAGAGAATCTACATACCCCCTTGTACTGCTCGAAAGCTCGATGAACAATCTCCATCCACCATTTCTGCATCTCCATCTACCTGCATATCATCTAATCTACAACATCACCACCACTCCATATTGCATATTGCATACATCCTACCACCAACACTAGCTGTTGTTCATCACCACATGCACAGCATCATCACCTCCTTGCATATCCACAACATCCTTCCGCACAGCAGTAGCGACTCTTGATCAAGCTAAACCACCAGTTCCCCTCACTACCAGCACCATTATCCCCATCTAGCCTGCAATGCCATCATCCATATCACCAGTCCATACATTCCACAGTTGCAGTCCACCACAACCGCGTTCACCACAGCTGGGTTGCTGTATTGGTTTGCTTGTTATTAAAAGTTGTTTTGTCTTCTGTTTCTTTACCATGAACTCCAGTGGCTAAGAATATTTGATTAGGGACGATTTCGACGTCAGGACATGAATTCAAGTTGATATTTAAAGAGCATGTTTTCTCGTAATTTATCTCGTTGTTGTTCATTCTATACCGTCCTGATAGTGATTATATGAATTATTTCTCAATCATTTAAGTTTCAAATTGAATGGTTGCTTGATGGTTCTATTGCTAGTTAAGACCTCTTCGACCCGTAATTGTCTAGAGATTCTATATGAATATTGACGATGGAATTTTGTTAAATATTCATATGTATTGAATGCAACTAGTAGATGAGTCAAGATTATTTATTTGTCACTAGGAATAGCCCATCCCACGGAAGTTATGCATTTGATTGAGTTGTATCTAGAGAGCGTACTTGTAGGTAGCTCGAAATGAGTAGAATCCGGTAGTCGAGCGCTTCTGTATCCTGTGAATTCATGAGATTGTGGAGTATTTGAGCGTATTAAATATTCTAGGGTTATTAATAACATGATACTTTGCATAAACATAGCTATATTGATTAGATTCGCATTTTGTGACAGAGAAAGAGTCCTTGATCATTCTCATCCTCATATTTAAATTAATATTTGTGTCCATTGTCTTGTATTATTCTTGTTCAGAAATTAAATTGGAAACTTTGACTCAACTCTCCCTTAGGAACAAACCTGCTTATCCAGATACTACTTGTTAGTTTAAAGAGAAGTAAGGATTTTTTTTTTGCGAGTTCGACACCTCTTCACCTTGTTGTCCAAACAACCTTGTCTATAAATATTTGAGTTTGCATTTCTTACAAACTATCCTAAGAGACAGACAAACTTCATTCGTGTTGTTTATGGTGGAGCCGTCTATATGGAGAGGAAAGTACCCTAATTAGGCGAAATCTCTTACAACCATTCATTTAAAGACTTCTGTGGGATCAAGAAGCTCTACGAGTACCGTTGATGGGAAACTAGATAATTTCATTGTTATTTTAGTTTTTCGATTATTGATCTGATTGACTAACGATTGTTGAAACTTTGATTGCACCTAGTTTGTTTATTCTTGAGAACATTTTCTTCTGATATAAGGCTCACTCAAAGTATCGACGGGATATTTAGAACCATTTTCGGATCTAAAGATATCTTGCGATAATCTATTGTTAATAGACTCCGTTCTGTGAAATTGACACAAGAGGATTCAAGTTGTTTTATGCAGGTTATTGTTGAAGACAAATGAAGATTTGAAAACGAAGTAGATTTTCTTATTAATTTTCCTATCTTGTGAATTTAATGCACAAACCTTGATCGTATGGGATCCAACTAGAATCGTGTTTATCTTTGATAGACTTGATTGGCTAGTTGCGTGAGATCGACATCACTTTATAGTTGCTTATTGAGTTCTATATTGAATTGATTGCAAATACAAAAATTGTTTATTTCGATAATCAAAGTTTAGATTGATCTAACCAGACAGAGGAGTTTATTAGATTAAACAGAAGAGCCTTTGTCAAAGACTCATAATATATTATTACCAAAGATTGAATAGAGTGTGTTAGAGTAACTCGGTTGAACTCACCAAGCGTTGGTATGTCAAGTTTGGTTATCATATTTTAGTATCAAAACTCATCTAGAGTCGCTTGATTAAATACTAGAGTCAACTTCGTTTAGGTTAGACTAGAAAGTCTAGGAATGTTGAGACATACAAGTATTACTCCGAAGACTTGAAGAATGTGAAGAAGTAACGAACTACAAAGACGACATCATCCTTCCACTTGAGGTTGGTAATATTGACTTGAACTGTTTCATTCCTAACGTATCTTTCAAGTCGTGTTATATTGAAAACATAACTGCAAAGCTGTATATACTGTACATATTGTATAATACTATAGTGATGTGACATGATCATAGTATTAAGGAATTAGACTACGAAGTATAACACTTATCTTTTGAACTTTGTAGATATGACATCGACATAATCTTGTATATATTGTTATGATTATGTGAATGGGTGATGGTGAAAATTCCATCGAAACAATGTTTTACATTTGTTTAAAGGAAGTACATTCATGAACTTGTTTCGTGATTCAAAAGGGAAATCATAGACTTATTGGTCCATCTATTCATTGCAAATCTTTGGATGACCAAAATGTGTGAGATGGTAGAACCGATCTTAACTTAGGTAATGCATCTTGGTATAACTAATCACAATGCCTGACTTATGATTTGGTATGACTGGTTTTGTTAATTGGTGCAACCGATCCTAAGTAATCATCATGTGATGGTATGATCGATCCTTGTAATTGGTGTGACCGATCCTAGTAATTGGTGTGATGGATCATGAGTGTGTGTGACCAATCCTGGTAACTGGTGTGACCGATCACAAGTAATACCATGTATAGATGGAACCGATCCTTGTAACTGGTGTAATCGATCCTAGTGACTGGTGTGACCGATCACAAGTAATTCCATATTTTGGTATAGCCGATCCTAGTGATTGGTAGAACCGATTGAACCCATGTATGTGATTTGATTTGATAAATCACATAGTAGTCTTTGAATAAAGGCAAACCAATTCTAAACTTGTTTAGAAGTGTAGTATAACCGATTCCAAGAATGCAAATCCATGTAGATATGAAATAAGGATTTGCAGTGAAAATATATCAACATACTTTGAACACGAACAATAACTCTTATCATTTATTGTTCAAAGATATTCCTTGGTACTCAAGGTGATCCTATACCGAAATAAATTAAGAATCTTTTAATTAAGGTTTTTGGTTTTATATGCTTTACTTACCAACATTAATGTATATCTCTAGAGAATAAAAATTAGTAATGTGCATTTACTAATTAGAGATTTTCTATTAAGAGATTTCAGAAATTTTAGACAAGCATTTATTGGAATTAGGAAAACCGAATTTTTCCATTCATTTTATATCTTGAGAATACTTTCGGTTTTGGAAATTCCTTAGTGTCCAAACATCCCTGGTCTATAAATACCTAAGTTTGCATTTCTAGCAAACTATCATAAGAGCCAGAAAAACTTCATTATTTGTTGTTTCTGGTGGAGTCGTCTAAGCGGAGAGGAAATTATCCTAATTAGGTGAAATCTCTTACTACCGCTCGTTTAAAGACTTCCGTGGGATCAAGAATCTCTACGAATACCGTTGGTGGGAAACTAGATAATTGCAATTTATTAGGTTTCGATTGATTTGATTGACTAACGGTTATTGAACTTTGATTGCACCTAGTTTGTTTATTCTTGAGAATTTCTCTTCTGATATAAGATTCACTCAAACTATATCGAAGTATTGACGGGATCTTTAGAACTGTTGTTAGATCTAAAGAAATCTTGTGATAGTCCATTGTAAACGTACTCCTTTCTGTGCGTGATTGGTCACAAAATATTCAAGTGGTGTTGTGCAGATTATTGAAGATTAAAGAAGATTTGAAGACGAAGAAGATTTCTTATTGGTTTTCGTATCTTGTGAATTGTGCGCACAAACCTTGATCGGATGGGATCCAACTAGAATCAGATTTATTTGGTTGATTAGTTGCGTGAGATCGGAATTTTCTATATTTCTCTTTGAGATTTATTTTGATTGAGTGCGAATCTATACTTGACTATTTCGGTAGTTAAAGTTAGATTGATCTAGTTAGACTAAGGAGTTTATTATACTAAATGGAAGAGCCTTTGTCAAACAACTCATCTATATCTTGTAGCAAGATTAATTGGAGTGGTTACCAAACAAATTCTTTCTTTGTTGTTTGAAATACGATCCAAAAGACTTGCTATTCACGTGCGTGACTCTAGAATTAGAAGGCACATGGATACTGAGGGAACTAAGTAGCTAGGGGTAGTCTGCTTGGTCTCGACTATACGAAGTTGGTATCAAATTTTGTATAAATGGATTAGGTCCCGGTTTTTTTTTTGCATTTACAGTTTCCTCGTTAACAAAATCTTGATGTGTCTTTTACTTTGATTTCCGCATTATAATCATTTATTATATAATAAATTAAAATACACGTATATGTTAACTCCGTAATACTTGATAGTAATCCTATAGAATTTGGTTATTACCGAACCTATTATCAAGTACACACCTTGTTGTCGTATTGTCTCGATCTTGTATCCATAGTCAATCACACAAGTTATCTTGTTATTGTATTGTCTCGATCTTGTATCCATAGACAATCACACGAAGTGTGAACCGAATTGTCGTATTGTCTCGACTCTGTCCATAGACGATCACATTTGGTAGAGTACTTGTAGGTTGATAAATAAAATATTGTGGTGTATTTGGGTACCCTCATCTTTTCAGAGTGATTACCAAAAAGCTTTATCCTTTACAGTTTGGGATACGATCCAAAAGATTGTTGATTCACGTGCGTGACTCTAGAAGTCGAAGGTGCAAGGATACTGAGGAAACTATATAGCTAGGGGTAGTCTACTTGGTCTCAACTATACGAAGTTGGTATTAGATTTCGCGGCTTAATTCTGAAAGTATTCAAAACTGGACTAGGTCCCAGGGTTTTTCTGCATTTGTAGTTTCCTAGTTAACAAAATCTTGTCATGTCATTTACTTTATTTATTTATGTATTGTAATTGTTATTATAATTAAGTAAATTACACACGTACATTAATCCTAGTCACTTGATATCGATCATATCGTGTTTCCGTTTTATACCGTACCTATTATCAAGTGAACACTTTTTTATTGTATTGTCTCGATCTCGTATCCACATATGATCACACAAAGTGTATACCATAGTTGTTGTATTTCCTCGAGTTTGTCCATAGACGATCACACTTGGTATCAGACTTATAGGTTGATATTTAAAAGATTGTGGTGTATTTGGGTACCCTCGTCTTTTCAGTTGGAATCAGAGTAGTGATCGCTGTCGTAGGCGTCAAAAATAAATTACATTTTATTACTACTCAAAATATATAATATAGCAAGGGCAAGAAAGGATCGTTCCCACAGAGAGGTCTTGGTTTTCAATATATTTCGGTTTCTTATGTAAAACACTGGGGGAATTTTCTGATTTTTATGCAAGTAATAAAAGTAAAAACAAAACAAAGAAATAAAGCACGTAAATCAAGGATGTGAAATATTGGGTAAAGGTTTCATCTTCAATTGTAAACAAGTTTTTGAAAGTATGAATAGAATTCGTATTTAATCTCTCTATCATCAAAAGCCCTAGAATACCTTATTGCAAGAATACTCCGTAAATTTCCTATATTTATCAACACACACATTAGAGTTGCGTATGTGAATTCTACCTAAAGAATAACCTAACGCCTTGTGCTAATTAAGTTCAATTCCTAGGAGCATTAAGTTTCAGAAATAGGCTAATCAATGCAACTATCATACATTGCGCATGACAATTCAGACAAAGGTCAAAGTCTACATACGATTACAAGAGTGTATCACTACAAACCGTAGTCATATCATGCTACTCGTATTCAAGGTTACTGCTTGATGAAAACCCTAAAATAGCTATAGATATAGATGTATGTATGTTCAATCAATTCTAGAATCAACCAAACAAACATTCAATCATATTGCAATACATCAATCATGCAATTATTATACGCAGTAGAAATCGAACGATAATATTTGAGAGAAAACTAATTCATAAAATCCATAACTTGTTTTCAAAATACAACTACCTCTTTAACCAATAACAAAATCAACTACTTGTGTTTATGGAGTTCATCATAAAAGTTGGAGAAAAAACTATCATGCAAACCCTAGAAAGAAAGTAGAAGTCTCCCTAATGGAGATATTTCTAGGTTTAGAGAAAGATTTTCTATTTATATGCTTCTCCCATTCCAAAAGGATACTCTTCCCAAAAGTAGGTCAAGTCTTCTCAAAACCCATATCCAATTGGTCCACAAGCCCATGTGTGAAAACATCTCTTCTGGAAATTATGGGTCCAAAACTGGGTCACCGGATTGCTGACTTCATCACCGGAATCCGGTAACCAGTCGCCGAAATTAGTTACCGTAAAATTGTCTCCATCCACCTGAGTTATCTGAAATTGTCACCAGGAAGTGCATACTTCCAGCAGCTCAACTCCACTTCTCTGCAGTTCAAACATTCACAAGAATCATCCAAACCAATTCCTTATCTCTTGCAAAAACGTGCCTAAAAGCGCGAATCGTAGCTCATATATCCAGCCGCCAACTCTTGCATCCGACTCATACCCCCTTCACGATTCACTGAAATATTATGATAAACACTCTCGGTTCAGAAATCCGATAACTAGAACTGGTACCTTGCCATTCTGGCCCACTTTTCGCACAATTTCTACAGCTGGTTGCAATATTCTGTTTCCAACTCTCATTCATTCTAACCACCTCAGGCCATACTTCACTACCCAAACTGCTCTTTATCCCTGCAAACTACCAACACATGTTCAAGATCACAACTGACCATTCTGAACACATATCATTATTCTTACGACTCTTATCTCAGGCTAACCAAATTCGTTGCTCCATCTTTACTTTCGTAAGTCTCACAGCATCACAATCTCCGCTTGGAACAACTGCAATTCTTAATGCTGCAGATTTTTGTGTTTAGCAGCTCAACCCAACAATAATACCCGCTGCAAACACAACCAGTAACTTCACACAACCATTCATTATTCAGTTCATCGCCATACTGCAACATCAGTGCCCTTTCTGCATCTTCAAATCCTGCCCTTGAACCATAACAATAGCACCACATGCATCATTTACTAGCTTTTCCATTCTCCATTATGCACAACAACAACAACATTTCTTGACCAATATACTTCAACAACTTCATTCCCTGACTGCATCGCAACACACCATCCTGCTTCTGAAGTATATAACTGCGCCATCATATCTTTCCTGCAAATCTGTGCACATACACCACACCAACCCATTGTTCAGCATTGTAGTTTCCTAACATGCATCTAAAAACCTTCGAATTCATTCATTCGTCACCACAACAACATATTGAACATAGCCACCAAAAATATTATCCTCTTATCATGACTGAGCATCAATGGTTTCATTTTTAACGGAAATAACACCACCACTTCCTCCATTCAGGTCCTCAACTCCATCGATTGCAATCAAACAGCAAAATCTTGCTTTACTAGCAACAAACTCTCCTTTTTCTATATCGGCTTCAGAACTTATTCAAATCGTACCTGAACCTGCCGTGTTATTCCTTGGATGAACCAGTCCTTGATCACATGCCTTCTATAACAAGTCCTAACCATTGCACACATCCATTGAACCATGGACTAACCGCGACAAGGAAGCTGTTCAGTCACAGCTGCAACTGGCCACTTTCTCGGTCGTGCCAAACCCAATATTCTGAACCCTTGTAATCTCAAACAAAAGCCAAACACTCGAGCCACTCTGCTTGCAATATGAATTCCGGTCAGAACCAAGTTCTTCTCCGACAATCACACAAAGTTCATGAGAGACTGAAACAGCAAACAAGCAGCATGACCTGAGTGGTGAAAAAACAATCTTTCAGGCATTTCTACAAGCACCTAATGTGCATTTTCTGGTGGTGAAGGAGATGACTTATCTGCTGAATTCTAACCTCATTCAATCTCCTTCCATGCACATTTGCATTCAAACACAACCTCAACACAAACCCATTCATTCACTTACCAAGCCTAGGCTTCATTTCTTACATACAAACCATGGCAGCAAGCACATTCATTATCACCTGTAACACCCACCACCGCATCAGACTTCCTTACTCTGAATTCAAGCTTCTGCCATCACAATAGTGCTCAATCAACATCTGCAAACCCATTCACATCTGTAACAACTTCAATTCCAACCACCACCTTCACTGAACTACTCCAATTCGACCCAGAAAACACTAATTTCGATTCCATCTTCTTAACATAGGAGCATCAATATCAGCTTCACCTTCACCGCCAACTGCAACAATAATTTTCACCAGTCTCTGAAATTTATCATCATCAATGGATTACAGAGGGGAATGGTCTCAGACAACCATCTCCGCCTCTCTTTCCTTGCCTCTTCTGAATGTCAGATGAAATAAATGAGAAGAGTCATTTCTCTCAATTTTAGGGCTTTGGTAGTGATGGAAACTGTTAAAAGCACCAACTGCTTGGATGCAGACCACCTAGAATGGTAGCCCTTGTGAATTCTTGTAGTGGTTTCCTCATATCCACGGCTTAGCTCCCAATATCATCTGCCTATGAATTGACCTTGTTGCATTTTTGCTCCAAATGAGTAATTTCTCCTTCTTTTTCTTCAAACGACTCCATTGCACCTGATAAACTCAAAAGCAAACATAAGATACATAATTTACAAGAAAACTCGCAAAGAAAGCATAAACAATAGATAAATATCAAGGTGTTTTAGACACCTATCAAGTAGGCAAACACAAAAAGATATAACATCTGTGTTTGGTGCGATCCAACCTATGAGACTGGAATCTAAAAATAGTTTTGATAGAACCTGAGAATTATTCAGTTAATGTAAAGCAAGATATCAAGAGTTTGAATTAACACTTGATGATGGTATCTGAAGAAATTCATGAAATCATCTAGAGAAAATCTACTAACTAGACAAGTTAATATTGTTTATGATGTAGAAACTGATGATAACTGGGAAAAACGTCTACAAAAAAAGTTGGATGAAATTTCCGATGATGGTTGTTGATACATGAAAATAACTACCCTTTAGTAGGCCATGAAACCCCTAAAGAGAAGGGTAAACCCATTAGGTAACTTAGGGACTAAGGCTCAAGTCCAATAGAGTATTTCCATGGAGGAAGGTAGGATAGGGAAGGAATTAATAAAAAGTGAAAGGTTGTATTAGGAGGAATGACAATAATGGTAATAAGAAGGTTCTTATGACATGTGACATAATGTCATGAGAAGAGGGTTTTGGGAAAAGCCTATAAAAGGAAGGACATAGTACAATGGAAATGAAGCTCTCTCTCATACAATTCTAGGAAAAGGTGTTGCCATTGTGTGACTAGGACGTGCAGGACCCCTATAATCTTTACCGATCAACATTTGGCGACCACACCCGGAGGCTCGTGTCTAGTCCACCATGACACACCAACTGAACATCAACCCGGGCGCGCTGGAAAATCAACTAGTCAATCAACCATTCAATCTTGAAGGTAAGCGAACATGAGTTGCAAGCGGAAGAATAGTGTAGATCCCGATCGTACAAGGAGGAGGGGCGGAATCTTTACAGGAAAAGGAAAAATAGCAAATAGTACACCAACAACCCGACCAACTTTACGAGACATGCAAATAGAATTAAAGGATCATATCAAATGGGAACAATAACTAAGAAAATTGATGAAGGAAACGGAGGCCGAGAAGAGCGCTATTCAAGGGGACACCGGAGGCCGGAAGTGCCCGCGGTATGACACATGAGGCAATAACAAAGTAACTGGAGACCAACTATCGGGTGGTGAAACAAGACAACTAGAATTTCATGAACAATCCATACACTTTGGAAGTCACAGAGTATCAATATCCCGAGGTTTACACCTCACCAAAGTTCAAAGTGTACAGTGGACAAGGGAATGTACGTGAGCATCTCAGCCGGTTCCTGTCAACTATGAATGATCGGGCGAATGATGGAAATCTATGCCTGATGGAATTCCCCAACTCGCTCTCGGACACAACATTCACCTGGTATGATAACTTAAAATCCGGAAGTTTAGATTCTTGGGCGGCCATGTTCGTCCTCTTCCTCAGATCTATTCCGCCAAGAGGAGGATCACGTCGATAGACCTGAGCAGATGCACCCACCACGTTGGGGAAGAAGTAGTGAAATTCATCTCCAGGTTCCGAAATTTTTCAATAAATTTTCACGAGGATATCAAGGAGGGCATGTTGGTAAAAAAATTTATACGCGGAATGACACCTGCTTTCAAGAGAAACCTTGTCAACTTCCGGTTCCATACCTTCGTGGAGTTGGAGGAAGCATCATCGATTGCGTGGATGAAACCAACGCAGATTACAGCTGGCGCCATTCAGTTAATTCAGTATCAGTGGCCTTACGGAACACTCGAGCGAACAATAACCAGGACGGAGGGAATGCACCTTATAGCAAAGAGGGCACCAAGAAAGGATTTCGTTAAGCCACCTCCCTTGCCTTGCAGTCATGAGCAGATCATAAGGCTACTTAAACAATGATTGGAAAACAAAAAATCCCATTACCACCATTGACGGTAGACCCCATCACGGTCAATCAAAATGACACTAACTACTTCTACTATTATCTGAGGATCACCCAACAGTCGAGTGTTTCTCCCTTCGAAGGAAGCTCGCATCAGGAAAGATTGAAATGGGAAGCCAGGTGACCGATATACCACTACTGTAGGACCAGAATATCGCCATGATATTACTCTTGCGAGATTAATAACACTTCTGCGAACATCACCGCGAGTTCTCCAACAACACTTCGCAAGTGTCACAGAATAATTAAAAGAATGACGTAATAGCTGACGAATGAAGAAACACGGGAAGAGCGTGATTGTCCTGCGATGGTTACAACTCTTGCGAGAGTTAGCATTACAACTACCGCGAGAACATCGTGAGTCAGATCCGAAATTAAAGTACAACTTAGTTGTCATCCACTATGTAACTACCCTATATAAAGAGACCCAGTAGATTCAGAAAAGGGGGATGTATTTTTGAGTGTTGAGAAAGTTTTGAGGAGAGAGAAAATTCAAGAGAGTGGTTGTATTCTTGATTTCTTCCATTTCTTGTAAATATCTTTGAGAATCAAATAATAAAGTGTCGTTTTAATCTTCAAAAATGTGTTAATTAGTGTGAATTCTTATCAAGGGTGTAGTGTAGGATTTCCTGCAACTACATTTTGGCGCCCGAAACAGGGATGAATTGATGATTATTTGAAGAAAAATATAAGAATTGACATTGTGATTGGAAGGAATTTGGAACAATTAGTGAAAGACCTTACGCAATATCCAAAAGTTTACTAAAATTAATGGCTAGAAGAAGAAGAAACACATCAGAACCACCAACAACCGTAAGGAGGAGTAAAAGACTTGCAGGCGGAGGAATGAATGAAATGGGAGAATCTTCAAGAATAAGAACAAGAAGAAATTGAAAAAGGAATGAAGGAGAAAATCAAGTTCAACAACCAAATCATCAAACACCAATACAAGATAGAGTTGTGGATTATGATAGAGTTAGCGTGCATACTTGGCGATCAGATTCGATGGAAGAAGCAGAAGATCGACAATTAAGAAATGAGAGAAGAGAAGAAAGATATCAAGGAGTGGTTAAAAGATTAATTCATGGAGAATGAGAAAATGAAACAACAGATGATTTAAGACAAAGAATACAGGAGGAAAGGAGGTTAGAAGCAGAAGAACGTGCAAATATAACAAGACAGAATCACGAGTTAAGAATGGAGAACTTGAGATTGCAAAGTAGGAGATCAAGAAGTACTGCTAGATCAAGTTTAAGATCATTTAGAGAAGAACCAAGGAAAAATTCCCCTGTGAGAAATGCTGGAGAAAATATCCGAGAGGAAATGCAAAATCCAAATGAAGAGCAGCATCATAGAGAAGAAGAGATGATTCATGATCGTTACATTCCACGCGGAGAAACTGTGAATGGTAGACGCGATAATAGAAATCAAGTTGGTGGAAATAACCAAGATGGTGAAGAAAATCGAGAAGAAGGTAGAAGAATATTACATGGGCGAGAAATCCAAAGAAATCAAAGAATCATTGAGGAGGAAATTGAGAGGCATTATGTTGAACAAGCACGTCTAGCATGCGAGAGAGAAATATTAAGAGCAGAAGTTGAAGAACAAGAGTTTCAAGAAGAAATACGGCAGAATAATCATGACAATCGAGAAAGGAGACGCACACAAAATCGCCAAAGAAATAATATCAATGAGGAGTATGACAGAATACAAAGGAGAATAGAAAGACAGCGAAAAGAAATGATGAGGAATGAAGAAACTCGAAGAGAAGAAATTGGAAGGCATAATCAGTTGAGAATTCAAGAAGGAGATGAATAGGAAAATCGCAGGAGAAGGCAGAATGAAGATGCTGAAGAAGAAACACAAAATCTCGCAGGACAAGAAAGACACGAGCGAAGAATGAGAGAAGCTGCACTGAAAAGACCAATTAAACAAAACTCAGCTGGGAATGAACAAATTTTAAGAGAGTTAGCAGAAATGAGGGGGATGTTGAATAACAGAAGAGAAGTAGGTAGAAGGCAACTTGATAAAGCCATTGAAGAAGATGCGAGAACTCCATTCACTCAAGAAGTACAATTAGGAGGAATCCCTCCAAAATGCAATTTACCAGCATTAACCAGTATCTTCGATGGGACTACCTGTGCTGTTCAACATGTTAAGGCTTATGTTAGGTGTATGCTACAATGGGAAAACCATGATGCTGTGTTTGCAAATACTTTGCATCTAGTTTAACTGGCGAGGCGTTAAAATATTTCGAAGGCTTACCTAAAAATACAATAACTTCTTTCGATCATTTGCAAGTTACATTTCTGGGAGCATATATAAGCAACAATTCTTCACGGCCCGGTATTGAAGATGTGTTTGGGTTAAAATAGAGGATTGGAGAGAGTCTGAAACACCTAACCATAAGATGGAAGACAATGTGCAGTGAAATGACAGGAAGAGTGAATGAGAGATACCTCATTTTATCTTTCATTAATGCAATGTTCGCAACCAATCTGCTGTACATACAAATTTTCAGAATCAAAAATACCATCACAATGAATGAGCTAAGAGAACTACAATAAGAATACATTTATTTGGAGGAGAAAAAAAAAGAGATGGAATCTTATCCAGTCGCAAACACCAGCTCAACAGTGGCAAACGGGAATTTACTTCATAAAATGATTAACAATGTGGCGAGCACCTCGCAGCCACAGCAAGAGAAAGTGGTTATTGAAAACCAGCAGAAGTTAGTTGCCATGGGAAGCCGAGACCAAGAGGAGTATGAAATAGAAAGGAATTATTACAATCGCGGTGGAAATAATAAGATTCAAATACTTGATCAACCTCAAGAGACTTATGGTGGTCAGAGGAAAAATAATTTTAGAGGGCAAGGAAGTCAGAAGATAATATGGGAAGAAATTAAGATGCCACCTCTAAATGCTAGTATATAAAAAATTTGGGAAGCTATCATTTTGATGGAAAACATACCTTCACCCTGGAATATGGGAAAAAAGGCACATCAAAATAATCGAAATCAATAATTTTGTCCTTATCATCATTTCCATGGAAATTCAATAAACGATTGCAGGAATGTAAAAAGAATAATTTTGAGGATGATTGATCAGGGAAAGTTAAATCATTTTCTAATAGGACATCCACAATCTCAGTAGTTACCACCAGCACCAGATATTCGCAGAGTGAATACTGTAAAAGGGGCAGAAACATTTGTGATATAGGTTGGAGCCAAGGCGAAGAATTTGTTCTGTAATTCCATCGTAAATTCATACAAAACTATTGAGGATTTCCACGACAGTGTTCTAAGCAGAGTCTTCGCGAGAGACGCAGATGGAAGAGAGATAATGAATATTGCGAGAGTCTCACCATTAGAGGAGTGGCAAAAGCAAACTATTTCCTTCACTGCACAAGAAGTACCAGAGCCTGGCGAGATGCATGACAACCCACTGGTGGTAAGGTTAGAAATAAACCCAAAACAAATAGAAGAAGAAGATGAAGAAAACGATGATGATGAAACTGAGGACTCCTGGGCAATTAACAGAGTTCTAATAGATACAGGAAGTTCAGTTGATATCTTATTTTATCATACTTGCAGAACCATGGGTGGAAAAGACGAGGATCTGATACCATCAACCTATAAGATCTACGGTTTCAACGGCACTGCCAACAAGCCCAAAGGGGAAATTACAATGCGAATTCCATTAAAGGGGTTATCTTCTAAGATTCTATTCTGTGTTGTGGATATTGAGTCACCTTATAATGCCCTGATTGGCTGACCTTGGTTACATGGGATATTAGGTGTGGCGTCAACCTTTCACCAATGTATTAAATTTCCTCATCCTAATGGTGTTGGAATAATAAAGGGAGACTGGGCTGATGGGAAGAAATGCTATGAAATTGATATGGAATCTTGCGAGGAAAGGGCAGCAAAGAGAAGAAATTGGAAGCGAAACATCAAGAAAAAACAAAGAGGTGATAAGCTAATAGTTGATACAATAGAGCGGCGAGAGGAGGGAATACTGCGAAATCAACATGAGTTGGAAACTGTATGCGACGAGCATCTCGCAGATGGAGAGAAAACAACAAAACACAACAAAAAGGGAGAAGCAGAAAGTAGTAAGTAGAAAGGTAAAATGAAGAAATTTAAGAAGTTTATGAATGATTTGTTGAAGAAAATGTTTCAAAAGAATATTTCATTTATGGAATTGAAAAGTTGAAATGCAAATGAAAAGAAGATCAAAGAAAAGAAATTTCATCAGAATTGCATTACTCACAATAAACGCGAATAAAATTTCGCAGAGACATAAGAATGGGACGAACCTATATGGTGTACACCCTAGTTCGCGGATACAATTTCGCAAGAGGCAAATGTAGGACCTAAAGTGCGTCATATAAGGGGGTATCTCTTTGCATGACTCAGGGATAAGGTTATACCGCTGCTGGAACCTGAGTCATGGAGATGTTGGGGTTAAAGAAAACCTATCCGGGGGAGGTACCTTGGATTTCTAACTATATAAGGTTATACCCTGGTTGGATGATCGAGGATCTCTTCTAAGGAGTGCAAAGTATGACCAAGGCGCCGAGGAAAACGGTTGAGCCAAGGGTTCCCGGGGTGTACGAAACTACCCTGGCCATTCTTGGAAAGTCTTGGCTATGATGCACTCGGACCGAAGAAAACCCCACTTAGGGTGTAGTCTTGTAACTATAAGCCATATAGGCATAAATGGCAAGAGGATACGAAAACAACTGGTTGTTAGTAAATCCGGATAGGAGGAGCTAGTCTTGTATGGACGATGTGCCCTCCTTGAAGGGGCAACCAAGGGGAAGATAAGGCGGAACCCTCCATTAGGGAGCTGATAAGTGTCTAGAGACGGCAATGTCATGGGGCTTTAAGATCGCAAGAACATTTAGGCCTGTCATATTGTCGCATGACGAATATTATACAGAGGCAACAAGCCATAAGAAAAAGTTAAAATGAGATCAATGGGTTTTTATATGAAAGTATAGATACGTCCTGCGATTTCATCGCAAGACGGCAATGTCACAAGGCTTTGTTCTCGAAAGGGAACTTAGACTTGTCATATTGTCGTAGAGAAATTGAAAAAATACAGATAAGGCAAGATCAATGGGTTTTTACATACAAGTGTAAGGACGTCCTGCGATTTTGTCGCAAATACAAAAGGTGGCAAAGTAAGACCTTTAACTAGGAAGGTATAATAAGACCACAAGAAATTAAAATTGAATAACCGATATATTTACGCATAGATTATGAAATTTGCGATATTTGCGCATAGATCATAAAAGTATGCAACTGTTACTCGCGATGTTATCGCAACTCAATTTTTTTTACAACTGATATCTAAGCTCTACTCAATTT
The DNA here is from genome assembly GCA_023529315.1 of Papaver bracteatum. Classification (NCBI taxonomy): domain Eukaryota; kingdom Viridiplantae; phylum Streptophyta; class Magnoliopsida; order Ranunculales; family Papaveraceae; genus Papaver; species Papaver bracteatum. The sequence continues at coordinate 250,881 of JAJJWX010003050.1, forward strand.
TTTTCATATTGCAGATGAATAACAGAGGCAAGTATGGGAATGCATAGAATGATAAAATTGTTATTTATCATCATATGATAAATTTACGTAGACATTATTATATGACACATTTACACAGATAATTAAAGATTAATAATTATGTTGATTAACTATATTGCAGAAAGTAATTGTTTTCTAATTCATACAGATAGTAGCAAAAGAAATTTATACATCAAGGAATCTTGCAGTAATGAATGTACAAATATTACAAGGAGACTAAAAAGAGGAAGCAAAACTAGGTGGATCCATCATTATCCTCGCCAGATTTTTCTTCTTTGTCTTCACCATCATCTCCGCAAGATTTTTCATCTTCGCCAGATTCTTCAGCTTCACTGTCAGAGATAACAAGATTCGGAATATTATTTGGAACTTCTCCAGCGAGGCAAGGATACAAGGAGTGAGAAATGTTATGATCATCACAAACTCCCAAGATGGAGTCATTGCGAACACCAATAAGGATATTACTAAAGTTTGAAGTAGTGATCTTTAATTGTTCCTTCAATATTGAATATTTTTCATTGCGAGCAGCAAGAGTCTTTGCGAGTTGATTCTTATCAGCTTCAAGTTCTCCAATTCTTTCAGTATATCTCTTCTCAACTCCTGCGAATATATAATAACAAATTGAAAATTCTGCAAAGATAAGAAGATTAATGACAGGAAATTAATGGGGAAGAACAATTAGCAACCTTCTCTTTCAGAAATCATGTCCTTAATTAAGGACGCTTGTTCAACATGAAGACTAACATCTACACCTAAGTTAGCTCTGGCGTTGTCAAGAATATTTGCAGCCCAAGCAAATTCATTATCATCATTAATAAGAAGACGGGAACGGATTTGGTTTTCTCTTTCAACAAGATCATCTCTCTCGCAGATAAGTTTATCTCTTTTAATTTAGACTTCAAGAAGTGTTTTATGAAAATCCGCTAAGGTTTGTGCTCCTCGTCTAGAGATACGATCCCTTTCATATATAAGATCACTTTTTGGGGCTCTTAGAATCTTTGTTTCTTCTTTAGAATTAAGATATTGACGCTTGGATGCATTAGCCGCTTTCAAACTAGATCTGTGATCAATTGCTAAAAGATGAAATTTGGATCTAAGATCATCTACAGAAAGGGAGTTAATCTATTCATTTGAATAACTACCTAAGGATTTATTAAGGCGATTGAGAAGAGTATCATCATCTATTGGGTTTGGAAAAGAACGAAGGAATACAGCTTCGTCAGAAAGGCCGTAAATATCTGCGAAGAAGGAAAATAAGAAAAAGTGCAAAGGAATACAAGGATAAAGAGAAAGGGAAAGATTTCTTACCATGTTCGCAGCTTGGAGGCTTGCGACCTTTTCTCGCGAGAAAGAAAGATCAGTTTCCAACTGCTTGATTTTTTCTTGAAGGTCAGTTGACCCAGATTCCAATTGCCCGTGAAGATTAGCGGACTCAGATTCCAAATCCACATTTTTCTGTGAAGAATGGCATTCTTCTTGTGAAAAGATGCACACCTCCTCTCCAAGTCTGAGGCAACAGCAAAGGAAGCTCTTTCAGTCTGCGAGAGAACAATGTAAATTAAAGCTTGGCGAGGACATGAATACATAAATATAGTAAAGAAATAAAAACGTACCAGAATACCAAGAGAATTTAAGAAACTGGGAGATATTGATCTTGAGATTCCTTGGAGGGAATCATTATCAACCAGTATCGGAGCATTGCAGACTTTAGCGAGAGCCTGAGATACCCCATTAAGAGCTTCATCTCCATAATCATTTGCGATACCATATGTAATATCGCCAAAAATCTTGGACAATTGAGTCATGGAGGAATCAGATTGAGAAGACTCCATCGCAGAAGGGACATCAACATTAAAATCATCATTATTATTATCATCATCAGAATTATCACTCGAGTTTTCTGTATTAGGCTGAAGAGTTGAAGAAGAAGAGAATTGGGTTTTTCTTTTCTTTAAGGGAGGAGCATCAGATTTCTCACTGCGAGTAGCAGTAGACTTTTCTTTGAGAGGGGCAGTAGATTTACCATTGCGACCAACTGTGGATTTCTCTTTAGTTCTCGCAGGTTTCACAGGCTCTCTTTCTTCGATTTCCTGCGAACATATATAAAGATAAGAAATAGAGGCAACAATATATTGTAAAAAGTTATAAAGAAATATTTTTTACTTCATCTGTGAGAGATTTGAGAGTTAAGAAAGTAGCAGGTTTCCCAAGCTTATCATAGCTGGCTTTCAACCTTTCAATCTGATAAAAAGGAGATAGTCAGCGAGAATCTAAAGACATGAAGAAATTAATAATGGTAATTTATTATGCAAAGGATTAAGAGAACATACTTCTTTATTTCTCTCAGACCAGTTGAATACCCACGGTTGGAACTCTGCGAGATTCGCAGGTAGAGCATGGGTACCAGAAATATATGAACCCTCTAAAAGTAAAGGGAAGATATACCATTTGTCATCGCTAAAATGACGCGGACCTTGATTAGTACTAGTATGCCAATCAATATCCAACACAAGCATTTTATCTTTTGCGACATCATCCTTCTTTTGCAAGAGAACACCCCAACAGGTGGTATCCCTCTTCATGGGGATTATGTCATCATTTATGAAGAAATTATCTACGGTATACATTGCGGGAATAATTGGAACATCCTTGAATTTAGGATTCTTCGCAGTATCAGGGTAGCGAGATTTTTTATCAGCACCGCGAGTAGCATACTCCACCAGCATACGGATGCAATCCCCACCCAGTTGATATATGGCTCGCGAGAATTTTGCATGAGAAAGTATCTCATAGAACAAAGGAAGTTCAGGATCGTAGAGAGGAATGGGAAGACCAGCTTCAAGTTGACCTAGCGAGACTATAAATTTCTCGCGAGAACATTGATGATCAGAAAATAATTTGACAGAAAGTTCGAATTTAGGGTTCTGATCTGGAATTGTAGACAAAGTAAAACTCATATTTTAAGATTTTCTCGCATCTCACCAAAAGCAACCAAATTTTTATGACCAGGAGCAACCATTTTTGAGTATGGGAATGAAGGAAAAGATTGAAGAACGAGAAGGAAGTCACATCAGTAACAAATGCGCAATTTACGAAAGAACAGTAAAAACAGGAAGATTGCAGAGAGAAGAAAGAAGAAGTAAAAAGAGGGAAAGAGAAGAATGAAAGAAGTATTTATAGAAGAAGAAAGTTCTCGAGAAGATGAATGCAATTAATGCAAAGAAAGGACGTGAACGGTCAGGTCGCAGCGGTTGAAAAGGACGTGAACGGTCAGGTCGCAGCGGTTGAAAAGGACGTGTCAAAAACTGAATGGAAGAAGAAGTACGTGAAAACAGCTGGTGAAGAATACAGAAACGTGTCAAATCAGAAGGGTGCAAAAAGATAAACAATTGCGGCATTATGAAAGATTCAATTCTCATGATCTTTCCTCCTTCGCAGAAAAGACATGAGAAGAGGCAAGATGTAGGACCATAATATCGCCATGTTATTACTCTTGCGAGATTAATAACACTTCTGCGAACATCACCGCGAGTTCTCCAACAACACTTCGCAAGTGTCACAGAATAATTAAAAGAATGACGTAATAACTGACGAATGAAGAAACACGGGAAGAGCGTGATTGTCCTGCGATGGTTACAACTCATGCGAGAGTTAGCATTACAACTACCGCGAGAACATCGTGAGTCAGATCCGAAATTAAAGGACAACTTAGCTGTCATCCACTATGTAACTACCCTATATAAAGAGACCCAATAGATTCAGAAAAGGGGGATGTATTTTTGAGTGTTGAGGAGAGAGAAAATTCAAGAGAGCGGTTGTATTCTTGATTTCTTCAATTTTTTGTAAACATCTCTGAGAATCAAATAATAAAATGTCGTTTTAATCTTCAAAAATGTTTTAATTAGTGTGAATTCTTATCAAGGGTGTAGTGTAGGATTTCCTGCGACTACAACCACATTATCAAGTCATGATGCTCGTCCACGACCCAAGTGGAGATATATGAAATCCATAGGAAAACGCGGATGATGAGGTAGAAGTAGAACCTCCCACGTTTGAAAACACTGAAGTAGTAGCCAGCAAGTTCGTGAAAACGATATTAGCTCAACAATTCTTTGACTCATTGGGATTCAGCGAAAAACAGATCAAGGAAGAATCTAAAGCAATAACGTCTATAACGGAAGGAAAGCCTTATGACCCCATATGCCCAAGGGAGCGATTGTATTCATGGAGGAAGACATCTGCTACCCGGGAGAACATCTCAGGCCTTTATACCTCACAGTTCACACCAACATGAAACCACTCAAGAGATCCTTTGTAGACGGTGGCGCGTCCTTAAATTGATCTCCACGCATACCCTCGAACTCCTGGGAGTACAACAGTCAGCCGTACGTATGCGAACAATAACTGTGAAAGGATTTGAAGGTCACACATAGATGGCTATCGGGATTGTCAACCTAGTAATGTGGGTCAGACTCATCAGGGCGCTCACTCCTTTTTACGTTTTGGAGGATGATACCACGTTCCATGTACTGCTATGAAGAGGTTGAATGCTCAATCACAAGGTTGTAGCTTCAACATACCATAAATTCATAAAAACCAACATGGGGGCAGACATTATCATATCCGAGCCATGAGCAATCCTTTTGACCCGGAGGAGGCATACATGGGGATGCGGTATTTTACGAAACCCCAAAGGAGGCAGATGAAGTACCCGAAGCTCAACCCATCCCATTTCCTAGATGGGAAGAAGAAGAAGAGAATCAAAGGATGATCAAATATGTGTTCAGCCCGTCTAGAATGGTCCGCCTGACCGAGACGAAGCGGAAGCAAGAAGAACAACATAGGTTCCAGCGCTTCTCAAAGCCGGATTGGGGACATGTGTACCGCTTAGATCAATCAACCGAGGGAGATCTCAGTGATGAGCAAGAGTGCGTCATGTCATCAATCAACGAAATGGCAGAGTCTCCCTCAGAAAACGCTGATGAAGAATTGGCCGACCACTACATGGCGCATTCAATGACGACGTCTTGCATACGAAGGAAGTACATACGCCATCAGAAGACCGAACCCCAGAAGATCTCACTGTGGATGGAATGGAGGAATTCAATATCGGAACTTAAACGGAGCGCTTCATCAAGATCAGCAAAATCCTGAACAAAGACGAAAATGAAGCATTGATAGCACTACTCAGAGAGTATAAGGACGTAGTCTCCTTCAAATACAATGAGATGCCAGGTCTTGATGGAAGCCTCGTCGCCCACAACCTAAATGTCTCGCCTGAGTTCAAACTGATGAAGCAGAGGAATCGCGAGTTTCCTCTGGAAACAACTCTTGCAATCAAAAATGAGGTAGAGCGCATGTTAGAAGCTAAGTTCATTAAGCCCATCCAACACCCAACCTGGATTGCGAACATCCCATAACGAAAAAGAATGGAAAAATTAGGTGTTGCAGACTACTGAGATCTTAATCGGGCGTTATCTAAAGACGATTTTCCATTACCCAACATCGACATGACGGTAGATGCAACGAAGGGTAATAAAATATTTTCCTTCATGGACTGTTTTAGCTAGTACAACCACATAAATATGGCGGCTTCGGACGCAACAAAAACCGCTTTCCAGACCCCATACGGGAACTTCTACTACGTGGTGATTCCCTTCGATTTGAAGAATGCAGGCGCTACATATCAGGGCGTTATGGCATCAATATTTCACGATTTATTGCATCAGATGATAGAAGTGTACATGGATGATATAGTGGTCAAGTTGCGAATCCCAAAGGATAATGTGTTTTACCCGAGGACAGTCTTCAAATGATGCCGCAAATTCAAGCTTAAAATGAACCCTCTCAAGTGCGCATTCGGAGTAGCATCTGGAAAATTCCTAGGCTTTGTGGTCACAAATGAAGGAATTCAAGTAGATCCGGACAAAGTCAAAGCCATCACAACCATGGCACCGCCAACAAAAATCAAAGGACTACAAGCATTCATTAGGAAGATATCCTACATAAGATGTTTCATACTCGGACTGGCACAACTATTATCCGTGTTCCTACCCCTGGTAAGAAAGGGCGCTATGTTCGAATGAGGGAAAATACAAATTGTCGCATTCCAGAAAATCAAACAATGCCCGGTTAGCCCGCAAGTTCTCAGACCACCGACCAGAGGAGTTCCTTTGCACTTGTACAAAAATCTACTATCTTGGAAATAGAAGCCATGCTAGCGCATGACATGGGAAGTGACAACCTGTCACCTATCTACTGCATTATCCGAGCATTGAGGGAGGCAGAGTTGAGATATCCACGAGTGGAGCACGCGTTCCAGGTCCTCATCTATGCCACGAAAAAACTATGACCCTACCTGCTATCCCATGAGACGATCGTCGTAGCCTCCGCCAAACCGATAGCATACCCGACATCCAAGCCGACACTGACAGGAAGAACCGCGTGATGGGTATTATAACTATCTGAATTCAAACTCAAATATCGATAGCAGACTTGGTAGCAATGTTTTTTTTTTTGATCAGCAAAGAAAAGTTTAAATTGATCAAAAGGAGAGGGTATAAAAAGGAATTATACCACCCTACACCAAAGTACAAAAAAATCTAAGCCCACAGAACAGGCAAAGCAAAAGCAAAGGCAAGTCTACAAAAACAGACCTTAAAAAAGAAGCTTCAAAAACAGGCAAAGAAACTTCAAAAACTAGCCTAGCACTACACCACCTCCAATTCAACCAAAGAATGTGCTATGCCAATTATTCATAACATTTGTTGAAGAAAGAAACTCAAAATCCTTGATTGCCAAAGCCCAAGAATAAAGGCAATAAACTGCCTTATTAGTGACTGCTTCCTCACTACTAACTTTCCCATTAAACACTCTAGCATTCCTCTCTTGCCAAATGCACCAAATAATTGCAGCAGGAATAAGGTTCCAAACAGCAGTCAAAGCACAGGAAGATTGGTTTAGATTCCAAGCTTGAATTGTAGTTGAAACATGTTCAGGCATTGAGAAGAACCAATTCAGATTTTCCAAAAAGCAACTCCAGATTTTTTTAGCAAAGCAACAATGCAAAAGCAGAAGAGAAGCTATTTCAGGTTCTGTGCAAAAGAGACAATTCAGAGGAACATCCATACCTTTTCTTCTTAAAGAATCTCTAGTTGGCAATCTGTTATGAGCTAAAGTCCAGAGAAAGAAACCAATCTTAGGGGGATACTTTTGCTTCCAAATAAAAGAGAACACATCAGTTTCCTGATCCATAGAGTCCAGGTTGGATATAAAATCATAAAGAGATTTTACTGTGTAAGATTTTGTAGAACTCAAAGCCCATTGCAATTAATCTGTTGTATCCAAATTCAAGGAAAAAGATCTCAAATCATCCAGGAGGATAGTTTGCTCCACAGCAACTTCACCAAACAACCTTGTAGGAGTTCTTAAATTCCAGGAAATAACATTCTCTCCTGTTAATCCCACTTCTGAAACTTTGAAATTTTTTGACCTTGCCACATTATAAATATGAGGGTAACATTCTTTAAATGGCATGTCATAAAGCCATCTGTCCTCCCAAAATCTAGCAATTGTGCCAGAATTAACTTTGAACTTGACATGCTTTAGAAAGAAAGAATAATAGTTCATAATGGCTTTCCAGACTGAAAACCCATAAGTACCCTGTGGAACTTTAGCCAACCAATCAACCTCACCTACCATATATTTGTCTGCCATAAGCTTTCTCCAAAGAGCATCTTTTTCATTTGCAAACCTCCAAGACCATTTACACAGAAGTGCTTGATTCATTTTTTTCTTCAGATTTTTAATACCCAAACCCCCAAACTTTTTACTTTTGCAAAGAGCAGCCCATTTGACTAAATGTACCTTCTTTCTCCCATTATTTTCATGCCACAGGAAGTCTCTCATTATCTTCTCCAGCTTCTCACAAACTGCTACTGGCATTTCAAATAAACTCATATAGTAAACAAGCAGACTTGCAAGAACACTGTTGATAAGAGTAATTTTCCCTGCCCTTTTAAGAAGACTCTTCTTCCACCCTGCCAATTTGGCTATAAATTTATCAATGATTCTGTCCCATTTAGCCACACCTCTAGATTTATCACCAAGTGGAAGACCTAAGTAAATAGTGGGTAAACAACCAGAATAACAACCCAAAATATCACAAAATTGTGACAGATCACCATCATACCCAACTCCAAATATTTGACTTTTGGGAAAATTTATTTTAAGACCAGTTAAGAGTTCAAAAGATATAAGAAGTAACCTTAGATTCTTCACTTGCTCAATATCAGCATCTAGAAAGATCAAGGTATCATATGCAAACTGGAAATGACTAATGAGAATGCTTGCATCATTAACTTTAAAGCCTGATAACAAACCTTGTTCTTGAGCTTGTTTAATCATATAAGTTAGAGCTTCTCCAACCAAAAGAAATAAGAAGGGTGACAAAGGATCACCTTGTCTGATTCCTTTTCCACTAGTAAAGAACCCATTAGCACTACCATTTATAAGGACATAAAATTTCACAAACTCCACACATCACTTGATCCATTTTCTCCAATTCTGACCATACCCCATTAGCTTAAGAATTTCATCCAAAAAATCCCAGTTAACATGATCAAAAGCCTTCTCAAAGTCCACCTTGCACAAAAGACCAGGTTTTCCACTTTTAATTCTTGAATCAATAAGCTCATTTGCAATTAACACCCCATCCAAAATCTGCCTCTTCTTTATGAAAGCTGTTTGATGATGAGAAATAACAGAAGGAAGAGTTTGTTTAAATCTCTCATCCAACATTTTTGAAATGATTTTGTAAGAACCATGAACAAGACTGATTGGTCTCAAGTCTTTAATTTCTTCAATAGAATCTTTCTTAGGAATGAGAGCTATGAAAGTATTTTTGAGCCTCCAGTCAAGAAACCCTCTAGAATGTAGATCTTTGACCACCAGCATGAAGTCATGCTTAATAATATCCCAACAAAACAAATAAAAACTCATTGGAAAGCCATCAGGCCCAGGAGCCTTATTTTGACCAAGTAATTTAAGGGATTTTAAGCATTCCTCTTCATCAAACTCCTTCTCCAAATTAGCACAAACCTCATTAGAAATTGTACTGAAATGCATACCTTCCATATTAACATGTCTTTGAGAATTAGACTTGAAAATGTTCTGAAAAAAATCCACAATGCCATGCTTGATTTCATCCTCCTTATCAGTTTGAACTCCATTAACCTTAATTGAACCAATGTAACTTCTCTTTCTGTTGTCATTTGCCAATCTGTGAAAGTATTTTGTGTTTTTATCATTATTCTGAATGTCCTCATCTCTAGCTCTTGCTCTCCACTTCTCAGCTCTTATCAAAGTAAGCCTACACCATTCTTGTTTAGCAGCAATTCTTGCATTCCACTGCTCCTCAGTAAGACCATTGTTGATATCTTCTTCAATATCCAGATTAGAAAAAACTTCTTCTAATTCCTCCAGCTTTCTCTCCACTTCCCCAAATTCTTGCTTGCTCCAATCTATAAGCTTAGGTTTTAACAATTGAAGCTTTTCACAGAAAACAAAACCTGCATTACCTGAAACAGAAAAAGACTCCCACCAATTTTTGATTAAACTAAAAAAATCAGGGTGAGAAAGCCAAAAATACTCACAGCGAAAAGGAGAAGGTCCACGCTTCAAACCATCACAAATAAGAGCTATTGGGCTATGATCAGAGACTGGTCTAGGGAGAGCTTGTTGAACAACATTTGGATATTCTAAATCCCAAGGGACTGAGATTAAGAACCGGTCTATACGACTTCTCACACTTTGAACTTGATTATTAGTCCAAGTAAAAGTAGCACCAATTAAAGGTAAATCAATGAGCTGATGCTTAGAGATAAATTTGTTTAATTTCTTCATGCCTGAAGTGATGCTACTTCCTGTTGATCTTTCATGACCAAATCGAATCTCATTGAAGTCCCTACCAATTACCCAAGGTAAATTCCAGAAACTGCGAACTTCTTCTAACTCTCTCCAAAAAAGCTTTACTTCTTCAGTGTAAGAAGCACAAGGTGCATAAACACCAGTGAACATCCATTCAAAGGAAGTACCAAATGTTTTACATAGAAGAGTAATCGAGTAAGGCCCCATAAGAAAATCAGTCACCTCAATCTTAGAAGAATCCCAAAGGCAAAGAATACCCCCCGAACTTCCTTGTGAAGGCGAATCAATCCATTTAACATGTTTGTTACCCCAACATTGCCAAGCAATTAAATCAGTACAAAGCTGTAATTTAGTCTCTTGCAGAAGTAAAATAGAAGGCCTCCAATCTCTCACTTTCTTCTTGACAATATCTCTTCTACTCAAATCATTTAAACCTCTAATGTTCCAACCAACAATCTTCATTGAAAACTGAACTACCAGAAATCCAAGAACAAATCAAATTAACAAGATTTGACACGATTTTTGTCAAACTTTTTAAGATGCTCTCTAATAGCATCCATCATGGCATCATTAATCTCCTTCTTCGAACCCTCATAATTCAACCCAATTTTTGGCCCTAAATTTACCATTTGCAAAAGAACATCTTCAAATTGATTTCTCAGATTAGGACATACCTTGTGTCTTAAAGTACTCCATTTCTCCGAATTTTGATGAATCATTGTGAATTTCTCCACAGTTGGTTCAACAATAGAAATTGGTGCAGCTTCTTCCCAGCATTCCACATCTAACTTCTGGAGATAAGGAATTGAAACAGCCTCTTCTAAGTAATCATTAACCTCATCTTCATTATGAAAAGTTATAGACAATACCGTTGAAGAAATAACATTGTTCTCCTCAGTAGACGTTGAATTTGAATTTGAATTTTCTTTATCCAACGAAACGGTAGTACCCGAATCCGAATCCACCTCCGAACCATGTGTATCCAAATCCGAATTTTTGGAGGCCGTTGAGGATGATTTAGAATTTGAAATTACCTCCAAATCTTGTAACGGTTTTGAAAATCTTTTGAATAATTCTTTACGCCGGAAATCATGTGGCCTTAAAATTGGTTGAGTTATATTTGGCAAGCGAATATCTACTGAAACATTCTCCGGCTTCTTTGTAGGCTTAATTACCGGAACAATTGCTGAGTCAAGCAAACTTGTTGGAATGTTGACTTTTTTGTATTGCAAATCTGGTTCACCATTAACGAACTTCATAGGATTGATACTGACAGTGAAGACTGCCCCATTAAACTGAAACAGAAAGTTTGTTGATGTTTGTACAACATGTTTAACCTTAATGCGAATACTTGAAACATCTTCCCAACATAATGTAGACACATGAACCTCCAGTAAACCTCCAAAATTGTTTCCAAGTGATTTGAATAAAGAATCTCCCCACAGATTAAACGGAACACCTTTAACCTCGATCCAAGAATTATCATGAGAGTTATCTGTATGTGAAACAGCATTAACAGCATCCCACCATGGTAAAATTCTGATTGACGTCCCATTAAAAATCCAAAACCCTCTTCGTACTACATCTTGCTTAATGTCATTAGTAACAAAGAAGAAAGCTTTTTTGTCATCAAAAGGAAATAAATCAAAAGTTTTTTTGAATTCAAACCTTTTAGTAATTTCAAAGCCAACTTGATCCCAAGGTTTTTGCCCATCTGAGACCTCAACAATGAGAGCTAGATCCCAATTGCAAGGATTGGTGTCGATCACTGGCACAGCATTAATCACTGAATGATTAAATTTTTTTTCCGAAACTTCCTCATCACTATTTGATTCCTGTTCAACAACCTTCAACTTTGAAGAGATAATACTTGTAAAAGCATCAGTAAAGTGAGACCATCTAGAATCAACAGACTCAGCCGGAAAACACATTGATTGCCTTTTTTTGTTTGAAGAAAAAGATGCTCTGAAGAACTCAGCATACTTATTTTCGTTCCTTGAAAACAAAATATGTTCATCATTTCTATGAAACGTCCAATACCACTGACCATAAAATTGTTTTTTCGATTCCTTGCGCATAATATTCTTCATCCACACAATTGCTTCTCTACTGATTTGAACTTGAATCACATCTTTAGTGTTCCTAGTTTTCTCCTCCAATAGCCAACCTTTTGATACCCTTGTAACCACGAACGATTTGTACTTGCAGTCTATTGAAACTTGATTAACAGCTTGCATTTTAGCTTTTGATTTTTTGCTTGTAACCACTTGCCAGCCGTTACCATTGTCTTGATCCAACCTTACAGATGTAGAGGATCCCCCTACATAGTTCTCACCAGTAACAACTTCCACCCACTTCTTAGAAGCACCAGCCTTTGATTTCATCCCTAAACTCTGATCTGACCCTGTAGCTCTTTCTCTGATCTGATTCGAAGTTTTTCCAAACTCCATTTTAAACTCTGATCTGACCCATGGCATTAGGCTTTCTTTAAGCTCTTTCTCTGATCTGATTCTTAGTTCTCACTTCACTTTTCTCTCTTAACAAACTTCCTACCCACTTCTTAGAAAGTTTTTCCAAAGTTCTGATTCTTAGAAGCAAGTTTTTCCAAACTCCATTTTTGCTGCGTGAAAAACGGACTCTCTCTCTCCTTTGCCGTGACTTGGTAGCAATGTTCATGGGAGAAGGAAACAATGAGGTTCCTGATGTAGCAACCGCGGAAGCAGAGAAGCCCTAGGCCATGTTTTTCGAAGAATCGTCCTACAGAACCAGCGAGGGATCAAGAGTGGTATTTGAAGCCCCACAATACGATCCCATGTCATGTTCATTCAATCTAGACTTCCCATGCAACAATAATGTTGCGAAATACGAGGCGTTGATATTAAGATTAAGGATGGCCAGGAAACTCAACCTGGGAAGCGTAGAAATAAAAGGAGCCTCTAAACTGGTAAAAAACCAAGTCAGCGGGGACTTCCACATAAAAGAAACGTACTTAGCACCCTCTCGGGTAGAGGCGTGTGATCTCATTCCGTAAACAAAATTGACGGTAGGGCACATAGGTAGGAGCGGCAATCGACACACAGACGCACTTGCCACTTTGGAAAGAAAGATGCAGCTAAATAACGAGGATGAAGGAACGGTGACCGTGAAAAGGAGGGAACTACCCATCACTTGGAAAGAAGACCTGACATTCGACAAAGCATATGATTAGAGGAAAATATACATTGAGGATCTGGCTAGAATCAACGAAGATCATATCATGCTTACCAAATTCCTGAAACAATTCTTAGTAATACAAGGAGCACTATACTACCGAGCCAAATGTGTAAACAAGAGAGACGCGGAGAAAATATTATGAGAATTGCATGAAGAAACCTGCAGACAAACTGGTACGCTACGCCTTCACAGAATACTCCAGCAGCAGCATGTCAGCAGTCCAAGATAATTGCATTGACTGCCAAGCCCCACCACAACCAGCAGAAGTATGCACAACAGGAAAAGCTAACTGGAGGCAGTCTTACATCGATTATCTTTAACATGGAAAATTAGCTAAGGAAATACCAGCATCACTCAAAATACAGAGTAAAGCGACGCATATTTTTTATCAACGAAAATGTGCTTTACCGAAGAAGCTACAATAACAACATACTGCAGTGTTTATCCTCCCAAGAGGCGATGAAAGTCATGACCAAATCCCACGACGCTGAGCATCAAGGAATGAGGAAACTGTTTCTACAAATCTACAAAGGAGGATTTTACTGGGCAACCATGGAAGGCGACACTTCGGACCATGTAAGAAAATGCTTGAGTTGTCAAATACATGGGATGCTAATTAAGGCACCACACGCAGTTACATAGCATAGTGATGCCCCTATCCACAGCTGTGGATTAGACCTGATAGGGCCCATAAATCCAAACTTCTCGAAGCGTCACAAGTATATAATCATGGCAACATAATGCTCGTCCAAATGGGTGGACTATGCGGGAGAAAATGTGGCAGCGTTCATCAAAGAGTATATCATCTGCCTATTCGGTGCACCAATGATAATCCGAGCATACAATTCCAAGTCATTTGTGAACAAAGATGTGATAGATCAGCTGCAGCAATATAACACGCGACTATATACATCGACTCCCTATTACCCCCAGGGAAATGGGCGATAGAGGCCACTAACAAGACCCTCATCCGAATCCTAAGCATGACGGTGCACGACCACAACAGAGGATGGCATGAGCAACTACCCTCGCCACTATGGGCGTACTGAATCTCGAAGCGTAGTTCAATGGGAGTGTCACCATATTCTTTCGTGTATGGCGAAGATGCCATCATATTACCAGAAATAACAATCCCATCAGCGAGAGTAGCGATGAATAGTCACACCATGCTAGATGAGGTGAGCTGTTTCGCTCATCTAGACATATTAGAAGAAAGAAGAGCTCGCATGATTCACAAACGCCTATACAAAGTGCACAGCCGATTACTATAACCAGAGTGTTAAAATAAGGACCTTCAAAGTCGACGAGTTAGTCCTAAGATTGTCTCGCATGTACAAAGGAATGCCAGCACGGGGAAGTTTGCAGCGAATTGGGAAGGCCCGTTCAAAATAAGGAAAGCGGCCAAGAGAGAGAATATTACAAGCTCAGGAGAATGAATAGAACCAAGGTCAAAACACCGATCATCGACAAATGGTTGAAAAGTTTTTACACGTGAATTTAAATTAATAAACAAGCAGTCATTTCGCGTAATAAAAGGTAGTTACGAATCACAAGCAGAAAGTATACAAAAGGCTACGGGTTGCTTTGCGCATGCGGTCGACTGAGGTTAGTGATATTTGACTTGAACTGTTTTATTCCCTAACGTATGTTTCAAGTCGTGCATATTGAAAACATAAAACTGCGAAGCATGAACACTCTAGATAGACATAGTATTAATGAATACAATATGAAGTTTCTTGCTTAACCATTAAACTTTGTATATAAGACATCGACATAATCGTATGGATGCTATTGTGATTATTTATGGGTATGAGGTGAGGATTTCATCCCAGGGAAAAATGTTTACATGTGTTCTAAGGAAGTAAGTTCATGATATGTATTGTGAACCAAAAAGGAAATCTCCAGGCGTTATTGGGGCTGTTCTTCATTGCATATCTTATGAACGACCAATATGTGTGATTAGTATAACCGCTCATGACTTGTTTGTGTTCTTGGTAAAACTATTCACATGAGGCCTGACTTATGTATTGGTATGACTTTATTAGTGAAACAAATCTTAAGTAATCACCCGGGGTATGATCAGGTTTGTGGGTGTCTGACTAATTATTAAGAGAAGGGGAACCGATCCTCGTAAGAGGTGTAGTGCATCACAAGGGGAACCGATCCTTGTATGAGGTGCAACAAGGTTTATGGAAGAAAGGGGAACCGATCCTATGAACATGTGAAATACATTTTTGGGAAGGGGGAACCGATCCTATGGACATGTGCAGTAAATACAAGTTAAATACCAAATATATGTGGGGAACCGATCCTAGTACCTAGTCAGCCGAATTATGGTAAGCTAGTGTAACTATGCACAATACTCACATGTAGGTAGAACCGAAACTTGTTTTGGCAGAACCGTTAAACCCATGGTTTGTGATTGAGTGTTACTTGATCAATCAAATAGTTCTTGAAAGTCAGATGAACCAATTCTAAACTTGTTTGGAAGTGTGGTAAATCGGTTTCAAGTGAGCAAGTATGAAAACGGACTTGCAAGAGTAAGATGTCGACACACTTTGAACACGGTGCATTAATGTTTATTTTATATTGTTCAAAGATATTCCTTAAAAGCTAAGAAGGAAGTAAATCCCAAGATCAAATTTAAATAAGTTAAGAATCTTTTTAATTAAGGTTTTTTAATTATATATGGAAAATAAGAATTAGTAATGTGCATTTACTAGTTAAAGATTTTTCAAGGAGATTTCGATCGTTTTTTTTGGACAGTGCATTCACAGGAATTATGAAAACCGAATTTGGTGTAGTAATGAAAAATATCTTGAGAATATTTTCGGTTTTGGAAATTCCTTAGTGTCCAAACTTCCTTGTCTATAAATACTTTGAGTTTGCATTTCTAGCAAACTAATCCCGCGTAACAATAGACTTCTTCTTTTGTCTTTGTTACTGGTGAAGCCGCCTATCGGACATGAGGGTAATATAATTAGGTGAAATCTCTTACGGACGCTCAATTTAAAGTCTTATTTGGGATTGAGAAGCCCTAGCGCGACCCGTTGGTGGGAAACTAGATGTTGCGGTTGATCTTTAGTTTTCGTATTGATTTGATTGACTAATGGTGGTTGAACTTTGATTGCACCTAGTTTGTTTATGCTTGAGAATCTTCTCTTCTGATATAAGATTCTCTCAAACTAGTTCAAGGTTTCGATATGGATCTTTAGACTGTTGTTAGATCTAAAGACGATCTTGTGATAATCCATTATTAACATACTCCATTCTGTGTGATTGATCACAAGAGATTCAAGTAGTTGTGTGCAGGTGTTTATTGAAGATATAAGAAGATTTGAAGACGAAGAAGAGATAAAAGATTTATGACTTGGTGTTTATAATCTTTGGTGTGCACAATACTTGTTTATGAAAATAGGATCCAATTAATAATCGGTTTATCCTTGTGGTAGATTGGATTGATTAATTGAGGAAGATCGGCATCAATACATTTCCTTGGGATTAAAGGTATTGATTTTCTTAATCTTAACAATTGCCTTTGGGTGATTGAACATAAGATAGATCTTGGAACCTGGCAAAGGAGTTTATGTTAAGATAAGGGAACCTTTGCACAACTCATATCACTTGGTTGAAGAGAGTTGATACCAAACAGATTTGTTATTCCTTTACTGTTTGGAATACGAACCAAAGGAATTGGTCCAAGTACGTGACTTGTTACAGGTTGTAGGCGTGGGAATATAGGCGGAACTAGGTGAACTATATACGAAGTTGGTATTATTTTGTATAGCGGCTTAATCCTGAGAGTATTCAATTCTGGACTAGGTATCAGGGTTTTTCTGCATTTGCGGTTTCCTCGTTAACAAAATCTTGTTGTGTCATTTACTTTATATTTCTGCATTATAATTGTTTTATTATAATTAAAGTAAATTGCACAAACGTTAATTCCTATTTACTTGATACGTGAATCCTATTGTGTTTGGTTAAGTCCGAACCTTTGTATCAAGTAAACACACTTTGTTGTTGTATTGTCTCGATCTCGTATCTATAGATGATTACACAAAGTGTGAATCGATTTTTTGTATTGTCTCGACGCTGTCCATAGACAATCACTTTCGTGGAAAGGACTTATAAGAAGGAAAAATAATAGCTTGAGGTATATTTGGGTACCCTCGCCTTTTCAATTGGTATCAGAGCAGGCAAACACGAAAATATCTAACAATTCGTGTTTGATGCGATCCAACCTATAATACATGAGTCAAAGTAAAGTTAAGCGAGAGCGAAAACTAAAGAAAGACTCAGTTAATGTATCGCAAGACGTTGAAAGTTTTGATGTTAAGAAATGTTTAAAAGGGACTTCTTCGTCAAGTTTTACTTGCTCTTCTGTGAATAATTCTGAATGTTCTCATGACGAGATTCAGTTAAGTCATGTATGTGTAATCAATCATTTAAACTCTCAAAGAACTCTTCTTGATGACGAGAAAAATATTGATTCATCAAATATAGAAACATTTCATCAAAACGAATTAAGAAAAACATTTCTCTCATGTTCAACTGAACTAATTCTTGCATTAGAAAGAGAAAAGAAGCATTTAGACGATATAAAGTGTCTGCAAGGTATGATTAATCAACTTGTCATTGGTCTTGACTCCTCAAAGTCTGAATTTAATTCTCTGAAAAGAGAAGCTTCATTAGAGATTCATTCTCTGAAAGAAAGGCTTAAAAATTGCCTTGAAGAAGCAAAGAAAACTGATTCTAAATATATAAAGAATCTTGAGGAAAAAACAAGTGCTAGTATTTCTCGAGCGGAACTTTTAGAGAAAGATCTTGATGCTACTCTTGAAAAAGTACATTTGTTGGAAAAGAAACTTGCTGATTATGATGCGAGGATTAACTCTCAACGAAAGAGTTTTGAAGAGAAAGGTGGTGAATATCTCTCCCAAGAAAAACACCTTGAGGCTGATCTAGGTAGTGCTCTAGATAAAATCAAGACGTTAGAAGAAGAAAATTTAGACCTTAAAAAGTTTAATGCTAGCTCAAACAATTTAACTTTAATGTTAGAAGAAAGTAGAAATCATCGTGATACACGAGGATTGGGCTATAAGGGAATAAATGCTTCAAATATTAGCAAAGAGGTGAAATTTGTTAAAGCTACAAATTTTTCTCAATCAGAGGCTTCTACTGATGACAAGATGCTCATATTTCTTGTAAAGAAGAGAAGTCTGTCAAGAAGGTAACAATGTTGAACAAGGATAAGAAGAAGAAAACTCGTCAAGCTCCAATGCAAGAGGACCCACAAAAAGGTAACATTAAAACTCATACTTCCTATATATACTAAGCATTGTTATTATTGTGGTAATATATGACACTTACAATGGGGATGCAAAGTTCGTAAGATGCAAGATGCAATATCTCTTGTATCAAATGAATTGGCTAAGTTTGCTCCTCATAAGAACTCATATCGTTATTGTCCTAAGTTTAGGAAAAAGAATTATTATGATGATAGTTCAAATTTTGCATATCACTTGACAAGGTCATCTCATAAAATACCAAATTATAGAAAGAGAGATGACGTTTTAAATGCAAAGACAAGATCTGATGTTCCAAATTGGAGAAAGGATGTTTCGAAAAATATTCAACATGATAATGATCCTAATGGTATTGTGAAGGAGAAAGCTGCTCCTACGAAACCTAACTCTAAATGGGTCCCTAAGTCCTCCATAGCCAAGAAGGGACCAAAAGTTAGTGTTAGAGCATTGCTCGGTCGAAGTCGAAGTCGCATGTGTTGCTATCTCAAGCATGTTTGTCAATGTTAGTGATCAAAACTATAAAGTCTTGATTTCTAGTCTACTATAGCTAAAGTCTCGGACTGGGATAGAAAGTGTAGTTGAGCTCAAGAACTCCATAGAGATCATCATATAAGACGAAGGACTACTCAAGGAACCAGTGGATCTTCATCGACTAAAAGGTATGTGGAGACTTGAACTTATCTATCACTCAAAAGTTTATATACTCTATCTCCTATCTTGAGACAAAAGTCGTATTACTATATAGACTAATATTATACACATATGTCATTTCGAGATGAGTATATCTTGCTTATCTATTTCTTGAAATATGTGTTGGTAAAGCTTTCGCTTTATCCAAGTTCATCTTTACCTAGTGACGAAAGTCATGTTGTGTTTCAATTATTTTGGAAATCGCTCTGACGAAAAATAGTTTGTGAATAACAACTATATAACGTCCTCTGAGAATGTTTCAATGATTGAAATGAGAGTTTAAATAATATAACCATTGGAGTATATAAGAATTATTGTGGTAACACATATATGTATAAGTCCTTATTCCTTGAACCAAAGTTTGCGAACTTTGTTGATCAAGTGAAACCGGAGTAGTGCGTGAGCTCAGTCCGCGAACTGGCGTAGTTCTTGAACCCGAGAATTTCTGCTAGAGTTTGTGAACTCCGTCCGGGAACTTAATTCCGCGAACCTAGTTCGCGAACTTGAGTAGGTTATGTCTAAAAACGATGTTTGTGAACTTATCATAATAAACTAAGGAATGCTATTGCAAACCGTGGATTTATAGTTCATGAATTGATTCGAGTGAATCATATAGTTTTTGCTTCAATTTTGTCTTGTGTAGTACATGAGATCTTATGGAAATTGAATAACTCTCTAACTAGTTCATTTGAGTCATTTGGACTAGTTATGGTGAAGAAGAAGATGGTTGATATGAAAGTTATCATTTGGCTAACCATTTGGTTAACTAGTGTTGAACCAACTAATGTACAAGTTTGGGTACGGTTACACAAACCCAAAATCGTCTAGTACATGTGTGTATAACAAGCTAAGTTTTCGATCTAACGGTTGATAAATATTAGCTTGAATCTAATCAGGTTTTCATCTAACGGTGAATATTGAATGCTTTGTTACTAAGCTAATATTGATTGCAAACACTTATTTGAAGACTATATAAGGGAGAACTCTAGAAACTGGGAAACCTAATACCCACACATTCTGTGTGATACTAGTTTGCTAAGCTAGATTCGATTCTCCTTTAACCTTTGGTTTTCTTCTTCTAAAACAAGGTTAACGACTTAAAGACTTCATTGGGATTGTGAAGCCAGACCAATACTACTTTTATCGTAGTTATGTGATCTGATATTGCATATTCTATCGTACGAGTACAATTGTAATAATTGGCTTGAGATTTATTTCTCCGATAGGCAAGATATAAAAGTAATCACAAACATCTTAGTCTCATCGTTTGTGATTCCACAATATCTTTTTTCGCTGTGTCGATTATGACTATTGTGAGGTGATTGATAAAACTGAGCTGTTCTTTGGGAATATAAGTCTGGTTTTATTGATTGGTTCATGTTCACCTTGATTTATCAAAAGACATAACAAAACTCATAGGTTTATTCGTGGGAGAAGAAGTTATCTATCTTGTAGACTTTTCTGTGTGAGACATATTTGTTTATTAAAGTCTCCGACTTTGGGTCGTAGAAACTCTTGGTTGTGGGTGAGATCAAATAAGGGAATCAAGTGCGCAGTATCCTTCTATGATCAGAGGCGTAGGAGCATAACTGTACCTTGGATCAGTGTGACATTGGTTGGGGTTCAACTAAAGTCCAGACCGAAGTCAATTTAGATTAGGATAGTGTCTGTAGCGGCTTAATACAGTGTATGTTTAACCTGGACTAGGTCCCGGGGTTTTTCTGCATTTGCGGTTTCCTCGTTAACAAAATTCCGGTGTCTGTGTTATTTATTTTCCGCACTATATTTTGTTATATAATTGAAATAATACAGGTTGTGCGTTGTTCAATCAATTAGATATCCAACCTTATTGGTTGTTGATTTAAATTGATTGACACTTGGATATTGGTCTTTGGTACCATCCAAGTTATCTCTCTTTTATTAAGACTCGTAGATTGTATTTGCTTGAGTAAATCAAATCGAGAGATAGAGATAATAACTCCTTGAGATATTTTATTTAAATTGTGTCTGACTATCTAGTTGATTCTCCAATAAAGTAACTCGGAGTTTTTCCATACAAATTGCTAATCGAAATATTGGATGTGGTTGTTAGACCCCCGCTT
Organism: Papaver bracteatum; assembly: GCA_023529315.1. Taxonomy (NCBI): domain Eukaryota; kingdom Viridiplantae; phylum Streptophyta; class Magnoliopsida; order Ranunculales; family Papaveraceae; genus Papaver; species Papaver bracteatum. The sequence continues at coordinate 272,158 of JAJJWX010003050.1, forward strand.
TTTCAGTTAGTCACAAGAATGACTCTCAGCTGTTAATTATTGGTGACAATAATTACAAGAGTCTTCTTGAAAGACTAAAGAAAGACATTATGTATGAAATCTCTTGTACTGGTAAAGATTGTGATAATGACACTCTTCATCACAAGTCAAAGAAGAAAAAAAAGAGATGGAACAAGAGAAAACAAACCATGCAAGAGGTCAAGAATGATGATTCGGTCTTAGTCACTCGTGATGAACAATACAAGTATCAACTCAACACAACCTAGTTGTGTTGGAATATGCATGCTCGCCCTTGTGCTCAATCTTTTATGAAGGGTGAGGAAGCACGTAAAATTGAGAACATGATCTCTCGCGTAATTATATGACTAATTAACATATTTAGGAGATTTCTTTTCTTCTATACTCATACTTTCTCTATCTACATTTGAGTTTTTATAGAAATGGTAATTGTGAGTTTATGATGTTGATATCTACTGATCATATATGTGTAGCTCTTGTTTTTACGATTAAAACAAGCCAAAAATCACTAAATTCAGACATCATATGCAAAGGTTATGTAGAAAACAGTTTAGTATTGTGATCTTTCACTAGCAACACAAGGGAACCGATCCTAGTGAGAGGTGCAATACGAAGGAGTGTAAAACTGTTTTGCCTATAACTTCTTCGTCCGAACTCGGAATGACTTCATTCTTTTTGCGTTGGTTTCACAATTTAATTATCTACAAGATTGAGGTAATTTCAATACTTGATTTTATGTTGAATATTTATAGTGTATTGTAAAGTGATTTATGAGATGTTTGATTTCGGTTTTATTACCTTGATATTCGATCTCATAATATATTGTGAACCCTTATAGTTTGGGTGTTTTTTTAATTTAGCAGGATTAAGTTCTAGCCCATGTTGGTAGGCTTTATTAAAGGATCATGAGGGGTTCCTGTAGAAACAATATGTGAAAAAGTCACAATATGTTGAATCGGTTTTGGTTTAGCATAAAAGCATATGTGTTTCGACGGTTTTCAACTTTTGCTTGCAATTGTTAAAACCGATTTTCAACCTTTCTCTGGTAAAAGTTAGTTGTTGTTATTCTTTTTTTTTTTCATAAGGATGACAACATAATGGTATTTCGATATCAATTCTCCCGGAAGAAGAAAATGATGCAATCATATTTGGAGAAGTTGGATGTGAAATTGAGGTAACAATCTTGTTAGTTAATTGTTTTCCTATTTTAAGAAAAGCTTATTTTTATTTGATATATATATTGCTTTTGCTTAAAAGAAATTATCGGTACAATTGATGTGTTTATTCCATTATGTATGTGTGGATGTTTGTGTGATTCAATTGTTTCCAGTTATGGATGGGGAAAAACGATTTGCTGGTTTTTAGGAAAGTGAAGAGTCGAGCGTGTTGTTGAGACTCCTCGAACCGGGAAAAATTCTTAAACCTCACACAGATGCACTGCAAAGGGAGTGCTTAGATTTGAGAGATCAATATGTAGGACTCCGGCCTAAACCAAGTCAATGAACGTTCTAGAGTCAATTCGGCCGCAAAGAGGGATATGGGTTGATCTATAGGAGGGAAGCTGAGAATTGTGTGGGATCAGTGATGATCAAGGATTATAGATGTGTTGTGGGTTTCTGCAATAATTGGTGAACTATGGAGTTCTGATAAGTTCTGAAGGATTGATGAATTCTTGGGAGTAGTTACTCGAGAAATTCTATGTAGACTGAAAACGTTGTTTGTTAATGATCGTTCGTTTTTCGTTGTCCTCAATCATGGATTCAGAGACTTATTTATATTGTACAGTTGTGAACACCTTAATCCATGTAAGTGTGACGGTTTCATGAGTGGAAGAGTGGGTCGATAAAATATAGTGGTAAAGTCAGTTCCATGTCGTGTGGAGACTTGACGGATCGTGCACGAATCGTTGACACAACTCCTTCAACCGTTGAAACAACTTATGCATTTCTCGTCGTGGATGAATCCACGTTCTGTAGGCCGCCAGACCAAAACCCTAGTTGTTATCCCCCAATTTGACGTGATTGATGTCTCACGAATCACGGAGTTTGCATGACATACGTGTATTTAGTGTGTCAGTGGTTGACTGATTAGGCAATGAGCCTGGGTTTTGCTGAATCGATCATGTTTGGCAAATGCTCAGCGTTTCATGAATGTCAAATATTGTAAATTCAATGAGTTGTTGAATATTGATGAGTTACTGAATATATATGGATTATTCGAGCAACTGAGCAAGTATTGCTCGATTCGACAAATTACTGAATATTTGAGAATTTGACTTGCAATTGAGCAAGTATTGCTCAATTCGACGAATTACTGATGAATTGATAATTCGACGTGTAATTGAGCAAGCATTTCTCAATTCGACAAGTTATTGATGAATTACTGAATATTGATAGTTGGGTCAATATTCGAGTAACTGGGAAAAGTTGCTCAATTCGACGAAATATTTATTGGTGACGTGACCCAATAAAATATATAAAAATATTTGTAGATTACCAGATATTATATGATTAATCCCCGTGGATCAATATATAAATTTATTTGGTGTTTGAACTTGCTCAGCATAATGATTTGTTGAGCGTTTGTTCGAAAACCTTAATTTTGATGAATTGCTCATTATTCGACGAATTGCTGAAAATAGGTCATGAGCAAAGGAGGGACCAACCTCATGGGACCATGGACATCCATGTGATACCAAATTGCCCGAGTGAGGGTGTACCAGGGTTCTCAGTTGGAGAGTTGGTGAATGAATGATGATTAAGTGTCGGTTTCATCATTTATTGAATTACTGCTGGGTTCAACATTAGGAAAAACCTAAGTATGAGAGATAAGAGACCGACCAATAGAGCATGGGACCGGCTCTTGGTGATCACGTGACCAATTTTTGGTCGTTTTAGCAATCCCCAAGGTTGGTTGGAGAGAGTTTGGGCCCAATACGAGCAATTCAGCAAATTAGTTCAGAATTATGAAAACATGTGGGATCGGCTTTGTGAAAGCCCTAGGAATAACCCTGGTCGGTCATTAGGGCATGTGCGTGTTGCCATGGTGTTTGTGTCTCCGTACTGAGTCAGTATTTTCTGATGTGCGTTTGAGCAACATTGTGAATTTTCAGAAGAGTTTCATCTTGACTGAAATTCTCGATTTTTCCGGAATGAGCATGTATGCTCAACTGATCAATATTTTGCAAATATTAAAATAAGAGTATTTTAACATCTAAATTTTCCGTGAGAGGCTAGCCGGTCACGTGACCATGTTGGCTCTTGAATTTTCATGATTTGAGCAAAATTTGAGAAATTATGAAGAAATCATGATTTTTGCTCAAATTAAGGAGTTTCATGAATTCGAGGAAAATATAATTATAAAAGACTTGGGATTGCAGGGTGTGGGACCGGCCACGGATAGGGCATGGATGGCCGTCCATGTTGCCTGGTCCCGCGAACTTTTCCCTGTTTTATAATATTATTTCATGGATCCGTGAAGTTATGGAGAATCCGTGAGTTTTTGTTGAAACAGAGGAGCTTCATGAGTTTAGGTATACACTACGCCCGTTATAAGAAAGTTTCATAAGGATGAGGTGGTTAGTAAATACATGGAGTAATGGTGAAACACTTTCTTTTATGGAACATGAATTCCAGGCATTACCGGTTACCACCTCTTCCCATTTACTCACCCGTTTTCTATTTCTTAATGAGACAAGAGTACGTTTCACTTCGACTTGTATAAATAGGCATTACCTATTTTCACCGAATAACAAGTTCAGGTCTGGAGCATACAACACTCAGAAAACATTTGCTAGCTCTCCATATGTTAGCTTCCCACTTTCTGATACAAGTCGTAAAACAACTACTCTTCCAGAATCAACTATTCTGGTCTCTACACTTTCTTCGCTTCCCTCCTCAAAACCAACCCTTCTCCTTCACTTTGTGACCGAAGCAAGTCTGGAACGGAAATTTTTTGGTTTAGGCCAGATTTGTACAAATTGATCTCTCGAATCTAAAGTACTCCCTTACAGTACATTGTTTAGGGTTTAAATTTGTTTCTCACCCACACACCCGAAATTACCAAAATCAGCAGAAATCGTTTTCACCCTCAAACAATTGGCGACCACAGTGGGAGTTTGATCTTTCGGTTAAAATGTCAATTTTCGACCATCGATCACATGCTTTGACCCAGACATCAAGATGGTAGAAGCTGGTGATCCGCGCAGGGATCGACGACTCAGTTACCAGACGACCCGATTATCAGTTTTGACACGGCGAGGGATGATTGGGGACTGCCTAGGAATTAAAAGAGAATGATCAAACCAGGTATCGACGACTTGATTATCAGATGTGACGACTGGGGACTTTCCATAATCACGACGATGCTTCCCATAAAACTCGGTCTTACACCCGGAAGGTTTCCTTTTCATCATGAGACCTAAAAAACCGAGTAATTCTTACCTAGACAAGATACATGGTTTGCTATCTCAAGTTTTCACGGTAATAATAAAACCAATATCCATGTTATGTTTCACCCCATGTCATCTACCAACACACGGTTCCATGGTTTTCCTGGGATGTTTGCGTCACCTGCAATCGTAACCAAGACAACACCATTCCAAAACAATCCATTCCAAAATAATTCATCCCAAGAGAATAATCCAAAACTCTCAAGGTAACATTTGTCTATCAACCCAAGAAATCCAGGAAATCAAAACCATAAACTAGGCATTTTATTTGCCTTTCAAAAATAAATAAAAAAAAACTAAAAATAAGAAGTTCAGAAGACAGAAATGCATTCCAGGAAAGTTTTCAACAATGGCTTGCTCTTCTCAGCAAGATCCTCCTTCGTGCTTTGGAGAGCCGCCCTTTTTAACTTCAGCTTCCTGGATAATTTTTTGACTTCCGCTTCCTGCTTCTTCACCATATTCGCAGAAGGACCTTCGACTGTTTCGACCAACAACTTTTCAACCTCAGAGAAACCTTCAACGAACCAAGGAACATTGAATTCGAAGTTTACACACATGTCACAATGGAACCTCTAGATCGAGATTACATCCTCAGAAATAGTATGACTGTTCAAGTTGCACATATCGTCAATCGAAGACAAAGCTTCCTCCACCCGCTTAACCAACACAAATCGGCTATTAATTTCTTGGTCGTGGTGATATGTCCGTAGCTTTCCCATATTTTAGTGTATAGCACCGCATGTTTGGCTGGCACGCTAAATCCCCCGATCAACACATGATCCGGATAAAGGACCAGGTATGGAGGGTTAAAATTGGCACCCGCGATAGCATCAACGACCGGCAAGGGATTCCTAACTACAATTGCGCCAGTAACCCCTGGAATACTCTCCACCACTTGAGTCGTGGCAACGTCTTCAGGATGATGAACTTCAATGTCCAAGTTACTAGCCGGTATGGTTTCCACAATTGTAGGTATGGCTACATCTTCACTGTAGAGGGTTTCTACTTCTTGGACATCCCCGGGAACGGTTTCCTTGTGGGATATCAAGATTTGGTTTTCCTTCAAAAAAAAAAAAAAGAGGAAGGGGAGAGAGGAAGAGCAAAGAAAGAAAATGGAAGGTTCACCGATTCACTTTCGGACTCGCTGGAGGAAGATTCAACGCTTCTACCAGAAAAACTATCCTCCTCGTCACTGGACTCCAAACTTTCTTCCTTCTCGGATCCTCCTTCACCATGGGTAGGTTCAGCATCGCCGCCTTCCGTCTCAAGAGACGTTGTCTTCTGAATACTTTCAAGTTTGGTAAAGGCATTCACGCTGCTGAGACCCTAGGCAAGATACAAAGACGGATACTTAGAAAAAAAAACAAGGGAATACACGATCCGACTAAAATCAAGAGGAAAATCATACGTACCAGCATATTGGACGAACTGAAAGTCGGTAGGACTGTCAAAGCTGACTGGGAACCATCTGCACAGCTTTTAGATCTTCGCTCTTTCACTTGGGGATGATTTTCATTCGGGCTAACGGATTTCCTCTTGGGCGAAGAAGGATCCCTCGGCAGTGGATACTCCGCTAAAACCGCAGGAGAAGGCTTACTGCGACGGCTTTCTACCACATCATTCACGAATCCATGGATAACGAGAAACTCATCCTTCCAATATATATTATATTTGTAGGTTGTTGATGGATTTCGTTCCGCAAGAAGAAAAGGAAGACTTTTACACGACACAAGAATACTATCATCGAGAACAGTTGGCAACGGGACTTCTTGAACAACCGTCTGACGAACGAGTGGGACCACTTGGTCAAAACCCATATGCCGATACGCCCTATCGATATTGTAAGAGACTGCTTTGCAAGATCCTCGAAAGAAAGACGACACATGACCGAGCGTGCAGCTTCGCATGAACACCGTCTCTCCAACACTCATATCCTCTTTATCAGAAGACAAAGATATGATCGGAGCAGGATCAAAGGTACTCATCTGAGTTACGGACACATGCACCGGATCCCATGGACGAAAATTAACATGTGCGAGTTGTCAAGAAATACAACTAGGTTCGAACCAATCTTTAGGTGCCAATTCGACCAGCGCAGTATCCTCGAGCCACCCCAAGACTTGGGAAGTACGGCCAACGGTTTTGGAGCATACCTTTCGAAGTACTCCCACAGCGACGCTTGGAGAAAGGCGGCATGAATATGCGAATCCACTTTTATGTAGCCATTTGAAGTGCACATATTCGCGACCAGCTGATCCAAGTGTGTGTACAGAGAACCAAGAAATAAGCCGCCAATAGGGAGAACGACACCTTTTTCCAAATTTATGGATAACTTGATAAGTTACTGTCTTATCTCCTTCTTACCCGAGCCGTCATCAAAAATATCTCTGGATAACCAAAGAACCAAGAACGCCGCAACATGAAGCGTACGATTCTTCTGATTCGGCTCCAACTCATTAGGAAACCACTGAGACACCCACCGGCCATAGAAGCACCTCGTCTCATTTTCTTTCCGATCGAATCCTTTCGACTTCGCAACCAGAACGGCGCGTATTTCTTCTTCATATTCAGACAACTTGATATCAAGGTTTCCTGTTATGGGAAGGTTCAGCAAGACGGACACATTCTATATGGAGACAGTCATTTCACCACACCTGCATATGGTCGCATGAGTGTCCGGACACCATCTGGAAATAAAAGCAACCAAGCCTGGAATATCTTTCCTAATTTGAAGCACTGCGGAAGCCGCGATAGCATCAATGATCTGTGCCTTGGTCAAACTGGATTTTACACATTCCCGGCTCATCATGAATCGTATCCATTTTTCAAAGGGACGCAACGGACTCACAGAGGTTTTAAAATCGATAGGAGAAGCATGATACTCTTTCCTCTGAAGACAAAACCTTATTACACCTCCTGGACGAACCTATCAGGCCTCTTCTTCACTTTCCGGACCAGTCAGAAGAATCGACATATACTTGGGATGGTTTCTCCTAATCGTGGCGGATGTTGTAAAGAACTCATCATCTATGTTTGGATTGGAATTTCCAACGTCTTTTGGTATGACGGAACTTTTATCAAATGATATCCTAGCGAAAATTCTCTCACGTTACTTCCACCTTCAAAACAACTACAATGGAACAATACGAAGAGAAACTATTGCGGAAAGTGCATGGAAGTTATTTTATCGGACACAGGAGATCCATCCTGGATGTAAGTCAATTTATTTCAAAGTCATAATATGTATAGTCAAAGAAATGGGGACTGACAGACCCTGCATCACCACCTCATGCGGCCGTACCCTGCAGCGGGAAATTTGCGCCCGGCCGAGGAGGCGCGCCCCACCATGGGAACCATACACACGGCCACACCAGGAAAAAGAGTAAACCCTAAAAGCTAGATTTTCATGAGAAGGAAATGAAAGTTACCATCTCGTGCATGCCTACTTTGCACAATAAATTGAGGCGGTCAACATTGCTACGGTATTCACGCCTAAATACTACTACAAGTTCGTGCAAAGCATACCTACGTCTAGGATTCATACCAACACAAAAGGATAATATTTTCTACAAGATCATGAAAAGGTATGCCTACAACTAGGGTTTTTCACTAACACAAGAAAACAAGAAAAAACAAGTTAAAAAGGAAGTGCTGGAAGACATACCTGGGATTCGCTCGTCCGCTTTACTGTTACCCCACGGCCAGAGTAAAAAAAAATATAATAAAGGTGTGAAATAAAAGGAGAGGACGGACCCCTTTTTATAGGCGTGATACTTGGGAGTTTGAATAAGGAAATAACTTCCTATTTGAGTCAAATAAGGAAAAGAGGCAACCGGGGCCGCAACTTTTCTCCTGAATTTTACTGTCGAGCTGTTTACACCTCCCGAATGAGCTCCAAACCTAAATATCCCGCGTAGGGAGATGGGAAATTATTTTTCCGTCCAGAATGGAGGATCGGACCGTCAAAATCCGAGTTCGTATGAGAATTCTACAGCGATTCTAGTAAAGGGGGCTAATTAGGGTTTCGGCATGCAAAACCCAAATTTAGACAAAGTCGTCATCCTTCCACGGAACTGAAGCCACTCGTCATCTTTTCGAGGAACTCAAGATATCTCCACTCTAAGACGCGCAACGCAAGCGGCTCCATTCCAAGCCGACCAATGTTGACGGCTCCATTATAAGCCAATTCAATGCTAACGGCTCCATTCCGAGCGAGTACCATACATGTGGCTCCATTCTAAGCCGACCAATGCTAACTCCAATGGCTCCATTGCACGCCAAGTTTATGCTAACAGATCCTCTTCGCGTTCCAAAGCCTGGCCCAGAAGACGCACAACCATTCTAGATCGAAGCCAACAGCTTACATCTCAACCAACCTCTACCACTATGCAACCTAACCTACAACACCACAAGTAGAATCTATGCAATCACGAGAATCATGAACTCTCCTTACCTCTCGAAAAAAGGTGAGTCGGACCTCCCTGACCATCTTTTCAGGATATTTTGTTTTAATTTTTGTCCTAGCCTATCACCATCTTATACTTACCTCGCAACGATGCTCCCGTTCCGAGCTAAGCAGGGGACTTAATGTTGATGGTGGTTTTTACCTTAGGGTTAAAATCGTAAAATGGTATAACTGACATGACGTCACTATGACCATTAGCACATTTATTGAATCAATCAGCATGCCTACACAAGAATTATCGGGGTACCTTTTTTTTTTTACATGAGTCATGTTCCACGGCAGAACCCTTAACATCGACTGACATCATCTATGCAAAACCATAATTCTCATGCTACCGCTCCAAGGCATGCCAACCATGCTAGCCGCACCACTGTGCCAATGGAAAACCATGCCAGCCACATCTCCGCGCCAAGGCATTCCAACCATGCCAGTCGCACCACTGTGCCAATGGAAAACCATGTTAGCCTCGTCTTCCGCGCCAAGGCATGCCAACCATGCCAGCCGCACCACTGTGCCAATGACAAACCATGCCAGCCATGTCCTCCGCGCCAAGGTGCGCCAACCATGCCAACCACACCACTGTGCCAATGGAAAACCATGCCAGCTACATCTTTGCCCCAAGGCATGCGAAACGTGCCAGCCGCACCACTGTGCCAATGGCAAACCATGACAACCACATCTCCGCGCCAAGGCATGTCAACTATGCCAGCCGCACCACTGTGCCAATGGGAAACCATGCCAGCCACGTCTACCGAGCCAAGGGATGCCAACCTTACTAGCCGCACAATGCACCAATGATATGCCAAACCCTTGGCCCCACCATGCCAAGCCAACTGCACCTTGCTTTGGCCCCACCATGCCTAAACGTCCGTTCCAAACCCTTGGCCCCACTATACCAGGCCATCCCGCCATACCATGACGGCCTTCCCTATGTGGCTACCAAAAAGAAGGAGTTCAACGATCAACGACCATCCTTCCATCCTAGATGCAAATCCTAGCCGTCCAAGGTCGCCAAACAACGCATGGTAACCTTTGGCTCAAAACCCTAGTTTTGGCCACGCCAAAGCCATGTCGTCCATACCGCCATTCCGCTGGCTACCAACATCCCTCTTGAATTCCTCCTGAGCTTTACTTTCGGGCTGTTTGCACCTCCCAAACGAGCTCAAAACCGAAATATTCATGCGAAGGGAGATAGGAATTTCTTTTCCGTACAGAATGGGGGGGGGGGACCATCAAAATCCGAGTCCGTATGAGAATTCTACATCTATTCTAGTAAAGGGCACTAATTAGGGTTTCATCATACCAAACCCTAATTTAGACAAAGCTGCAAGTGCTTCCCTTCCAAGCAACAATGCAGTGGCTCCACTCTACATTAAAGCCATGCCGGCCATGCTTGCATGTTACTAGCTACCAAACGAAGGCATGCGAAAATCAACGGCCACCCTTCCATCCTAGATGTAAATCCTAGCCGTCCAAGGTCGCCAAACAATGCATGGTAACCTTTGGCTCAAAACCCTAATTTTGGCCACGCTAAACCGCGCCAAGGCATTTCATGCCACATGTGCCAATGGCATGCCTACCACCTTGTCGCGCCATACCATGCCGGCCTTCCCTATGCGGCTACCAAAACGAAAGCATGCGACGATCAACAACTACCCTTCCATCCTAGATGCAAATCCTAGCCGTCCAAGGTCGCCAAACAATGCATGGTAACCTTTGGCTCAAAACCCTTGTTTTGGCCATGCCAAACCGCGCCAAGGCATGACATGCCACATGTGCCAATGGCATGCCAACAACCTTGTCGCACCATACCATGCCGGCCTTCCCTATGCGGTTACCAAAATGAAGGCGTGCGACAATCAACGGCTATCCTTCCATCCTAGATGTGAATCCTAGCCGTCCAAGGTTGCCAAACAACGCATGGTAACCTTTGACCCATAACCTTAGTTTTGGCCACGCCAAACCGCGCTAAGGCATACCATATAATGTGTGCCAATGGCATACCAACCACCTTGCCACATCATGCCACACCGTCCTTCCCTATGCGGCTACCAAAACGAAGGCCTGCAACAATCAACGACCACTTTTTCATCTAAGGTGCATATCTTATCCGTCCAAGGTTACCATCTAATGCATGTCAACCTTTGACCTAGTTTGGCCGTGCCTAAATAAAGCCAAAACCCAAACTTTTGTCTGCGCCTAAACTAGGCCATGTTAAATCCATATTGATCATGCTTTCATACCACTGGATACCAAACGAATGGTTGCAATAATCAACGGCTACCTTTCCTCTTAAGATACAAAATCTCGACCATCGAAGGTCACCACCGAGCCGAAAAGTCTCCCAAGCTCAACTTTCCATACAAAAAAAAACGTGTTATACGTTTTCGATGAAAACACTCGAGGCATCAGCGCATGTAACAAACTTGGGGATGCTCATTGGGTATTGGTTTGGCGGTTTACAGTGTACGGCGTACACTACGCCCGTTATAAGAAAGTGTCATAAGGATGAGGCGGTTAGTAAATACAGGGAGTAATGGTGAAACACTTTATTTTATGGAACATAAATTCTAGGCGTTATCGGTTACCACCTCTTCCCATTTACTCACCCGTTTTCCATTTCTTAATGAGACTAGAGTACGTTTCACTTCGACTTGTATAAATAGGCATTACCTATTTTCACCGAACAACAAGTTCAGGTCAGGAGCATACAACACTCAGAAAATATTTGCTAGCTCTCCATATGTTAGCTTCCTACTTTCTGATACAAGTCGTAAAACAACTACTCTTCCAGAATCAACTATTCTGGTCTCAACATTTTTTTCGCTTCCCTCCCTAAAACCAACCTTTCTCCTTCACTTTGTGACCGAAGCAAGTCTGGAACGGCCATTTCTTGGTTTAGGCCGGATTTGTACAGATTGATATCTCGAATCTAAAGTACTCCCTTGCAATACATTTTTTAGGGTTTAAATTTATTTCTCACCCACACACCCGAAATTACCAAAATCAGCAGAAACCGTTTTCACCCTCAAACATAGTATTACATTGAAAAGTTAAGTTCTTCCTATGATAATTCATATGTTGAGGAGAACACAAAAAAGGATTCTCTGAAAAGTGATAATATTTTGTATCTACGGTATCTGGTATAGAAATCGAATCCACCCATCTTTGCACAAACCATGCGAGAGCCATTGATAGGAGAATCTGCTGGAGATGTTGTTGATAGTTCTGGAGAAAGTGATGAGTCAGAGAGTAGTGGAGATTCAAAAAAGGAAAATGTTGATGATAAAAGTGATGAATCTGGAGGGGATAATAGAGATGGTTATGGGAAGCGGATTCGTCAGGAAATGAATACAATGCAGGCTATGATGATGAAGAAGATTAGAATAGTTATGACAGGGAGGATGAGTGGTAAACTCCCTCGAGGCATGGGTAGGATCAAGGTTTGTAGACTCATAATAGAGTTTAATAATAATTAACGAGTTTTTTGGTAACTAAGCTCTTCGATATTTACTTATGATCTTCGTAGTCTTGCTTTATTTGGTTTTATTGTTGTAATCATTGCTAACGGAGTTTGTAGTAGTCTTTGTGAGGTTAGAAAGGTGCTTTCTAACATGATTGGTTGCAGAAATGTTTGGTCAGAAGTTAGGAAAGTAATAGGTATAAGAAGAATTTTGGGTAGGAATTTTTAAGTTTTTAGTATGGAGATCTCTAAGGCACCTAGAAAGAGATCTAGTTTGGGATGTAAAAATTATGCAACTGCTAGTCACGGTTGTAATTTGTGTAATTGAAAAGCTTGTAAGTATTGATATTATGAATATTGAATGAAATATGTTTGGTAGTTTTAGTTTGGTTATTCTCTTTAGTGTTGATGATAATGAGATAGATTTGAAAACCTATGCAAATTACAATGAACTTAATGTAAATAGAAACCAGGGTATTGATTAGAATGAAGAAGAACTAAGATTTGGGAAAGTCCATAAACAAGCTAACAACAAAAATAATGGATTTCAAGATGACAATCTTATGTCATGATGACGGAGTAGAGCTCATTCTCTTATTTAATGCATGAGTTGGTGTAACTGATGAATCTTATCAAGTTAGAAGAGAACTGAAATTTGATATGTTTGCAATTGATTCATTTTAATGTACAAAACTTGTGTTTATAGATTCAAGGAACTAATCTGATAGAGCAAAAACATGAAGATGAGGTTTCATTTATCAGAATTAGATTATGTCGGTTAGAAAATGAAGGCATTTTCAGCTATTGAAAAAAGTTGGGATTACATAAATTTAATGCATGGAAAGAGGGTCTTTGTATTACGAATAATTAATGGGGTGTTAATGAAATATACCAAGAAGAATAAGACTGATTTTTGTGAGGGAACGACGTGCCATTTAACTGATAAGTAAGCGAAAAAGGATTATCTCTCATGTGTACGACTCCTTCTCTTTTCCCTTCACCTGACTCCCCCCTCTTCCGGCAATTTCTAGTCATTATTCCTGCCTCTTAGTGTTATAACAACTATTTTCTTCACCTGAATGCACCTGTTTTCTCTGCCGGAATCAATTATAGTTCTTCATCCTTTCTCTCCATGATCGTTTCCTTTGATATTTTCTCTTGGGCTTGATCTCTCTTTGTTTTCTTTGCAATCCTTCATTTAATTCCTGTTTTTTCTCGGTTCCTTCCTTTTCTTCCCTGTTTTCTCTGTTCTGTTCTCTATGGATCATACTACTTTAAATCACCATTGCTCATGTAACTGCATTAATGCCTATAGAAAATACATCACAGAATTCACAACTAATACATGCATTACAGGCATCACCGGAATTACAGGAATCACAGAAATCTATGATAACACAATCACCATTAATGATACCCACAATAACATCCTCGAATGCTCTGGATACATGGAAACTGAAATTACTAATTCCAATTCCATCATAAGCAAGCCTAAGTTTCACCCCAAATCAACTTCTCCCTATGTTCACCCTAATCCTATTAACCCAACTATCTATCTAAACAACAAAAATAACATCAATCCCTTGTCTAATACTATCCTTTGGGATATTCTGTAAGCACTAATCATTTACATTCTCAAATTCAACACACACACACATCATTCATGAGCAATTTAAACAAACGACATTCAGAATAACCAAACCCAAAAACTACAAATATCCTTACAAACAGCATCAACAAAAAATAACCCAAGTTGTTTTAGCACAAAGCAACCCATAATATCTAATTGTTTAAAAAAAAAACAAACCACAACTCTTCTTCAAACCCACCTCAATATAATAATCATAATCAAAGCTTACCCTATAAGAGTGAAGGATATGAAGAATAAAAAGACCTAACTTTACTTACTTCTGATGCTGATGAGTCTTGCTACGAGTCCCCTGGCTAACACTGCGAGTCCGGGTCCGATTCATGTGAATGGTTGGCACATTCAAGCGCATCACTGGATCAAGAGACTGCGACACTTTAAAAGGATTAACATGGACTGGTTCTGTCTCTCTGTCCTAGTTCGCTTGCCCTGGTTCGGCAGTAGCTGGTGCCCCATCATCAAAACCGGTCTCTGGATGAGCTGGCTCGGTGACTGGTGGTTCCCCCCCCCCCATACAAATATAGCTTGACTAATCTGACCATTTACTGGGCAAAGAGCATCCAATAGTGGAAAGTGCATTCTCTCAACGTTCCGCCAAGGCAGTGCAGCCAATTGACGAACCTTAAATCTTGCCTATGCAGGGAGAGTTATGGATTGAAATCCAATCCTACTCAAACCAGAAATAAGGAACCGATCAGTAACAATTGCAACACCCTCATGCACCCGAAATAGACGAAACTTGGGATGATAAGCATACAAAATCCAGTCATCATCGTCAGAACCGGATCGACGACGCCTAGCAGCAGGAGATGGAGTCTCAGTAGCATCATTCATATCTTCATCTTCGTCTCCTCCTGGCGGTTTGTAAGAACCATCATTATCAACATCTGCATGTCGACTACTGCACCCTCTTTCACTCTTATCCACTTGATCCACAAATGGATTGCTAGTATCCTGATTAATCGGCCCGGGCTTTGGATAATTGAAGAATTGAATCGACCTTTCAAATGGAGAATTAACCAACAACTCATGCACAACTCTTGGTGGACCTCCTTGTGAATTCGAGAATCGACATCAACCTCATACAATTTTTTCTTGCCTTTACGATTTTCTTTATTCTCACTATTATCCATGGAGAAAGTTATGTCAGTTGCAATACCAAACTGGGAATGGTGGAATTAGGAAATGGGGAAAAGAAAATGAACCAATTTCCGCATACTGAAAGGGTTTTTATATTGGAATTCATTATTAGGTTTTGGGTTGTTTCACCATTAATTGGAAGTGATTCCCAAAGAGAAGCCTTTCTCTTCACTAAACCTATATACATATTCCCTGTCATTTCAAATTTCCCTCAACTATCCCATTATCACTTATACCCTAAGAGGGAAAAATCTCTCCAAACTCATTTATCTTACACTCTTCTTTACCTTTCGACAAATGGGAGGGGGAGGGGGGGTCCTTATTTTTCATCCACTTGGAAACATGAAAAGTTCGGTGGAAAATGCTAACTGGATCAACACACATACCTTTGGCACATATGCATTTCAGATATTCGACTGGATGATTGAACACTTTTTCGTGCTGACTCGAGCCTCTAACTCGATATCTGACTGGCAAGATGATTGGAACAACGTGTTGGACCATAATGACTAGAACTCAACAAATTTCATTGACACATTCACCACCAATCTTCACCTCTAGATAATCAAGGTCACCAAAACTACTGACTGGCAAGCAGACTCTCTTACAGGGTTTGATATTCCCAATCCCATCCTTTGCATGCAGAAATTTTTATCATGTTTGAAATCAATGAATCATACTGAAACCTCCATGACACACATCTTAACTTACCACTTCCTTAAAATTAGGATAAATTCTATTATTTCACATACTATTTATCTGAATTATGATAACAAAATCCCTGATAAGGCCATAATGAGTAGAACAGACATATTAAGGCTAGAAAATCAATCTAACTTAATTTTGTATCACGGGACCCTTAGAACTAAAATTACTTTACATATTTCTTGTTCTCTTGTTCTTTGGCTCATAGACAGGTCGCTCTCCCAAGCTTTGCTGGTAGTCAAATATCACCAACAACACGGAAGAATTCAGACAAAAGTTCTACTAGAATTTTTCAGATCACACATGGAGATTGTACTTCATTTTTGTTTGGTTTTGGAACATTGAGATTAGTCCCAATCATCTACTAAACAAAAAAATAAAGTACCACTTGCATCATATAGATCTCAGCTTCAAATTTCAAATTAAAGTCACCTACTCTCCCACCCTAAATAACACAACACTCACCACTACCACCACTATTCTCCTAAATCTCTCTCCCAAAGAATCCATGGATTTTACCTCTGGTACCAAACCAGATGATTTAGTTGAAAACCTTGTTGAGAAAATGAATTCTATACTAAATATCCCTGAAGATTTATTTCCAAAAGTCTTCATCAATTCAGAAAACATATAACTAAAAAAACAAGTGAACTGGAAATGGGTCTTTATTGGAAAGCTTTGCAGTAAAATCTCTCATGAAACCAGAACCATCTCTAGAATCATCAACTCCATCTGGGAACTTAGAAGAGATGCTGAGGTTGCTCTGTGGAAAAAGAGGAGAAATTATTATTCCATTAGGCTTGACAACATTGAAGATTACAGAGTTTTCATACAAGGAGAAACTAGGGGTATCTTCAACAAACTTATTGTGCTAACTGATGTACCACCCATATGACCTGACTATATTGATGAAGCTAACTTATATTCTGTTAATATTTGGATGCTAGTCAAAAGAGTTCCAAGACACATCATTCCAGACATTAGTAATATTCTCAGACCTGTTGGAATTTTTCAAGAAGCCAAAAGATCTTATGGAAGGGATGGAGATGAAAAAAATCTTGAAGTTCTCTTAACCATTGATATTACAAGAGCTCTGAAGTTTGGTATAGATTCCTACGAAACACCAACTATCTCTCATTGGTTAGAGTTTGATTATGCTCTGAATGGTATTACTTTCTACAAAGTGTGCAGAATCCTTGACCACCCAGGCCCTCTCGTGAGGAATAGGAAGAACCGTCAACTCATAATAACAACAACTCTCAACCAAACAACCCACCAAATATCAACATCCCTCCCAAAATCAATACCCAAATAATTAAGAAGAGATCCTACCCTGACAAAGATGCTGCAGAGGAATTTTCTATCAAAATGATATTATCCTAAAGACAAATTGTTATCAAAAACAGTATTGAAGAACTTGATGGACCTGAAGATTACATCATATTCAAAGCTGGCCTTCAAGACCCTATTACTAAGAAGATCCCAACTCAAAATCCTGAGGCCCTTGCCTATCAAAAGAAGCACATAAGAATTTTAGAGAGCTACAAATCTAAGGATAAAAACCAGAAGAAAAAGGGTATTAATATAAAAGTTGCAGCCAGAATACAAAACCAGTGCAATGACCATGGAAATGGCAACATCATCAACCCTGCCAATATTTTTCCAAAAATCATTCCCAACATACCCAATTCCTATTAATCAATACCCTCTCTATCTGATATTCAAGAACAAATCAATGGAAATGGCTGATTGAACACTTTTTCGTGCTGACTCGAGCCTCTAACTCGATATCTGACTGGCAATATGATTGGAACAACGTGTTGGACCATAATGACTAGAACTCAACAAATTACATTGACACATTCACCACCAACCTTCACCTCTGGATGATCAAGGTCACCAAAACTACTGACTGGCAAGCTGACTCTCTTACAGGGTTTGATATTCCCAATCCCATCCTTTGCATGCAATTTTTTTTATCATGTTTGAAATCAATGCATCATACTGAAACCGCCATGACACACATATTAACTTACCACTTCCTTAAAATTAGGATAAATTCTATTATTTCACATACTATTAATCTGAATTATGATAACAAAATCCCTGATAAGGACATAATGAGTAGAACAGACATATTAAGGCTAGAAAATCAATCTACCTTAATTTTGTATCACGGGACCCTTAGAACTAAAATTACTTTACATATTTCTTGTTCTCTTGTTCTTTGGCTCATAGACAGGTCGCTATCCCAAGCTTTACTGGTAGTCAAATATCACCAACAACACGGAAGAATTCAGACAAACCTTCTACTGGAATTTTTCAGATCACACATGGAGATTGTACTTCATTTTTGTTTGGTTTTGGAACATTGAGATTAGTCCCAATCATCTACTAAACAAAAAAATAAAGTACCACTTGCATCATATAGACCTCAGCTTCAAATTTCAAATTAAAGTCACCTATTCTCCCACCATAAATAACACAACACTCACCACTACCACCACTATTCTCCTAAATCTCTCTCCCAAAGAATCCATGGATTTTACCTCTGGTACCAAACCAGATGATTTAGTTGAAAACCTTGTTGAGAAAATGAATTCCATACTAAATATCCCTGAACATTTATTTCCAAAAGTCTTCATCAATTCAGAAAACATATAACTAAAAAAACAAGTGAACTGGAAATAGGTCTTTATTGGAAAGCTTTGCAGTAAAATCTCTCATGAAACCAGAACCATCTCTAGACTCATCAACTCCATCTGGGAACTTAGAAGAGATGCTGAGGTTGCTCTGTGGAAAAAGAGGAGAAATTATTATTCCATTAGGCTTGACAACATTGAAGATTACAGAGTTTTCAGACAAGGAGAAACTAGGGGTATCTTCAACAAACTTATTGTGCTAACTGATGTACCACCCATATGACCTGACTATATTGATGAAGCTAACTTATATTCTGTTAATATTTGGATGCTAGTCAAAAGATTTCCAAGACATATCATTCCAGACATTAGTAATATTCTCAGACCTGCTGGAATTTTTTAAGAAGCCAAAAGAGCTTATGGAAGGGATGGAGATGAAAAAAATCTTGAAGTTCTCTTAACCATTGATATTACCAGAGCTCTGAAGTTTGGTATAGATTCCTATGAAACACCAACTATCTCTCATTGGTTAGAGTTTGATTATGCTCTGAATGGTATTACTTTCTACAAAGTGTGCAGAATCCTTGACCACCCAGGCCCTCTCGTGAGGAATATGAAGAACCGTCAACTCATAATAACAACAACTCTCAACCAAACAACCCACCAAATATCAACATCCCTCCCAAAATCAATACCCAAATAATTAAGAAGAGATCCTACCCTGACAAAGATGCTGCAGAGGAATTTTATATCAAAATGATATTATCCTAAAGACAAATTGTTATCAAAAACAGTATTGAAGAACTTGATGGACCTGAAGATTACATCATATTCAAAGCTAGCCTTCAAGACCCTATTACTAAGAAGATCCCAACTCAAAATCCTGAGGCCCTTGCCTATCAAAAGAAGCACATAAGAATTTTAGAGAGCTACAAATCTAAGGATAAAAACCAGAAGAAAAAGGGTATTAATATAAAAGTTGCAGCCAAAATACAAAACCAATGCAATGACCATGGAAATGGCAACATCATCAACCCTGCCAATATTTTTCCAAAAATCATTTCCAACATACCCAATTCCTATTAATCAATACCCTCTCTATCTGATATTCAAGAACAAATCAATGAAGAATTCAATACCCAAAAGAATTTTCTTTGGGAAAGAAGAAAGAAATAGACCAAACTTAATCTTGCTTTTGATCATATAACCCCTTCACCATTTGATCCTAAGAGGAAAAACCAAATGATCTACAGCTCTTCTGAACAAATGCTAAACATTTTGGACCAATTGCCTCCATCCAAGAAGTGAATCCTACAGGTCGAGACCATGGAGATAGAGCATTTGACCAATATGAAAACTAGCAATCTTGTGGGAGCTAATACATTCCAAATTGTTAAGGTACTCATTCAGACTCTTCTTATAGCCTTAAATTCCTTTAACATTCTCTATATTCAGATTATGGATAATGTCATTATGGTCTCCTACTGGCTTAGTTATAACATGATCCACCTAGCCATATACTTAATGATTACTATCTATATACAAAACTATGTTAACTACGTCATTATCACCTTTGCTTATCCTATAGTCTCTTATTTTTGGCAATTTTATCCAATCATGACTTGGAATTTCCAAGGCACGGGGAAATAAAATACTAGTAGACACTTAAACAACATGCTAAATAAACATAACCCTGACATCTTCTTCTTATCTGAAACTAAACAAGAATCTAAAAATCTTAAGCATATCCTTAGTAACATTGGAGTCATTAACTTTTGGTTTGTAGAACCAAGAGGTAAAATTAATACTGCTGGAGGTCTGGCCTTAACTTGGAAAACAAATTTAAATATTACTATTCAGGATTTCTATAACAATCATATTAGTTCCACTATTCATCCTAGCAATGGCAGCCCTTAGCTTTTCACAGGGTACTATGGCAGCTAATACACTACTTTAGGCAAAATTCATTCATGGAAAATGATTGAAAACACTGACAAGAACAACACTCTACCCTGGCTTATAATGGGAGACCTAAATTTTGTACTTCATGATTATGAAAAATTTAGTCAACATCCTATTAATTTTTCATGAAGCTAATATCTTTATACAAAAACAGGAAGGGGCTCATCTGACTGACTTAGGTTATACTGAATGTCCTTTTACTTGGACAAAAATAAGACTAGGCAGCTTTCTCACTGAACAGAGACTAGATAGAGGTCTAGATACTGACAATTGCCTAGATATATTCCCAAATTCTATCATTTCCAACCTCCCAGCTATAGGATCTGACCATAACCCAATCCTTTTAATACCAATCCAAAATGGAAACAAGGCCATATGCCCTTTAAATTCTTTGGGCCTTGGCTTAACCACCAAGATTGTAAAGACATCATAGCTGAATGCTGGAAAAATAATCATAAATGGTTTTCTACTATTAAAATAGTCAGGAAACTAAGAGATGTCAAAGTTAAGGTAAAACTGTGAAACAAGGAAACTTATGGTAATATTACTGGAAGAAAGTCTCCAACATCTTGATGGGTGTAGTAGCGGGAAATCCCACACTACATCCCTCACAAGAATTCATAATAATCAATACATCTTTAAAAGATTAAGAACAACACTTTTATTAATTAATTCACAGAAATGTTACAAGAAATGGAAGAAAACAAGAATATAATCGCTCTTTTAACTTTCTCTCTCCTAATGACTTACTCAAAAGTCGAAAAAGATCTCCCTCTCCTTACGTTTATTCAACTCTTTATATAGGTAATTACACAGTGGATGACAGCTAATCTGTCCTTTATTTTAGGATCTGACTTGCGATATTCTCGCAAGAGTTATATTGTTAATTTTCGCAAATACTCTAAACATCGCAAAGTCGTCACACTTTTCTCATGTTTCTACAATCGTCAACTGTTACGTCATTCTTCAAATCATTCTGCGATGCTCACAAAGTGTTGTTGATCAAGCTTCGCAAATGTATCCTTCTTGCGACATTCTGATCCTACACCTTGCATCTTCTCATGTCTTCTCTACGAAAGAGAGAATGTCATGAGAAACTGTTTTTCAAAATACCGCAGATGTTCATTTTTTCTTTCAACTTATTTTTCTATCGATAAGGCCCCGTGAATTAAGCATAACTGTCAACATGTGTTAAATATTCCTTTAATTACTGGCATGTTTTATCATTAACCAGTCATCTTCTTTTGCCTATTTAAAGAAGGATCCGGAAGAAAGAGAATTTTCTTCTTTTGTTTCGTTTTTATCTTCTTCATCTTCCTATCTTCTGCAAATCTTCATTATCTGCAAATTTCCTTATTTATCAAATTCATCTTCCTGCTACTGTTCTCTTTTATTTCCATGGAGTCACCAAGGTTAGTTATTCTTCTTTTTCTTCTTTTGATTTTACTGAAACTGATTTTGTTTTATTGAATTCATCTTGTTTGTTCTTTGTGTAATTCCCATACTGTTTCTGTTTCAGCAAAAGCGCTTCCAGTACCAAATTTACAGTTCAAAACCCTAATGCTCCCAAAGGATCGCATCCTAAGGTTCTTGCGAAAAATAGAAAGTCTGTGAATGACAAGGTAATAAGAAACATGGATCTTTTTAATAACAATATTTTTGCCTATGTTTCTTATCTAAGTTGTAATTCGCAGGGTGATGGGGATGCTACTAAACCTCCCAAGAAATCTCGCCCAGCTAAAACTGTTGATGTTCCTGAGTCTTTTCCCAAACTTGGTTTTTCAACCTCTTCTTCGCAAACTGAACCTCCACTTCCTGTTTGCGAAAATATCGCAATAAGCTCTGATATTTTAACTAATCCTTTTATGGATGAAATACCTATTGTACAACCTGTTGCGAATGAAACCTCTTCCTACCCTACAACCAATACTTCTCAATTTCATTCCACCATAACCTCAACCCTTGATCTGCCTCATACCTTACTCTCAAATAACGTCTCTTTACCAGAAGATGACGATCATCAACTTTCTATTGTTACCACTTCTTCATCTGAGTCTCCCCCTTTCTCTAAGGAAACTGCAGATGGAGTGGCTCTTGCCTTAAAGGTCTTATATGATCTTTTTGTTGATTCCAAGAAGTCGTCTACGAACCCTGTCAAATCTGGTGTTTGCGAAATTTTAGGTAAATATCTTGGTTCTGTTAGGACAACTTCGCAAACATCCTTAGAGAATGAAGTTGAAGTCTTGAAGGAGAGTCTTCGCCTTGAACAACAGAAGTTTCAAAATGATTCTTTGGACTGCGAACTTATTCGCAAGAAAAATAATGAATTAAAAGGTATGAATTTCTTTTCTTCGTTGTTAACTTTCCTCTTGACAATTTTTTTCTTTTCATGTTGTTCATTCTTAAAGTATTTCTTCGCTTGTTAAGCTTTAAACCATAAACGAATGATGGAGAGATTTCAGTTTGAATATGCCGCTGAAGAAATTCGCGTTGATAGAGATAGTTGGATGGACCAATATAACCGATTAGATAATCTTCATACATACTCTGTTGATCAAATAGATAATCTTACCAAAGAGAATACTCAATTAGTTCAAGAGAAAAACTCATTAAGCAGCGAAATATCTCGTCTCTATTATTTTTTGACTAAAGCTAAAAAGATGGAAACTTTATCAGATGATAATAAAACTCTATCTCAGGAAAAGAGATCTCTATCAAATATGGTGGCGATCTCTTCGCAGAAACTAATTGTTCTCCAAAAAGTGTGTGATAGTCAAGGACAATCTCTTCGCTCGCTGAAAGATGAACTTAAAGAAGTGACTGAATCATCTATTGCTGAGAAAAATACACTTATCCAGTGTAGGATAATTTTAAGTCTGAAAGCAAATGAACTTCAAGAACAGTACTCCAAATTAGAAGAATCTTACTCTTCTCTTGCGAAGGAAAACACTTTTCTCATTTCTAAAGAAAAGAATTTAAAATCTCGTCTGAAAGGTCTAGTTGGAGATAAATTTGATGATGCCATGGGTCATTGGGAGAATACTTGCTTGACACTAATTCAAAATCTAATATCTCAAAAGGAAGGTAGTCATTTTGACTGCCTCAAACATCTTTCTTTTGTCAAACTTCTTTGCAATATTTCCCTTGCGAGATGTTCGCCAAAATATTTTTTTTTTCTTTCGCAGAATCTGAATGAAAGCTTCAGTCTTCCATTTTTACTTTGGATTCTAAACTTGCCAAGGTTCGGAAAGAAAATGGTTTGCTTGTTGCTCATCTTGCTCGAGATCGAGCAGAATGAAAGTATGATTATCTTGAATATTTCAAAAATATGGAGATTAGAAACCGTGACAGAGCTTTCCTTCGCCAAGCTCATCTCAGTGCTGAAGTTCTTGTGAATGAGGATCTGCTGTCCAAATCTCTTTCTCCTGTATCACTCAAACCTCTGGAAGTAGATGAAGATGAAATTCCTCGTGTTGGTGACATTGACTTTGATTATGAAAGTGGTGAAGAAAGCGCTTCCCAAGAAATTTTAGAAGAAGAAATCCCTACTAAGGAAGCAGATGTCGGTGATGAACCAATTGATGGTGATGAGCCAAATGAAGAAGAAACCAGAGTCGACCAAGATAAGGAAAACACTGGCAAAGATGATAAAGTTGGTGGAGATGATAGAGTTGGTGAAGAAGATCTTGAAGTCTGAGTTCTAGTTTTATCTTATTGAATTACTCTTTCTCCTCTTGCGAACAATGTACTTTGGAACTCTTTGGAATCAATTTTTCTTTTGGTATTTTAAGAACTTGCGAGAAAGATAATGACATCTTATTTATTGATTCCCATACTTTCCTCTCATTATATTTCTTGTGATATATGGGCTGCATGAAAAATGATTAATATTTTACAAAAAGAATTTATTTTATTATGTGGTCTTATTTTTCCTTCCTAGATAAAGGTCTTATTTTTCCATCTTTTGTATTGGGACAAAATCGCAGGAAGTTTCTACATTTTCATGTGGAAACCCATTGATCTTGCCTTAACTTTTTATTCTTTTGTATTTTTACT
The DNA here is from genome assembly GCA_023529315.1 of Papaver bracteatum. Lineage (NCBI taxonomy): Eukaryota > Viridiplantae > Streptophyta > Magnoliopsida > Ranunculales > Papaveraceae > Papaver > Papaver bracteatum. The sequence continues at coordinate 296,707 of JAJJWX010003050.1, forward strand.
GCGACAATATGACATGTCTAAATTTTCTTGCGAAATTAAAGCCCCATGACATTGCCGTCTAGCGACGAAATCGGAGGACGTCTTTACACTTGCATGTAATGACCCCTTGATCTCGTCTTATCTTCTCTTTTGAATTATTGCCTCTTCAGGAATTTTGCACAAATATGACAAGTATTAATACTCCCGTGAGTAAAATGTCTCATGACATTTGCTTCTTAAGACACTTATCATCTCCCTAATGGAGGGTGCCGCCCTTATCTTCCCCCTGGTAGCCCTTTCAAGGAGACGTACATCGGCCATACAAGACTAACTCCTCCCATCCAGTATTAACAACAACCAGTTGTGTTCGCAGCCTCTTATCCCTTTTGCCTATATGGCTTATGGTTACGAGACTGCACCCTAAGTGGGGTTTTCTTCGGGCCGAGTGCATCATAGCCAAGACTTGTCAAGAATGTCCAGGGTAGTTTCATACGCCCCGGGCTCCCTTTGCTCAACCGTGTACCTCGGCGCCTTGGTATTGCTCTGCACCCCTTAGGAGAATCCTTCTTGCCTTAGTCTCCTAACTCAAGTCATATGCTTAAGTTGAGAATCCAAGGTGCCTCTCCTGGATGGGATTTCATTGACCCCAAATCTCCATGGCGCAAGTTCCAGTAGTGGTGTAACCTTATCGTTGATCCATGCAACAGATACCCCCTTCTATGATGTACTTTAGGTCTTACATTTGCCTCTTACGAAATTTTATTCGCGAACTAGGGTATACGCCAGAAAGGTTCGTCCCATTCTGGATCTTAAATGATCATTTCTTGCGAATTTTTTGCACATTCTTATTTTAATTTGATCTTGAATAATCTCCCAGTAATTTTTTCATAATTTTTTTTTTTTGTTAATACTTACTTTGTTGCATCATACATCATTTGATCAACTAGGGATTCTCAAAGTTCCTTACGGGTAATATCTCTTTAAATATAATCTATTCCATGGTCTACCATGTCTTTGACCAACATCTTTACCCTCTGGATCCATCAATTTGTATGCCCCTGTTCCAATTATCTATTTTATAATGTAAGGTCCATCTCATTTTCTCGTTAATTTTCCACCACCTTCTCACTGATAATTTGGCGTCTCGCGAAGAACTAAATCACCTGGCTGAAATTCACGTGGTTTGACACGCTTATTGTATTCTCGTGATAATATCCGTTTATAATTCTCCATATGTTGTAAAGATTTTTCTCTCTTCTCTTCTAATTCATCCAATTTTCTTAGGATCATTCCAGCACTAAGATTCTTCTCCCATGCCTCTCTTTTTGTCGTGGGTATAGCAACTTCTGTTGGTAACACTGCCTCAACCCCATATGTCAGACAGAAAGGTGACATTCCCGTTGCCTCTCGCCTAGTTGTGTTGTAATCCCATATTGCATTATGTACTTGTTCGCACCATGCTCTATTATGTCCATCCAACTTCTTCTTTAATATATCTGCGATTGTCTTATTTGTTGCCTCTGCTTTCCCATTAGCCTGTGTGTATAAAGGAGTGGATTTTCCGTATTTTATTTTAAATGCATTAAGCAAATTTCGATATTCTTCCCTTCAAATTGCTTCCCATTATCAGATACCAACTGTGCTGGAATTCCAAATATGCAGAAGATATTTTCACAAATGAATGTAAATATGTCTTTGTCGCGAATGTGTTGTACTTATTTTACTTCTGCCCATTTTGTTAAATAATATGTTGCGACAATTATCTTTTTTGTCTGGTTCCTGGTACAAATGGTTCCACAATATCTAACCCCCACTTTCCAAAAGGCTACACACTGGTTGGGGATGATAAGGGTGCTCCAGGTACATGTATTCTCTTTCCATGTCGTTGACAATCTTCGCAACGCCTTGATACTTGTTTTGCATCTTTATGCATATACGGCCAATAATAACCTTGCGTTTTTTCTCTATATGCCAAAGATTTTCCTCCACTGTGGTTGCCAGCATCTCTACTATGCAGTATTTTTAACACTTTATCTCCTTCTTCTCGTGTCAAACATCTAAGTGATGGTCCATTAAATGATTTTCTATACAATATCCCATCTCTTAATTCATAATTTGTTGCACGACTCTTTAATTTGTGTGCCTCTAATCTGTTTCTTGGTATTTCCCCTCTTGCTAAATATGCATGAAGTTCTGTTCTCCAATCTGTGATATTGTCATTTGGCCCTTCTTCACCACCTTCTACTATCATTACATCTACTTCTTCTTCCTCTTCTTTATTGATTGATGGTGATAAAAGTGTTTGTATCTTTATGCATCTCGCAGTTGGATCTGTCATCATGATTGAAATGAAAGCATAAGCATCTGCGAGCCTATTATCCTTCCTTGATATATGCCTCCATTTTATTTTTGGGATTTTCGCTGACAATTCTTCAACAAGTTTCTTGAAATTTATTTAAGGATGGTTTATTTGGTTTATTTTTTGTGTATACTCATTTTATTTGGCGAATGACTAGCTATGAATCACTAGTAATTCTAGCATTTTCTAATTCAATTTAATTGAGAATTTTAGGGCATGCACCACAGCTTCATATTCTGTTTTATTATTAGTGGATGCGAACTCCAACCTAAATGAAAAAGCCATATTTTCTCCCTCTGGTGAAATTAAGATAATTCCAACTCCATTACCTTCCCCATTTTAGGATCCATCCACCAATATCTCCCATATATTTGGTTCTATTAACAAGTCTTTCGGATCTCCTTGTTCTTCTTCTATATCCATCATATCCTCAACAGCTTCATCATCTTCTAAAGGAAATTCTTCTAAAAAATATGCGACAACCTGTGACTTTGGTGAAGATAACACTTCATATTTAATTTCGAAATGTCATACTTGCGCATTCCATCTCTCTACTCTGCCTAATATTTTTGAGTTCTTCATTACTGATTCAATTGGTACCTTTGTTAACACTTTAACTTTATGTGCCTGGAAATATATGCGAAGTTTAAAGGTCACATAAACTAACGCTAGAATCAATTTTTCAATTTTAGAATAATTTATCTCTGCGGCATTGAACGTCTTGCTGAGGTAGTAAATTGGTTTTTCAACTCTTGCATCTACTCGCAATAGCACATCACTTAGTGCATGCGAAGTTATCGCAAGATAGACTAGCAGCTCTTCTCCCGGTTCTTCCTTTTGTAAAATAGATGTATTCTCTAGGTATTCTTTTATTCCTTGAAAAGCCCTCTCACATTCATCTGTCCATCTGAATTTGGTTCCTTTTTTTAGTATGCTGAAGAAATGTTTACATTTATCAGATGATCGCGAAATGAACCTTCCCAGTGAAGCTAAGAGTCCATTTAGCTTTTGAACATCTTTTACTGTCGCTGGTGTTGGCATATCGCGAACTGCTTGCAATTTTTCTGGATTAACTTGTATTCCTTCCTTGGATACAATGTATCCTAAAAAAAATCCTGACTCAACTCCAAAAATGCATTTTTCTGGATTCACCTTGATGTTAAAATACCGCATCTATTCAAAAATCTCCTTCAGATATTGTACATGGTTTTTAGCTTCTTTACTTTTTATCAACATGTCATCTACGTACACCTCTAATGTTTTGTGTATCCACTTTGTGAATACCTTCTCTACCATCCTTTGATATGTTGCTCCTGCGTTTCGCAAACCAAATGGCATTTTTGTATAACAATATAATCCTCTTGGAGCGAAAAAAGCATTATGTTATTGATCTTCTTCGGCGAGAGGAATCTGGTTGTATCCTTTATACCCATCTAAAGAAGATATTCTATCATTTCCTGCCGCTGATTTGACCATTTGAGGTATATCTGGTAATGGAAAGCGGTCTTTAGGACAAGCTTTGTTTAGATCAGTAAAGTCTATGCAAATTCTTATCCCATTATTTTTCTTTGGGACCACAACCATGTTTGCTATCCACTCCGGGTATTTTTCTTGTCTTATAATTCCTGCATCAAGCATTTTCTGCAGTTCCTCTTCTATTTTGGGATGGTAAGTTGTTACGATTTTTCTTATCCTTTGTTTAAATGGTCTTGCGTCTTTGTTGATCTCCAATTTATGACATGCAACTTGTAGTTGCAGGATTTCCCACACTACACCTTTGTTAAGATCTTGCTATAATCAACTCATAATTGAAGATAAAAAACGACACTTTATTATTTTGGTTTCAGAAATGTTTACAGAAATGAGAGAATTCAAGATTACAATTATTCTCTTGAATATTCTCTTTCCTCAAGATTTTCTTAATTCTCAAAAAATACATCATCCTTTTCTGAACACATTGGGTCTATATTTATAGGGTAGTTACATAGTGGATGACAGCTAAGTTTCCCTCTTATTTCGGGTTGATTATGCGATTGTACCGCGATAGTTACAATGTTCACTCTCGCCAGTTTTGTAACCATCGCAGGATCTTCACTCAGAATTTATTGCGTCGCTCTTTTGACTGATTTTGTGACACTCGCAAAGTGTAGTTGATGATCTTGCGGTGATGCTCGTTGGGAAGTGTTGTTAATCTCGCAGAGAAGTATTGTAGCGATATTCTGGTCCTACACAACTGATGGATCTATTCCAGGTATTTCATCCATGTTCCATGCGAAAATATCTTTATATTCTCGCAATAGATTGACGGTTCTTTCTTCCTCATCTGTATCCATCTTAGTTCCAATTTTCCACATTTTAGGTTCTTCTTCAGTTCTAATATTTATTTATTTTGTTGGTGCTGCAGTGTAACTTGCTTCAGGCTCTCCCATTGGTGTTGGTTCTTTTATAATTTTCGCTGGTTTATCTCCTTCCTGTGAAATTTCGTTAGGTATTCCTTTTCCTTCTTCTGCTCTTATAATGTAGATTTTAAACTCCTCTTCTTTCTTTGATTCTTTCGCCATCTTCCTGCGAGCTTTTCGCTTCTTCACTCATCCTTCATAATTTTTTACTTCAATTTGATAACATAGTTTCGCACCTTCAATATCTCCCCTAATTCCGCCAATCCCGCTTGGCATAGGAAACTTGATGCACTGATGTAATTTTGATGCTACAGCTTTGATTGCGTGTATCCATGATCTTCCCAACAACATGTTATATGGTGACTCCATATCCACCACACATAGCGTTATTTGTGTTTCAATTTCTCCCAACAAAATTATCACTGTTATTTCTCCTTTTGGTTTAGTTATGGACTTGCCAAAACCATGAACATGATATGTTGGATGGGACATTTCTTCATATTTGTATCCCATTCCTTTGTATGCATGATAAAATATTACATCCACTGAGCTTCCCGTATCTACCAGAGTTCTATTTACCGCCCATTCTTCCATAAATTTTGTTGATTCCTCCTTTTCTTTTCGTGTGGATGTTACTGTGATTACCAGAGAAGATGTATGGTTCAAATTTTGTTATGGTATTTCTGCCGCTGTGAATGTAATTTTCTGCTTTTCCCAATCCTTCAACGGAGATATTTTTTCTACAGTCATAATCTTCTTTTCTTCAAAATCTCGTTTATGTATCCTCCCTCTAATGTTTTCATGGAATTCATTAACCATCGTTTTTGTGATTACATTAGACTCTAATCTTCTTTTATTCTTATTGATCTTAACCATCTTTTTTCCAAATGATTTGTTGTTTTCTTTTTTCATTTTCTCAATTTAAACAGTTTTCACAATAATCTCCATAATCTTTGGTCAAATTTTCTTGATTTGATCATCTTCAGTCCCAGTTTCTAGCGCCAATATGTAGTAGCGGGAAATCCCACACTACACCCCTCACAAGAATTCATATAATCAAAACATCTTTAAAATATTAAGAACAATAATTTTATTAATTGATTCACATAAATGTTACAAGAAATGGAAGAAAACAATAATACAATCGCTCTTTTAACTTTCTCTCTCCTAATGACTTGCTCAACACTCGAAAAAGATCTCCTTACGTTTATTCAACTCTTTATATAGGGAATTACATAGTGGATGACAGCTAATATGTCCTTTATTTTAGGATCTAACTTGCGATATTCTCGCAAGAGTTATATTGTTAATTTTCGCAAACACTCTAAACATCGCAAAGTCATCACACTTTTCTCATGTTTCTACAATCGTCATATGTTACGTCATTCTTCAAATCATTCTGCGACGCTCGCAAAGTTGATCAAGCTTCACAAATGTATCCTTCTTGCGAAATTCTGATCCTACAATGGGATTACCAAGAATCAGCTTAATAAAAATAGAGGGAAGGACATCATAGAGGCTAATAAGAAGGTGGAATACTGGCAGAATATATAAGAGAGTTTTTGGAAGACAAAAAGCAGAGACCAGTTCATAAAGCCCGGGGATAGAAATTCCAAGTTCTTTCATGACTCTGCTAAGAAAAGATATAGAAGAAACAAGATTAATTCCATTCAAAGGGAAGATAGTATTTGGCTACATGATAGTAAGGAGATTACCAACTGCTTCACCAACCATTTTGCTGATATGGCCACTACTGAAACCATTACTATCAATCAATCCATTATTAATATTATTCCTTAAACCATTACCATCACTGAGAACAATAACCTCCTCATAATGCCAGATATTTCTGAAATCAAATTTATTCTCTTTAGTATGGCTGGAGACAAAGAACCTGGGCTTAATGGATTCCCTCCAAAAAAATTCAAGCCAACTGGGATATTATGGGGGAAGACATTACTACTATGGTGAAAAAATTCTTTACCTCTGGTTATCTCCTAAAAGAAATGAACTCAACCTTCATTTCCCTCATTCCTAAAACTGATAACCCATCCTCCCTCTCTCACTTCAGACCTATCTCTCTATGCAACACTACCTATAAAATAATATCCAACATGATTGCTCAAAGACTCATACCTCTCCTACCTAATCAAGACTCAAAGACTCAAACATCTCCTACCTAATCAAGACTCAAACCTCTCCTACCTCTCTCACTTCAGACATATCTCTCTACTACAAACCATGTTGTTCTAGTCAATGTCTCTCATGGAAAGTTCTTCAAGCCTACTAGAGGCCTCAGACAGGGGGGCCTCCTCTTTCCTTATCTATTCCTCTTCTGCATGGAGGCCTTGTCTAGATACCATATTCATGCTAAATATCAAAACCTCATTCATGGAATTCATCTCACCCCTGATGCCCATACCATCAGCCACCTCCTTTTTGTTGATGACTGCTTGGTCTTTTGTAAAGCCAATATGGAGGAATGCAACAATCTTATCAAAGTCTTCTAAGACTTCAGTCAATCTTCTGGGAAAATGATCAACTTTGCTAAGTTTGGCATCTTCTTCAGTAAAAACACGGATCCATATATTGCTGACAGAATAAGCAACCCCATGAAAGTTAAAAAAAATTGACAGCAAGGATAAATATTTGAGATCTTCTCTCTTCACCAACAAAACCAAAGTGCAAGCTTTCAAACCATGCGTTGATAAATTGAAACACGGGCTAGATGGGTGGAAAGCTACCTTGTCTACTGCTGGAAAAGCCACTATGATTCAAAATATCACCTCTATTTCAAGTATAAACCATATGAACTGCTTCAAGATTCCAAAGTCTATATGCAAGAATATTAATGCTATCCAGAGAGACTTCTTTTGGAAAAAAGATCAAGATAAACCCAAAGGCCCCTACTATATATATAGCTTGAGATGCTGTTAATAAGCCTAAAGAACTGGGAGGTCTATGCTTCAAGAATATGGAATATTTCAACATTGCTATCATTACAAAAGTAGCCTAGAGACTAATCACTGAACCTCAATACCTATGGAGCCGCTCTATGAAGGCCTCTCATTTTCATAACCAAGAAGTTATAAGAATGGATACCAAACCAAAATCTTCAGACTCTTAAAAATGGAAAGGTAGTCTTGAAGGAATTATTAATATTCAGAAGTATTACATATGAAGAATTGGGTAAGGTAACAAAATCCACATATGGGAGGATAGATGGTTTGAGGGCCAATCTGACATTATTCCAAAACCACATAACTTCCGCTCTAACCTTATTTATGTCAGCCATCTTTTTAATTTCTACCGGTGATTGGGATATAGGAATTTTGGCTCTTTGGTTTACTCAGAATGTTCAATAGCATATCATTCATACCCATCACAATACCAATACTGAAGATATTATAACATGGAGACTAGTAAACAAAGGGGTATTTTCTGTTAAATCTCTATATGACAAACATATTGCTGATAAGTATGCTAATAATGTTCTCACTTCCCTTTGGGGAAAAATCTGGAATCTCGATGCTTCTCCAGTCATCCAATTATTCATATGGAAATATGCTCATGAAATACTTCCAACTAATGCTAAGAATGCCAGCATCTTATCTTATATTGATCAAATCTGTAATATTTATAAGAGTGTCAAGGAAGATATCACTCATGTTCTCCTCACATGTCCTGATGCTTCTAAAGTTTGGGAAAGATTATTTGAGAATTATCATCAACTATTCAGCAAGTTCTGCTCTTTCCATGATTAGTTCAATAGATGGTTTACCTCTCAAAATCATAATACCAGCTGGAATGCTACCTATGCTACTATTTGTTGGTTCATTTGGAAATCCAGATGTGATCTGGTGTTCATAAATATCTCCCCTTCTGATAATAGTACTACCTTGAATATAACTCAGCATATATGCTCATTCAACAGAGTTTTACATAATCCAGGGCACATCCTAAATAACATGTATTATTAGGATAAAAACAATGAAGAGCATTCAAGGAATGCTAGACTCTTAAGACATCATAAAGAAAAATTTGGAATCATTATTAGCATTATTATTCTAGAAGTCAATACTCAAAATGCTACTGGTGATTTAATCCCCTATACTAACTTTTCCCTTCTTGCTATGTCTTTTTTAGGCCAATGTGTGAGAGCTAGAAACTATTTTAGCGATATTCTGGTCCTACATCTTGCCTCTTCTCATGTCATCTTCGCAAAGTGGAGAAGATATGAGAATCTTCAATTCTTCAAATTGCTCGCAACTTCTCTTCTTCCCATATTTTGTTCTCGACATTGCTCCGTTAATTTAGCTTTAACCGCTACACGTGTTGTAAATTCATCTTTTTACGGACACGTCTTTACTCAACAGGTTATTCTCTTTTGCCTATAAAAGGAAGGGTTAAACTTCAAAACTAATTTTCTTCTTCTACTTCTTTATCTTCTTCATCTGTTTATTTTATCTTCCGTCTGTAACTTTTCTTCTTCTTCGTATTCTCCTGCTATTGTGTTCTAATGGAATCATCAAGGTATGTTTTTTTATTACAATCTTTATTTTATTTAATTCTTACTCATATTTTTCGATCTTCTCTATTTGATCCTTCATAACTCCCGTATTATGTCTTCTCTTCAGTGGAATTACCCCTAACACCCAATCATCAGGTCAAAACCCTAATGTTCGCAAAAGACCTACTGAGAAGAAGAAGAGAAGTTCTGCGAATGATAAGGTGATAAGAAACACATCCTATTTTTTAATAACAATATTGTTGCCTCTGTTTGTTATCTAAGTTATTATTCGCAGAATGCCGAGAGCATCGCTAATCCTCCCAAAAGATCTCGTCATTTAAAATCTCTTGAGGCTGATTTCTCCATCCCCACATTAACATCTACAAGAATTACTCCCACACCCTCGCAACTGGGTCCTCTTGTTTTTGTCTGCGAGAACATCGCTGCCAATACCTCCTCTTCTTTTGATTCACTGAGAAATTAAGCTCCTGAAATTGCTGTGACTGAAATTCCTTCTAGCCCTTTACTGCCTTCAATTGTTGTTCTTCCCAACACTCCTCCTTCTGATAATACAACCATCGCAAATGACTCAAATTGTCAACTTACCCTTGTCACCACTTCACCCTCTGCATCTCTTCCTCCATCGAATGGAATCTTCGCTGGAGTTGATGTTGCTTTTAAAATTTTGTCTAATATTTTAGACAATGCTAGAAAATCCTCTTCCGACTCTCTCCAATATGAAGCTTGCGAGACCTTACTTAAATATTGTGGCTCTGATAATACTTCTTCACGAGCATCTCTAGAAGCTGAAGTTGAAACTCTGAGAAAAAGCCTTCAAGTCAAAAATTCTGAATGTGATGCTCTGAACCATATGCTTCACAACTCTTCTCTTGACTGCGAGAACCTTCGCAGAAAAAATGACGAGCTAAAAGGTACAATTTTCCTGCCTCTGCTCTTTTGTTTTTCTGTTTTGCTTTTATATCTTTTGTACTCAAGTCTTTTTCTTAAATTCTTGATTCATATATTAGTTTCAAATCGGACTCGTTTCATGGAGAGACTTAAATTTGAATCTATTGCTGACGAAGCTCGTTTCGAAAGAGATTATTGGATGGACCAGTATAATAGATTAGATAATCTCCACACATATTCGATTGATCAAATAGATAATCTTACTAATGAGAATAACCAATTATCGCGAAGTCAAAGTTTATTAAGTAACGAGATTTCTCGTCTCTCATATTCGTTAACCAAGTCCAACTTGGCAGTAGAATCTTTATCAGATGAAAATAGAACTTTATCCCAAGAGAAACATAGATTTTCAAGCTTGATGGAGATTTCTTCACAGCAATTGAGTAATCTACAAAGGATATGCGATGATCAAGAGCAATCTCTGCGTTCCCTTAAAAATGAGCTCAAGGAGTTAACTAAATCATCCGCTGCTGAGAAGGATAAACTTATCAAAGGTAGGTTAACTCTTAGTTTAAAGGCCAGCGAGCTTCAAGACCAGTGGTCTCAATTGAAGGAATCTCATTCTTTACTAGCAAAGGAAAACTTGTATCTACGCACCAGAGAAAAAAACATGAAGTCTCGTCTGAAGGGTGTGGTTGGCGATAAATTCGATGACGCTATGAATCAATGGGAAAACTGTTTCTTTTTATTAATTCAAAACTTAACCTCGCAGAAAGAAGGTAGTCAATTGAATGCTTCTCTTGTTGACCTTTCTGTTAAATTTTGTGTTATATTTCTTGCAAAATCTTTGACTAAATGATCTTTTATCACTTTTGTCACTCGCAGAATCTGAAAGAAGTCTTCATTCTACCATCGCTGATCTTACCAAAAAATTGGATAAAGTTCGCAAAGAGAACAAGACTCTTCTTTCCAATTATCTTGAAGCTCGCGACAAAGCAGAAAGAAGACTTGATTATCTCGAGTACTTCAAAAATATAGAGATTAGGAATCGAGACAGAGGTTTCCTTCGCAAGGTTCACCTCAGTGTTGAAGTTCTCGTGAACGATATTCTACTCTCCCATTCTCTTCCTCCTGTGTCTGTTCCTCCTTTGAAAGTTGATGATGATGAAATTCCTATTCCCATGGATAAGGAATTAGAATTTACTGAAGACGAAAATACCACTCAAGAAGATGATGAAGAAGAGAGAAGTCCTCCTAAAGAAGTATCTACAAGTGGTGAGAAGAATACTGATGAAGCTGATGATTCTGGCAAGAATAACGAATCTGGCGAGCAAGAACAGTGATTTTGGCGAGACAATCGTCAAAACTTGAATTTCATTTTTGCCTTCTTTTTCTTATTCTTTCTTGCGAACAATGTAACTTTTGAAATTTTAGAATCCAACTTTTGATTTTGTTCACTTTGAATATCCTCAAGGAAGATAATGAAATCTTATTTCTTTATTCCCATACTTGCCCTTCATTATCTTTCTTGAAATAGTGAATTATTTCCTATGTCTCCTTTCTGTGAACCGTGTGAAAATATGAATATTCCTGCGATGTAATTAATACAGCTTTGATGTTCCGAAAATGTACGATGTTATGAATCTGCTTTCGTATATGTTCTTCTGCGATGAACAAATCTTTCCTGCATCTTAAAATAGAATAGTTAATTTTTTAAGATTATTTTGTTGGTCTTATTTTGCCTTCCTAATTAAAGGTCTTATTTTTCCACCTTTTCTTTCTGCGACAAAATCGCAAGACGTCTTTACATTCGCATGTATCGACCTATTGATCTTGTCTTATCAATTTTTTCAACATCTCTGCGATAATATGACAAGTATAAATTTTCTTGCAAGAATTAAACCTTATGACATTGTCGTCTTGCGATGAAATCGCAGGACGTCTTTACACTTTCATGTGAAAACCCATTGACCTCATCTTAACTTTTTATCTTTTGGCTTGTTGCCGTTATATAACTTTCATCACGTGACAATATGACATACCTAAATGTTCTTGCGATCATAAAGCCCCATGACATTGCCGTCTTTAGACACTTATCAGCTCCCTAATGGAGGGTGCAGCCCTTATCTTTCCCCTGGTTGCCCCTTCAAGGAGGGAACATCGGCCATACAAGACTAGCTCCTCCCATCCAGATTTGCCAACAACCAGTTGTTTTTCGCAGCCTCTTGTCCTTTATGCATATATGGTTTATAGTTACAAGACTGCACCCTAAGTGGGGTTTTCTTCGGGCCGAGTGCATCATAGCCAAGACTTTCCAAGGATGGCCAGGGTAGTTTCGTACGCCCCGGGCACCCTTGACTAAACCGTGTACCTCGGCGCCTTGGTCATACTCTGCACTCCTTAGAAGAGGTTCTTAGTCGTCCAATCAGGGTATAACCTTATATAATTGGAAATCCAAGATCCCTCTCCTGGATAGGTTTTCTTTAACCCCAACATCTGCATAACTCAGGTTCCAGCAGCGGTATAACCTTATCACTGAGTCATGTCAAGAGATACCCCCTTATATGATGCACTATTAGGTCTTACATTTGCCTCTTGCAAAATTTTATTCGCGAAATAGGGTGCACGCCATATAGGTTCGTCCCATTCTATTAATATCTGCGAAATTTTATCCGCCAATCTTGCGATTATGCTCGCAGTTCTTGATTTGCTTTTAGGAGAACCTCGCAATCGTTAATTTTTTTTTTTTTACAACGTACATGTATCTCTTATCTTGCAAAAGTTGTTATTGATAATACTTTTTTAGATATAGTCTATTCCATAGTCTGTCAAGTCTTTGACCAACATTTTTCCCTTCAGGGTCCATTATTTTGTATACCCCAGCTCCAACTATCTCTTTAATGATCTATGGTCCATCCCATTTTCTCGCCAACTTTCCACCATTCTCTCGCTGATAACTTGGTGTTTCTCGCAGCACTAAATCGCCATTTTGAAATTCACGTTTCTTAACACGTTTGTTGTACTCACGAGCTAATCTTCGCTGGTAATTTTCCATATGTTGCAAAGTTTTTTCTCTTTTATCTTCTAATTCATCCAATTTATTTAAAATCATTCCAGCACTTAGATTTTTTTCCCAAGCCTCTCTTTTTGTTGTAGGAATAGCTACTTCTGTTGGTAAGACAGCTTCAACTCCATATGTCAAACAAAAAGGTGACATTCCAGTAGCTTCTCGTCTAGTTGTATTGTAGGCCCATATTGCATTATGCACCTGTTCACACCATGCTCTATGGTATCCTTTTAGCTTATTTTTTAAGATGTTTGCGATTGTCTTATTGGTTGCCTCAGCTTGACCATTTTCTTGTGGATATAGAAGAGTAGATTTTCCACACTTTATCTTAAATACATTGAGTAGCAATTCTATATCCTGCCCTTCAAATTGCTTTCCATTATCAGATACCAAATATGCTGGAATCCCAAATCTGCAAATTATATTCTCAAATATGAATGTAAAAATTTCTTTATCGCGAATATGTTGTACTGCATTTACTTCTCCCCATTTTGTGAAATAATATGTTGCGACAATCAGATATCTTCTTTGTCCAAAACCAGGTACAAATGGTCCCACAATATCTAACCCCCATTTCCCAAAAGTCCATATACTTGTTGAAGATGATAATGGTTTTCCTGGTGCATGTATCTTCTTTCCATATCGCTGGCAATCTTCGCAACTCTTTGAGAGTTGTTTTGCATCTTCATGCATATATGGCCAGTAATAGCCTTACATTTTTGTTCTATATTCCAAAGATCTTCCTCCACTATGATTACCAGCGTCACCACTGTGCAACATCTTCAATATATTTTGTCCTTCTTCCCTCGTCAAACATCTTAGCGATGGTCCACTAAAAGATCTGCGATATAATACACCATCTCTTAATTCATAATTGGTTGCCCTAATTTATGTGCTTCCAATCGATTTCTTGGGATTTCTCCTCTTGCCAAGTATGCATGAAGATCTGCTCGCCAATCCGTAATGTTGTTATTTAATTCCTTTTCGCCAACTTCAACCATCATCACATCTTCTTCTTCCTTTTATTCTTTGTTTATCGCTGGTGTAAAAAGTGTTTGAATTTTTATGCATCTCTCCGTTGGATTTGTCATCATTCTAGATATGAAAGCAAATGCATCTGCGAGCCTATTATCTTTCCTTGATATGTGTCTCCATTTTATTTTTGGAATTCTTGCAGATAGTTCTTCGACTAACCTTTTATACTTTCTTAAAGATGGTTCATTTGTTGTGTATTCTCCTTTTATCTGGCGAATAACCAACTGTGAATCGCTGGTGATTCTAGCATTTTCCAACTTCATTTCTACTGCAAATTTTAAAGCATGAATCACAACCTCATATTTTGTTTCATTATTAGTGGATGCAAATTTCAATCTAAATGAAAAAGTTGTTTTTTCTCCTTCTGGTGAAATAAAGACAACTCCAATCCCATTTCCTTCCCCATTTGATGATCCATCCACCAGTATCTCCCATCTGTCGGGTTCTGTTAATAGCTCTTTTGGATCTCCATGTTCCTCTTCTATATCCATCATCTCTTTTATAGCTTCATCATCTTCTAAAGGAAATTCAGCAAAGAAGTCTGTGATAACTTGTGATTTTGGCGAGGATAAAACTTCATATTGAATATCAAAGTGTCCTACTTGTGCATTCCATCTCTCAACTCTGCTTGATCTTTTTGAATTTTTCATTACTGACTCAATTGGCACTTTTGTTAACACTTTGACCTTATGTGCTTGAAAGTAGATGCGAAGCTTAAAAGTTGCATGCACCAATGCTAGAATTAATTTCTCAATCTTTGAATAATTTCTTTCTACGGAATTGAACGTTTTGCTGATGTAATAAATTGGTTTTTCTACCCCGGCATCTACTCGCAGCAATACATCACTTAGCGCATATGCGGTTGTTGCGAGATAAATCAATAGTTCTTCTCTTGGTTCAGCTTTCTGTAATGTATTTATGTTCATCAAATGTTCTTTTATTCCTTGAAAAGCCTTTTCAAATTCATCTGTCAATTTGAATTTTGTTCCCTTCTTGAGTATATCGAAAAAATGTTTGCACTTGTCTGAAGATCGCGAAATGAATATTCCTAGAGAGGCTAAGAGTCCATTCAATTTTTGTACATATTTTACCGTCGCAAGTGTTGGCATATCGCGAACTACTTGCACTTTTTCCGGATCAACTTGTATCCCTTCTTTTGATACAATATACCCCAAAAATTTCCCTGAAGTTACTCCAAATGTACACTTATCGGGATTTACTTTAATATTAAATTACCGCATTTGATCGAAAATCTCTTTCAAATCTTGCACATGATTCTCAGCTTCTTTGCTTTTGATCAGCATATCATCTACATATACTTCTAATTTTTTGTGGATCCACTTTGCAAACACCTTCTCCACCATTCTTTGATATGTTGCACCAGCATTTCGTAAGCCAAATGGCATCTTTGTATAACAATATAATCCTCTTGGAGCAAAAAATGCGGTATGTTCTTGATCTTCTTCAGCGAGAGGGATTTGATTATATCCTTTATATCCATCCAACGATGATATTCTAGCATTTCCTGCTGCTGATTCAACCATCTGTGGGATATCTGGTAATGGAAAACTATCTTTAGGACAAGCCTTGTTTAAATCTGTGAAATCTATACAAATTATTATCCCCTTGTTCTTCTTTGGGACCACTACCATATTTGCAATCCACTCTGGATATTTTGCTTGCCTTATAATTCCTGCGTCGAGCATCTTCTGTAATTCTTCTTCTATTTGAGAATGATATGTTGTTGCAATTTTCCTTATTCTTTGCTTAAATGGTCTTATATTTTTGTTGATATCTAATTTATGACATGCTATTGATGGATCTATCCCTGGCATCTCATCCATGCTCCACGCGAAGATATCTTTATATTCTCGCAAGAGATTTATAGTTCTTTCTTCCTCATCTGCTTCCATTCTAGTCCCAATTTTCAGCATTTTAGGCTCTTCTTCACTCCCAATATTTACTTCCTTTGTTGGTTTTGCTGCAATATAACTGTCTTCGGGTTCTCCCATTAGTGTTGGTGTTTTCATAATTCTCGCGAGTTCATCTCCTTCTCGCGAGATTTTGCTGGGTATTCCTTTTCCTTTTTTTGCTCTTATCATGTAAACTTTAAATTCTTATTCCTTCTTTGTATTTCTCGCCAATTTTCTGCGAGCCTTTCGCAGCTTTGGACGTTCTTCACAATTTCTTACTTCAATTTGACAACACAATTTCGCAAAATCTGTGTCTCCTCTAATTTCTCTAATTCCACTGGGTGTAGGAAATTTGATGCATTGATGCAACGTTGATACTACAGCCTTGATTGCGTGTATCCATGGTCTTCCTAATATCATGTTATACAGTGATTCCACGTCTACCACACATAACGTTACTTGTGTTTCAATCTCCCCTAGTGGAATTCGTACCAAATCCATGAACATGATATGTTGAATAAGACATTTCTTCATCCTTATATCCCATTTTCTTGAAAGTATGATAAAATATTATGTCCACATAACTTCCTGCATTCACCAAAGTTCTATTCATAGCCCATTCTTCTACAGATTTTATTGATTCCTCCTTTCTCATTGGTATAATGGATACTGTAACTACCAATGGAGATGTATGACTTAGATTTTCTTCTGGTATTTCTACTGCTGTAAATGTGATTTCCTACTTTTCCCAATCTTTTAATGGTGATATTTTTTCCACCGTCATAATTTTCCTACCTTCAAAATCCCGTTTGTGTATCTTCCCTTTAATATTTTCATGAAATCTATCAATCATTGTTCTCGTTACCATACCACACTCCAATTTTCTACAATCCTCTTTGATTCTAATCATCTTTCCTTCAAATATCTCACTAATTTGTTTTGTGATTTTCTTATTCTTGAACAATTCTTATCTTCTTCTCCACCCTTTTCTATGATTTTGCTAATTCAATCCCTGTTTCGGGCGCCAAAATGTAGTTGCAGGATTTCCCACGCTACACCCTTGTTAAGATCTTGCTATAATCAACTCATAATTGAAGATGAAAAATGACACTTTATTATTTTGGTTTCAGAAATGTTTACAGAAATGAGAGAATTCAAGATTACAATTATTCTCTTGAAGTTTCTCTTTCCTCAAGATTTTCTTAACTCTCAAAAAATACATCATCCTTTTCTGGACACATTGGGCCTATATTTATAGGGTAGTTACATAGTGGATGATAGCTAAGTTTCCCTCTTATTTCGGGTTGATTCTGCGATTGTACCGCGATAGTTACAATGTTCACTCTCGCCAGTTTTGTAACCATCGCAGGATCTTCACTCAGAATTTATTGCGTCGCTCTTTTGACTGATTTTGTGACACTCGCAAAGTGTAGTTGATGATCTTGCGGTGATGCTCGTTGGGAAGTGTTGTTAATCTCGCAGAGAAGTATTGTAGCGATATTCTGGTCCTACACAACTGATGGATCTATTCCAGGTATTTCATCCATGTTCCATGCGAAAATATCTTTATATTCTCGCAAGAGATTGACGGTTCTTTCTTCCTCATCTGTATCCATCTTAGTTCCAATTTTCCACATTTTAGGTTCTTCTTCAGTTCCAATATTTATTTATTTTGTTGGTGCTGCAGTGTAACTTGCTTCGGGCTCTCCCATTGGTGTTGGTTCTTTTATAATTTTCGCTAGTTTATCTCCTTCCTGCGAAATTTCGCTAGGTATTCCTTTTCCTTCTTCTGCTCTTATAATGTAGATTTTAAACTCCTCTTCTTTCTTTGATTCTTTCGCCATCTTCCTGCAAGCTTTTCGCTTCTTCACTCGTCCTTCATAATTTTTTACTTCAATTTGATAACATAGTTTCGCACCTTCAATATCTCCCCTAATTTCGCCAATCCCGCTTGGCATAGGAAACTTGATGCACTGATGTAATGTTGATGCTACAACTTTGATTGCGTGTATCCATGATCTTCCCAACAACATGTTATATGGTGACTCCATATCCACCACACATAGCGTTATTTGTGTTTCAATTTATCCCAACAAAATTCTCACTGTTATTTCTCCTTTTGTTTTAGTTATGGACTTGCCAAAACCATGAACATGATATGTTGGATGGGACATTTCTTCATCTTTGTATCCCATTCCTTTGTATGCATGATAAAATATTACATCCACTGAGCTTCCCGTATCTACCAGAGTTCTATTTACCACCCATTCTTCCATAAATTTTGTTGATTCCTCCTTTTCTTTTCGTGTGGCTGTTACTGTGATTACCAGAGGAGATGTCTGGTTCAAATTTTCTTCTGGTATTTCAGCCGCTGTGAATGTAATTTTCTTCTTTTCCAAATCCTTCAACGGAGATATTTTTTCTACAGTCATAATCTTCTTTCCTTCAAAATCTCGTTTATGTATCCTCCCTCTAATGTTTTCATGGAATTCATTAACCATCGTTTTTGTGATTACATTACACTCTAATCTTCTTTTATTCTTATTGATCTTAACTATCTTTTCTCCAAATGATTTGTTGTTTTCTTTTATCATTTTCTTAATTTAAACAATTTTCACAATAATCTCCATAATCTTTGGTCAAATTTTCTTGATTTGATCATCTTCAGTCTTTGTTTCTAGCGCCAATATGTAGTAGCGGGAAATCCCACACTACACCCCTCACAAGAATTCATAATAATCAAAACATCTTTAAAAGATTAAGAACAACAATTTTATTAATTGATTCACATAAATGTTACAAGAAATGGAAGAAAACAAGAATACAATCGCTCTTTTAACTTTCTCTCTCCTAATGACTTGCTCAACACTCGAAAAAGATCTCCCTCTCCTTACGTTTATTCAACTCTTTATATAGGGAATTACATAGTGGATGACAGCTAATCTGTCCTTTATTTTAGGATCTGACTTGCGATATTCTTACAAGAGTTATATTGTTAATTTTCGCAAACACTCTAAACATCGCAAAGTCGTCACACTTTTCTCATGTTTCTACAATCGTCATCTGTTACGTCATTCTTCAAATCATTCTGCGACGCTCGCAAAGTGTTGTTGATCAAGCTTCGCAAATGTATCCTTCTTGCGACATTCTGATCCTACAATGGGATTACCAAGAATCAGTTTAATAAAAATAGAAGGAGAGACATCATAGAGGCTAAGAAGAAGGTGGAATACTGGAAGAATATATAAGAGAGTTTTTGGAAGACAAAAAGCAGAGACTAGTTCATAAAGCCGGGGGATAGAAATTCCAAGTTCTTTCATGACTCTGCTAAGAAAAGATATAGAAGAAACAAGATTAATTTCATTCAAAGGGAAGATAGTATTTGGCTACATGATAGTAAGGAGATTACCAACTGCTTCACCAACCATTTTGCTGATATGGCCACTACTGAAACCATTACTATCAATCAATCCATTATTAATCTTATTCCTTCAACCATTACCAGCACTGAGAACAATAACCTCCTCATAATGCCAGATATTTCTGAAATTAAATTTATTCTCTTTAGTATGGTTGGAGACAAAGAACCTGGGCCTAATGGATTCCCTCCAAAAAAATTCAATCCAACTGGGATATTGTGGGGGAAGACATTACTACTATGGTGAAAAACTTCTTTACCTCTGGTTATCTCCTAAAAGAAATGAACTCAACCTTCATTTCCCTCATTCCTAAAACTGATAACCCATCCTCCCTCTCTCACTTCAGACCTATCTCTCTATGCAACACTACCTATAAAATAATATCCAACATGATTGCTCAAAGACTCAAACCTCTCCTACCTAATCAAGACTTAAAGACTCAAACCTCTCCTACCTAATCAAGACTCAAAGACTCAAACCTCTCCTACCTAATCAAGACTCAAAGACTCAAACCTCTCCTACCTCTCTCACTTCAGACCTATCTCTCTACTACAAACCATGATGTTCTAGTCAATGCCTCTCATGGAAAGTTATTCAAGCCTACTAGAGGCCTCAGGCATGGGGACCCCCTCTTTCCTTATCTATTCCGCTTCTGCATGGAGGCCTTGTCTAGATACCTTATTCATGCTAAATATCAAAACCGCATTCATGGAATTCATCTCACCCCTAATGCCCCTACCATCAGCCACCTCCTTTTTGCTGATGACTTCTTGGTCTTTTGTAAAGCCAATATGGAGGAATGCAATAATCTTATCAAAGTCTTCTAAGACTTCAGTCAATATTCTGGGAAAATGATCAACTTTGCTAAGTTTGGCATCTTCTTCAGTAAAAACACAGATCCATATATTGCTGACAGAATAAGAAACCCCATGAAATTTAAAAAAATTGACAGCAAGGATAAATATTTGGGATCTTCTCTCTTCACCAACAAAACCAAAGTGCAAGATTTCAAACCATGCGTTGATAAATTGAAACACGGGCTAGCTGGGTGGAAAGCTACCTTGTCTACTGCTGGAAAAGTCACTATGATTCAAACTATCACCTCTATTTCAAGTATAAACCATATGAACTGCTTCACGCTTCCAAAGTCTACATGCAAGAATATTAATGCTATCCAGAGAGACTTCTTTTGGAACAAAGATCAAGATAAACCCAAAGACCCCTACTATATAGCTTGAGATGATGTTAATAAGCCTAAAGAACTGGGAGGTCTATGCTTCAAGAATATAGAATATTTCAACATTGCCATCATTACAAAAGTAGCCTAGAGACTAATCACTGAACCTCAATACCTATGGAGCTGCTCTATGAAGGCCTCTCATTTTCATAACCAAGAAGTTATAAGAATGGATACCAAACCAAAATCTTCAGACTCTTGGATATGGAAAGGTATTCTTGAAGGCATTATTAATATTCAGAAGTATTACATATGAAGAATTGGGTAAGGTAACAAAATCCACATATGGGAGGATAGATGGTTTGAGGGCCAATCTGACATTATTCCAAAACCTCATAACTTCCGCTCTAACCTTATTTATGTCAGCCAGCTTTTTAATTTCTATCGGTTATTGGGATATATGAATTTTGGCTCTTTGGTTTACTCAGAATGTTCAATAGCATATCATTCATACCCATCACAATACCAATACTGAAGACATTATAACATGGAAACTAGTAAACAAAGGGGTATTTTCTGTTAAATCTCTATATGACAAACATATTGCTGATAAGTATGCTAATAATGTTCTCACTTCCCTTTGGGGAAAAATCTGGAATCTCGATGCTTCTCCAGTCATCCAATTATTCATATGGAAATGTGCTCATGAAATACTTCCAACTAATGCTAAGAATGCCAGCATCTTATCTTATATTGATCAAATCTGTAATATTTATAAGAGTGTCAAGGAAGATATCACTCATGTTCTCCTCACATGTCCTGATGCTTCTAAAGTTTGGGAAAGATTATTTGAGAATTATCATCAACTATTCAGAAAGTTCTGCTCTTTCCATGATTAGTTCAATAGCTGTTTTACCTCTCAAAATCATAATACCAGCTGGAATGCTACCTATGCTACTATTTGTTGGTTCATTTGGAAAGCCAGATGTGATCTGGTGTTCAGAAATATGTCCCCTTCTGATAATAGTACTACCTTGAAAATAACTCAGCATATATGCTCCTTCAACAGAGTTTTACATAATCCAGGGCACATCCTAAATAACATGTATTATTAGGATAACAACAATGAAGAGCATTCAAGGAATGCTAGACTCTTAAGACATCATAAAGAAAAATTTGGAATCATTATTAGCATTAGTATTCTGGAAGTCAATACTCAAAATGCTACTGGTGATTTAATCCCCTGTACTAACTTTTCCCTTCTTGCTATGTCTTTTTTAGGCCAATGTGTGGGAGCTAGAAACTATAAGGACACGACAATTGGATTCAACAGAGATGCCAGAATAGGCAGAGGAGCTTATCTAGCACTAGAATGGAGAAAGTGAAAAAGCGGGGGTCTAACAACCATACCCAATATTTCTCTTAGCAATCTGTATGGACAACTCCAATATAATTCTAAGAGAATCAACTAGACAGTCAGACTCAATCAATGAAAATATATCCAAGAGTTATATCTTAATTTCTCAATTCAATCCACAATCAAACAAATAGGAAATTGCGAGCCCGATTGAATATAAGAAATAACTTGGACGGTATCAAAATCCAATATCCAAGTGTCAATCAATTTAATCAGCAACCAAAGGTTGGATTCACAATTGATTGAACTTACGCACAACATGTGATATTTCAATTATATAAACAAATATAACGCGAAAAAGAAATAACATAGACACCAGAAATTTTGTTAACGAGGAAACTGCAAATGCAGAAAAACCCCAGGATCTAGTCCAGATTTGAACACCACACTGTATTAATCTGCTACAGACACTAGCCTACTATAAGTTAACTTCGGACTGGAATGTAGTTAAGCCCTAACCAATCTCATACTGATCAAGGTACAGTTGCGCTCTGAATCCAAACAGAACTCTACACACTTGATTCCCTTAGATGATCTCCCCCACAAATAAGAGTTGTTAAGACCTAAAGTCGAAGACTTGATAAACCAATCATTCTCACACAGAAAAGTCTATTGAAGATATAAATCTGTCTCCCACTTATAAACCTATGAGTTTTGTTCCATCTTTTGATAAATTAAGGTAAACAGGAACCAATTGATGTACCAGACTCATATTCCCGAAGAAAATTCTAGAAATATCAATCACCTCACAATAATCTTAATCGTATAGTAGAAAAATTGATGCGTGTCGTAACCACAACAAATTAATTAAGATATTTCCCACTAATTAACTAGTAATATAGAGGTAGTAAGAGATCGTTCCCACGAAGAGCAGTGTAATTGATATGTTATTTAATTCAGCAAAATAATAAAAGACAAGGGGGATTGGTTTGATTATAATTAAAATAATAATAAAAAATAAGATGAAAAGATGATTAGGAGTCATTCGCCGTTACCAAATGTTGACTTGCATAGTATACTTGTTTACCTTTCGTAAGAATCATATATCACCAACCGTAGAATAGCATCTAGCTCAGTGATATCCCCGAAACTCCTTTTTCCACGGATACGGAAGCTCTCCAATATCAGATTCTATTCAACCGAACCACCAAGTAGTAGCTCACTCAAGGTGTAATCCAACTGAATGCTTTAGGATTTGTGAATTAGGTTGATCCCAGTAGTTAAACTCTTAGCTCAAGGTCCACTTGCTGGTGTTATCTTCACTCGCAATTGCTCCACAGAATCCCTCTGTAAGGTCTCGCAATTTATACTTATATAGAGAGTTGTTTGACTATTACACTTATCTCCCAACTTCTATTAGCATTAGAATGATCAAAATATTAATCCAATTGTACACTTGGACAATCTAGTAATCAATCATAAACCCTAAATATAGAAAAGACAATCGATAATATGATAAAAACTTCGAATAAACTTGTATAATAATTAAGCTTCAATCCCAAAACATTGAATTCATCCTAATCAAATAAACTTTAGCCTCTCATGTTACACCGTTTCATGGTTTCCCCCTAAAGGGGTAAACCCTAGAATATTTTATGAAGAACAAAAGTATAATATGAGATGTGTAGCATATATGAGATTTTCCAAAAAATATTAGAAGTTCTCTTATATAGGTGTCCCAAAGATAGAAGTACCCGTGCATTAAATCCCGTGTGAAGCATTGCCAAAACTCGCCAGAGAAACTCATTAGATACACCAAGTCTAAGTCTTGGTCGTGAGAAATCTGCATAATGGGCTCGCATCAATGATAGTTAAGTCCAGCCCAACATCTCGCTTCAATTGTCTGTTCCGTAGAACTGACTGAATTATAATTTTCGTAAATATTAGTTATATTACCAATTTTCGATTTTGCAATCAAGAAATAAGAGAAGTACATAAAATATTTAGAAAATCTTACTTACGTGCATGAATATATCTCATTCATTGACCTTTTTGCTTCTTGTGTTTGTTACGAGCACTCTAAACTCGCATTGCGCCAAAGATATACTCAGTTTGTAAAATAGTTCAAAGTGGCACAACCACTACTTTCTTTCGAGTCCTATGAGTCTTTTCCAAAGACTCCTTTACTTGTTCATCAAACGTTATTCACTAAACTTATTGGATAACCAACCACCGGTAGTTAGCCTATATGTATATGGAGAGAGAACAACACAAGGGCTCTTTCTTGCATGTGCTTCTCGGTTTTGTTCATGTCTTTGTAAATTCTCTCTCAATACATAAATGTAAGGACTACATCATGTGTTATATCTTTGAACCCTTGACGATCATTGGATTAGCCACCTTACCGTAGCTCTCAAAACAAAAACCCCTTGCTAAAAAAAACATAAAAAAAATGACAAACTAAAAACAAATTCGTTTTCATAAAAGCCAAAGAGAACCCACCCTTCCATTTCTCTCTTCTGCTAGTACTACTAGTACTCACCGCAATCCAACAACAACCTTCTACTTCTTGTTCTTCAACTTAGACTTTAGGAATGTAAAAACTACCTACCTTTTCCCGATGAAAACTCAACAGGGATACATCAATGGAGTATAAAAAACCCTTAAGTAACAAACACCATTGAAAGTTATGGGAAGATTGGGAAAGGATATATTTTCGGGAATATTTGTTTGCCAACCAGAGAAGCCGTGTAAAGATAAAAAAAAGGAAGGAAGAAGATGCCGTGACTTGCAGAGAAGAATACGGGAGGATAGAAGCAAAAAAGGATGTGTAAAGATAAAAAAAGGAAGGAAGAAGATGCCGTGACTTGCAGAGAAGAATACGGGAAGATAGAAGCAAAAAAGGATAAATATTTATCACGTGTCTTTAGTTTCTAGGTCTAAAGTTGGAAATAGGTGAGACTTAAGTTTCACACGGTTCTGAATGTTAGGAACGCGTTTTTTGCATGCGAGGAGCGCGCTCCTAACACGGATCTCACTTGGGAACGCGGAACTGCGGATCTCATGGAGATACCAGATAGCCTTTGACGTTCCTGGCTACTATGGAACTGACAGTACATCGTCTTTTCCCATCAGAACTCGGCAAGACATCCCTCCTTGAATAATAGTTTTCCCTGGATTTTTAGTTTCCTCCCGTAAGATTCACGGATACTCACCTGCCCGTGAGCAAAAATTTCTGCTGGATTTGGTTTCTCCCGTAAGAATCACGGATACTCATGCCTCCGTGATATATTTCTTTCCCTGGATTTTCACTCCAAACTCAAGCTCTCCCAGTATCAATCTTCTCTACCAGTTACGTACCGTCACTACCATCTGGTAATAGCAGCACCGAGAACGAACTCATTGATCACGAGCATCACCAGCTTCACTTCACTGCCATTCCATCGTCGCTGCTGATTTCTTCTCAAACACCGACAACGAGTGTTTCTCTGTCCATCCACTAGTAATGAAACCAACCTATCGTTTACAATCATCTTCACAGCAAAACCCATACTCCACTAACAGCAACCTTACAATCACGAACACCAACTGCGGCTCCATCAACAGCACCGGTCTCATTCTCACTTCCATTGTTCCATCACCACTGCCATGCATTCTTGAACTGCTCAGTCCATGTTCTTCATTGCTTCTCAAACTCCATCCAACCATCAGCTGCCATGACAATAACATACTTCCATCAATCCTAACAGCAGCAGCAAAGCCAACCTCGAGTTATCCATCTCCGACAGCATCAACCACAGATCACCGTTAGCATCGTGCACCGGCCATTAACGGCAGTCCACGGCTTAAACACGAGCTTCAACCATTATCCATATCCACAACATCTGTCGTCTTCACTCATTACCTGCAGCGAACCACAGTTCAACTCCGTAAAAACTACATCCAGCAAAAGTGCCGATCATCATACCTTCCAGCTTCTCTGTTGCTTCTCCAAATTAATAACTATCATTGGCAGCAAGCTTTAACAACAAACTCGGGTTTTCCAAACTCCTTCCCTTACTGGCTCGGTCTATCACTATCCCCAGCCATCGATCTCATTCGAAACTCAACCACCAAGACAACCGTAACCACAGACTCGCCGACGGCAACAAAACTCCAGTATCGCTAACTACTCAGCTGTCAATCTCCCAAGACTGATAGTTCAGTCTTCTTTTGAAGTTCTTCAGCCCCTTAACATACAATGGGGTGCCAATAGTAATCTGTGCTCTTTTAATTTTTTCACAACTTTGTCTTGCATCAATTGCGCTCAACTTTCTCATATGAAGTCAGAATGTCTCCATTCTTTTGCCATTAGCTTCGCATTTTCGTCCTCCTCAACATGATAGCAAGAACTCTTGGACTCGGATGAGTTCTACTTGGTCTTTGGCCCTTCTCCACTTTTAGCTAACTTCTTTTATTGCAC
The DNA here is from genome assembly GCA_023529315.1 of Papaver bracteatum. NCBI lineage: Eukaryota > Viridiplantae > Streptophyta > Magnoliopsida > Ranunculales > Papaveraceae > Papaver > Papaver bracteatum. The sequence goes on from JAJJWX010003050.1 coordinate 323,293, forward strand.
AATTAAGTGCCAATTCACTTCTTTTGGATGATTCACCTAGCAAAACATAAATAAAACAAAACAAACGTAATATACAATAATCTGCAAGAAAATATAGCAAATACTAGCATGGATTCGACACTAAATGTATGCAAAATATACACTTAACAAATTCCCCCACACTTGGCTTTTGCTAGTCCTCGAGCAAACTATCTAAAATACAACAACTCCATGTCGCCGAGGATACGGTTACTCTTAGCATGAATAACATGCCTTTAAACCCCTAGGTGTCCCTAGTGGACGAGTTATAGTCTCGTGAGGGCTTACGAGAGATATACCCACAAAACCTACTCCAACTTCAAAGCCTTCCAGCTTCCCAAGCATCCAAAGAGCTATGAGGACATATAATTTCTGCATGCTAGTAATAAGAAGTTAGAAATACCAAAGAACATATTCATTCTTTAATCTTGAGTGAGAAATAACCACACCATAATGAAAGAAACGCGTGTTTGAGAACGATCAATAAGCATTTCGCCTCGACTTCTGCCTCACTTAAAAGGATTTTATGATAATTGCACTCAATAAGACGGCTTTTTTATGGGTCTCACATGTGTGTAGGTAGGAATGAAGATACAATCCTACACACGTTGAATGGTGGGAAGGTAACCTTCCGAATTATTTCTGGAGACTCCACAAAATCGTGGTAAACAAAAATATTTTTCAGATGATCTCTAAGAAAGGAAATCAACCACTATAGCAAGGATGAGAGTACTTACCACCTTCACATCTGATTGCAATGGTGAAAACACCACTCTCACAGCATCCAATAGAAACGTCTTCCTTCCTTCGGGTCGTCTTCTTCATCTTGGTCTTCGGTCTTCAACTATTGATGATAAACTCTTGAATTTCGTAGAACTTCGACAATTTGTACTCTTTTCCTCAATTCCTTGTTGCTTGAAACTTCTTTATATATTTTTCTTTCCCATGGCCTTATTGAACAAATAACAACCTAAATACAAATCTCTTTGTATATATTTTTTTTTTTCTTTTTGTATTTTGTAATTTGTAATTTGTAATTTTTTTTTTTATAAGAGAGATTGCAACTAAAACAATAAAAATGAAATAAAATTAACATGGCCATGAAAGAAGTACTTTACCACTTTGATCTTCACAACTTGTAATGCCTCCGTATCATAAACTTCAATAACTCTCATCTTTTGATTTTCTTCACTCTTGTAAATAAGTCTTCATACTTGGATATAAATTACGCTCCTTATGTGTAAGTCTTCAACATGTATATAAAAATTTTCTCATTGTATGTTGCTTTACTTGAATATGAAATTTTTCTCTTCCTTGTATTGTTGCTTGTAAACCTCAAACGTCTTCAACTTTCCTTGTAGATTTTGATATCGCTCCGTTGTTGATGATGATGTGTTTCTATGGACCCGTTGTTGGCGAGAGAGAGAGAGAATGGTGCTAACTGCAAATCAAACTACAAGAAGATGGTTTTCGTCTATAGAAGTCACCCTGATGATTGACAAAATTAGCACTCAAGAGATCAAAAATAGTGCTGAAAATGGTGTGAAGTTGGGTAGCTCACCATTTTACCCGGAATTAACGTACGGTGACACACACTCAAAAGAAGCTCTTTAGTCAGCTACAAAGAAAATTTGGTCTGGTGCCTCGGTTGATATGAAAATAGGTAGTCTCCACTAATAATTGATCAGCAACTCTAATAATGCATTTCTCTATGATCCTAATTTGCATCACCGGCATGATTAAATCCATTATTTAACACTCCAATTCGTAAGAATATCCCGAACGTAGTTCTCTAACACTTCCAAGTTCAGTTATGTCGGTCAGAATCTCTATGTAAACATACCTAGAAGTATGCTAGTGACTCTAAAATCTCTACAAGTTGAAGGTTTTATTATGCAAAATTTTGAAAAATCTATATGCAAAACACTCCCCCACACTTAAACTTCACATTGTCCTCAATGTGTAAAACTGGAAATTCTGAATTCTGACGTAACAGCAGATAAAACGCAAAAACTGTGCAAATTGGTAAGGAATTTGAAAGAACTCCATTTCCCAAAAGTTGTTCATCTACGTGTTTTCTACAAAGTTTCAAAAGGGCACAGTATTTCGATAAACGGTCTGACAGTTATGGTCTCTGGACTGAACTACGCGCAGTCTGAATTTTTCTGAGGAAAAGGTATTCATCATAATTTTCTTCTAAGATAGATTACGGACTCAATGAAATTAAACATGGGGATGCAAATATGATATGAAAACAGTAAAAAAATAAAATAAAAGGGTTTAAGATACAAAACCTATGGGTTGCCTCCCATTTAGCGCTTGGTTTAAAGTCGTCAGCCCGACTCTTTTGTTATCGTCCATATACCAACAATCTGAAAATCTGGTAGTCTTCCCAGAAAACAATCTGCAATTCAAGTAACAACTTCATGAAAACATTAGCACAAGATATAAATATTGAAGTTTCCCCCATACTTAGTCCATTCTACACTCGGAAGTGGATAGAGAACATAGAATTCGGGAACTTCAAAAGGTTCCTCAGCTTGGTGAACCTGCACAATTCTAGAATCAAACACATTAAGTGGTGGATATTTAGAAGCAAAATAATCCGTTAAAACTTTGGAAGAACATAACTCCAATCCTAAGTGAGGTATTTTCCTAAAAGTTGGGTTAACAACTCTTTTAGAATCTACTTCAATTGGATGGAAAGGATCAATAGATATGGAATTATGTAAAGGATTAGACAAACCTTGTTCGAGATCCTCATATTTTGTCTCTAGTGAATTATTTACCTCAAGTATATCGTGGTCCTCTATCGAACTCTTAATTTCTGCTTCAACCGAAATCTCAGCATCATCGACTAGCTCAATTGGGTCTTCCACAACTTTAATCAATTTGTTTTCATTATAAATCTTCTTCTCGTCAACAACCTCGTTATCGGAATCGGAATCCTCTCCCAAAAAGTCTAGTTCATTGGTGCAAATCCTAAAATCTTCACTTTTGTACGTTACACCATTGATAACCACGCTTATGTCATATCCGTTCTCCTCCTTTTGAATAGGCGGGTGATCGTTATTATGATCTGTAGTTGGAATAACTTTACCATTATTGCAAGGATTTTCCAAAGGTTGCCCATCTTCAAGATACTCATGAATCGTATATCCATTATTGATCATGGGAACTTCGGAATTGAGAGGCCAAACTTCTTCCTCTGTTATTTCCTTCTTCATTTGATCCATCTCTCTTCTTAGGTTGTCAATAACATCTTGAAGTTCTTGAAGTGTATCTTCAGTCTTTTTATTGTACCCATCCATTGTTTGACGGTACTCTTTCATCTGTTAGTTATCTCGATCCAAATTATCCATAAATTGGTGCATCAGAACTGCAAGACTAGAAGAATTATCATTAGAAGCACAACTATCCTCCCATCCTTGTGTTTGCTCACTTACATACCCGTCATAAGGTTGTTGATATGTATGAGAATATCCATAAGAATCCGTAGGGTATGGTTGGTAGTTGTGATATGAATGAGATTGAAATACATATTGATTACCATTGTTGTATGTTGATTGGTCTTGTGCTCCGTACATGTTATTTCCGTAAGGAAACATGACGACTCACAAGAACGAAAGAAGAAAAAAAAATCTAAAAAACAAGCTAAACAAATAACAAATCAATTAGCAACCGCTCCCCGGCAACGACGCCAAAATTTGATGCGTGTCGTAACCACAACAAATTAATTAAGATATTTCCCACTAATTAAACAATAAGATGAAAAGATGATTAGGAGTCATTCGCCGTTACCAAACGTTGACTTGCATAGTATACTCGTTTACCTTTCGTAAGAATCATATATCACCAACCGTAGAATAGCAGCTAGCTCAGTGCTATCCCCAAAACTCCTTTTTCCACGGATACGGAAGCTCTCCAATATCAGATTCTATTCAACCGAACCACCAAGTAGTAGCTCACGCAAGGTGTAATCCAACTAAATGCTTTAGGATTTGTGAAACTCTTAGCTCAAGGTCCACTTGCTGGTGTTATCTTCACTCGCAATTGCTCAACAGAATCCCTCTGTAAGGTCCCGCGATTTCTAATTGTATAGAGAGTTGTTTGACTATTACACTTATCTCCCAACTTCTATTAGCATTAGAATGATCAAAATATTAATCCAATTGTACACTTGGACAATCTAGTAATCAATCATAAACCCTAAATATAGAAAAGACAATCAAGAATATGATAAAAAATTTGAATAAACTTGTATAATAATTAAGCTTCACGCCCAAAACATTGAATTCATCCTAATCAAATAAAGTTTAGCCTCTCATGTTACACCGTTTCATGGTTTCCCCCTAAAGTGGTAAACCATAGAATATTTTATGAAGAACAAAAGTATAATATGAGATGTGTAGCATATATGAGATTTTCCAAAAAATATTAGAAGTTCTCTTATATAGGTATCCCAAAGATAAAAGTACCCGTGCATTAAATCCCGTGTGAAGCATTGCCAAAACTCGCCAGAGAAACTCATTAGATACACCAAGTCTAAGTCTTGGTCGTGAGAAATCTGCATAATGGGCTCGCATCAATGATAGTTAAGTCCAGCCCAACATCTCGCTTCAACTGTCTGTTCCGTAGAACTGACAGTACATCGTCTTTTCCCATCAGAACTCGGCAAGACATCCCTCCATGAATAATAGTTTTCCCTGGATTTTTAGTTTCCTCCCGTAAGATTCACGGATACTCACCTGCCCGTGAGCAAAAATTTCTGCTGGATTTGGTTTCTCCCGTAAGAATCACGGATACTCATGCCTCCGTGATATATTTCTTTCCCTGGATTTTCACTCCAAACTCAAGCTCTCCCAGTATCAATCTTCTCTACCAGTTACGTACCGTCACTACCATCTGGTAATAGCAGCACCGAGAACGAACTCATTGATCACGAGCATCACCAGCTTCACTTCACTGCCATTCCATCGTCGCTGCTGATTTCTTCTCAAACACCGACAACGAGTGTTTCTCTGTCCATCCACTAGTAATGAAACCAACCTATCGTTTACAATCATCTTCACAGCAAAACCCATACTCCACTAACAGCAACCTTAACTCAAAGCCATCATCATTAATGGCTACTCACAGACCTCATGCCAACATCACAACTGCTCTCTCTCTCTCTCCTTCTCGGCAACAATGGCAGCAACACCACCATTGTTTTCCTCGATCTCCAACTCTGACCATCAACTCTAGCTCCTTTCTTATCTTCAGTTACAATCACGAACACCAACTGCGGCTCCATCAACAGCACCGGTCTCATTCTCACTTCCATTGTTCCATCACCACTGCCATGCATTCTTGAACTGCTCAGTCCATGTTTTTCATTGCTTCTCAAACTCCAGCCAACCATCAGCTGCCATGACAGCAACATACTTCCATCAATCCTAACAGCAGCAGCAAAGCCAACCTCGAGTTATCCATCTCCGACAGCATCAACCACAGATCACCATTAGCATCGTGCACCGGCCATTAATGGCAGTCCACGGCTTAAACACGAGCTTCAACCATTATCCATAGCCACAACATCTCTCGTCTTCACTCATTACCTGCAGCGAACCACAGTTCAACTCCGTAACAACTATATCCAGCAACAGTGCCGATCATCATCCCTTCCAGCTTCTCTGTTGCTTCTCCTAATTAATAACTATCATTGGCAGCAAGCTTTAACAACAAACTCGGGTTTTCCAAACTCCTTCCCTTACTGGCTCGGTCTATCACTATCCCCAGCCATCGATGCTCATTCGAAACTCAACCACCAAAACAACCGTAACCACAGACTCGCCGACGGCAACAAAACTCCAATCTCACTAACTACTCAGCTGTCAATCTCCCAAGACTGATAGTTCAGTCTTCTTTTGAAGTTCTTCAGCCCCTTAACATACAATGGGGTGCCAATAGTAGTTTGTGCTCTTTTAATCTTTTCACAACTTTTTCTTGCTTCAATTGCGCTCAACTTTGTCATATGAAGTCGGAATGACTCCATTCTTTTGCCATTAGCTTCGCATTTTCGTCCTCCTCAACATGATAGCAAGAACTCTTGGACTCGGATGAGTTCTACTTGGTCTTTGGCCCTTCTCCACTTTTAGCTAACTTCTTTTATTGCACAATTAAGTGCCAATTCACTTCTTTTGGATGATTCACCTAGCAAAACATAAATAAAACAAAACAAACGTAATATACAATAATCTGCAAGAAAATATAGCAAATACTAGCATGGATTCGACACTAAATGTATGCAAAATATACACTTAACAAATTCCCCCACACTTGGCTTTTGCTAGTCCTCGAGCAAACTATCTAAAATACAACAACTCCATGTCGCCGAGGATACGGTTACTCTTAGCATGAATAACATGCCTTTAAACCCCTAGGTGTCCCTAGTGGACGAGTTATAGTCTCGTGAGGGCTTACGAGAGATATACCCACAAAACCTACTCCAACTTCAAAGCCTTCCAGCTTCCCAAGCATCCAAAGAGCTATGAGGACATATAATTTCTGCATGCTAGTAATAAGAAGTTAGAAATACCAAAGAACATATTCATTCTTTAATCTTGAGTGAGAAATAACCACACCATAATGAAAGAAACGCGTGTTTGAGAACGATCAATAAGCATTTCGCCTCGACTTCTGCCTCACTTAAAAGGATTTTATGATAATTGCACTCAATAAGACGGCTTTTTTATGGGTCTCACATGTGTGTAGGTAGGAATGAAGATACAATCCTACACACGTTGAATGGTGGGAAGGTAACCTTCCGAATTATTTCTGGAGACTCCACAAAATCGTGGTAAACAAAAATATTTTTCAGATGATCTCTAAGAAAGGAAATCAACCACTATAGCAAGGATGAGAGTACTTACCACCTTCACATCTGATTGCAATGGTGAAAACACCACTAAATGTATGCAAAATATGCACTTAACAAAAACAAGATATTGTGGAATCACAAACGATGAGACGAAGATATTTGTGACTACTTTTTATCTTGCCTATCGGAGATTAAATCTCGAGAAAATCTTAGAGAAGATAATACTCAATCACGATATAAAACATCAAGATCAGAACATGCAACTATAGAGAAAATAGTTGGGTTTGTCTTCACAATCCCAATGAAGTCTTCAAGTCGTTAACCTACATGGTTTCGTGAAAAACCTAAGGTTAAAGGAGAATCGACTCTAGTCGCAACTAGTATCACACATGAGGTGTGGGGATTAGGTTTCCTAGTTGCTAGAGTTCTCCTTTATATAGTCTTCAAATCAGGGTTTGCAATCAATGTTACCTTGGTAACAAAGCATTCAATATTCACTGTTAGATGAAAACCTGATTAGGCTCAAGCTAATATCTTTCAACTGTTAGATCGAACTTAGCATGTTACACACAAATGAAAAGTGAATTCATTTAGATATGAGTGATCGTACCTAAACATGTGCACCTTTGTTGGCTCAACAATAGTTAACCGAGGTTAGCTATATGAACACTTTCGTATCAACCTTATTCATCTTAACCAAAACTAGTTCAAATGACTCAAATGAAACTAGTACTAGAGTTGTTCAATTATTTATATTCTCATAGAAGTATACAAGACACAATTGAAGCAAAATCGATTTTGATTCACTCGAATCAATTCATGAACATTATGGACACGGTTTGCAAAAGATTGCATTCCTTATTAAATAAATGTATCAGTTCATGTACAAACCGATTTTAGAACATTATCCACTTAGGTATGCAAATGGGTATGCATACCTAAATGGCCGGACTAAGTTTGGGTTCTCCAGTACGCGAAATGGTAGGCATACCTTCCAAACTCAGCAGAAATTCTCGGACCTGAACCTCACGCCAGTACGCATACCGGTATACGTATAAGGTTCCCGGACTTTCACCAAACCAAGCAGTACGCATACGGGTATGCATACAATGGTTCCCAAACTTGGATTACATATATGCAAGTAGCATACTATGCTTATAGCTGTAGATGGTGGATATTCGACAAAGGCTAAAATCGTAATCCCATACTTATGTGTGCTCCTGATCCGGTAATTAGACGAGTATTGAGGATCATGTCTCTTATCGAAAGCGTGAAAGCTCAGGCCACAAGAATCTCGGACTGAGAACACTATCTCTCGAAGTATATATATATGTGGTCTCTCAGCTGAGCCAATGGCATATCTCATAAATACTGAGCAATTTCAGTGATTACTTCTATATAGAATTGAAAGATTGGACGGCTCCTAGACAACTTGCATGCTAGTATAGAGCAATAACGTCTTCAGGATGTAACAACATATTACCTGACTATGTAAAAGAAATATGATGCTTCAACAAGCTCATATCGTTCACAATTGATGCTCCTAGACGATCGTACTAATATAAAGCCATCAATTAATTATTCTCAGAACCATTAGATCCATTAACTGAATCCCTGAAAAATATTCAATATTTTTCATAATATTTCGTTACTTCAATTTATGGTTCTTCCCAGCAGAATTTCATGGGTTAGTAATAAATATTCAACACACGGGCATCTGAGTTACCTTCGAGTAACCCCCGACCAAAATGGTGTAAATGTATTCAACAAATAATACATTAACAAACACCTGAATGAATAAATAATAAATTTAAAAATACGACGAGACGATGAACCTATGCAAATAGGAAAGAAAGTAATAAAAATAAAATATTCACCAAGGCGCTGAAGGACTGGACCCACCGTCCGTCCAGTCACGCTGTGTCCAGTCCCACGCCTAGTTCAATATTTTATCTATTTTCTTTGATCTCATGAAAATCCCTTCATTTGAACAAATATCCATTGTTTTAATGAAACTCCTCCGTTTCATGGTGTTTCCTTCACATCAAGGAAATAATATAAAATTGGGAAAGGTGTCATGGGACCATGTCTATTAGCCGGCCAGCTAGGCGCTAGTCATGGTCGGTCCCACACCTCACGGTTCCTCAATATTTTATTATTATTATTTACCTAATCCCATGAAAACTCCTTAATCTCATGATATTTCCTTGATCCCATGAAAAATAATATAAAATTAGGGAAACCCATGTGACCAGGCCCTAGCCGGTCGGTCATGCCCTAGCTAGCCCCACACGTCCCATTTTATTATTATTATATTTTTCATGTTTCCATAATCCCATGAAATTCCTTGATTTCATGATGTTTCCTTCAAATTATGAAAATTCCTTCAAATCATGAAATAATACATAAAATTAGGGAAAATCACGGGACCGGGCCCTAGCCGGCCAACCATGCCCAAGCCGGTCCCACACGTCCCTTATTTTATTATTATTACTAGGGCTTAACCCGTGCCGTTACGGCACGGGAATACATTACCTTTTATTTCTGGTTCTATGTAAATGTATTACCTATAATATTTTTGATCATCGAGCAAATGCATCTTCCTTTAAATTTTTAAATTTTTAAATCAGCGTTCTTGGAATTTTACTAAAAAAATAATAGTTTCATGGCATAAGTTTATTCATCTCAAAAGTCGCACTTAGTTTTGAGATGTATATTTATGGGCTTCACAAATTAATGAACCCAAATTCAAATGAATTTAGTAATTTCTTAGTTTTGTTTTGAGAAAAAAAAAAGTTGCATAATAAAGGATAGAAAATATTTACAGAGGACGATCAACAATGCCTGTCAAGAAAAACGAAGGAAAGATTATATAATTACACAGTCTCTTCCTGGTTAGCCTTCATTGGAGCACCACAAAATATGCCACTGTTTTACTGACAATTAAAGATCATTTGTGTTTCTTGTTTCCCTTACCGATGGTATCCAGCATTGCGTTCTTTCATATCTCCCAAATTACTGCATATGGAACATTCGGACCAATGTAGTTTTATATATTCCTTGCAACCTAATGTAGCTCCAACCTTAAAATTGAGTCTAAACGTCCCTTAACAGTATCCATCTTAATCCCAAAAACAAAATGAAGAATTTCCAAACAGTTGAAGCAAGTTCATAATGCATCAGCACGCGACTTGTAGATTAGACAGTACCTGGACTCCACTAAGGTGAAGCGTCACTCTTGAAGACAGCATTCATGATAAATTGACCATGTTTATGATATAAGGAAGCTTTAGGATACAACCATTTACTCCAAACCAAAATTCTAAAACGCCAGCACTGGGATGTCTTAAACTTGATCCAATACCATTTTTCTTTATACAGTACCCCTGGACTAAATTTTCACTCTAGATAGTCCAGACCCATTAGGATTTAAAGCAAACCAATTTAGCAACTCAATGCTCTCTACTGAAATCAAATGTCATGAGAAACATAATAGCCATTTAATGTCCACTCGCGTATCACGAAAAACTACTACCTCTTTTTTGTGCTAATTTTAAACAATGTAGGATACTTTCTTTACAGTTTTGTCGTTTGACCACCAGTCCTTCCGATGAATTTAAGAAACATAGAATTTGAGAATATTTTCACGCATTGTTAAAAAAAGAAAGGTAAACCAACATCATTATCAAACATAAGCAGCACCACAAAAACATGTGTGGGTGTAAAACTCGAAAATTGGAAAGCAACAATAAACACTCGAAGGTTACTTAAAATTACTATAGTTTATATATTTTATCAATTAATGATATATTACTTATAGAGCTCATAATTATGGTTCGAAAAACACCAAAAGTTTGATGAAGCACTTCCCTAGAAAGTCTACTGAGACATAAATTTTTTAAAGATTTTAAACCTATAGGACACTCATTCTGACTGAAAAATCCATTAGTTTGTTTATAGTTCAGAGAATAGGCAAATTAATAACCCACTCACCCATATTTATTAAGTCAAGCTATATCTTTTCCATTGTTTCCTAAAGCTGCAATTTATGTCTATCCTTAGACGACTCCTCTGAATTCAAAAAATTCAAAGTTAACAATTAAAAATCCCAGTTTCGTAAACAAATGACCATCACCAAGTAAATGGGTAAACCTCATACATGTAACATATGTACATATACAAAAGACAACACAATTCATGGTTCTACATGAAGGAATGTTGACATGATTCCACCAATTATGAGGCTTAAGAGTCTGCGCGCTCATAACTACAGTTATATCCAAAAATCTTTTGAAACGAAAAATACGGAAATATACCTTAATGCCAAGATGAATTGACCATGCCATGTACAATCCAAGAGGAGATATGGGTATGCTACAATCAGATTACCCTTGAGATCCAAAAGCCGCCCCTAATTTTGAAGAAACACACATACCTTTGTTAGTAAGATACAAATCTGGAAAGAACTGTAGCTGGGATCAGTTAATAATTTATTTATTTTTATATAAATTGAAATTTGTGTTAACAGTGAAAGCAAGTAGAATAGTGAATCTGTTAACAACATAACTATCAACCAATAATCCCACAGTAATTAACATCATTAAGGACACTTTCATGGTAAATTTGAATGCTTTCCAATTCCCTGATCCTATCTCACATGATTGGATTGTATTGGACACTATGCCCATTCGAATGCTTTGTAAAGATATTTCATACTTCCATAATATAAGGAACTGGTAAATTAGATCCACCACCCAACACGAACGCTCTATGTTTATTGGATTTTTCATAAGAAAAGGGATGTCTGCATGTGTGATGAAATTGATCCTATGATTCCCATCACACACCCAAATGCCTTACATTACTTAAAAGATAAGAAATTAGTGCAAGAAGTTGATATTATTATAAATAACTATAGTGATGGAGCTTTAAGGGATAACGGGAACTACACTGAGAACTTCTTTTTCCTTTCGAAAGGCTATATCCATTGCGAGCTTTTATTTTGTGTCATCTCGAAAAAGGCAGCATATTCATGTCATTTTGGGGTACCTTGATGGTCTGCTCTGAGTTCATATCTGGAAGACACCTAAAAGAATAAAAAAAAAAAAAAAAAAAAAGACAAACAACATCAGTGTCAAGTTAGAAATGTAACCAACGATAAGTAGTAAAAAAAAAAATCTTAATGGTATTCAAATGGTCGAACTGTAGGTACTGAATATCGCAAGATAATAGTTCACGAGTATCAGGAAAAAAGAGTTATAAAATGATACGATGATAAAAGAAGCGCGGAGAAATATGAAGTTTTGCGAGGATGAAATAATTTTGCGAGTATAAGTTGCGATACTTCGTAACTCATGAACAGCTGTATAAATTTTACTATAAATAGGAGTTCAAATGTAAAATTCGGGAGGTTCTTTTAGTGAGTGTTAGAAAATATTTTAGGAGAGAGAATAGAGAAAGTTGTAACTATTCTAATTCCATTTAGATACTTCTTTGTGATCAATTGAGAACATTAATAAGAAAATTGTTATTCATCATCAAGAACTTCTTGAATTTTTACTAATTCTATTGATGGTGTAGTTGTAGGTTATTCTGCAACTACATAATTGGCGCTAGAAACAGGGACTTGAGAATTGTGGTAGCCTAAATTTGAGGGAATTGTGAAAAATTTGAAGATCAAATGAAGTCAGTAGATGGAGATGGCAAAAAAGAAGAATGTAATATGATCACAGAGACAATGATTGATGAATTTCATAGTAATATGAAAGGAAAAATATACAAGCCAGATTGTAGAGGAAGAAAAATCATGGAGGAAGAAAAGATGACAACTTTAGAAGAATGGGAAAAGCATAAAATCACATTTTCGATAGTCAGAAATTCCAAATGAAGACTTGAACCACACTTCACCATTGGTGATCACATTGCCAATCATGCTAGAAGATAAGAAAGCTGAAGAAAAATGGAAATTAAACCGAATTTTGGTTGATACAGGGAGTTCTGTTAATATTATATTCTATCATGCACTTAAGGGGATGGGAATTAGAGATGAAGAAATCATAAATTCAAAATGTCTTATTCATGGATTAGGGAAATCTACAACAAAATCTAAAGGATAAATCGTGCTGCGAGTATTACTAGGAGAAATCGAAATACATGTAATCTTGTGTGTGATAGATATGGAATCTCCATATAACATGCTGATAGGAAGGCCGTGGATTCATGCGATCAAAGCTGTTGCTTCAACATTACATCAAAAAATCAAATTTCCTACACCAAATGGAATTCAATAAATAAAAGGAGATCTTGATAGTGCAAAATTTTGTTATCAAATTGAAGTAACACAATGCGGAGGAAGAGCAAGAAAGAAACAACTTCATAGGAAACTTGCGAAGGAAACAAGAAAAGAAGAAGAATTCCGAGTGTATACAATAAGAGCAAAGGAAGGGAGAGGTATACCAAATGAAATTCCAGAAAAAGAAGGGGAACCAGCAAAAATAATTAAAGAACCAACACCTATGGGGGAGCGAAATCCAAGATATGTTGCAGCTGAACCAACTAAAGAAGTAAATATTGGAAGTAAAGAGGAGCCTTTATTCTTACGAATTGGAACTAAGATGGATGAAGAAGAAGAAAAAAGGACTACTGATCTTTTGCGAGAATATAAAGATATCTTCGCAGGAAGTGTAGATGAGATACCAGGAATTGATCCATCAGTGGCATGTCATAGATTGAATATAGATAAAAATATAAGACCATTCAAACAAAGAATAAGGAAGATATCACAAAATTATCATGTACATATAGAAGAAGAATTACTTAAGATGTTGGATGCAGGGATCATAAGGGAAGCAAAATATCCAGAATGGATTGCGAATATGGTCATTGTTCCGAAAAAGAATAAAGGAATAAGAATTTGCATAGATTTCACTGATCTAAACAAGGCATGTCCCAAAGATAGTTTTCCATTACCAGATATACCACAAATGGTGGAATCAGTTGCAGGTCATGATAGAGTCACTTCACTTGATGGATATAAAGGGTATAATCAAATATCACTCGCAGAAGAAGATCAAGAACATACTGCCTTTTTTGCTCCAAGGGGTTTGTATTGTTATGTGAAGATGCCATTTGGTTTGCGGAATGCGGATGCTACATATCAACGTATGGTTGAAAAAGTGTTCGCGAAGTGGATACATAAAACTTTGGAGGTATATGTAGATGATATGTTGATAAAAAGCAAGGAAGCTAAAGACCATGTGCAAGATTTGAAGGAAATATTTGAGCAAATGAGAAAGTTCAACATCAAATTAAATTCTGAGAAATGTATAATTGGGGTTTCATATGGAAAGTTCTTGGGATACATAGTATCGAAGGAGGGAATACAAGTTGATCCAGAAAAGGTCCAAGCAGTTCGTGACATGCCAACACCTGCAACGGTAAAAGAAGTACAAAAACTAAATGGACTCTTGGCTTAACTTGGGAGATTTATTTCGCGAATGTCAGATAAGTGCAAGCATTTTTTCAACATACTTAAGAAGGGAGCAAAATTCAGATGGACTGATGAATGTGAAAAAGCTTTTCAAGGAATCAAAGAATACCTCGCAAATACATCTATACTACAGAAACCAGAGAAAAACGAAGAATTATTGGTATACCTCGCAACAACTCCATATGATCTAAGTGCAGTTCTGTTACGAGCAGACGCAGGAGTAGAAAGGCCCATTTACTACATTAGTAAAACCTTTAATGCAGCAGAAAAGAACTATTCTAAAATGGAGAAGTTAATCTTAGCCTTGTTTTATGCATCATTCAAGTTGTGAATATACTTTCAAGCACATGTAATAAAAGTGGTAACCAAAGTCCCAATTGAATCAGTCATGAAGAACACAAAAAGGTCAGGAAGAATAGAAAGGTGGAATGCACAAGTAAACCATTACAAGATAAAATACGAAGTATTGTCATCGCAAAAATCACAAGTTGTCGCAGATTTTTTGGCCGAATTTCCTTTGGAAGAAGATGAAGCAGTAGAGGAAATGATGGATGTTGAAGAAGAATTTGGAAATCCAAAAGACTTGTTAACAGAGCCTGATAGATGGGAAATTCTGGTGGATGGATCATCCAATAATGAGGGAAATGGAATTGGAGTCGTGTTGATTTCACCAGAAGGAAAAAGAACAGCATTCTCATTCAGACTAGAATTTGCATCCACGAACAACGAAACAGAGTACGAAGCTGTAGTGCATGCATTAAAGATCGCAATGGAAAAGAAGCTTGAAAGTATAAGGATAACAAGTGATTCACAATTAGTGATTTGTCAAATTAAAGGGGAATATACCACAAATGAATCTTCTTTGAAGAAATACAAGAAACTCTTTGAGGAATTATCTGCGAAGATACCAAAATTAAAATGGAGACATATATCAAGAAAATATAACCGTCTCGCAGATGCTTTTGCATTTATTCCAAGCATGATGACAAATCCAAATACAAGAAATATCCAAATACAAACAATTCAAAACCCATCAGTGGACAAAGAGAAAGAAATTGAAGAAGGCATTTGCGATGGAAGTAGAAAGAGAATTATCAAACAACATCGCAGATTGGAGAAAGAAATTCATGAATACCTCGCAACAGGAGAAACATCCAGGAACAGACTAGAAGCACATAAACTAAAGAGTCGTGCAACAAACTATGAGTTGCGAGAAGGAATTTTATACAGAAAATCTTTTAGTGGACCACCTCTCAGGTGCTTAACTCGCGAAGAAGGAGAAAAGATATTGAAGATGTTACATGGAGGAGAAGCTGGCAATCATAGTGGGGGAAGATCTCTAGCATATAGAGAAAATATACAAGGATATTACTGGCCTTATATGCATACAGACGCAAAATTGTTCGTACGAAGATGCAAGGAATGCCAACGACATGGTAAAAGAATTCATGCACCAGGGGCTACATTAACTTCTTCAACAAGCTGCTGCCTTTTGGTAAATGGGGGTTGGATATTGTTGGACCATTTATACCTGGATCTGGACAAAGGCGATACTTGATAGTTGCAACAGATTATTTCATGAAGCTCGCAGAAGTAAAAGCAGTACAGCATATTCGTGATAAAGATGTTTTTACGTTTATATTTGAGAACCTCATTTGCAGGTACGGGGTTCCAGCACAACTAGTATCTGATAATGGAAAACAATTTGAGGGGAAGAATATAGAGATGTTACTCAGTGCTTTTAGAATAAAATGTGGGAAGTCAACCCCGTTATATCCACAAGCTAATGGACAAGCTGAAGAAACAAATAAAACAATCGCAGATACAATCAAAAAGAAATTAGAAGGACATCTCAAAGGATGGTGCGAGCAAGTACCTAGCGCAGTGTGGGCATACAATACAACTAGAAGAGAAGCAACTGGAATGTCTCCTTATTGTCTAACATATGGAGTAGAAGCAGTATTACCCACAGAGGTTGTAATTCCAACAACAAAGAAAGAAGCTTGGGAAAGAAATTTAAGTGCGGGAGTAATATTACGAGAATTGGATGATTTGGAAGAAAAAAGAGAAAAGGTGTTGCACCATATGAGGATTTATCAGGAACGATTAGCTCGAGAATACAACAAGAGAGTCATTGAACGTGAATATAAACCAGGTGATTTGGTCATGCGAGAAACACCTCGATATCAAAAAGAAAATGGAGGGAAATTAGCACCAAAATGGGATGGACTATATGTCATTAAAGAAGTTGTAGGAAGTGGAGCTTATCGGTTGATGGATCCAGAAGGGAGAGACATGGGTTTGAGGCTCGGTAGACCTTGGAACAGACTATATTTGAAAAGGTATTACCCATAAAACTCGTGAAAATTTTTACGAATATTGTTTGCTCGCAGGAAATTGGAAAAAGTTACGAATTTTCAAAATTTATATTCCGATTAAAATTTCATTAATTTGCGAATAAAAGACCGCAATATGTGATCAGCCTCCAAAAAAGAAAGACAGCCGCAGAAAATTTTATACAGGAAAACCTTTGTGGCGTACACCCTAGTTCGCGAAGCTATAATTCGTAAGAGGCAAAGTCCTAAAGTACGTCATTTAAGGGGGTACCTATAACGTGGCTAAGGGTAACCGGAACACCACCAAGGGCCCTTAGTACATGGTAAAAATTTGGGGTACAACCCAATAATGGGGTACCTATCCGGGTTAGACACCTTGGATTCTCACCTAATCTAACGACATTACGCAATATAAAATGCGGTGTAAGAAGATTTAGGCTGGGCGACTAAGGCATACTGTCTTTCCCAAGAAGTGCAGAAAACGATCAAGGCGCCGAGGTACACGGTTGAGTCAAGAGTGCCGGGTGAGGTTGAACCACATCTGCCATTTTTGACAAGTCTTGGCAAATGATGCACTTGGCCCAAAGATACCCCATAGGGTGCAACTTCGTAACTATAAGCCCTATAGGCAAAAAGGATAAAAGGTTGCGATCAAAAGATGGTTGTTGGAAGAACCGGATGGGAAGAGCTAACCTTGTATGGTTGATGTACGCTTCCTTGAAGGGGCAATCAGGGGGAAGATAAAGGGCAGCACCCTCCATTAGGGAGCTGATAAGTGCTATAAGACGCAAATGTCACGAGGCTTCTTGTTTGCGAAAACATAAAGGCTTGTCATATTTGTGCAACAAATGAAGTTCTGCGAGCCTTCTAAAAAAAAAAAAAAAAAAAAAAAGAATAAAGAACTCGCAGAACATAATAAAGTTAAGATGAGATCAATGGGTCATTACATGAAAGTGTAGAGACGTCCTGCGATTTCATCGCAAGACGGAAATGTCATGGGGCTTTATGTTCGCAAGAATATTTAGGCCTGTCATATTGTCGCAACAATTCCTGAAGAGGCTAAAATACTATACAGAGAAGTTAAGATGAGATCAATGGGTTTTTGCATGAAAGTGTAAGAACGTCCTGCGATTTCATCGCAAGACGATAATGTCACGAGGTTGTATGTTCGCAAGAATGTTCAGACTTGTCATATTATCGCAAATAATTAATACAAAAGAGGTGGCAAAATAAGACCTTTACTTAGGAAGGAATGATAAGACCACAGAAATTAATGAAATTTATTGCATCAATATCATTGAAGAAATTTTACAAGAATATACATCAAGATATTTTGAAGAGAAGATATCTCTGGCAATATCATTGAAGAATTTTACGAGAAGTCCTATCAAAAAAGGACAACATCATTGAAGAATTTTAATGAAGACTTAACAAAAGATGCGATTTTGATAACAATCAAATACAGATAAGTTCATATTCGTAAAAGTTTACGAGAATTACATACTTCTTATACTTCTCCATATATTGAATATTTCACAAAAAGATTGAATACTTCTTATAATTCTTCAAGAATATCTCATATTTATTATACTTCTTTAATGGATATTTCATTTGGTGAAAGTTAAATAATCATTATACTTCGTCATATGTTACATAATTATTCAAAGATCGAATACTTCTTATATTTCTTCATTTGATGAATTGAATACTTCTAATACTTTTTATATCTCTTCATTTGGTGGATCGAGTACTTCTAATACGAAAAAGGGAATTGTGTATTTCTAATAATTCATTTGGTATATCGAATACTTCTAATACTTCTTATATCTCTTCATTTGATGGATTTGGTACTTCTAATACTTCTACAATGGTTGAAACTTCGTAAGATAAACTGAGGCAGATATTTTAATACTTCAAACAATGTTTAATCATTTAAAGAGAAATAATAGGGGGAAAAGGATATACTAAGATTTATCTGTGAGTTATATATTATTTCTCTTCACATGATCAAATGGGGCAAATTTAGTCAAAGAAAGGTTAAATTATCTTCGCAAAATATCAAAAAGAAAGGATAGATCATCTTCGTAAAATATCAAATGTACTTCTCAAAAAATAGAATTGTTCGCAAAAAAGGAAACCAACGGTAATTAAGGGAAGGAATTCAGAAGAAATAAATAAAGGAGAGACAATGATAAATTGAACAAGGAATATTATCATGCTTCATCAACACTCTGTGCTGGATCTTTAAGATCAGAGGCGTCATTAGCCTTCGACTTTTGCGAGATATCATCCTTGGAAGAATATGCAGCAGGGACATCTCCTTGAGGAATAGATTCTTTCTCATCATCAAGATCTTCATCATCACTCTCATAATCAAAATCACTATCAGGCTCACAAGAAACTTCATCGTCGGATATCTTCAGAGGAGTAATCTTTACAGGAGGCAAGCCTCTTGATAAGAGAATGTTATTCGCAAAGACTTGAGCTTTCAGGTGACTTTCATGAAGTATAGCCTTTTGATGATTGGTATCTTCGATATCCTTGGAATAAGCAAGATAATTGAATCTCCGAGTAGCATGATCACGAGAGTTGATTAAGCGAGTAGAAAGCAAAGCATTCTTCTTACGAAGCTCAGAACAGGAGGTTTCTAATCCAGCTTTTGCATTACGAAGGTGGTTCTCAGATTCTGCAAATAAAACAAAGTTCAAAGAATAAAATTTGCGAGTATAACGAAATTTAAAGATGTACCAGAGGCAGTCAAATTTTAATGACTACCTTCTCTTTGCGAAGTAAGAGATTGAGTTAAAGATAGACAACAGTTCTTCATCTGATTCATCGCATTATCAAAACCATCACCAACTAATCCTTTAAGTCGAGATTGAAGCTTTTGATCTTTAGAAAGGAGAAAATTTTTATCCTTCGCAAGTTTGGCATTAAGACTTTTTAATGACGAGTAATCTTCTTCAAGTTGATTCTTCTTAGCACACAAGACTATATTCTTATTAATAAGGGAATTCTTCTCAACAACAAAAGAATTTATTTCAGCATCTGAAGACTTCTTTAATTCCTCAAATTCACCTTTCAACAAAGAAAGAAGATTTTCTTGATCGCAACATTTATTCTGAAGAGTCTTTAATTCTTGCGAAGAAACAATCATTGTATTCAAAAACGAACATTTCTCTTCTGATAAGGTTTTGTTCTCTTATAATAAGGTTTCTATTCTCAAATTAGCTTTGGTTAAGGAAGAAAAAAAAGTTGAGATATGTCATCATTCAAAAAATTTCGATCATATATTAATTGAGTATTCTCTTGAAAAAGAGCATCAGAGTTGTCAAGAGCACACGAGTAAAGATTAGATAAATGGGAGAATTGGTTTGAGAGGCTTTCATGCTTGGTTCGATATTATGTTGCATCTGATTCATGGTGAAGTACCAATCTTCTACATTTCTGGATGGATTCTATAAAGGGGAATGGGTTTTAATGGATGTTTCAAGCATATGAAGAATATAAATAAATAAAAGAGAAAATATGAGGATAGTAATCATACCTTTCAGTTCATCATTTCTTTTGCGAAGAATCGCCTTGGTCAGAGAATTATTCTGAAGATGATGATTTTCTTTACGAAGATCCTCGCATTCTGTTTGAGAAGCTTTCAAAGAATGGCGAAGTAATTCAATTTCTTTTTCCAAGGATTGACGTGAAGAAGAAATGTCTGGATTGACGAAATTATTCAGAACTTCGCAAAATTCATATTGCGAACGAACATTAGTAGATTTCGCAGTATTGGTCAAAACCTCAGATAACATTCGGAAAGTTGAATAAATTCCATCTCGAATTTCTTGAGGAAGAGGAGAAGAATTTGAAGGAATAAGATCAAGATGCAAATTGTCTGGAGAAATAGCACTCAAAGGATTTTGGGATAAGACAGGTTTTTCTAAAGAAGAAGTTGAAGGAATATTTTGCGAGGATTGTTTTTCAATTGAAGAAGTTGAAGAAATATTTTGAGAGGGTTGGTCTTGAAGAAGTGTTGATAAATTGACATTGATAGGAGATTGAAAAGCAGGTAATGGAGTAGAGGCAGGAGTATGTGAAGAAGCATTTTCACGAGGAGGAGAGGAAAATTTCTTATCAACTTCAGGAAGGAAATCATCAATCGGAATTAATGATGTGGGTTTAGTTATTCGAGATCTCTTGCTTGGATTTGGTTTTTCGTCAACCTGCGAATCAAAACGTAGATTAAAAACTGAGGCAACAATATATTGTTCAGGAAAGAAGACAGAGTATTTTAACTACCTTTTGATTCTCAGATTTTCTTCTTCGTGGATTAAGGCTTGGATTCTTTAGTTGAGATTTCATCTGAGAAGTTATTTTGCTTAAATTAACCAAAATCAGATAACAAATTATACAGAAATTAAAGAGGAGAACAAATGAAATACGCAGAGATAGAGGGAAATTACCCTGGAGAACTCATGAAGATACAGTAGAAGAAAAAATTGCAGAGAAAATAGTGATAGAGAGAATGAGTAGAAGATAGAATTGCGGAAATAAGAAGAAGAAAAGGAAGAGAATATAAAGGAGTTATATAAGGGAATAACTAAAAAATAACGGTTACAAAAGACGTGTCAAAATTTCAAAAGACTAAGTAACGGTTATGTTCTCACGATCATTTCTTCTTCGTAGAATTGACATGAGAAGAGGCAAGATGTAGGTATTGAATATCGCAAGATAATAGTTCACGAGTATCAGGAGAAAAGAGTTATAAAATGATACGATGATAGAAGAAGCGCGGAGAAATATGAAGTTTTGCGAGGATGAAATAATTTTGCGAGTATAAGTTGCGATACTTCGTAACTCATGAACAGCTGTATAAATTTTACTATAAATAGGAGTTCAAATGTAAAATTCGGGAGTTTCTTTTAGTGAGTGTTAGAAAATATTTTAGGAGAGAGAATAGAGAAAGTTGTAACTATTCTAATTCCATTTAGATACTTCTTTGTGATCAATTGAGAACATTAATAAGAAAATTGTTATTCATCATCAAGAACTTCTTGAATTTTTACTAATTCTATTGAGGGTGTAGTTGTAGGTTATTCTGCAACTACACGAACCTTATTAAAAATCAAAAACTTGATATTCTGGTATAAAACCATTGAACATATGAATTACGAACATTTTGTATTCCAACCTATCAGGATCACAACCACCTAACTGAGAAAAAAAGCAGTTGCTTTTCACTATACAAAAATAGTGTTCTTTAAATTGAAGAAACAATAATGTACCATTGGCTTAACACAATGCAAACAGTTCCACTGCATTGCTTAAGAATTACAAAGAATTAAATCCCAGAATAAGCTCTAAAAAAAATACAAAGGATTAAAATCCCAGAATAAGCTCTAAAAAAACATGAAAGTATGAAACTGACTGAGAGTTCTCAACAATGGTTCTCAGATTTTAAATCCATTATTAATTCCAAAGTAAAGCATCTCATTTTTTCCGAAATAGAAATTATCAAATTATTCATATGCAGGTTAGAAACAACATCAAACCATATATCAAACATGCATCAAGACACAAATTTTAGGTATAACTTAACATAAATGATCGAAATTATCTAACTGAGGTTTTGACATAAGCTTTAATTTTGGAAACCCCAAATTTCTAAATCATTTACATCACGGTTGGTATCCATTTTTGTGCCGTTATTGCATTCGAAGTAAGATGAAAATAATTTTCAATCCAAAATCCCCACATTCCAATATTTTGATACTATATTTATTTATTTATTTATTCTGGGAAGCCCTTCTTAAATCAGAAAAGGAAGAAATTAGCGATAAAACATGAGAAGGCGAAAATAGCACAACAAATCAATTCGAAATAAATTTCTTATTATTTGGTACTTAATAAGCCAGTAACGAACAAATTCATAATATGAAGTTATCTTGCAGAATGAGAACCACTAAAATCTGAATATAAACATAAATAAGTATCCCAAACCGTCCATTTCGTTAAAAGTTTTTCATATTGGATAAAAGACTGACCCGTCCAGATCCCTGACTATTTTAGCTGGGTAGAGGTAGTTTCCATATTCAAATGTAATCTGGTCATGACAGTGGTACAACTAATTGACACAGGTCCTCATTTTTGGTTCAATTCCAAAAACAAACTCAAGAACATAAAATATCAACGCACCCGAAAGTAGATTCAACATAATTAAGCACATTCTACCAGCATATTATTGTTACAACCAGAAAGAAGCAGATTGTGCATGAATCCACCGACCAAAAACTCCATGTTTTCATAAGTGTATGTACAGTAGACCATCTCCACCAAATGCATTATACCAATATCATCCATCTCCAGTAACTGCATTGTGCCAAAATGTGATACACTTGGTACACATAGGAGAAACAGCAAATAAGTGATACATGAAGTATGGATTTTACCATGGACTGACTATTTCAGAGACATCAAACAAATTTTCTATCAAAACTTCATTAGATTCTGCGAACTTGATAGCAGGACATGAAAGTTATCAAGTACATTAGGAGGAAAAGAATGAAGCCACATCTCATTGCAACAACATATCTTAAGTTATGTAAAAGACAGTTTTAAACTACTTTCTGTAATTCCCTAAAGCCTATAAATATTTGCAACTTGCAACGCTAAACAGGTCCCTTAATCAGCAGCTTAAGTTCTTAATATATATGCCATCTCAAAAATAAGAAAAATGATTGATCATAAAAAATTAATAAAAATAAAAAATAAGGGAGGAGGAGGTGCCCAAATCATGATTATCTTGATTTTGATCCAGACCACATACACACTATTATTCCTTGGGATCGACCGCTTTTACAGTAATATGTTACTAAATTGATCATTGATACTCAGAAGGATTTTTATATATAGCAGTAATGGCAAAGAAAGTTGTTAACCGTTCGATTTGAATGATCGAACCCTAATATATTGATAGAGAAAGAGAGATTTAAACCAAAAAGATGAAAACACAATTAGAAGAAATGTTGCACAATCTCGAAAACGAATTCTTATTGAAAAAAATACATACCTTATTTTATTTTGGCATATCCTTATGTCTTGATGGTACATCTGGATACAAAAACAGTCCGATGAAAATTTGTGACGGATTATATATCAAAAATTTTGATAATAAATAATTAAAATTTTAATTTTGAGATGGTGCTAAAAAGGGAAATATAGAATCTCCATCACTCCATTAGTAAATCCATTTTCGTAAAATTGGCATTAACGACTTTAGAGGTTGAATGTTTACCTGCTTAAAAAAATGTCGCCAAATGAGAGATACCAAGAAAGAATCTAGACAGACCTAGTTCCTTTCCAGTTGAATTTTCCTTCGTTCGGAAAAATTAAAAGAAGAATCCTGCTTCATGGGTAATACCTAGATAAACACTTAGGTTTTTGATGATTGGAAGATCAGAGAAAGAATGGGCAAATCGAATGAATATGAGTTGAGGATAGAGAACATTTTCGACCAAGGGAAGGGAGACGTTCTGTATTTCAGATTATGGAAAGACTGGTAGCGGGAAGACTGATAAGCGTTAACATTAAGGAAGTGGGAAGATAAACGTGTCTTAACGAAAGCCATAGATTTATCTTTACCCAGAATAAATCCTAGCCACCACTCAGATAGGCAAAGTTAGCCAAACTCTGCTTTATAAGGGAGATTTTTTTATGTTTTCCTCATCTCATGGAAACTACTTAGTTTCAACAAACTCCTTGGTTTTATCATATTTCCCTAAAATCATGAATATATTATAAAAAATTAGGAAAAACACCGTGGGACCGGTCTCCTTGGCCGGCCGGCCATGCTTTGATCATATACAGTCCCACACTTCATGATTCCCTCATTTTTGTTATTTTCCTTCGTCTCATGAAGGTTTTTGACGGTTTTAGCAAAAAATCCCTGATTTCTTCATATTTTCTCAAAATGTTGTTCAAACGCACACCAGAAAATATCAAAATTCTAATAACTGAGACACGAACACTCTGGTGACATGAGCATGTTACCTTGACCGTCCAAGGTTAGCTCTTTGGCTTGCAAGAAGATGGTCCCATGTATTTTCACATTTTGACCTAATTTGCGCAATTGCTTGTATTAGGTCCAAAGCTCTTCCAAACAACCAGGAACTTCATGAAACAATTGTCATTTGATCCCGTGACCACCCATGAATTTGCGCAATTACTTGTAAAAATGTTATGAAACTCATGAATTGAACGTGGGCATGACCCTCACGTTGATAGTTGAGGCGAGCAAGTATTGCTCATTGATGATTTGCTGAATATTGATAGTTGAACAAATATTCTCTGATTTGATTTGAGCAAGTGTTGCTTATCAAATGAATTATTGGCAGCGTGACCAAAATAAAATATTAATTAAAATACTAGTAGTTGAACAGAGCATAATTAATGAACATATTGATCATGAGATCGTCATAAATTTATTAGTGTTTGAATCTGGAATTATAATCCTTGGACTCGGAAACCCTAATTTGATCAATTGATGACCACTTCATGGTTTGTTAGGAATTGAAGCATGGAACGAAGGAAGGATTGGTTTCATGAGACCGTAGGTCAATCATGTAACACCCATATGCTCACGTGAGCAAATACCAAGACCTCTTGAAGAGGTGGTGACTTGTTGATGAAAGTATGATTAAATGTTGGTTTAATCATTTATTCGAATTACTGCTGGGTTCAGTATTAGGTGATAAAACCTGATTAATTATGAAGAGGTGGAAGACCTACCAAGGGGTCATGAAACCGGCCCTATGTGGTCACGGGATCAAGTGTTGATCGTTCCATGAAGTTCCAAGTCGTTTGGAATAGTTTTGGACCTAATACGTGCAATTGCGCAAATTAGGTCAAATTGTGAAAATATGTAAGACCGGATCATTGAGAGCCAAAGATCCAACCTTGGTCGGTCAAGATAACATGCTCATGTCTCCAGAGTGTCCGTATCTCAGTTCTGAGAATTTTGATATTTTCAGATGTGCATTTGAGCAATCATTTTAGAAAATATGAAGAAACTAGGGTTTTTTGATAAAACCATCAAAACTTCATGAGATGAAGGAAAAATAATGAAAAAGTGAAAAAATTATGAAGTGTAGGACCAGCCATGGCTAAGGCATGGTCGGATGGCCAAGGGGCCAATCCCACACGTTTTTCCAAAATTTTCATAATATTTTCATTATTTTAGGGAAATATGATAAAATCAAGGAGTTTTGCTAAAATTAAAGAGTTTTGTTCAAATCAAGGAATTTCCATGAGATGAGGGAAACATAAAAAATAATAATAATAAAATAAGAGACGTGTGGCGTGTGGGACCGGCTTGGAGCATGGTTAGCCGGCCAGGGCCCGGTCCCGTGCGTTTTCCCTAATTTTATGTATTATTTCACAATTTAAAGGAAATTTCATAATTTGAAGGATTTCATGGGATTATGAAAACATGAAAAATATAATAATAATAAAAAGGGACGTGTGAGGCCATCTAGGATTTGGCCGACCGGCTATGGCCCATGCACATGGGTTTTCCTAATTTTATATTATTTTTCATGGGACCAAGGAAATATCATGAGATTAAGGAGTTTTCATGAAATTAGGGAAATAATAATAAAATAATGAGGAATCATGAGGTGTGGGGCCGGATAGGACCAAGGCATGGCCGGTTGGCCAATGGGCACACCCCACAATATTCTTCCCTAATTTTATATTATTTCTTTGGTGTGAAAGAAACACCATGAAACTGAGGAGTTTCCTCAAAACGAAGGATATTTGTTCAAATGAAAGAATTTTCATGAACTCAAGGAAAATAACAAAAAATATGATAAAAATATGAAACTGGCGTGGGATTGACCACGGCACGGTCGTCCAGTCAATGGGACCATGCTCCCATTACTTTGGTCAATTTTTAATTATTTATTATTTTCTTTCCTATTTTGCATAGGTTCATCGTCTCGTCGTATTTTGAAATCCTCATTCGTGCGGTGATTGTTAGTGCATCGTTGTTGAGTACACTTTCACCATTTAAATCGGGGCTTACTCAGAGGTAGCTCAGACGCCCGTGTGTTGAATATTTATTACTAACCCATGGATTTCTGCTGGGAAGAACCATGGTTTGCAGTAATAAAATATCTGCGAAAATATTTGAATATTTTCGGAAATTATATGGATGAATCCAAGAATTTAGGAATAATTAATTTATGGCTCTATACTAGCAAAGCAAGTTGTCTAGGATCATTAATTATTCTGATATGAGCTTGCTGGAGCTTCATATCCTTTATATAGTCATGGTAAACTCGTTGTTTGTATCCTGAAGACGTTATCGCTCTATACTAGCAGAGCAAGCTGTCTAGGAGCCGTCCATCTCATGATACTATATAGAAATAATTACTGAAGTGTTCAGTATTCATGAGACATGTTGTTGTCTAGCCGTGAGACCACATATATACATGTACTCTGAGAGAAAGTATTCTCTATCAGAGGATTCGATGAGAGACCCGTGTCTTAATACTCACGTCTGATTGCTGGATCAGAGGTTCGTATAATTATGGGTTTACGATTTTAGCCTTCGGAGAAAATCCACCATCTACATTAAGTCCCATGCTTAGTGAGGAAAGACGTGTTCCTCACTCATCATTGAATGGTGATTTTTCGGTCATAAATAATATAAGTAATTGAACTTAGTCGTAAGTTAAGATGTTAGCGGATTTCGATCGTACGAGCATACCATGACTTGAATGAAGATTCCAGTGACATGATAGAGCATCGTTTAATGAGCATAAATTGGTGTTGAACCACTGATTTGGACGACGGGTCCTTGGTCGTTTAGGATTCGCGGGTCGGGCCCAATAAGGAAATCCTTAGAAAATTAGGTTTTGGAAATAAAAATTGATATAAAAGGAATTGTTCCTTTTAAAAAAAAAAAAAAATCCCATGACCAGCATTTTCATCATCTCTCCATCACCTTCACGCCAGCAGCAAGGGGGAGAAAAAATTCGCCGGACCACCAGAGCCGCTGCCGTTGTTGCCGTCGGCGCCGATAGGTACGCGTGAATTTTTTTTTTTTTTTTTTTTTTGATATTTGCTGATGTTCATGAGTTGTATGGGTTGTTCACATATTGATCATGATAAAATTATATACATTTGCATATATGAGTGTGGGTTTCGTCGAAAACCCTCGTTTTTGAAAACGTATGTTCGTTTAATCATTAGCTTTGAAAACTAATAATAATCCCTGATTTAGGAGAGGTTTTCCTTCATATATGAATATTTAGATTCAGTAATAAAACTATGTTTATGAGCTTTCATGTGATCCAAAGTTTTATCATGAAAAAAGTGAACTTTCACAAAACCGAAGTAAAATCTTCGTTTTAAGGAATGATAATGATACGAAGAAAAGTTTTTCTTCTTTATATGTATATATGGACTTGTATCTAGTGATAGAATTCTGTGTATGAGATTTCATGTAAATCAAAACTTTATCTTATGATGTGTGAGTTTTCACAAAGTCGAAATAAACCTTCGTTTTAAAGACGAATGACGATTCTTTTTTTTATAAAACCATGGCCTATTCATGGATTTTTTCTTTTGAAACCGTGGAGTGTCCACAAATTTATTTTCATGAGCCTTGCTCACATTGAATTTTTTTTATTTATTTACGTGAGTAAATAAAACGTTTTCTTTATATATATATATATATATGTAATGTAAATATATATTATTTTCTCTAAAATCAAAACTTGAGTTTTGTGTAATACTATTTAGAAATAAACAATTATTTATGATGAAATAATATTTTAGTTTTCATGATTCCATGGTGAATGTTCATACAGTAGAAATATTCATGATTTTATGAAAAATCTGAGTTTTGTTTGTCTTCTGTAGGTTTCGGAGAAACGAACGATATTGAATTGTTAACTCTAGCATTACTCTTACTACTGTTAGTGGAAGCGTAAAAGGTAAGAGTTAAGAATTACCATTTTTGCCGATAGATTTGTTTGCATGTTGGTAATATTTTGTGCTTCTAATTCCAGAAAAATGTCCGACAACAACAATTACTCTTCTTCATCTAGCTCTTCTGATGAGGATTCCAAAGTTCATGTATCGAAGCCCAAGGCTTCTCAGGGTGAGGGGCCGAAGTCTGCCGTACCCTTGAATGAGCGGAGGTTTACTTTCGATGAACTCAGGAAAATAAAAGCTGGGGATGATGCAAAATAGGCTCGGCGTGAAAAGGATCGAATCAGGCGCAAAATACAAAGGACTGAAGAGAAACGTCAATTCTTGGACAGGAGGCCTGCTGACTCTGATGCTGAATATTCTGAAGAAGATATATGGGAGGTACCCGGGATTTGGTCTGATCAATTTGAAAGAGAGTACCAGAGGACTATGAAGCAAATTGGAGCTGAATCGGAAGAAGATTCGGATTCATATGATGATCCTGAAGCACGTCTGAACCCCATCGCTGCTGATTTTGATTCTGATGAAGAGGATGATAGTGATGACAACTCCGATGACTCAGATGATGAGAAGGATAGTGATGACGAATCTGACGAATATCTTTATTTCCGTTTTATTTTCTCTGTGAAACATTTGAATATTCCTTAGGCTTCGTAGTAGATATTTCTTCGATGATTTGAACAAATTTTCTCCTGATTTAGAATTTTCTTTGAATGAGAAGCGAACCAATTTTCGTGCCCTAAAATTCATCATGACCTTCGACTCGTCTTAGTAATTCTCGTTTACATAAATTAATGAAATACGTGTTGCGTGGGCTGAGAGAATACGTGTTACACCTAAATCCATGTAATCCTGATTGTGCGCGTCGGTCCCTAGTTGTTTTTCTCCGCATCTTCAATGTCGTCCTTGTTGAAATCTTAGGGTTTCAGTAAAACCCGCAACTGAATTGACTATCCACAGAAGATAAACCTCCACCGTGTCTAACATATATCTTCAAGACTTCGAGCCTATCGTCTACGCAAATGTTTCTTCCAGTCCTGAGTTAGTTTCATCGTGCAGAGAATTCTTGATCGTACCTTGTTGCTGCCATGTCAAGCAATGGTATCTCTTCTCAAGATGATACTCAGTCGAAGCTTGAAATAGCAGCGTCCATCTCAGTAAGTTGCATCTATTTTCATCTTTGCCTGATCAATATGATGATTTGATCATTAATCAAACGACTTATTGCAGGATAATCAGAAGAACACTTCTTCTCGGCCCAAGCGAACTGTTAGAGCTCATGTCCGGTATAGGTCGTCTCGTGCTGAGGCTGGATCATCTGTGAGTAATCTTATAACTCTTGAGATTATACTGTGCTCTTATTGAAATTAAATACTCTTTCGTTTCATTGCAGGCGGATTTTGCGTCGTTGTCGATTCCAGAATAAGGAGCGGAAAGTCTGTGACTATAGTCGAGGTTGATGATAGTACTGACCGAGTCAGTGAATATTCTGTAGAGTCCGTGGGGACATGAGACAATGTTCATGCTCGTGAATATCATGCAACTGGACTCCCATTTGAGGCCCCTTTGATCAATACTTTCCCGGACAATGAAGTGGTTGGAGGGTTCGTCGTTCCCAAATGTCATGCGCCTCTGTATACTAAAATCTGGAAGAATTATGGCCATATTGCCACTATAGAGGTATGAAAAGGCTTTCTTCCAACTCTCTTAACCACGGTAGCTGGGTTGTTGCCAATTATTGAGGAAATGAACCAAATGCACTTGCGAGATGTCAAAATACATGAGTTGCATGAATGGGATGAGATGATCTCAAACTGTGAGACATTGCGATTTAACGTGAGCTGGCTCCGTCGTCGACTTGAGATAATCAAGATTCATAAGGCAGCATAGGTTGCTGATGCAATTTTCGTGAACACTGCTTTATTGGAGGAGGAGAAGATACTGGCTCTGGAATCTGCTAGGGTCGATAAGGCAATTGAGGATTTGAAGGTAAAGACTAGAATCTTTCGGAAGAAACTTGATAAAGTTTCTTATAGGGATTATCCACTGCTGGATGGTTTGCTCTGAGTGAGCATTTATGATTGTTGTTTTTGAATTGATTTAAGTTTCTGGTTAGGTGGAATAATTGATCATGGTACGAATGAATTTTGCTCATTTATGAAATGTTTAATGAACAAAGGAGAATTTGAATTCTCTTTGGAGGAATGGAAATTACATTTTTGAAAATGCTTGCAATGATGAAATGATGAAAAGGCAGTTGTTTTCTATGGACCAGGCGTAATATGCATTGGGCCATTTGTCGTTGATTATATTTCCTTCCACTCCCCCGTTAATCTTTAAGATTTTGTAGTATCCGCTGGATACTACTGCTTTGGTAACTACATACAGCCCTTCCCATTTCGGGGAGAACTTGTGAGCAGACATGTCTTGTTGAATGTGCTTTGCTATCTTTAATACCAGATCCCTTACTTTAAATGTTCGAGGTCTTACCATTTTGTTGTAGGCTCTGGAGATTCTTTGCTTGTAGGTTTCTACATATTTTTCCACCTTAGCCCGCTTTGACTCGAGCATGTCCAGTTCAGCAACTTTTGAGTTGGACACTTCGGCTTCAACCCATTGCACTCCACTAGATGTTGCGATCCTTTCTGAAGGAATTTTGATTTCTGCCGGCAATATGCCATCATCCCCATAGACAAGAGAATATGGTGAAGTCCTGATCGATCTCCTTGGCGCGGTTCGATAAGCCCACAAAGCTATAGGCAATTTTTCGTGCCAGGTTTGGGGATTATCATGAATTTTTCGACTGAGAATGTGGATCAAAGTTTTGTTGGTGCTCTCTGCTTGCCCATTTCCTTGGGGATAGTACAGTGTAGAGAAAACTTATTTGATGTTGTATTCCTCGAGAAATTCTGTCACGTGCTTGTTGGCAAAAGGGGTTCCATTATCGGTAATAATATGTTTGGGAACACCGAATCTGCATATTATGTACTCTTTGATGAAGGCTGAAATCGTGATTCCAGTGGTGCTTCGAAGAGGAATGGCTTCAACCCATTTGGTGAAATATTCAGTTGTAGTGATGATGTATTCATGCTGCTTCGAAGATGCTGGATTGATTTTCCCGATGATATCCAGTCCCCATCTATAAAAGGGCCATATACTATTCACATAATTCAATGGGAGACAAGGAGTGTGGATGAGATTACCATGGACTTAGCATTGATGACATCTTTGAACGTGCGCAGCTGCATCATCTTCCATGGTCGGCCAGTAATATTTCTCATGAATCTAGATAAATAATTTCCTCTTTCCTTGATGCTCTCCATCGTGCATCTCCTTCAAGATTGTTGGGATCTCATTCTCAGCTAAGCATCTCAGTAGGTTTCCACCAAAACTTCTGCGATATAAGATCCCATCGAGAAAAACAAATCTCTTAGCTCTCTGAATGAGCTTGATTGTATCTTTCTTTTCCAGCGGTAACTCATTATCCCGGAGGTACTTGATGTAAGGTTCCCTCCAGTCCCTAGTGTGATGGGCCGTTAGAGCTTCCAAGTGATGAAGAGGCGTCTGACAGTTGGGACATGACTTTTGCATAGTTCTTGATTGAACCTCCATGGAAGGACAATAGTATCCCATTCTTTGAAGCTTTCGGTAAAGTGTTACCACCAGTGCATGTCCACAGGTTTCTTCATGTATGCGCTTGAGTTGTTCGTCCGCTTCATCGGGTCCAAGGAATCGTGATAAAGACCCATCAGAGTTTCGATAGTATAAAGTTCCGTGAAGTAGAAAATAATTCCTCAATTCCTTGAGACTGATTTTCCTTTCTGAAAGAGAACTGCTCAATTCATGAATAATAGGTGATCGCCAATCATCTTCTTGGATTTCTTCGACTTGAGAAAGCCAGGTAGATGACACAATACGCCTTTGTACAGTGATGGTCTTCCCTGCTCCTTAAAATTGCAGCTTATAAGCGAGAGTTGCCAGACAGTCGGCGTGTCTATTGTGAGTTCTTCCAGCATGGACAATCGTTGCATCAGTGAAATAAGTTAACAGCCGTTGAGCTTCAGTTATGAATGAAGCAAGCGTGATTTCTTTGAGAGAGTATGTTCCATTCATTTGATTGACCAGTAGTTTTGAATCTCCCCTTATCTCGAGGTGTGTTGCTCCTGCTTGCTTAGCTAGAGACAATCCTAGTAAGAATGCTTCATATTCTGCTGAATTGTTGGTGCAGTGAAAATCCAGCTTGAATGAATGTGAAAAAACCTCTCCATATGGAGAGACTAGTACTATGCCCGCTCCTCCAGTGTCATTGCTAGGGGTGGCGGAACCGTCAAAGTATAGAATCCATGTCTCTTCTTTGATGACTAAGACATCTGGAAACTCACCAGTTACGTCTTCATGTAACACTGTTGCATCGTCTCCTGGAAAATCAGTGAGTAAGTCTGCCACTGCTTTCCCCTTGATTGCTTTGGGTGGTGTACATGCTATATGTCAAATTCTGACATCTGGAGTAGCCACTTTGCTGGTCTTCCTATCATGGCTGGCTTTGATATTAGAAACTTTATAGGGTCAGCCTTGGGAACGAGCAAGACTCTGCTAGACAGCAAGTAGTGTCTGAATTTATGAATTGCATGTACTAATTCCAGGAATGCTCTCTCAGCTTTTGGGTATCGTAGTT
This sequence comes from Papaver bracteatum, assembly GCA_023529315.1. Lineage (NCBI taxonomy): Eukaryota > Viridiplantae > Streptophyta > Magnoliopsida > Ranunculales > Papaveraceae > Papaver > Papaver bracteatum. The sequence continues at coordinate 356,664 of JAJJWX010003050.1, forward strand.
GAGCATCCCACATTGTACGACTGAAGTAGTAGATTGGTCGTTCGATGTCTTCGTCATCTTCTTGAGCAAGGAGTGATCCAATAACAACATCACTAGAAGCTGTGTAGAGTATCAATGGTCGTCCTTGCACCGGTGATTTCATGACAGCAAGTGATAATATCATCTGTTGTATTTTGTGGAATGCTTCTTATTGTACAGCAGATCATGTAAAACTGGATCCTTTCTTCAATAGAGGGGTGAATGAAGCAATGAGCTGATCTAATCCAGGGATGAAACGCCGAATATAGTTTACCATGCCCATGAAACTTTGGAGTTCTTTCACGGTGCGTGGAGGAGGCATGGTAGTAATGGCTTTCGTCTTGTCCGGATCGACTTTGATTCCTTCTGCTGTGACCAGGAAACCTAGAAACTTTCCTGAAGAAACACCAAAAGCGAACTTCCGAGGGTTCATCTTTAGTTTGTATTCTCGACATCTTTCAAAAACTTGCCTTAGAACTTGGAAGTGAGATGATCGAGTCTTCGATTTGACCACGACATCATCGACATAGTCTTCTACTTGCTTGTGCAACATGTCATGGAATATGGCGGTCATGGCTCGTTGATATGTGGCACCGGCATTATTTAATCCGAAAGGCATCACTGTGTAGTGGAAGTTCCCGATAGGAGTACGGAATGCAGTCTTGTTGGCATCATGTTCGTACATCTTGATCTGATTGTATCCTTTGTAGCCATCCATGAATGAGAACATACCGTGACCGCTGGTTGCATCTACGAGTATATCAATGTTGGGTAGGGGAAAGTTATCATTCAGACAACATTTGTTAAGATTTCTGAAATCAACACTGCATCTGATTTGACCATTTTTATTTTTGACATGAACAACATTCTCCAGCCATGTTGGATGTTGAATAGGTTTGATGAACCCTGCTGCTAATAGTTTCTGAATATCGACCTTGATTTGTTCTTCGACTTCGTGTCGGAACTATCTAGGAGGTTATTTGACAGCTTTGGATCCAGGAGTGATGTGCAAATGATGAGTAACCAATTTATCGTCTAGACCATGCATTTATTCGTACGTCCATGCGAAGACATCTTGATACTATTTCAGTAGTGCTATTAACTTTGTTCGTTCTTCTGGTGACAGTACTGAGCTAATTAGAATCGGCCTTGGATCATTCTCCGTTCCGATGTTGATCGTTTCGAGATCATCAGTGGTGGAGTCAGTGTCGTCTTGTAATTGTTGAGGAGCATCTTGAACCTCTTCTTCGAGTGATGATTCACTCTGACATGATTCTTTGGGGCGGGGAGACTCTTCGTCATTCTACCCTGCTAATTTCTAATCCTTGCGCCGGAAAATGATTCTACCCTCCGTATCATGACTGCTTATGAAATTAGATCCTTGAGTTGATATTTGATCCTTGCGGCGTTTAATTGGTATGGCAGGTGGCTTAACTGAATTGACGTTTGAAGATGATGGCTTGTTTGCAGCTTTTTTGACGGACTCTCAGCTTGGGAGTGGAGCACTATAAATCTTGTTTGGAAGTTCAGGGATGTTCTTCTTAGACTCAAGGAATTCAGTATCATAGACTGGGGCGTAAGGAGATGATGAAGACGTAATACGAACAATTTTGTTATTGATCAGAGCTTTCATGCATTGATGGTATGTTGAAGGAACCACCTTTTTATCATGGAGCCATGGCCGTCCGAGTATCATGTGATAGTCAGGCTCTTGCTTAATCACGTGGAACTTGGCTTTTGATTGAATAGGTCCCACCTTCAGGTCTATGTATGGATCTGGATTCCTTCAAAACCCGTCATCAAGATGGGATGACGAATGATTTTATTTCATGGAAACTTGGACGCCTTGAGGGTCTTCATAGTGACAATATTTGTAGAAGCGCCTGTATCAACAAGAGCTCTCTTGAACTCAGAGTCTTTGATAAAATCGGTTACGTACAAGGCTCGATTATGTCATTCGTCTGCTATGCAGTCCTCTTCTCCAAAGGTGATGTTGTTGATCAAGTGTTTAGACGTCATGAAAGTTTCTTCAACTACTGGAGATAAGGAAGCTAATGGTACGTCGGATGATATCTGGTTGAGTGCAGCAAACGTGTTCGTTCGCTACTTCCTGGAAAAGTGTAAGAGTTCGCATAAGCCTTCAACTAGATGTGCAACCTCTTGTTCCACCGGCTTCTCATAAGTAGTGAAAATGTTGCTTTGAGGACCATTGTGTGACGAGTCAGTCCCCGGTACTGGGACTTCTGAAGCGGAGATTCTGCCTAACTCGGATGTGAGTTTGATGAGGAAATCAAGTATGTGGTTTATTGTATCCTTCATAAGATCCATGTTTCGGGTGTGGATCTCTAGAACTCGTGCCAACTCAGTTAAAATTGGGATTTCTCTATCTTCCGCACTATCGAAAGTAGCATTGTAAAGAGGGATATCGCCGTTTGAAAGATTCTGGATTGAGTTTGGAGTAGTCGAATTACTCCTAAGACAGACCATCCGGTGAAAGTTTGAAGTTGCAATCGAGAGAATGACCTCTCACTGTGGTCGCCAATCTGTAGATGTGGAAAAACGATTTGCTAGTTTTTAAGGAATTGAGGAGACGACCGTACGGAGGGAACTCCTTGAACCGAGCGAAATGTTCAACCTCACGCATATGCACTACAAGAAGGGAGTGCTTTGAATTCGAGAGATCAATTTGTAGTACTCCGGCCTAAACCAAGACAATGGCCATTCCATAGTAAATTCGGTCATAAGAGAGGATGGGTTGATCTGTAGGAGGGAAGCTAAGAAATGTGTGGAATCAATGGTAATCAAAGATTGTAGGTGTGTTGTGAAATCTGAATACAATAAGTTCCGAATGATTGAAATTGCTCAGTTGAGAGTAATTACTCAATTGATGAGTTGTTGATCTCATGTTGTCAATGAGATGTGAGATTCTTGTTTCTGTTGTTTCAATCATGATTTAGAGACTTACTTATATTGCTGGAATTGTAGACACCATGATCCCATGAAGTGTGACAATTGATGGAATCAAAGAGTGGAGAGATGGAAATAGTGTTTGAAACTAGTTGCTCATCGTGCGGAGACTTGATTGATTTTCCACCTACTACTTTGTTAACTCCTTCAATTTATTACACGACTTGCTCACATTCTATCGTGTATTTGAACACACGTGCCGTAGACCGCCAGACCAAAACCCTAGTTGATATCCCACCAAGTGACACGATTGACGTCTCGTGGTTATTTTAGTCAGTTGCTGACTTCATGATATCATGGGACGATGAGTCCATGTATTCACTAAGTTAAACATGATTTTGTAAAAATGTTCTGAAACTCATGAATTGAACGTGGGCATGACCCTCACGTTGATAGTTGAGGCGAGAAAGTATTGCTCATTGATGATTTGCTGAATATTGATAGTTGAACCAATATTCTCTGATTTGATTTGAGCAAGTATTGCTTATCTGAGCAAGTGTTGCTTATCAGATGAATTATTGGCAGCGTGACCAAAATAAAATATTAATTAAAATACTAGTAGTTGAACCGAGCATAATTAATGAGAATATTGATCATGATATCGTCATAAATTTATTAGTGTTTGAATCTGGAATTATAATCCTTGGACTCGGAAACCCTAATTTGATCAATTGATGACCACTTCATGGGTTGTTAGGAATTGAACCACGGAACAAAGGAAGGATTGGTTTCATGAGACCGTGGGTCAATCATGTAACACCCATATGCTCACGTGAGAAAATACCAAGACCTCTTGAAGAGGTGGTGACTTGTTGATGAAAGGATGATTAAATGTTGGTTTAATCATTTATTCGAATTACTGTTGGGTTCAGTATTAGGTGATAAAACCTGATTAATTATGAAGAGGTGGAAGACCAACCAAGGGGTCATGAAACCGGCCCTGGGTGGTCATGGGATCAAGTGTTGATTGTTCCATGAAGTTCCAAGTCGTTTGGAAGAGTTTTGGACCTAATGCGTGCAATTGCGCAAATTAGGTCAAATTTTGAAAATATGTAAGACCGGCTCATTGACAGCCAAAGAGCCAACCTTGGTCGGTCAAGATAACATGCTCATGTCTCCAGAGTGTCCGTATCTCAGTTCTGAGAATTTTGATATTTTCAGATGTGCATTTAGCAATCATTTTAGAAAATATGAAGAAAACAGGTTTTTTTGATAAAACCATCAAAACTTCATGAGATGAAGGAAAAATAATGAAAAAGTGAAAAAATTATGAAGTGTAGGACCAGCCATGGCCGTCTGGCCGGCCAAAGGGCCAATCCCACGCGTTTTTCCAAAATTTTCATAATATTTTCATGATTTTAGGGAAATATGATAAAATATAGGAGTTTTGCTAAAATTAAAGAATTTTGTTAAAATCAAGGAGTTTCCATGAGATGAGGGAAACATAAAAAATAACAATAATAAAATAAGGGACGTGTGGGATCGGCTTGGAGCATGGTTGGCCGGCCAGGGCCCGGTCCCGTGCGTTTTCCCTAATTTTATGTATTATTTCACAATTTAAAGGAAATTTCATAATTTGAAGGAAATATCATGAAATCAAGGAATTTCATGGGATTATGAAAACATGAAAAATATAATAATAATAAAAAGGGATGAGTGAGTCCATCTAGGGTTTGGCCGACCAACTATGGCCCGTACACACGGGTTTTCCTAATTTTATATTATTTTTCATGGGACCAAGGAAATATCACGAGATTAAGGAGTTTTCATGAAATTAGAGAAATAATGAGGAATCATGAGGTATGGGTCCGGCTGGGACCAAGGAATGGCCGGTTGGCCAATGTTCATGCCCCACAATATTTTTCCCTAATTTTATATTATTTCTTTGGTGTGAAAGAAACACCATGAAACTGAGGAGTTTCCTCAAAACGAAGGATATTTGTTCAAATGAAAGAATTTTCATGAACTCAAGGAAAATAACAAAAAATATAATAAAAATATGAAACTGGCGTGGGATTGACCATGGCACGGTCGGCCAGATCAGTGGGCCCATGCTCCCAGTGCCTTCGGTCTGGACTGTAGTTGAACCCTAATCAATATCACACTCATTCAAGGTACAATTGCGCTACTTATATCTCTGATTCCAGCAAGATACTACGCACTTGATTCCCTTAGATAATCTCACCCACAACCAAGAGTTGCTACGACCCAAAGTCGAAGACTTGAATAAACAAATTGGTATCACACAGAAAAGTCTACGATAATAGATAAATCTGTCTCCCACAGATAAACCTACGAGTTTTGTTCCGCTTTTGATAAACTCAAGGTGAACAAGAACCAATCAATAACCCGGACTTATATTCTCGGATAACATACTATAATTATTGATCACCTCACAATAATCTAAATCATATGGTAGCGAAACTAGATATTACGGAATCACAAACGAAGAGACGAAGATGTTTGTGATTTCTTTTTATCTTGCCCTATCGGAGATATAATCTCAATACAATTATTCAATTGAACTCGTATGATATAAAATTGCAAGATCAGATCGCTCAACTACAAGAGAAGTAGTTTCGTCTGGCTTCACAATCCCAATGAAGTCTTCAAGTCGTTAATCAACAGTGTCTCGAGAAGAAACCTACGATTAAAGGAGAATCGACTCTAGCAAAACCAACTAGTATCACACAGGAGGTGTAGGGATTCGTTTTTCCAATTGCTAGACGTCTCCTTTATATAGTTTTCAAATCAGGGTCTGCAATCTAAGTTACCTTAGTTACAAAGCATTCAATATTCACCGTTAGATGAAAAACCTGATTTATCCAAGCTAATATATTTCAACCGTTAGATCGAAACTTAGCTTGTCACACACAAATGAAATGTATTTCATTTAGGTTTGAGTAACCGTACCTAAACGTGTACATTTAGTTGGTTCATGAATAGTTAACCAATGGTTAGCCATGTGAGCACTTTCATATCAACCATATTCATTTTTCTCATAACTAGTTTAAATGACTCATAAGAACTAGTTTAAGAGTTGTTCAATTGCAAGGAAATCTTATGTAACTACACAAGACACAATTGAAGCAAAAACATTTTGATTCACTTGAATCAATTCATGAACAATATAGCCAAGGTTTGCAAAGATTGCATTCCTTATTGATTTATTGTTTAAGTTCATGAACAATCGATTTGAGAAATATAACTAGCGTGGGTACGCGTATGGGTATGCGCACTCCAGCTTTACCGGAATTGGGTTTGAAAACCCAGCAGAAATTTTCGGATAAAAAACTTCCGTGGGTATGCGTACGGGTACGTGTACCTAAGGTGACTGGTTTGTAAGTTTGTAAACTCCAAACTCAGCAGAAATTCACGGACATGAACTTCCTCCAGTATGCGTATGGGTACGCGTACCCAACCTGTCTCCTTCACTAATACCGCATGCACACATATGTACACACTTGGTTTCCGGTACATGTATTTATACACTAATGTACCAACACACTATATATGCTTATATCCATAGGTGGTTACGTAATCTCAACTCTACATTTCAATCATTGAAACAATCTTCTATAATGTTATAATAGTCGTTAGACATAAAGAGTCGACTATCGTCATCAAAGCTATTTTCAAGATTGAAACTTCATCATGACTTTCGTCACGGGTAAAGATGAAAGGTGGTTAAAATGAAAGCTTACCAACAAATATTTCAAGAAAAAGATAGGCGAGTAAACTCGGCTCGAAATAGCAAATGTGTATGTATGAAAACTATCATACTTATACGACTGTTATCTCAAGAGTAGGAGATAGATAGACTTTTGATTGCTAGATAAGTTCAAGTCTCCACATACCTTTTTGGTCGGATGAAGTTCCACCGGTTCCTTGAGTAGTTCTTCGTATTCATAAGATAATCGTCATGGAGTCTGGAGCTCAACTATACTTAACTATCCTAGACCGAGACTTAGTCATAAGTAAACTAGAAATCAAGACATATAGTTTTGATCACTAATATTGACAAACATGCTTGAGATAGCAACGTATGCGAGTTCGACCGAGCAATGCTCTAACAGAAGTTATACAAGCTCTCCTTAGTAGTTCTTCGTCTTCATTCGATGAACGTCGTGAAATCTAATGCTCAACTACACTTTCTATCCTAATCTGATACTTTGCTATAAGTAGACTAGAAATCAAGACTTATAGTTTTGACAACTAAACTTGACAACAAGCTTGAGATAGCAATGCTTAGGAGTTTGACCGAGCAGTGCTATAATGGAAAGGAGATGCAGAAATCCAATATAGACTCTGCTGCTGAAGCCTGAAGATGATGCAACTCTACAAGCCATTCAGAAAGGATACCAGATGGAAGTTCAAGAAAGATTTCAAGGAAGTTTTACTCAGACCCAAGGAAGACATTTTGAAGTTATTGATTTTGTTTTGGATAGCCTAATTAAACTAGCTCCCCATAAAAATATTTCTACTACTAGCTATCATTTCCATTCAGTTTAATCTTCTTCAAAAACTTAAATTGGAAAGGTCCAAACCTCCTACAGTTTTTGATATTCTTCAATAAGTTCAAGTTCTGACTGCTGAGAAAATATGCAATATTACTGATCCAACTTTGGTGGTTCAAAATGGTGCTAGAGTTAGCCCAGTTGAACATCTTTTGTAATCTGGAGTTGTTGCTCTCCCCTGAGTACACACCCGTTTTCTTATATAAAAAAAGAGACTGATAAGTAAGCGTGCGCCATTGAATAGATTGGGAAACTACAATGAATTCAAGGATCAAGGTATACTGGGGTTGAACCAAAATGCCAAATGACCCATAAAGTTTTGGTCACTAAACAATGGGACATTTTTCTAGAATCCTATTATTGGGGCTCAATGGGGAGACTGTTTTTGGGGGATAATTTACTAAGTGGAGCCTAAATGTTATAGGGGGAGATCACATTTGTGTAAAAGTTCTAAAATACCCTCCATAATTTTAATTTATTCCCCTTATACCCTCTCATTAATAACCTAAAAAAAAAATCTGAAAAAAACGGACGAAGATTAAAAGAAAAAGAAACCGCCCCCTTCTTTTTATTCTTCCATCTTCTTCTTCTTCTTCTTCTTCTTCTTCTTCTTCTTCTTCTTCTTCTTCTTTTCTTCTTCAATTGAACATTGTTCAACGATTAATCGTCGATTCAAAAAAAAATCGTCGTCGATTAACCACATTCTATAAAACCATGAAACCTAAGGAAAATCTAGGTCAATCTTCGTCGAATGAACCTCCTACTGAAGCAGAGAAAGCAACTTCATCAACTGAAGATCAAGAGGAAGTGAATGAAGGAGTTACAGAATCATCCGAGTCTCCTGACATGGCAGCAATAAGGTATGAATTCAAAAACCCAGTCTTTATTTAAGCGTTTCGTTGATTAATCAGTTGGTTTCGAAAATTTTAGGTCTGAAAAAAAGGTTTCTGAAAATTCTTACGGCTGGGAGTTCTTCAATTCCCAGCCGTAAATAGGTATAACGGTTGAAAATTGTCGATTTCCCAACCGTTTATAAATTAAACGGTTGGGATATATAAGAACTCCTAGCCGTAACTCAATCGACGTATACGAGATGGAGCATTCCTATCCATAACCAGTCGTATACGGCTAGGAAATTCCTAGCCGTATATTCTCGTGTGTTCATAATTTTTTAGTTGTTGCATTGTTACGTCTCGGTTTTCCCAACCGTATCTTTATTTCATGACCGTAATATCCAGTTTCCTAGACGCTTTTACATTACCTCTTGGAATTTTGTAGCCGTATTAATGCCATGTGTTAAACTGTGAACTGGCAATATAGAGTCGTATAGGTTTTCATATCCGTAATTGTTTATCGGCTTGGTCGAGTACTAAGTTCCCATCCGTAATATGTTTTTCGGCTTGGTATATTACAATGTTCCCATCCGTAAAAAAAATTGCATCTTGGACTGTCCAATTTTTCTAGCCGTATGATATGTTACGGCTTGGTTATGTCAAATTTTCCCAGACGTATTTGTTACCTACTTTTGGTTTTTTTCCTTGTTTGTCTTGGAACAGAGGAAAAAAGAATAAGAAAATATCCCAAGAAGTAACTCCTTCTGGTGACCCGACTCCCCAACCTCGTCGCACAAAACCATTGGGTGCAGACGCAAGGAAAGCAATCGGAGTTGTGACTGCTGGAGAAAAAGAAGGTGGTGGAGATGGAGTTGGAGTCACCGGAGGAACTGAAGTTGGATTTTCTGGAGGAACTGAAGTTATTGTTACTGAGGGAACTGAAGTTTATGTGACTGAAGTTGTTGGAACTTCTAGTGGTGGTGGAAATGAAGGTGTACTTGTTGTTACCGGAGGAAATGAAGTTGGCACTTCTAGTACTGCTGCTATTGATAAAGGTATTTCCGTAGTCGATGAGGACAAGAAGGAGGGAAAGAAGAAGTATAAACCTAAGACAACGCCAGGAGAAGTAATTGATGCTATGGAGCCTTTACCTCACAAGAGGAATCAGAGACCTTGGGGTGAGCCAAGAAATCGTTCTGTCTTGATTGGCTACACTTCTTCATGGGCTGCTAGGGTTTGTGGCACAAAGGTAATAAATCAAATTACATATATGTTATATTCATTTTGTTATGGATTATGATTTTTACAACCAATTTTTTTTTTGTAGTTTCCGGATCAAGATGTCCCTAAACTAAAGCACCAACAAGGAAAGTTTTGGTCGTTGGTCGATGAGCATCCACATGTGATATCTTTGGTAAAGGTTTCGGGGTTATGGTCTGGAATTGATTCTTTGCAGAAGACATATGATATTGTCACATTTTGTGGTTTTAGAGAAAGATTTTGGCCCAAAACCTTGACTTTTCACCTCCCATTCGGCGAGATGACTATCACTCCGGATGACGCAAAGAAAATCACTGGTCTAGCTTTGGAAGGAAAGGCGGTGTTTGAGGGTTTCAACAATTCCATGCCTTTTGATGATCTTTGTGCCTTGGCGAAGAACTGTCTTGGGTGGGGTAAAGATGAAGCAGAAGAAGAATTTGGGATAGGGTCTGGAGCACCTCCTAGATCTAAGAGAAAATTTAGTGCACCGGGCGAACTTAGTGAAGCAGTTAATATGTCAAGGAAGATTAATTTAGGTCGTCTGAGGGATAAGTTTGGGGATTCTAAATGCAAGACGGATATGGGATTGGTGGTGATGGACGCAGAAAGAGCTAGACACACGGCTATAGCTTACTTGTTGCATGCTCTTGGGACTGTCCTTTTCCCCGATTTCTCAGGCAATAAGGTAAATGCATGTTACTTGCAGTGGTCGAAGACTCTCAGTCTCAATAAGGAAACAAACGAGGTACCTAGGTACTCTTGGGCCACCGCCCTCCTTGATGATGTGTTGGAATGTCTTTGCAAAGATTCTAGATAGAACGAAACACAAATTACGGGATGTGTTTCTCTTGTCCAGGTATCTTTTTGTTTTAATATAACAAATGTTTATTTGTTTTACTTTTATATACTAATTTGTGTGTAATAACTTATTTATAAACAATTTTTTTAATTTTTTGCCGTAGTCATGGGCTTACGACCATTTTAAAAGCTTGAGGCCTACTCGGAATACATATTTTCCTCTAGATAAACCTACAGGAGGGAGATACCCTTTTGGAGGGACCCAACACCAGGCTAAAGAGACGGAAATGGTCGACATGAGGAAAAAATTGGATGCTTTGACAATTGAAGATGTGGTTTTTGATCCATATTTGAAACTTGATGAGGATGGTGAAGAGGAAGTTGATGATAGAGTATTTTCTGATGTGACAACCTATACGGGACCTTTGTTTCGTGCAACTGGGTTCGACATTTTAGATCCTCGTAGAACGCTCCGCCAAATCGGTATTGTCCATAAAATTGTGCCTAAAGAGACTCGTTTTAGAGAGCGTAGCCACCTCCCAATTTAAGGATAAACAGGTGAAATTGAACTATGAAAATGCACCGGCGATCGGCCATTGGAATGCTCGTTCCGAAGAAGTAAACCAAATGAGTAGAAGATTCGTTGAAGCAAAACATGGTACTTCCCAAGCGGATGCGAATTACATGGAATGGTATGGAGAGTGGGCTCATCCTTATGTGGAAAATTTGGATCCGGAGGGGCGGAGACATTAAAGGAATGCAGAGAAAGAGAGTTCAAAGACATCAAGGAGTGAAGAACATGATTGGGATAAGATGGTGGTACGTATACTACTAATTATGTTTGTATATGATGTTTTTTTTAATTATATATGAATAATGGGAGTACGTGTGTTTGATATGAAAAAATAGGTTGACCGAGTTAATTGGGTGGCCAATGACATCAGCTGTATGATTAATTTAGGTCAGGATTTAACGGTAGCTGAAATCAGATTAATGCGGAATCGAGTTAGAGGCATAATACTCCCTGAGAAAGGAGGTTTATATCATGTTGAAGCACCAATGAGAGCTAAAAGGGCTAGGTATCCTTCTCATAGCGACGACTCAGACACTCCCCCCCCCCCCGACCAACTTCAATCTAAGCAAAAAAAATCCGGTTGAGGTGGTAGAGGTGAAAAAGGTGGAACAAGTGCTCGAGGTGGTTGAGGTGCAAAAGGTGGAACAAGTGCTCGAGGTACTGGACCAAGTGAAAAAGTTAGCCATGTTGTAACAAGTGCTCAAGGTGGCCGTGGTGGAGATAGAAAGGCTCCAACTCAAGGTGGCAGCGGTCGAGGTAAAAAAATCTAGAGTTATAGAACAAGTTGTGGAACCTCAGGCAAGTGACGATTTGGATGCCTTTTTGGAAAGCACGTCGGAGGAGGGATCAAGTGAAAGTGAATGACTATTTACTTTTTATTATATTACTTCATGGATCTTTTATTATCTAACACTTTGTCTATTTACTGTTTGTGTGTTTGGTTATGGATTTGGATGGAAAAACTTTTAAAACTTTGCATTTATTAATGAATGTTAGTCTTTCCAATTGTCTAATCTAAGTAAACTGAGGAAATAATCAAGATACACTAAGTTTTTGTGCACTTTCGGCTAGGTTGATCCTTCACACCTAGACGAAAGTGCACATAATCCTTGTCAAATATACTTGGACAAGATTGCAGTTGGAAAGTCCCGGCCGTATTAGTAAAACGGGTAGGAAACTTAACCATAACCATGTTACGGTCAGGAAATACATGGCCGTATATTTCACTGGATACTCAAAATTTAACTGAACCTTGGTTACGGCTATGTTTCCAAGCCGTGTATTTGTTTTGCGGTTGAAACTCCGAGCCGTAAAACTGACATAAATTTGCAAGTCTGGTTTACGGCTTGGTGTACATTTGTGGTTCCTGGCCGTAAACTGATTACGTCTTGGACATTCTATATATCCGGGCCGTAATTCTAACACACCACAAATCCATAAAGTTTATACAGAATAACGGTTGGGTCTCACATGCAATTTCCAAGCCGTAAATACCTATAATTATGAATACCACATCATATCATCTAGTTTTTTTGAATTTTGAAAAATAGATCCGTTTGAAGACTGATCTATAGAAGGTTCTAGATGTTCAACCACTTATTTAAACTTGAAATAACTCCCATCTCCATATAACCACCCACTCCAAATCAAAATCACACCTTCTACACTAATAATCTCCACTAAAACTCCTACAAATTCAATGCAATGTACTCAAAGGATAAACCCAACTTCACTTTGGAAGAAGACTTATCTCTTTGCAACAATTTTGTACTATGCTATCCAAAGAAGGGAGAAGAACGAAAGCAAGGTGGTTTAACTGGTAAATCGTATTGGAGTAATATTTTTGAGAATTTTTGTAGTGAAACAGGTAACACTAACAACCGCGATGGGGTTGAATTGTATCTTCGATTTTCAGATATACGCAAAAAAGTGGAAGAATATATGGTTTACGTCGTATGCGCAACCAACTTCGACTTAGAGGTGAGACTGATAGAGAAGTCGCGGCTCAAGCTAAGAAGGTTGGATAAAATGGAAAGGTTATGATTTCAACTTGGAAGCTCAATTCGCCATCATCAAAGACTTCTTAATACATCGAAAGGGGTGTTATTAAAACCAACTTTGTAACGGGGATCTATTAAGTATGTAATGGGTTTATTGTGGCCTAATTAATTAAAGTATTACTAATTTTCAATCGTAGTATGTATTCATGTTGAAAATCAAAATTTCTCAGCTTACAGATTCAATTACGAACGGGAAATATATGAATTCCCAGCCGCAACACAGATTCAAGAGATTCTCGTTGAATGACGGCTAGAAGTTCTTAACTTCCCATCCGTTATTTGTGTTTACGGCTGGGAATTCATCAAATCCAAACCGTAATTGTTTACTTACGGCTTGGTCGACACAATTTCCCGGTCGTAACATAATCAAATTCCAGATTTTTTCAGATTTTTGACGGATTTGAATTGATGAAATTGATGTTGGGAGTTGATTATAAGGTTATTTTGAGTTTTGTGATGAATGGTTTCATCATTTTTCTTCAAAAAAATTTCACCAAAATCACCATTTTTCCTTCTTCAAGACTCAAAAAAATCAAGTTTTGATCTGCAAAACATTAAGGTTTTGATTAGTCTAATTGATTCACTAAGACTGATTAGTTAGATTAATTAAGTTAATTAGGCACTAATCAAATTAAGGGTAGATTAGACATTACAAAAAATGATGGATAAGAGGTTGTATGGGTTGTTATTTCATGACCCAATATAGCCCCAAAAACCCATCCATTTATAGCCCCAATAATAAAATTCTTTTTCTAAACCATCCGACAATTATCGAACCAGAATGCTAGCTAACAGTGTCGTCCATCTAACACCTACGCGCTCGGCATATTTCTTTTCTGAGCTCTAAGATCACTAAAAATCTTGTAGTACAAACTACAAACTTCAATATTGTTTTATGTTACTTTGTTTGTCTCAATGCTTTGCATCAAATTCAACACAATGTATTTTAGCTTTTAAGCATCTCATTATCAACCAGTTTATGACTCACTTTGTTCTTTCTTCTAGCATCCACATGCATCGAATTAAAGTATACAACTATCCGATCTCCTTCTCTCTGTACAGTTGTTGTACGGTACACACCAAGAATTTTTATGGGGAACTCAAAATTATACCTTCGAAATTATATAATTCTTAAATTATACTCCCTCTGTCCAATTTTATTTGACAAAATTGTATTTTTTTAGCAAATTTGTACCAAAAAATTGAAATATTTCCCAACAAAATTTTCTAATTATCAAGACAGAAATAAAAACTAAGATATCAAAATTTGTATATTAAATAAACAATTTGGAAGATCAATGGTGTATGTGGAAGTAATTTGAATTTCTTTCAAGTTTTTGCAAAATTCAATTTTGTCAAATAAAATTGGACGGAGGGAGTACACTGTTTGTTAACTAATCAGTATAAAAATTGAAAGCTTAACTAACCCACTGAAATACCTTCATTATGGTATAGTTTAAGAGCAACTGCAATCATACGACTAAACCCAAAGACCAAAAACTAAAAAAGCCCAAAAAAATTGGTTTATTTCGTGCTGCGACGCTACGGGCAGCGACTAAAAACCAAAAAAAAATTATCAGGCGCAACACTTTGGCTACGCCCCATCAGGCGCAACTGTTTGGTTACGCCCCATTTCATTTTTATTTTTTTTAATTGGCCCCACCATCAAGCGGAACTTTTTTTCTGCGCCCCATCATCAGGCGCAACTTCGAACTACGCCCCATCAGGCGCAACTGCAATTTACGCCCGACTAAAATCAAACCAAAGACCAAATATACTCTGGTATTTGGTTTTAGTCTGGTCTTTGATCTTTACTCCCTCTCTACTGCGTCTGGTTTTTAGTCCAAAATTTTAGTCATAGTCTGCCACTGTTAGGGCTGCACAGAACCGAGCCGAACCGAACAAACCGAACCGAACCGAGAGAAACCGAACTGAAACCGAACCGAACCGAACATCCAACGGTCGGCCTCAGTTCTTAATACCAGAACCGTTGATCTGTCGGCTCAGTTTACGGTTTGACCACAGAAACCGACCGAAACCGAACCGAGTAAACCGATTAATATCATCCCTTGATTTCATTAACCCAGATCAATCTTAGCCATTCATTCATATAACCCTAACTACTTAAACTCAACTGAGTTTCATTTCTTCTCCGAAATTTTTTTCCTTCAGTTCTTCACTCACCACCATTTTTTTCCCTTGATTGCCATCAATAGCACCACCACCTCTCCATCGAGATCACCATCACCTTAGTAAGTAGTTCATCTCCTATTTCTCTCCTTCTCGTTTCTGAATCTCTAGGGTTTATATTTTTTTCAATTTCTAGGGTTTCTCGTTTCTGAATCTCAACAGATTGATTTATATTTTTTTCAATTTCTAGGGTTTCTAGATTTATCTTTTCCTGTTTTTGTTATGTTTGTCAATCGATGTATTTTAGGGTTTTGATTATCTTTTTTTTTTTTGCGCGAGAAGATTAAGAGGAGCGACAGGAGATGAAGTTGTCCATCAATCTGTTGAGTTTTGATTGTATGCGTGTAACTAATTTTTCTTATTTTCGTTCTTCTTTTTTTTTTTGTTTCCCATATTTTGCTTTGTGTGACTTATGTCTGTAAAGTTTTGAAGAAGACCCATTTGTTTGAATTTTTATTAGGATTTCTTTGAGTTTTAGTTTATTTGTGTAAGACCCATGAACTTTGATAAGAACCATGAACTAATACTGATTTAGTAATACTTGTTAATAGATTATTATTATGATGTTGCAGAGGATCAATTTTTTTCCTGATTTTTTACTAATACTGTGACTTGAGAGATTATGAGGTCCCTGTTTGATTCATATTTGCCATTACTCTTTTTCTTTGTTTGAATTCTGTTGATATAATTTGCAGAGAACACTAAACATTGTGGGTATGTTCAATTTGAATGTGTTGAGGTCCCTGTCTTATTGAGCTAAGTTTGTTCAGTTCAATTTCTGTGTGGTGAATGCAATTTCCTTAACTGTTGGTTGATTTATGAACATTTATTGTTCATACTTTGTTGGATTACATATGTTATATGTGATTTTGTTCTTTTATATTGAACTTGTCAATTTGTTATCTAATGCATAGTAGAGATTCAGGTTGATTGATTCATTTTGTTTACGTTATACAGGTGTTGTAACGCCAATGGTTGGAACAAGTTCTGTTTCAGTATCAAGCAAGAGGAGCAAGATGTCAACTGCATCTGTAGCCTCTCTATCCCTATTAGCTGGGTCTGAAGTGACACCTTCTGCAACACCAACACCTGAAGTTGTTGCCACACAAGGAACACAAGCTGACCTCTTGAAGACCACTGACGAAAGTGAACCAAAGCCAAAGAAGAAGGGTAAAGCAACATCTATAGTATGGGAGGATTTTACTAAATTTGAATCCTAGAGAAGCCAGAGTGTAACCATTGCAAGAAGAAAATGAAGGCGAACTCAAGGAAATGGAACATCCGAAGCATGTTGGCACATCGACGGATGTCTGATAATCCTAACAAGAAGAAGAAAGGACAACAAAGCTTGGTGTTTTGCGGTACCAAAACTGGGCAATCTTCGCAACTTGTTTCTCATAATTTTAACAAAGATTTGTGTAGAAGGAAATTGGCCGAGTTTGTGATAAAAGATGAGCTACCTTTCAGGTTGGTAGAAGGAAAAGGGTTCAAAGCATTTTGTCAAGTGTTAGAACCTAGATTCAAGGTGCCAAGCCGTATGACTTAAAATGTTTATTGCAGATGTTTTGGGACCTTTGCCAGAGAGATATGAAGGTTGAAGATTAAAGAGATGAGTACTTTGTTTTACTTTTAAAGCTCATGATGATCTGATGATCGAAGGTTGAAGATTAAGGAGATGGAATGCGATCTTTTACTTTCCAGTTGATGTTGTTTTGCTTTGGTTTTCATGCTTTCTTTCTTTTGCTTAAGACTTGTTTTTTGAACTATTACTTGGTTTTCATCTTTCATGCATGATTTAAGACTTGGTTTTGAACTTCGGACTTGTTATACTTTGTTTGTCGGTTTATTAATATCTCGCTTGTTTTTAAACTTCGGTACTTGGTTGTATTTATTATGAGTATTACATAGAATGTAATGGTTGTACGGGTCAAGTGAGTTAAGCAATTCGGTTTGGTTAAAAGCAGAAATAAAACCGTGTCGGTGTGGTTAAAAGTTAAAAGCAAACACATGAACAGTTCAGTTTCAGTATCAACACTAGAAACCGTACCCTGTTCAGTTTGGTCGTCGGTTTTGCCTAAAAACCGAACCGACCGACCGATGTGCAGCCCTAGCCACTGTGGTTGCTTAAGAACCCATTGTATACCAATTATGTTCACGATCGCCCGATTCGCCCCTAATGACTTACAGATAATCCAACCAACTGGTCTTCACATGGGACCTTTATGGCTTGATCTATCGGAAAAAGCGTTATCTAAAAAATCCTCTTCCTGACCCATTTTACATCGTTAGATTTTATATCCGATGTGATGGTTAAGATTGCGCCGTTTACGCGCCATCCTCTTAAGTCTTAACCAATCAATCAAAGGAAATAAGAATGAAACCGTGTTGTCAGTAATGTTTTTAACTTTTATTATGTCTGTAGCTTTGTAGTATTATTGATTAAGTTAATTACTTATTGAGTAAGTTAAGATTAACATATTTGCAAATAGATTAAATTTTAAAGGATTTTGTTAACTTGTATACCAGTATATAGGATTATCATTAATTAGCTAATCATTTTTTATATTGATTTTAAAACTTTTTTTTTGAAACTTTAAAACCGTATATTTTTAAAAGATTACTCTACTTAATACAACATAGTTTACATATATGCCCTCGTATTTATTTGATTTTGTCGGCCCCGTACGGAAACAGACGTCTTCCCTTCTTTCTCCGATGACAGACCTCGCTCCGGTAACAAAATATATTATATAAAATTTTCAATTACTTAATCGTTTGCCACATGAAAAGAAAATCTACCCAATTTTAAAACATTAGAATAACAATAGTAATTTCAAAGTCATCAATTGCCCTAACTTTTCTTTAGATTAGTGGCTTAATTTCTCAATAGAGATGAGCAAGATGATATAAAAATAAAAGAAGGATTTCTTTCATCAAAGAAAAGAAAGATTGCATTTAAAATCTTTTCAATCTTTTTTAGGTTCTATGTATCAAGATAGATTTATCTATGGTTCTTCATCAAACTTGATTTAAGTGCAATAAGATTAATGTTGGCAGAGCAACATGTTATAGATTAGTTTCGGTCAAGGTGATATGGAATTGAATTATAAAAAAATGACTTTAAAAGGGAAAGTTAGTTAAACAGGAGGAGGAGAAGAAGATTAATAGAGAGAAGAAAATGCAAGGAAAGTTAAAAGAGAGAGAAAGTTGTGACGTTTTCTACTCCCACAGGCTCACAATTTTCGTTAATTAACAAATAGATAAGGGCATTAGTGGAATATTAGTCTCGTTGTTAGAGAAATTTATGGCATTAATATTCTGCTGAACTTTTTCCTATTCCCTAAATATTTTTTCAATTCCCTATATAAATAATGGTCCATAATACCCCTATTAACTTGTATACGGGGATACTACAATTTTAAAATAAGCGCTTAACACTTTTTAGTCTAATGATTAATTTTGCGCCCCCAAAACATGCACTACACTGTTTTCAGTTAAGAACTGGCAGAGAAAAAAAAATAAAAAAATAAAAAGTAATATTTCTTAATTTGGGCGGGAGAGATGAACAAGAAAGAGAGGGATGAAAAGGAAGGCGCCAAGAAACACAGTGATATAGTGAGGCATGTGAAGTAAGCAGGTTTGGAGACAAAGTAAAGAAAGGTGGGGGTAAGGGGCGTGCAAGAACTTCACATGGGGAAGAGAAAGAGGCAGTGCGTGAATTTTGATTACGCTCTCAGCCAGACTTACTCTCTCTGTCTAAAATACTTTGTTCGAAACAGCTCATTCCTCCTCCCATAATCCCTACACCTCCCACCATTCCCACTATCTTCACTATTTATTTATCTTATCAATGGATCTTTCTTCCTTGCATCTTCACTAACATATAGTAGTGGCTCATGTTTCTCCAATACCTCCATTATCAATAAATAATACTCCGTGGATCTTCAACTTAATCAAACCCATAATAATTACGATCGAGATTATATGGTCAGTTAAGATCGTATACCAGGGTTAGGAATATGTATCTTAATTTTGACAAATTAATTTGATTGATTGATATATATATATATATATAAGAAAGAATAGGAGTATTTATCGTAATATATTGATGTTAGTCAATCAAAGAAAAATATTCATAAGCTGAACTAAATAATTGTTTCAGGTTCAAAGTTTAGGAACAATGGAAGTCCAAATACACCGCGGTATCATGCTGAGCGAGGAAATACCTATTAGTCCTAGGAATAATATACTCTCTCCGTTCCAGGAAATGTGTTGCTTTTATTTTTTTCATTTTAACCTAAAAATAGCCCAAATTGAAAAAGTGAAAGTAAAACTTTTCATGAAACGGAGGTAGTATTAGAGAGAGTTTGGTCTAGTCGTCTGTTTGGTCAATTTTCAAAATATATATTATTATTTTGTCCTAGAATTTATAGTTTTGGTCCTAGGATGACGTTGTGCATGATGTAATTATCATTTGGTAGGGACATAAATATCCTTTGGAGACCATATATATAAAAAAAAACCTACAAAATATCTTATTTCAGATTTTATTTCTCTCTCTTCTTTAGTTTCAAATCTAGTTTCATTTTCTCTCATTTTTCATTTTTTTTCCTGCTAGTGATGAAGAAGATGATGAACGATTATGCTATTATTTATGATGATGATGAACCTTTATCATCTTCACATGCTTGGGTAAGTTTCAGATTTACAAAAGAACCTTGAAATCCTTTGATTTCTTCATCTTTTTCTTTTTCTTCATCATCACTTTGGATTTTCTGTTCTTGATTTTTAGTTCTGTTGTTGTTGATGTTCGTATTGCTGTTGAAGATGAAGATGAGCTATGTTTGTTGTTCATGTTGATGTTGAAGATGAAACTCTGTTTGCTATTCGTGTTGCTGTTGAAGATGAAGATGAACTCTGTTGATGCTCTTGTTGAAGATGAAGATGATGAAGATAAAGAAAGATGAGTTGCTGCTACTGATGAAGAAGACGAAGTTCATTGCTGGAATGAACTCTGGTTTGTGATGAAGATTTTGATATTTTTTCGTCATTGTTGTTGCTGCTGATGATGGAGACGATGAAGATGATGAAGATGGGTTGTTGCTTCTGATGAAGAAGATGAAGATGACGAAGTTCATTTCTGGAATGAACTCTGGTTTGTGATGAAGATTTTGATGTTTTTTCGTCTATGTTGTTGCTGCTGATAATGGAAACGATGAAGATGATGAAGACAAGTTGCTGCTGCTGATGAAGAAGATGAATATGACGAAGTTCATTTCTGGAATGAACTCTGGTTTGTGATGAAGATTTTGATGTTTTTCATCTCTGTTGTTACTACCGATGATGGAGACGATGAAGATGAGTTGTTGTAGCTGATGAAGATGACGAAGTTCATTTCTGGAATGAACCATATAGGTTTTTATCAGGAGTTCATTTTGACGAATGAACTCTGGTTTATATAGGTTTTTATCAGGAGTTCATTTGACGAATGAACTGTGGTTTCATATAGGTTTTTATCAGGAGTTCATTCGAAGATGATGAAGATGATGATGATGATGATGGAGATGATGAAGACAAGTTGCTGCTGCTGATGAAGAAGATGAAGATGACGAAGTTCATTTCTGGAATGAACTCTGACTTTTTGTTCTTAATAACAAATTTTTTGTAGAATTTAATGAAGTGTGATGAAGTTCATAGAATATAATGAAGTGTACAGTTTTCATGAAACATAATGAACTCAAATCTATAAAATGCCTGATAGTTAATTAGGCAGAATGAACTGCTACAAAAAATAAGTTGGAATTAACACGGAAGGATACTTTGGTCCATTTAATATTTTTAAATAATTATGGACCAAACAGTAAAGGCATTGTTCCCAAAGGACTAAATTGACTTGGGACAACCTAAAAAAGGACCAAATGATATTTTTCCCGAGCGACAATCTCTTTGAGATGAAAAATTCGGTACACGGGGAAAATTGAAAAAGTATATAAATCAAAAGATGTGTCGGTTACCAAAATATTTTTAAGGTGATGAAGTCTGGCGGTGCCATACTTTTGTAGCACCAGCGGCGCGATAGAGATATTGAAAGGTGTTCATAACCGTATGGGTATTTAACCCGACTAGTTTGGGGCCTAGTTAGCAATACGGGGTACGGAGAGGAGTTCGGGACGGCATACGTTCGGGAATTTTACGGATTTGGATAGGTCGGATTCGGTCAAAAAATCGGTCAACGGTTCGTTGTTCGGAGGGTAGTTCGGAACGGATACATACGTTTATAATTCGTTTTAGAAATATAAGTTCGGTACGGAAAATTCGGGTTACATCAAATTAATAAAAAGTATATTTTTAAGGTTTTATGGAGTTGAAAGAATGATTTAAACCAATTTTATTGTATTATATAGATAATACATTAGGAATAGACAAAAACAATTAAATAGCTCAATGGTTTGAGCCTTAATTTAATAAGTAAAAGGTCATGGGTTCAATCCCCACCACCAACTTCTTTTTAATAACTCTCAAAAAAACACTTAAATGGGTTCGAATCGCCGAGCCACATGTCTGAATCGCCTAGTCACCAGCCCGAATTGATTCGCCGAATCGTACACGAATTCGAATTATTCGCGAATAATTAGGAAACCCCATATAATGCGCGTAACCTGTTCGGTCTTTGGATAATTCGGCCGAATGCAACGGATTCACGAATCATTCACCGAATTGCTAACCTTTTTAATAACTCTCAAAAAAACACTTAAATGGGTTCGAATCGCCGAGCCACATGTCTGAATCGCCTAGTCACCAGCCCGAATTGATTCGCCGAATCGTACACGAATTCGAATTATTCGCGAATAATTAGGAAACCCCATATAATGCGCGTAACATGTTCGGTCTTTGGATAATTCGTCCGAATGCAACGGATTCACGAATCATTCGCCGAATTGCTAACTAGGGTTTGGGGCCTATCATTACCTGAAAAATAAGGTATCCTCACTTTTAAAATTCAATCGTAATCTATATTCTTTTAAATTTAAAACTGTTTCAAAACCAAAACATTTTCAAATCATTTTCCTCACAAACTAAAATTCAAACTCAAATCCATTGATCGATTCTAACAACATCAATCGATTTAAAAGAAATTTCATTATAAATTATATTATATAATACATAAAATTATAAAGAATTATATAAAGTTAAAAATTACATACTAGGCAAGCGAGCGACAAGCTGTGCCGCTAGCCCTTTTTGAATAGCAAAACCTATCCTATTTCATTATCCATTTTATTTTTAATATCATCGGTCGACGTTCATGTCCATATTTACCGATTCCTATGACAATCGGTCGACGTTCATGAACACGTTAACCGATTGCCCTGAATGTGTTTTCTGGTCGAAGAAAATTTAACTAGAATCGGTAAAAGTTAGTGCTCATATAAACCGATTATGGTATGGAAGAGATACCAGTTTTCTGTATGTTTTTTTTTTGTTAGAATCGGATTATGTGGATGTTCACATAAACCGATTATATGAAACAATCGGTTAATATGTCACTAGGAAACCCCGATTGGTGAAATCAGATTTTAGGTATGGATACGTGAACCCATTCCGGATATCCTTTGAGAATTTCAAAACACCAACCCATAATCAGTTTACTAGTGCATGAACATAAACCGACTCTGGTTTGTGTTCGGGAAAAAAATAAAATAAAAAAATCACTTGTTTGATGTTTTGGAGTTCGATTTACATTAATTGATCTCACATCTAAAACGGTTAATTAATGCCTGAAATGATTAATTAACACTAATTAATCAGGGATAAAATGGGTAAAAAGATAATAATTAAATAAGGGGTTGTGTAAAATTAATATCTAGTGACCTATTTTGTCATCTAGTAACATGCCCCAAATAACTAGACCTGCCCCAAACTAGCCAGGGTATTTAAGCGGCTCCTGAGTCCTAATAACCAATTTAGTTATTCATAGGACTCAGAATTTAAACCCGTTCAGTTTAGATATGCTCTGCAAGAACTCTAATCATAGGAGTAGCGGCGGTCCTGATGTCGCTAACTCTGGTATATACTCTTCTTACGCTTACCTAAGTTTTTCTATATAAAAAAATGTCATAATAACCAATATATGCCTTATTTATCTTCCCATCTGACGTCCGTATAGCCGTCAGGGTAATTGAGAGGATCTTAAGTCCTAATAGTCTGATGTTCGTAGGGGTTGTAAATGAGCTTGATACAGCTCAAGCAAAAATGGAAACCAGTCAGGCTTAAATTTTAGTGCTTTCAGTTCAAATAGCTTGTGAACGTCTCATTTATGATGAGACAGCTTTTATAAGCTCACGCGTATAATTTCGCCATTTGAATAAGGAGAGATAATATCATCATTTTCACCCCTAACGTATGTATTTATAATAAATTAGGTTTAGTTTATTTGTTATGTCATGTACATTACATTCAATTCCAACTCAAGCTAAACTAAGGTCGATTAAGCTCTCTATGTAAATTAATCGCTAGCAAGTGATCGTTTCGTAGAAGTGGTAAATAAAGTACGCTCACTCAAACTTGTGAAGATTGATTTCAGCCCTAAATTCTAATACTAGAATAACAAACTCAATTGAAAACTATGATATCGAGTTTTAAAGAATACCGAGACTAAAGATTTCAGCGTTCACCAATTTTCAAGTGATTATTTAATAGTTGTGCAACTCATACATTCAAATTGATTCTAATATATTTCCTAGATAAATGAATTTTCAAAGTAATAACTGTAAGTCATAAGTATATCATAAGTAAACTAAGCATGATCCATCAAAAGAAATCACAATCATTCGATAAGAATCATTCAACTCAATTCCTCTGCAATGACCCCGATCGTCCACGAATACTGTCCCCATTTAGTCACTGCGGTCAGCCTGCAATGTGGGTTTTCAACGGTCATCGATGCGGTCATCTATCATAAACTTCCCAAGAGGTCACCCGTCCTTGGATTACTCCCATCCGAGCACGCTTAATTGCAGAGTTTTGTGCCGTCTGCCAACTCAGAAGCAAATTGTGCTGAAAAGGTTTCGGTGTTACGAAACGATAAACCATTACTTATATTCTATTCGGTAAAACAATGCCGAAATCGGAGTATTACAATACCACCACCTTAAATTGGAGTCGTCCTCGACTCCAGAATATATCCATATCTCTGATGTTCCCTACCCCTCATGAGACCAGTACCTGACTCAATCCGTCAAGCATACTTTCTCATCCACAGCAGGTGACCCGTAGTCGGCTCTGATACCATTACATATGGATTAATCACCTCATAGAATCATATAACAATAGATGGAACAACTGTGGATCATCTGAATCAAATAGTGTTATCCCAAATTAAAGGAAACTGCAACAAGACAAGAAAATAAACAAACCTAAATGCATCGATTATAATCTCATGTAGTAATTAGGCTCAGTTCAAACTTAATCACATACATACTTGAAAATGAATAACTGACAAGTAACTACTCCTACACATGAAATTATAAAACTTCATGTACTACTGTATCAGGGCTTGTTTTAAACCATACAAGCACTTATTAAGTTTGCATACCATCTCTTCCTTGACTTTTAATATGAATCCTTCTGGCTGCTTCATGTAAATTTCTTCATCCAGGTCACCATGAAGAAAATCTATCTTTACATCCAACTATTCAAGGTAGAGATCTTCAGAAGCTACTAGGCTTAACATTACTCTGATAGTAGTCATCTTTATAACTAGATTTTTTTTCTCGTTGTAATCAATACCGGTTTCTGCTTAAACCCTTTTAAAACTAACCTCGCATTGTAGAAAAATTCCTTATTTGCATTAATCTTCATCCGATAAACCCACTTGTTGTGCCACGCCTTCATATCTCTTGGTAATTTTACTAACACCCATGTGTCATTCTCCTCAAATGAATCCATCTCATCTCATCTCCCATAGAAATTGTTATGTTAGTCACTCTTGTTTTAATTTTACTTGTTTTAGAATTAGTAATGAAAAGAAAGACTGCAACAACTCGTTTAAGATCATCACCCAGTTCATCTGCTACTTCAACTGTTAACTCATCTCCAAAGCCGAGTCAGCCCGATACTTTCCGTTACAGATGCTCAAAGACCGATTCAAACTTCCGCTGCTACTTGAGACACTCTGGTTACCTTTTGATACAATTTGGTTACATTTTGGTTACTCTTACTACTAGTTGGGTCATTGCTACCTTGATTGCACTAAGCAATCTAAACTTTAAAAAATTCGGTTCATGTAATTTATATGTTTTGAGGAATATTGGGTTGGACTTGATCCAGTCATTGCCTTGTGCTCTGACACATACTGATTTATTTATTTTTGAATCAGTTTGGCCCTATATGTTTGGTCATCGCAAAGGTATGAAACTACTTTTAGATCTGAAGGGATAGATTTGATAGGTGAGAATTGGTGGATATACTACAATATGTATGATTGTATGATCTTGAAAACTTCATGTAGGATTTCCGATTACCTAAATCGGCTTTATCAATATATGTTATGATGTTAGCCTCTTTTTCGGAAAAAAAAAATAAACCACTAATGCTTCTTTGGTATTTTAAGGTTTACCACCTTCTAAAGTAGTAGTTAATTTAAAGTATACCTTGGATTTGGTTTGGGAATTCTTGACGATATCCGTACTTCTGGTGGAACTATAAGAGTAACTCTCACTGTAGTAGAAGTCCCTTCTCGCACCAAAGGTTCTTTTATGCCATCACAACACATGTTTTTTTGTACCACACTTCTATCAGAATCATCATCTATGTCAGTATATAATTGTTTATTAACGTTACTTGACCTAACGTCTTCCACTTGTATTGTATTTATGTAATTGTATAATTTATTCTAATTGAAAGTAACATCCCTACTTATGATAACCTTGTGATCATCATAATCCCTAAGTTTAAACCCAAAAACATCACCTTCATACCCAATGAATATACACTTTTTTTCTTGAGCACCTACCTTAGACCTATCATGGAACTAAGATGAACATAACCAACAGAACCAAAAAATTTCAAATAAGAAATATTTACCTTTTTGTGGGTCCAAAACTCCTCTAGTATCTTCATTTATAATGGACTACCAGGTGTCCAGTTAATTAAATAAGCAACCTCCTCTGTTGTATGCGCCCAAAAGGTCTCTGGAAAACTATATGGCAACCTTATGCACCTTGCACGCGAATTAAGTGTCCAATTCATACATTCTGCTACTTTATTCTCCCGTGGTGTCCCTAGAATCGCCTTTTCCAAGCGAATTCCATTTGTTGAATAAAAATGTAATAATTATGTCTTCTTATACTAAACATCGTTGTATGACCTTAGACACTTCAACTTCAGACCAGTTTTTGGTTCAACCAAAGCTTTTCACTTCTGAAACACTTCAAACACCTCGTACTTATTCTTCATGGAATAAATCCAAACCTCCTTAGATGATCATCTGTGAAAGTGACATAATAATGGAAATTAGTAATGTGAGATGCAGCATTCATTGGACCCCATATACATCGGTATGAACCAAATCAATTCTTGCACTTCTTATTCTTCTGCCACTTCTGTTGAAACTAACCCGTTTTTTCTTTCTGAAAACGCATTCTTCATAACAGCTCATATTAACATGCTTCACCTTCGGTAGGTAACCTTTGAATAAGTAATCTTCATGTTCTTCTCACTCATATGCCCCAGTATTTTATGCCATAAGTTGGTGTCTTCACCCTTGTAGTCACTGCTAAAGTAAATCTATATGAAGTTCAGTATATAGTATCAACTCTAAATCCTCGAGCTAACATCATAACCCCTTTCTTTATTTTCTAGTTATACTTCATAAACATAACTTCATAGTCATCATCGCAAACTTGACCCATAAACACCAAGTTTTTCTTCATATTTGGAACGTATTGAACATTACTCAACTTCCATCTCGAACCATTGACTTTCACAATCACATCACCTAAACCAATGACATCACATGCTACACCGTCACCTAAGAATACATCATAATACTCTTACTTTCGTCGCAAGGAAAGAAGATCCCCAGTCTATAATCCAAGACTCTTCTTGCTTGTCCTCAGAAAGTAGTATATAACCGTTTTTAATCACCTTCTTATTATCAACATGGACCTTCAACGTTTCCATAGCTGAAACTACATTGACCTCTTCTTGATTACTTTCGTTTCCACTGTTATTAATATCTTTGTTTTCTAGACAATCACGCCTGTAGTGTTTTACTTTCTTAGGTGCCCAATACTTAATTGTTACTCTGGGTAGGAAATGAAATCTCCCTACAAACGTTTCTCTAGACTCCCATATAGATTTGTCGTTGTTACTATTTGAATTTCCATCTCTATTGTCTTGTTGCATACTTAAGTCTGAACTTGAAGAAGTAGATTCATTGTAACCTTGTTTTATTCTTCATCAATCAACCTTTGATGCACATCATCAAGTTTCAATTTCTCACTACTTGCAGAATTACTTATAATTTTTCTCGTCGTTTCTCAACTTTTCGGTAATGAAGATAACAACCGTAAAACTTTAATTTCATCATCAAAAGTAATACTAACTTTTGAAAATTGAGGAATAATCGGTTTAAAATTTCAAAGATGAACTGAAATCGCTCCGCCTTCCTGCATCTTCAGATTGAGTAGTTGTTCACACAACATAATCTTCCCGAGGCCGATGACTTTTGGTACAACTTTTCTAGTGTATCCATAAGATTCTTCGTACTAACAACCTCTTGTATATTATTATAAACTTCCTCAATTATATATCTAAGGATCACAGCCACACACTTGCAATCAAGAACTAAAAGTTTTTCGTCTTTGAGTGCTCCCTTTTTTTCGGCTTTACCTAATGAAATGTCAAGATCTTTCACGTATAGTTAATCTTCCATCTGATAATTTTGAAATGAAAATTTCTTCCCATTAAAAACTTTAACCCTTTCTACCGCAATTTCATTATTATCACCCATAACTCCCACTTCAATTGTACCAAAATCTGACACTTTGATATCATTGTCAAGATTTTCCCCTCTCTATTACCAGTTCTGGTCTAATATTTGGTGTTAGGAATTCTAACAAATCACGAAATAAACATGATCTTGGGAAATTATGATGAACAATAAGCAAACCAAACACAAACAACAATAACAAACGAGAAAGATAAATCAAACTCACAAGACACAAGACTTACACTGGTACAACAATATAACGTTTATACATTATCTACGTCCACTTTGAGCCATACCAACCATGAAGAAACGATTACAATGTAAAACACCTTCATGTGAACCCACCAAATACTTAATTACACCGCAAACCTAACTTTTTCATGAAAAGTTGTTACAGAAATCTCTCACAGTCACTAGATAATCGTTTTTTCTCTCTTAATCATTCCTTAGAGCAACCACAGTCTTGGAGTAAAACTAAAAATTTAGTCGAAAAACCAAGCACTACGAGGCGGAGTAAAGACCAAATCCCAGACTAAAACCAAAAACCAGAGTATATTTGGTCTTTGGTTTGGTTATGGTCGGGCGTAATTCACGACTACGCCTGATTGGGACGGAATTGCAGGTTACGCCTCACGGTGAGGCGGAGGTAATATTTGCGCCTGGTTGGGGCGGTAGTGCAGGTTACGCCTGACGGGGCGGAATTTCAAGTTGTGCCTGATGCCAGGCGGTTTCATCAGGTTATGCCCATTCAGGCGTAATTAAACGTTACGCCCCATCAGGCGTAGTTATAAATACCGCCCGACTCCTGGCGTAATCACAAATTACGCCTGATGCTGAATGGGGCGCAACTACATACTACGCCTTTTACTCATGGAGCTTAACAATTTTGGGGTAACCTCTTCCCTTAACATTATCTCCCGAACAATCAGCAACCTCCACAAGCAGAGCGTCATTCCAGACACCAACTCGGCATTCTTGGCTTACATCATTAGCTTTCATATACTTACGAATAATTGAAAAATACTCAAATTGGACTTAAAAGGTGTCATTTTGGGTAATCAAAACCAGCGAAGAATGAAATGGACAGACAACTTTTCTTCATAGAAGGTCGAGTATGTAACATAATTGAGATTCAACATCCCAATGGTCCATTTTAATATCTGCCATAATGAGTATCATCCAAAATAAAACTAAAAATATTTCCATCATGCGGAATGTTGAGATTACGCTCCATGGGGCGTAATTTGGGATCATGCCCCATCGGACGTCGTTTTAAGTTGCGTTTCTCCATGGGGCGGTTTTATATATTACGCCCAACACCAAGTGTAATTTATAACTACGCCCGACACTAGGCATAAATTACAGTTACGTCCCATCCAAGCGTAATTTATACCTACGTCCCGTATCGGACGAACCTGTGTAACTCCGCTCTACCAAATTTACTCCTCCACCGTAGCGTCGCTCGACGGACTAAACCAAATTATCCTACTTTTTTTAGTCTTTAGTCTTTAGTTATACTCTCATTGTAACTGCGGAAAATCCACAGCTACACCCTCTTACTAATTCGGATACCACAAGAGGTAGATCACTTAAATGAAATGAAATAAAGTTTTCTTTTATTTATTTTTCAACTGACTTACAAATATTGACAGTCCAAGAACACTCACAAACCCTTGATAGTCTCTCTCTCTCTTGACAATCACCCCTCCCTCTCACAGTGGACCAAGTCCTCTATTTATAGAGAGAAACTCATATTGGGTTACATCGCATTTTACCTCGCTTACGCTCATACAATTCACGTGACTGTACGATTTACTTCGCCATAGCTGTTTTCATTAAGTTTTTCCTTCCTTTTCGTTGTCTGTGTCAGTTATTGTCGGGGAAAGCTTTCCTGTTTCTTGCATAACAATCCACACTTCGGACCCCCTACTTTGTAAGCTCTATCTTTTCTTGCGTAATAATCCACTCTTCGGACCACCAACTTCGTTGGCCCTATCTTTCCTTGCGTAACAATCTACTCTTTGGTATCTTCTACTTCGTCGATATAACTTCGTTGAGATAATTCTGACATTTGATTTGACTCTTTACTGACAATTTGATAAATGATATCTTTTCGAAGATTTCGTTCTACTATCTCGCTTATTCTCATATAAACACGTGGCGAGTAGGTTTTCTGCACCCACATTTTGCCTTTTCTCTTTTCGTTCGCTGGGATCGAGAATGGAAAGAGAACTCTGCCTTAAATTCGTAACCTCCACATACCCAGATTTTTCGCCTTCCTGTTCCCCACGTTCTTCATAACCATCAATAGCCGGTTCTCCTTCCCATGCAACCGTCTCTCCCGGTCATGCCTTGGTCCACCATAAATAGCTCGTCTTGTATTCTTTTTTCTTTTTTTTTACTTTTACTCTCTTCTAAAACTTCATCTTCTCCGAGCCCGGTGACCTAAGTCTCCAGAAAAACTCTCAAACTTTACTTTGTTCCTGATTTTCTTTCTCCCGTCACCTTCTTAGAGTAATGGCTCCCAAGAAATTTCCTCCTACTACTACTTCCAAAACCCTGGAGGATTTTCAAGTTGATTTCAAGAAGAAGGGTCTCTCTCTGATGCCGGCGATGGACTTTTCCGTTGATCCTCCGGTGACAGCCACAAAATCCATGGAATTGAACTATAGATGGATTCGAGCGGAGACATGGACTTCCACCAGGATGATTACTACTCTGGGCCAACTTCGTGCAGGGCTAGTCTTTCCTTTGTAAGATCCTAATAACCCTCTATTTTATGAGATCTTGGTCAAGGTTGACAGAGTTGTCTATCAATGGAGCGGGAACTCGATCCGCATTGCAAATGAGTTTGTAGTTCGCTCTAATGGTGGAACGTATTAGTTTCCACAGGTTGCAAAGGATTTCAATCCGTCTGACTACAATCTTGATTCCTTCAGCGAAAATTATGTTGGCCGAACTCAATCTCGGAGGAAGTATCAAGAATGGGGCCTTTCCTTACATCGTAAGTCCTTGAAGGATCCGTTCAGAGCTCTTCTTCTTGACGTCGAGTCGGTTAGCACTTCGAAGGATGCACCGAAGGGCCCTTCCTTACGTCTGACTAATGATGAGGAATGGATGATGTTCCCAGTGGTTATCGAGGGCCCCCTAGTCTGGGGTTTTGACGAAAACGGGAATGCTAGAACTGGTCCCCTTTCTGAGCATGTGCATCTCGCCAATTATGAGCCGAGTCGATTTCGCTGGAAAGAGATGCCACGCGAGGTAACTTCGTCGATTTTTTTTTGTCTGTTTCTGGTGTTTAGTTCATTATAACTATTATTGTCATTATAGTTATTATATATATATATATATATATTTTACTTTTCCGCAGTACCCGCTCCATTCTCCTGGTTTAATTAAGGATCGATCTACTCAACCAAGAAAGGGTTCTGCCGAGCCTCCCACTTTTGACCAGGTACCCTGTTTTCCATTTCGCCTTTGGTATTTTAATCTTTATTTTCAAAGTCTAATTTTTATGCTTACCAGGAAGAGGAATTTTTAGAGCCTCCCGTTGTGACTCCTCATGCTCTGAGGAAGCGAGACCGCCAGGAGAGTTCTTCTTCTGCTGCTGCTGCCACAAAGGTACTTCGCTGCTATGTTTATTTTGTTAGTGGCACTCTTTTTCTCGCTGCCTTAGCATTCATATGCCCTAAGATACTAATTTATCATTTTCTAGGTTCCTTCTCAATCCACCCCCGTTACTGAGCCTCCCAAACGGCGCAGGGTCTTAAATATGTGGGAGCTCACCCGTATTCCTTCATCCAATAATTATACCGAATTGCCTTCTCCTCCTCCCAAGAACAAGCCTGAAGCGCCTCTAGAGGTCACTCCTCTTCCTAAAATCCCAATGCCAACTCCTCATGTCATCGCGGGTGACTCCCAAAGTAAACCATCTGCCGGCCCTTTTGGTGATAAAACTCGGAAACTCTTCGAAGTGAAGGATCCGGCCTACATCCCCGATATGGACTTCTTAAGGAATGCTTTCATTTTAACTCGGAATGTGCCCTCCACCAGATCTGCGGCCATGGAATATGTGATCTCATTCAATTCCGACACTTTTATGGCTCATGACCAATCCTTCATGCAGAACGCGTCGTTAAACCTCTCCACCAACCAGCATGCCGCTATTATGGCCTTGGTAAGCGTCGCTGATCCTAAATGTTATCCATACACAGATCCATATCTTACTTTAGGTACTTCGTAGGAATTCAACCGTCATATGGCCCAGCTCGTGGAGATGAGGGTTGCTCGTGAAGACTTGAAAACTGCCAGGGTCCAGGTTCAGGAACTTAAGAACGTCCTTGCTGAGGAGAAGAAGCGCTTGGCCGAGAAGGATCAAAAGATCTCGGAGCTTAGCAGTAAGTTCTACCCCTTTTTTGTCTTTCACTTCGTTTCGTTCTTGTTTTTACTATTCTTTTACTCTCGTCAAGCCCGTTCTGCGAAGTGGTATATGAATTATGAGGAAGTTAAATCTACTGCTGAAGATTTCCAAGCCGAGCAGTCAAACCTTTTATCCAAGATTAACTGTTATTTATCCGAAAATGAGATCTTGAATGAAAAACTGGCGACGTCATATTCCCTGTCTGAGCGTCTGGCTAATGAGTCTGCTAATAATGAAGAGTTGAACTTCTACCTTCACAGAGATAATGAACGTCTGCGGATTGAGCTTAGGCGAGTCAATAATTCCCTCACGACTTCTCGTAATCTACATTCTTCTTTCATGGATCAGATTAGGCGTATAGAGGAGGATAAAGAGAGGATAATTAAAAGGAGAGATAAATCCGAAGATGAGCTTCGTAAGCTCAGGAGAGAACTCTCCGAGTTAGAATCGAGACATGAGAAGTTGAAGGTTGAGAATACTGGGCTAAGGAATGATAACGAGAGGCTAAACAGCGAGATTTCCACCATTTTAGCTCGATTGGAAATATTTCAAGGTAAAAAGGCAGCTCCCGCTCCCTCTTCGAAGAAGAAGCATGTTGCTCCTCTGAGGAGCGGTAGACTGGTCGTAGGATCTCCTGATGATGATAAAATTTCGTCCGATCTTTGCAAAGATGAGGATAAATCTTCTCTCTAACTCTGCAACTTTCTTGAATCTGAAGCGTCAAGAATCGATTATTTGAACATCGACCTTCAGAAAACCATAAGTTCTGTTATTTCGCAGAAAGAAGGTAGCTCTAGGTGTTATTGTCATACTTCATACTTTGCCATGTTAATCCTATTTCTCACTTCGCTGTTATTTCGCATAATCTGAGAAAAGTTTGAAGAATCAAGTTTTCCATCTGTCCCACCAAAGGGATGGCTTTGCCAAGGAGGTGTCCGAACTGAGGGAAAGTCTCGCCTTTCTAAACGAGGATTGTGATAAGATGGAAGAGGACGCCAGGAAGGTTGCGAAGTTTACCCGCAAAAATGCCCAGAAAGAGAAGGTTAAATTCATCACTGAGTTCTGCAGTTCTCATGGCCTTGACGTTCCCCACATGGATCTCGAAGTCTTTTCCGATGATAAACCTCACGTTGACGCTGATGAAGACGAAGACACATAGACTGACGAAGATGTTGAGGAACCTAAGGATGAAGTCCCTAGAGGTATAGGAGGTAATAGTGGAGCTGGTTCTGGTGGTACCGATGCTGGAGCCCAGGGATCTGGAAGTGGTTCTCTTGAAAAGGAAGTTTGACAAGCTTTGATCTTTTGTTTCGATGATAGTCCAAACTTTTAGTTCTTCGCTTCTTTAACATTTTAACTGGGTGCTCCCAAGCTTGGGGGGCATGACATTATCTCGTTATTATTTCTTGCCTTAACTCTTTTCTTGCTTTAGAATATCTGCCTTGATTCTTTTTCTCTTTTGACCCAACTCGTTCAATTACCTGCACTTAATATGATTGACATATCTACTTCGCATATCTGGTTACAATCTTTTGCTTTTACTTCGCAGAAATTTGTAATTTCGTAGAACAATTAGATACTTAGATAGATGTTTCAGTAGTTATGACTTAGTGTGTCAATTGCTTCCAAGTATATACTTGCGAATAAAATAATCAAAGAATAATATATTTGAAAAAGTATATACTTGCCTCTTATTCTTTGGATATTTTCGGAGTGTATCCTAAGTTAGAATGTAGACTGCCGTTTTGATGCGAAGTAAACAATGCGAGATGGATGCTCAAAAGAATAATAAGTTTTAGAAGTATATACTTGCCTCTTGTTCTTTTGCAGCATGCCTCATGTTTCTGTTTTGTTGTCTATGCCTCAGGTTCTTCTCAGAGTTCCTGTTCATGCTAATTTTATCCTTGATCATACTTCGTTACCCTTTTAGAGCTTGTTCATACATTATTATTAGTGTTCTTATTGGAATAATCGAGTTGATATAAGTTTTCTGCAACATGTTAATTGCAGGTATCTCTCCTTTAGGGGAGATTTTTTTTCGAAAATTCACGGTTCCTCATTATTACTTCGTAATGCCATAAAAGGGTCTCATTTCAGGGTCTTATTTTTCCTCCTAGTTAAGGTCTCATTTCGCCCCATCCCGCTGGTCAGGATTTTTCGACGAAGTCTCAGGCGCTCTTTATTCTTGCGAAGTAAAGATCCATCAACCACGCCTTAACTCACGTATTCATCTTATTTTGCAACAATATCACAGGCTTATCTATTCCCATGAATACCAGCCCCGTAACATTGCCGTCTTTTTTGGTCACTCAGCTCCCTAAAGGAGGGTGTCGTCCCTTCCCCCTGAATACCCCCTTGCTTTCGGGCTTAGGTATCAGTTGTTTCGTGACTTCTTATCCCTTTCGCCGATATGGCTCTGGGTTACGAAGTCACACCCTAAGTGAGGTGATTTTAGGACCGAGTGGAAGAATCACGCCAGAACATCTTATATCTCCACTGGCTCGTTCTTACACCCCTTACCGAGTGGTTACCCAACTGGGGCCCTCGGCGGATGGGTCTTATTTTTGCCCCTATTTGATATAACTGAGATTGTGTCGGACGTGCGTTAGGTCTTATTTTTGCCTATTGCACTTTGTGCGTACTAGGTTGCATGCCACGAGGTCCCAGCCTCCCTAAATAGAGGTTTTATGATCTCCCTGGAGATTTTGTTTTTTGTTTACTTTTGTTTTGTGGGTCTTATGCAGCCTCCTAATGAGGTCTTACTTGCCTGCTTCGAGGTCTTATTTTGCCCGATTTTTTTTTATATTTTTTTAAAGTATGGACTTTCTGTTTTTGAGTTTACATCGCTCTGCTGAAGCTTTAGCTTTTTCTCGACAAATATTTCATTTCATTTCCTTGTTGAGTTACAAACTCGTTGCCTCCAGCTGTATTACATGCTTTTGTGTGTACATTTGATGACTAAGGATAATACTTCTTTATGTAAATTGGATTCCATGGATGATCCAGCCTGCGTCCTTGTCTTTCTGCTTCGCCGTATATGATATTTCCTTCATCGTCTGTTTCCTTGCCATGACAATCAGCGATCTCATAGGCTCAATTTCCTACTACTCTTTTTATGATGAATGGTCCTTCCCAAGTAGGTTCTAGCTTTCCTCTAGATCCTTTCTGATACAGTGGTATTTCTCGTAAAACTAGTTCGCCCGGAACGAAACTTCTTTCTTTCACTCTCTTATTATATTCCAGAGATAACCTCCGGTGATAATTGGTCATATGTTGTAGCGTTGTTTCCCTATTCTCCTCCAGATCATCTAACCTCGCTAGTACCATGTCCGAGTTAAAACCTTTCTCCCATGATTCCTTCTTGGTTGTAGGAAACATTATCTCGGTAGGCGGGACTGCCTCTACTCCATATGTCAAGCAAAAGGGAGACATCCTCGTTGCCTCTCGTCTTGTTGTTCTATATGACCACAGTACCTTTGGGACTTCTTCGCACCAAGTGTGCAAATGTCCTTCCAATTTCTTTTTTAGGGTTAATGTGATTGTTTTGTTGGTTGCCTCCGCCTGCCCATTACTCTGCGGGTATAACGGGGTCGACTTTCCTGATTGTATTTTGAATATATTGAATAACATGCTTACATCCTCGCCTTCGAACTGCTTCCCATTATCAGAAACAATTTGTAGAGGAATCCCGAATCTGTAGATTATGTGCTCAAGGATGAAGTCATATACATCGCTATCTTTCGTGTTCTTCAGTGGTTTCTCCTCAACCCACTTCGTGAAATAATCAGTTGCCACTATTAGATATTTTCGCTGCAAACTTCCCGAGACTAATGGTCCCACTATATCTATTCCCCACATGGCAAATGGCCATACACTCAGTATCGAGCTCAGTCCTATTGCTGGTGCGTGTATCCTCCTTCCGAACCTCTGGCATGCTTCACATCTCACCGAGATATTTTTTGCATCTTCGTGCCTGCGTGGCCAAAAATACCCTTGTGTCTTGGTTTTGTGATCTAGAGATCTCATGCCGCTATGGTTCCCGACATCACCGTAGTGAATGGATTTCATGATCTGTATTCCTTCTTCTTGCGACAAGCACCGCAACAATGGGCCTAGAAATGATCTTCTATATAAGATCCTTTCTCGTAATTCATAATTTGTGGACCTTCCCTTGATTTTGTGTGCCTCAAATATGTCACGAGGTAGGTCCCCTCTTGCTAAATATTTATAAATTGGAGCTCGCCAATCATCCTCGTCCAATTCGTTAGTTAAAACCTCGTTCTCAATCACTAGTACTCCCTCACCTTGCAATTCTCTTATTACAGAGGGTTGCATTAATTTTTCAATTCGAATATACTTCTCTGAGGGATCTTCAATCATCGATGCTATGAAGGCCAGCGCATCTGCATGTCGGTTGTTATCTCTGCTCACTTGCCTCCAAATTATATTTGGTATTTTCTTAGAATATTCTTTCACAAGTTGTAAATATCGGTTTATTATAGCATCGTTCGCTTGGTATCTGCCTTCTATTTTCCTGACCACCAGTTGCGAATCACTGGTTATACTCACTTCTTTTAGCTTCATCTAGATTGCCAGTCTTAAGGATTGTATGACTGCCTCGTATTCTGTCTCATTGTTAGTCGCTTTGTATTCTAGCTGAATGCATAACACCATTCTCACTCCTGCGGGCGAAGTAAATACAACTCCCATTCCTCCTCCTGCGCTATTGGATGATCCGTCTACAAATATTTCCCATATCCTTGGATGATTTTCTTTTAGTAAGTCTGTGGGATCGGGGCGACCTTCATCGATGTATAGCATCTCTTCTACTCCTTCATCTTCTTCGATGGGGACCTCTGCTAAAATTTCGGCGACAATGTGTGACTTCGTTGAAGTCTGCACTTCGTATTTTAATCCGAATTGGTCATTTCGTGTATTCCACCTTTCAACTCACCCAACTCTCTTCGTGTTCTTCAAAGTTGACTCTATTGGGATCCTGGTCAGGACTTTAATCCTGTGAGTTTGGAAGTATGTTCTCAACTTTTATGACGAGTATACTAATGCTAGTATAAGTTTTTCAATCTTTGGATAATTCTTTTCCGCTGCATTGAGAGTCTTGCTGACATAGAAGATTGACTTTTCGACTCCATTACCTGTCCGAAGTAGTACCGAGCTTATTGCATTTGGTGTAGTTGCGAGGCATATCAACAGTTCTTCTCCTGGTTCTGGTTTTTGAAGGATTAACAGGTTTATGAGGTGCTCCTTTATGTTTTGCAATGCTCGCTCACATTCTTGTGTCCATGCGAATTTGGTTCCCTTCTTCAAGGTATCAAAGAAAATTTTACACTTATCCGATGATCTGGAAATAAACCTTCCCAGTGCCGCCAGTTTCCCATTTAAATTTTGTACGTCTTTGACCGTTGCTGGTGATGGCATGTCTAATATAGCCTGAACCTTCGCTGGATCTACTTCGATTCCTTTTTCGGACACTATGTGCCCTAGAAACTTCGCTGATTCCACCCCAAAGATACACTTCGCATGATTTATTTTCATCTTGTATATTCTCATCTGCTCAAAGATTTATCTCAAATCTTCCACATGATTCCCCGATCCCTTGGTTTTTACCAACATGTCGTCGACGTATACTTCTAGTTTGGTATGCACCCACTTGGCGAAGATTTTTTCAACCATCCGCTGGTATGTTTCCCATGCATTCTTCAACCCAAAAGGCATCCTTGTATAGCAGAACAACCCCCTTGGGGCAAAGAAATCCGTGTGCTCTTGATCTTCCTCGGCTAGTGGTATTTGATTGTAACCTGAGTAGCCGTCCATCAGTGTCAATAGCGTATATCCCGAAGCTGACTCCACCATCTGGGGTATGTTGGGTAAGGGAAAGCTATCCTTTGGGGATGCAGTATTCAAATCGTTGAAATCTATACATATCCTTACCCATTTAGTCTTTTTCGGAACTATCACCATATTTGCAATCCAGGTCAGATACTTCGGTGGTCTTTCCCGAGTCCAGAATCTTCTGCAACTCTTGTTCTATCTGCTCATGGTAAGTTGTGGCTATTTTCCGAATACGTTGTCTTATTGGATTGATCGTCGGGTCTAGGTCCAACTTGTGGCAGGAAACTTTTGGATATATTCCCGGCATCTCGCTCATATTCCACGCGAAGATATCGAGGTATTCTTTCAGCATCTCTACCAATCTTTCTTCTTCATCTGCCTCCATTTTTGTCCCGATCTTTACCATTTTCGCTTCTCCTTCATCACCTAAATTTATTTCCTTTGTGGGTTCTACTGCAGTGAAGTTCATGACTGGATCCCCGAGTGGAGATGGTTCCCTTAGTTGCAGCACAGGTTTTTCTTTGTCCTCAGGAATCTTGCTCGGTATAGCCCATCCCTCTTTCGCTTTAACCATGTAAATAATGAGTTCTTCCTCTTTCTTGGCCTCCAACGCCCTTTTTCTCTGTTCCTTCTTTTTCTTCAACCTCCCCTCGTAATTGTGGACATCTTTCTCATTGCAATCCTTTGCGTCCTTTTGATCTCCCTTTATCTCGCCGATCCCACTTGGCATAGGGAACCGTATAGCTTGATGATAAGTGGATGCAACCCCCTTTATCCCGTGTATCCATGGTCGTCCAATCAAAGCATTGTAGGGAGATTCTACATCTACTACGCACATTGTTACTTCGGTCTCCAGTTCCCCTGCGAAGATCTTTATAATTAACTCGCCCCTTGGCTTCGATGCAACTCCATTGAACCCATAAATATTGTATGTTGACGGTACCAAGTCTGAATCCTGGTAACCCATTGTTTTAAATGCATGATAGAATAAGATATCCACTGAAATCCCCGTGTCCACTAAGATCATGTCTATTGCCCATATCTTCCTTCTTTTCATGGAATCATTCTCCCACTTCGTATATTCTCCTAAGTTTAAGGTTATCACTAAGGGATCTGTGTGCGAAACTCCTCCGTCCGGGGCATCTTCCGCCGAGAAAGTAATTGCTCTTTTTTGCCACTCCTCCAAAGGCTCCTTCTTCGCAATGCTGAATATTTCATTCCCTTCGAAGTCTCTTTTGTATACTCTCTTAAGGACATTATCATGAGATTCTCGAATTCTCTTGGCGGAGTGGATTATAGAATTACAATTCAACCTTTGAACTCCCCTATCTATTTAGATCCTGTATACGGGTGCATGAGTCTGATCATTTTTTCGTGGTGATGGCGGTGGTAATGGTCTGGTGTCTGCCAAAAAATGCTTGAGCTTCCCCTTTTCAAGCAAGCGAAGTATCATTCTTCGGATGTTCCTGTAATCATTCGTACGATGCCCGTGAAATCGATGATATTTGCAGAAATCCCCGCTCCTTGATCTTGACAAAGGTTCCACCCCAAAGTTAGGTGGTGGAGGAATTTATTCTGTTAAAACAATGGCCTCCCATATCTTTTCTACAGTGGTGTTAATTTCCGGCAGGGTTACATCTTCAAAAGGTGGTCTCCTTTCCCCATACCGCTGGTTTTGGTTGTATCTCTTCTGATTACGCGAGTTATCACCTCGTGAGTCATAATTTCTTGGTCTCGAATCATCATACCTCGGATGCTGATCTATCCATTCTTGATCCCCGCTAGATACTGCTACCAACTTCGCCGGTATTGTGTTAAGTGGCTCAGCTTCTACATATGGCATGCTATCGTGCACTGTATTCGCTATCCTTGGTAGGAGTCGTGAATTCCCCTCTTTTGGTTGTATTGGTATTACTTCACTGAACTCCCTTTGTGTTTCCTCTAGCGCTACATATTCCTCCTGATACTCCCTGAGCTCATTCATTGTTATCTTGTTCCAGATTATGTATATTTGTGTGTGCAAAAGATCCGTCGGAATCAGAGCATTCACGAATGCCAAGATAAAATTTCTCTCATCTACTCTTCCTGCTAGCTCACTGCATATCATTCTCCATATCGTTATCAAACTTCGCAAGCTCTCTCCCGACTTTCTACTTAAGTTGAACAAAGTCTCTATTCCCGGCTTTAATGCATTGTTGCTTATATACGTCATTAGGAATACTCTTTGCAAGTCCTTGAATGATGATATCGACCCTTCAGCTAGCCCGTCGAACCACTTTAATGCTTCCCCTGTTAAACTCGCTGGAAAATATTTGCACAACACGGCTTCGTACCTCGCCCACTGCATAAGGGAAAGAGTGTATTGCTTCAGATGTTGAACTGCGCTTCCCGTCCCATCAAACATACTTCCGAAAGTTGGTAACGATCATCTTCCTGGAATTATTGCTTTCAATAACTCGTTTGAGAATGGGGATTTTCCTGCCTCCACGATCGCCTCAGCCAGCTGTACTCGTCCTCTTTGTGAGCTGTGAAGTAATGACTTCATTTCTTGCACTTCGTCCATGAGTGTTCGGTTGATCTCGTCCCTTCCGTCATCTCTCTTGTCTCTTCTCCTTCTTTCTCGCCTGTCATCTTCTTTTCTCCTCTTTCTCTCTTCTTCTCGCCTCATCTCTTCTTCTTCATATATCTGCGACTCTTCATCTCGCAATCTCTGCTCTTCACGGTATCTTTCTTCTTCCAGTATTTTTTCCTCTTCACGAAGTCTTTGTTCCTCACGAAGTTTCTCCTCCTCGAGTGCTCTCTCTTCTTCGAAACACCGCCTTTGATCCTCCCACCTGGTTTCTTCAAGGGCTCTCCTCAGCCTCCGTTCTTCGCTGCTTTCTCTTCTGCGTCTCTTCCTTCGTTCTCCTCTTTCTTCTCCTTGTTCATTCTCCGGCGGCTCTCCTTGGCGTAAATCTCTGTTTGCTCTTGTGTCTTCACCTTGTGTTCCGCGGATGGT
Organism: Papaver bracteatum; assembly: GCA_023529315.1. Classification (NCBI taxonomy): domain Eukaryota; kingdom Viridiplantae; phylum Streptophyta; class Magnoliopsida; order Ranunculales; family Papaveraceae; genus Papaver; species Papaver bracteatum. The sequence goes on from JAJJWX010003050.1 coordinate 398,143, forward strand.
TATTTCTTCGTTAAGCTGGTTGTTTTGCTGCACCAAGATGGCGTTCTGTCTCATGAGCGCCGTTCTTTGCTCCGCTAGAGTTCTCTCCATTTCCCTTTCGAGTCGTAATATCTCTCGGATTTGTTCTACTGTCATGTTTGCTTCGTCAACACCTCCTTATCCTCCTCCTCAAGTCGGCTCCTCCTCCATCTCCGTCTCCGTGTTGGCGGTATGAATCGATCCTTCGCGATAACGGTCGTCATCTTCCTGTTGATCTTCACCAGGCCTTCCTCTCGCGTTCGATGTCTCTCCTCTTTCCATTCTACCTCCTCTCTTCCCTGATAAACGTTCACTTCTCCTTAATGCAATGATGTGTTGTGCCCGATTTGGAGTTCTTGCCATCAGCAGCTTCTCCGGGATTTACCTTTGTTCACCGATCTACCAGCCGTGTCTCTTGACCTGACCTAACTCGTCTACCTCCGGGATGATTAATCTCAGATTTACCCCTTTTATGGGAATTTCACCTCGATCTATACTACCAGCTTTTAGTTTTACGGAAATAACTCACTTAAACGATTTCTTGAAGAATCTCTGAAGGTGATTATAACTTTCTTAAACTATCCCAAGTGAGAGTAAACTCTCAACATGAGATCCCTGTTTCTGGAGGGTATAACTGTGGTATCCGAATTAGTAAGAGGGTGTAACTGTGGATTTTCCGCTCACTTTCTTAATCTCTGAAGGTGATTATAACTTTCATTTCGTCTAAGTGATCTACGTAGAAGTACACAGTAAAAATTTCTTTTTATTTAAAAACAAATAAAGAGAGTGTTTGATATCCTGTTTCACAAAAGAGAAGGTCACATCGGCACGTGGTAGCTGATTCCGCCAGTTATTAAACTACTGCGACTTTCCAGTAAAACCGTTGAGACCCCCAACTTCCCCTCTCTCTATCACTCACTTATTCCCAGCTGTTGCTAGCTGTCGTAAAATCTTCCCCCATGTGACCCTCTTTCTCCCCCTCTCCAAAACCTCCAGACCTAAAAACTCAACAAAGAAAAACAAACACACAAACACTAACCAAATTCTAGCCTTCTAGAGAGAGAGGGAGAGATATCCAATTCCAAACAAAGAGATAGGCACTGAAAGAGAAATATAGAAAAAACATAATCAACAGCAACAACAAACAATAACAAGTTTCTAAGTTATGAGAAGTGGAGATAAAGAGATTCATCTGTTTGTTGGTTGGTTATTTGTTTGTTAAGATTCATTGATATAATTTATTTCCTCTGTTTTTTTTAGCCTATCAACTTCTAATCTCTCATTTCTCAAACAATACTCTTCTTCTCTCTCTAAAACATTAAATTCTGTTTTAGGGAGAGATAGACAATGGCTCAATTACCACCAAAAGTTCCAAACATGACACAAAATTGGCCGAATTTTCATCATCAAAAAATGCCATCATTGGGTAATTTGATGCCAACAGCAGCAGCAAATCCTAGTACTCAACAACAGCAGCAACAATCACCGTCATGGGTAGATGAGTTTCTTGATTTTTCATCAACAAAAAGAAATGCACATAGAAGATCTGCAAGTGATTCAATAACATTTCTTGAAGCACCATTTGTGGAAGAATGTAGGGCTAATTCAGCTGGTTTAAGGCCTGGTAATAATGAGTTTGATAGATTGGATGATGAACAACTTATGTCTATGTTTTCGGATGATATTTCAACTACTATACCTCAAAATTTATCTTCATCAAACCCATCTACACCTTCTGATCATAATAGTATTAATGACGATAAACCTACACCGTCTGATCAACAACAACAACTTAAGAACGAATCAGGAGAAGTACAGAGTTCATGTCAATCAGACCAAGTTACTCCAGCTAATTCCAATGGTGATTCAATTATCGATCCTAAGAGGGTTAAGAGGTATAATCTGAATTACTGACTGAATTACGTTGTCCGACAGCAATTTACATATGTACGTACGGGTGTTGTTCATTAACCAAATAACTGTGTTTACTTCTTTAGAATTTTGGCGAACCGACAATCGGCACAACGATCACGAGTGAGGAAACTACAATACATATCCGAGCTCGAAAGAAGCGTAACATCGTTGCAGGTATATACAATTATGAGAAATGCCTTTTGATAGGGCAATTATGCGAAATTCTACTCTAATTTCATCTAAGTAATGGTTGATTATGATTATATTTTGCTAGTTTCTAACATCTTTTAACGTGTTGTGTAGACGGAAGTATCAGCATTGTCACCCCGAGTTGCATTTCTGGACCATCAACGCCTTGTTCTAAATGTTGATAACAGTGCTCTTAAGCAAAGAATTGCGGCTCTAGCACAGGATAAGATTTTCAAAGACGGTAAGTTACACAACATTAATAATTCTCTTCAATTTATATGCATTTAATTTTCTTCCTTATCAAAGTGAACTTGAATTACCAGTTACATATACAGTTGCATAACTTGCTCATGAAAATGTATTTTTGATAAGCTCAAATTCCTCAAAATTTTCATAAACTTGTCTCCAACTTTATAATTAGGAGTTATATGTTCCTACGATTTTGTGACATAAAAAATCAGCAAGGAACAATTCTATGTGATGAGAATGTAGATTCAATTCTTTTATTTTTAATTCAGTATCAAAACGAGATTTTTCATCGAATCGATTTTCCATGAAAAATCGCGGGTTGCAAATCTCTCTAATTCATTGTTTAATGCATCATAGGTGGAAAAGGCTTTTTTCTCACTAGAGACCCACATGCCCATGTTACATATGTTCATACTCTTTGCATTCCTTCTCTCACTCCAATAATTCAAGAACTTATAATTCTAAAGTTTTCATTTTTTTTTTCTTTTTCTTAGAGTTGAACACTATCTCAAGGATATGAAGTTTTTTTTTTTTTTTTGATAGAAATCTCAAGGATATGAAGTTAAACATTTGTTTTGCTTGGTGTATAACAAAATGCAGCTCATCAAGAAGCATTGAAGAAGGAAATAGAGAGATTAAGACAAGTTTATCACCAACAGAATCTAAAGAAAATGAACAACAACAACAATTCATCATCTGACAATCAAAACGGTACTGATCAAGAGGAGCAGCAACCAATCAACTGATCATGATCTAGTGGTGGTGGTGGTGGTAAGACGGAAGAGGGGAATTGGGGTTACGCTGAAATGCACATTCACGTGATGTGCTTCTCTTCTTTCATTTGTCAAAAGTGGGGCTCATCTATCTCTGACAAGCTTACGATGTAGGAATATGACACGTGAACTAATGATTTATTTATTTTTATTTTTAGAGATTTGGGTTATTATTATGAGTTAAAATTGTTTTAATTCTATTAATGTTTTAGGAATTGGGTGTTAATGGGGTGGGAAGCAGAATGCTGGTGGTGATTTTTTAATTTTATTTGGTAAATTTATGAAGAACAATTCCTTCTTCATTTTAATTTTTGGTGGGGGATGGGTTTTAGTGTTCCGCTTTTTAAAGGTTAGGGTATGATGGGGGTGGGAAGGGTAGTGTGCTTTCATGTCTTGATTGTTTGTACCCTTATTTATTTTTAGTGCTTTCTTTCTTTCACTTGGATGTAAATTGTAATAATGTTTACATGCCACTGTTATTGTTTTTATTTTTTTAGAATGAAGAATGAAGAAAAACAAAAACAAAAAATATTGTAGAAATGAAAATTTATATGTTGATGATGGAAGATGAGTTTAGCTAATTAAATTTCCACCTTTCTGATAATTAAAAGAAGGTTCGATGCATTACAGTTCACAAACAGGCAACGCTGTATGCATCATAATGAAAAGAACATATTGTGTTCATTATGATTCTACGGAGATCCTCCATCGTTGGACGGAGACAAGAGAGTGGAGAGCACAACGCGGAAGCAATTAATCGACGACATTGATAATCAGTTTGGTGTACCAATTTTCATGGCTCAAAGCTTATTTATAGTTTCACAAACTTGACGACTACTCAAAACACTTTCCTAACGTAAGATAATTTCTAAATAAATAACTCTTCTAGAACCAAACAACTTGTTTCTCAAGATAACTCGAATTCCAAATATAGTCTTGGTTTATTATTTCCAACATCCATCTTGTAATTTTGATTTTTACTTAAATAGAGTCATACAAAACTTTAGTTGGTAGCCTAGCAACAAGCTGAGCACCAACCCCCTTCTGAATAGCTACACCTAGCCTATAAAAAAGAAATTTCCCAACACCTCTACTGACATCGTTACTGACAATACAATTCTTCAATCTCTTAAAAAAACATAAAGTATCATCACTGAGTTCACCCAGAGTGGTAAAAGTTAGGACACCTAAACCATAACCATGTGAAGTACATTGATCCAAATACTTGTAATTAATTTTTTTTCAATTTTTTTCTTTTTTTTTTTGCTCCTATTTTTCTTACGAAGAGTTCAATCTTGGTGTCTCTTTTCCTTATGATCAATCCCAACCCAGTCCCCAACACACAGTAGCGCAGATTGAGATGCAAAAAAAAAAAAAAACCACATTAGCAAAACTTAACTAACTTTTAAAGAGTGTTTGAGGGAGGCTACGGGCAAAACGGATCTTCTGCATTGGGATCAAAAGGGCGAACACAAGACACAATTAGGCAACATTTATGCTTCAGAAAAAACTAGGCAGCATTGGCAATTTTTTTGCTCTCAGGGTTGATCCGACTTTGGGATTTCCCTTTAGGATAGCAACAGCTTGAACCAGTATGTCAAGTAATTTGGGTCTAATTGCCAGATTGCAACAGCATTTAGTAGGGACTCAAGGTCGCACAATTTCACAAGTGGGAGACAATACTTTGCTCTTCATTTATTAAAGTGCATGTTCAAATCTTAAAGAAAGAGTAGGGCACAATATCTCTCATGCATTCAGACATTTAAGGTGTTTCATTCATGGAAGTTAACATTCATCAATAGTGTTTCCACCAGAGATCAGTTTTTCCCCTGGTTTTTATGAAAGACTGAAAGTCTTAGATTTAAAAAACTGGACTAAATCTAAAATTAAAATAAATATAAAATTTCTTTATTATATTTATTGTATGACACCCCACATTTAATTAAGAAGATATTTCCTCATGATCATTATGATGTAAAATACACTACAAAACTTACTAAACATCATTCAATAGTGTTTCCACTTCGAGCATTTGAGTTTTTTATTTTTATCCTTCAAACTTCCCTCCATATATTCCTATATTATTTGAAGATTTTTTTCCCCTTCTGAAACTAATAATTTTTTGTTGATATAAGTATTGGTTAGAAGATGAGTCATAATTCATTTATGATCTCTTGGAGTGCACCTTTGATCCGTGTAAGCTAATGATCGAGTCTATGGACATAGGTACTCTCGTGTCTGGATGTATCGTTGCAACCTCCAATTTTCAAAGGAACATAGCAAAGAAAAGATGAGCACAGACAAGTCTGGATCTAATCATCTGATATGAAGAAAACAAAAGAAATCGCAACCGAGTTCCAATTTGTGGCACAACTGATTACCGATTCCTTCGCGGCCTTCACAAATCACGACATCTTCTTCTGTTGCTACAAAAAAAGATTTTCCCATTTCAAAACGAAAGAAAGCCTAGGTCTAGGTTTGGGAAGGACGAAACAGCGAAAAACCAGCGGTCATAACAAAAAGAGACTCACGAGCAAAAATTATTATTTGGTTAGGGATTAAGATGCTAATAAAACTGAATGCAAGGATTTAAAAGATAATAAAAATAATAAAGAAAATATAATAATTAGGAAATATATATTTTTTCTAATATTTAGAGTCTCGAGATGTCCACGATATAAGATCCAAGGGTTAAAAGATGCACCCTTATATAAGCTGTCACGAGGGTGACCTCGTCACAGCACCGCTCTTAGAAGATATTGCCTCATATTGTGTAAAATTCACTACAAAATTTACTAAATGCTTGATTACAATTGAATTTGATTTATAAGACACTAGCCCTTAACCCGTGCCGTAACGGCACGGGCTATGAAGTTGGTTCATTTTAATTATATCGTATTATTCGTGTCCCGAATACTTATCACCTCCTTATGATTTAATATGTGTTTGTCATAAAAATAGTTGGGATTTTCCTATCTTTTTTTCTTTGTTTTTTCCTTTAATATTTTACCGCCGGAGATTTGCTCAAACGAAAGAAATATAATGTTAACTTCCAGACACTTTTTTATTTAGGTTCATTGCTTATAATGAGATGATGCTCTACATGAACATGGAAGTTTAAATATTTTTTGGAAATATCTCGTCAACAACGCTCATCTCAGTGAAATCAACTAATCAATATCGTCCATAAAAGTCTCCACATGCTCCTATTTCGCTCCAGCTGACTCATCTATCATGGTCATGTTGTCGATCCTCCAAATAGGCAAAGAATAGTATATTTTTTTTATGAAGCTTCCGTAGTCAAAAAGACCACATATGGAGGTTCCGTCGCCGGATAAGTTGATGATGAAGATTCCGATGTAGATTCTGTCGTCGAAAACAACCAATATGAAGGTTTCGTCGTTGGAGAGCATGGATAACATCACTATTGATCTTAAATATCAATCCAGTAACCAAGAATCGCCATTAAAGCGAAGATAAACCTCAAAAGAGTAGATAAAACCACCAAAATGATGTAGATAAGTAAAAAACATAATAAAAACCAAACTAATCTACTAACTAACATATGTAGATGATGTCGATCCACCATTTTAGTTAGCCATATTATGTTTTTGACTAACTTTAAACTTGATGTCATCTTCTACTGTGAACATTATGTGATTTCAGAATCGAAATAGTTATACCTCTTTCTTTCGTATTAAGTAATCCGTTGTATATCCCAACAATTCTTCTACAACAATTCCTTTCTTTTGTCGTTTCCGGACCATCAGTAGCCATCATTTTCAAACGCAATCTGTCTAATTTTTATTGATGTTATGTATTTGCAATGTTCATTTTTCTTAAATAAATAGATTGTGGAAAAACTAAAAAAAAAGAACATAAGTATTACATCGGGTCTAAGTTACTATATCCAAAATACTCCGGACACTGATTTTGGTGCCTTGTTTCCTCAAATTCCTCGTTGCATTCTAGACAGTACATGCAACACCAATCATTTGCGAAGTGCGCAAGTGTGGTTAATGTATCCCTTGCCTGTAATAATAATAACAACACGTCAATTTTTTTCAAGGCATCCAGTTGTAAATGGTATGAATCTAATAGATTTGAATTATACCTCAATCTTAGATATCACCTTCTTCTCACATAACATAGCAATTGAGGAAGGACAAATCTTGACCACTCTTTACATAGGCAGATTTAGCCAAACTATGTTTTGCAATTGTCTTACGTGAAAATTATTATTAATCCATATTTTAGTCAGTTCCTATCGAAGCCGAAATAATTAGTCCTATAGAAAGTTCATCTTAAATTTTTGACCTTATCTCTTGACAAAATTATTGAAGTATTCTCAGTCATGTTCTGCTTTGTGTGATCTACCCATTTGTGTCTACTCTACCTTCTAACCCAGTGAATGAAACATATACATATTGATCTGTAATTTGATATTGTTGATTTGTCATCAAGAGAACATTACATCTTTCACAATACAATGAAATATTTCTGATATTGTTGATTTGTTTTTACCCATCTGTAATATTTCTGGTATCATCCTCGAAATATTTGGTTTTTGTCCTTATCAATCGTGCTAAAAACAACCAATTACATCTTTCACAATACAATGTTGCATGTTTTGTGAAGATTATTTTTTTTACTTGGTCAATAAAACTCACTAAAAAGAAAAAACTATTATTGTACACTACTATTACCAACTCCCACCACTATAAAACCCATCCACTGCCACTATTTCTTTCACCAATAGTAATGTTACCGCCTCCACCATTCACAAACACCCGCCACCGCTTATACTAACCCTACTTCCACTACATAGTTTTTAGTAAAATTATTTATTAATAAAATTATGTATTAATGTTAGATTATTAAAGGGACATTTATAATAGAAATTTAATTAATCATTCTGAAAAATCAATGAGACACTAATTAATAAAACGTTTAAAAATGGTTAAGTTGAACAAACCCCAGCGGTAAATTTATCTTTGCCAAGAACAAATCATGACCACTTTTTACATAAACAAATCGTTAATAAATAATTTCATATGTTCTGATCTTGATTCGTGTCGTTTGTTTAGTTATTACATAACATGGAAATTGATTGCACCATTTTTTTTAAATGGACATGTGTTTTATCGAGTTTATTTTAACATTAGAATGATCAACTACGTTTTATACTTTATAATATAACGTTACACTTTTTGTGGCGTTACGAAATTAGCATAATATGTTTTTGTTCACCAATACCTGCCACCACCATAAAGCCATATGAATCCACTTTTTTTATCCACCACCACCTAGTGGCGGAGCCAAGGGTTGACTAACCTGGCTCTGACCCCTTAAATTTTTAATAACTACATAATTTTTTTAGTTTATTTTATAAATAGTACTTTGTCCATATATATTTATGGTTTAGTCTACCAAAGTTTACATGTTTCTTTAAAAAAAAAATAGGCCTCCTCAATGTCAATTTTTGACTCCACCACTGCCACCATTACTGCCGCCCTTCCCATTTATGTTGTTGGACGCAATTCTAATTTTCAATCACAAATGTCATTATGAGGTTTAGATTGATCAAAATTTTGTCAGTTGATTAGTTTCATTAATTTTTTCTGTGTATATTATTTTTTTGTATTGCAATCAATTTTATTTTAACATTAAAAAAATCATGATTTATACAATATAGTACCAAAGATAACAGGGGTACCATTTGGGTGATCCAACTACGATCATTAAAATATTGTCTTGTATGATATCATCCCTGAAATATATGGTACATTCCTTTATCAAAAGTGTTAAAAACAACCAACCACATCTTCCACACTACGATGTTATCGATGTTGTAACGACAACATAAAATTAATATTGTCCATCACTACTCACCAGCATTCACCGTCACTACTTCTTCCACCACAAACCAAGGGCGGAGCCAGGATTTTGAGGAAAGACGGAGAAAAAATTCCTGGCAAGCTTGATACATGTGAAAAATGGACTTTGTATCCCATTTTACGATAAAAGAACAAAAATATAATTGTGCTTGGCTCCGCCCTTAACCACCACTAATCTTTCGGCCTCTACCTCTTCTACTACTCATTTTCGCAGAAAATGTCTATTGATATTATTTATCAAAATTAATTATTAATAAAAATAAATATTATAATTAATTAAGAAAACATTTATAATTAAAAAATGATTAGTCATTTATTATGAGCAATTAGTGAAACACTAATTAATAAAACACTTTATAATGAATAGATTATTTATTATGTGCAATTAGTGAAACACTAATTAATAGACCAATTATGGTATTTAAGTTGCACAAACCATCATTGTTGATTTATCTTTTCTATCAATTCCAACCAAGGTGGAACAATAGTTAGAGGTACTCATATGACATAATAGGTCATGAGTTCGAACCTCCACCACAGCCTTTGATTTATCTTGACCACCACTAATAAAGGCAAATTTAGCCTAGCTTTGTTTTGTATTCTTGATTTGTAATTATACAACAACAATAATAAACTCTTGGAATGCTTAAGATTCAATTTAGACCACCGTATATATATATATATATACACATTATATAAGTAGTTGGCTGCTAAACCCAACCGAAAACATTAATAAGAGCATAAAGCAAGAAAAGAGAAAAGAAATAAAGGAAAATCGCTACAATGCTAGTCCATAAGCGCAAAGTCTTGCAACGTAAACCAATAAAACCCATTGAGATAGATATAGTCACAACAACAAACACTTCTGCCGCAAAATCCCATGCTAAGCCTTGAGCATAAACCATCACTAGAGTGATGGATATGCCAACGATGTTATTCATGAAAACTGCAGTATAAATCTGCATGTATACACATACAGATGAGAAATGTTACAGAGAGTGCATAAGCTTAGCTAGCTACTACGATCAACTGAGATCCTTCATTTACATAAAATCTACACATTATCGCATTTAAAGTTTTTGGACGCTACGGTCACTGAGCTATAGCCTCTTTCTACAAAGACCTTAAACTTTTTTTTTTTTTTTGAAATTATATGTGGCATGCTGTGGGGATTTTGTAACACATCCCTCTCTGTTCTATTGGGGTGTTGTAAAGCGCTTACTTCGCGTAAGCTTTCTTAATATATTACTTACGTTTGCTGAGGAAAAAAAAAATATATGTGGCATGTAAACATCTGCATTGTTCTAATATCGGGCTACCGCTGAAAAGCATAATTGTAACAAGATAAATTATTTACCTCGGATAAAGTTAGAGATGCAGAGTGTTGTTTCTTATGACGAGCAGATTTAATGGCTGACATTGCTTCTCTGTAGTTCACTGCAATAGGTAATACAACAAACGAAAAGATAAACGGGTCGATATTTGCTGCATTTGAGAAATTCTGGATAGATTCGATGAGAGGATCTGCAGACAGTACTAGGACTCCTATACCAAGTACTAACAGTGAGACAGCTTTAATAAATGTCCAGACCACGTTCTCGAACACATGTATGTCCTTATGCGTGACTATATGTGTTGTAAGACTCGGTTCATTCACCAGCAAATGTTGCTCTTCCTCTGTAGTTGCATCATGGACCTGCACCAATTTCAAAATCAATCATTGCAGAAACTTTTATTAGCTATTATGTTTAATGCTACAGTAATGCAAATGTTAACATATGCATCAAAGCATGGGTTAAGCAATCATGTTTGCACATTGTAGGTGCATAGATATTTATACTTATAACTGCAAATGCCACTTAACTACAAAGAGTTGCAACTTGCAACCAACATTTGCAGTTATGAATATAAATATCTACGAAGAGTTTGAGAATTTTGGTCTAAACATGGTGAAATTTTGAGGAAACATGTGCTTATAATTTACCTGAGAATTGGTTGAATTGGGGCTACGTTGGCAGCGACGCTTACGATCTCGCTTATACGCAGACTGTTTAGTTTTCAATAGCCAAGATGAGATACCTTTTACGAATGCATCTTCATCAATATGAACATCAGCATAGCTATCAAATTCTTCCATCACATTGTCTAAGAAATCATCTTTTTTCAACCCTACTTCTTCAAATTGAACTCCTATAATAAGTCCTCTTATCTCTTGAGGAGTAACGAACCCGTCTTTGTTCCGATCAATCTTATGAAACAACCTAAAGTTATGTGCATGAAATACAACACATAATCATAAACTTGCAAGATAAGAAATTTTTGTCAATGATAATGACCCATTTGAAGATAAAGTAGCAAAGCTTGGAGAAATACTACTAACTCTTTTATAATGGGAGTTTTGGGAACACCATCTTCGCTGAGGAGCTTTCCAAGTGCAACTTTTCCCAACACTTTACTCATAACATATTCTAGTCTTCTATTTTGGATCCATGGTGAAAAAACCTAAACAAAATTATGTGAAAAATCACCTTTAGTTTTCGTATTAAGAGTTCACCATAAATTATAAGTTCCCGTAGTGACGTACCTGATAAAAGATAAACGCAACTAGAAAACTGACGGAAAAAACCAGAGCAATTAGAACCGGATAGTGTCCCAATGGTGCACCCCATAACTGTGGTAGGGCAACCACAAATGGGATCAAAGAAAACATCATGATCGCGGCAGTATAATTAGTTTCGATATCAATAGTAACACCATATCCTGCGGGGAAATTTAGAAACATCATTTCGTTATTAATCATCACGAATTTTCTTAAACATCATATACCAATAACTACTAAACATATATAGATTAAAGAGAGTAATATAAAGAAATAATTACCTGTTAATGATAATGGTTTAGTCGTAGATGCTAATGCTGGTGCTGAGAGTAGTGGATGATCAGTTGAAGATGTAGGAGTTAAAGGCGGAGGAGATGACAGATCATAACAACCACAAGCAATGCAAGTACCCCATAATATTGTAAGAAGCATTATTGTTGATCCAGATAGTAACCATATTCCAAACTTCACTTGATCTTGTGCTACTTCTTTAGTTCCATATAATCCAGTTGCTGTAGTTTACACACAAGTGTACCAAAGTTTATGCATAACAATTTGACAAACAATCAGTCTATTTTTGTTTGTAATTATAAAATCTAGAAAATAACTTAATCACCCAGCCACAGGCCCACAGTTGATTATAACGGTTGAAATGAATGAACATTATTTTAGGGACCACCCTTTTTTTGGGATCATTGATTTTAAGGCACCCTAACCTAAATTGTTAAGGCTGTCCTAAAAATCATGAGATTACTAATTTGCCCTTAACAATTTAATTAACCCTAACCTAATAATTGAAATTAACCCTAACCTAATAATTGTAATTAACTTAATCTAATATAAAAACAAAAGCATCTAACCTAGCCGCCACCTCCGATTATCACCACCGCCCACCACCACCTCCGATTATTGAGTGTCTAAAGTGATAGAAGAAGATGAAGATGAAGAAAAAAATTATTTTGAGATGGGTGAATATGGAGAAAAAACATCATCTGGGTGCTAAGGTATGCTTGTAACTTAGTGAATGTTGCTATGAACGGCCTAAAATATCTTGAAAATCAAAATTGTAACAAAAAAATTTCAACCATGTCAACAAAGTTCGGTTATATTATATGAAGAACATGTAACCGAACTTTCGCAAATACGATTCGGTTAATAAATCCAAAATCACGAAACAAACCGAACCGAGCTTTAATGGAGTTTTTGTTTGTTCGGCTAATTTGATGAAAAATCAAATGTAACCGAACTACTATGCTTGAATTTACAGAGTTTTGTTCGGTTGATCGACTAGACCACGTTGTAACCGAACTTTAAACAACGAGTTCGGTAAGTTCGCGAGAATTTTGTTTTTGGCGATTAAACCGAACTCAACATTTGGCTATATAGAGAAGAGTTCGGTTTTGAAATTATTTTTTCCGAGTTAACCGAACTCATTTACCTATGTTCGGTTGGTTCACAAACTTCAACGCAATCAAGTTCCCAACCGAGGCTGAGGTTAAAAGTAACCTAGTGTTAGAAGTTCGGTTGGTTCGCAAACTTCAACATATTTTGCGAATCAACCGAATCGAGCTTGTATATGCATATATGCAATTAGGCAAACGTTCGGTTAAAGTAAAAACTTAACAATTTTGCGATCCAACCGAATCGCACTTGCAAATGCATAAATGGAATTAACCCATAGTTCGGTTAAAAGTATTTTTTGCGAATGAATGAACTGAGAGTTCGGTTCAGAAAAAATTAATCCTTGATAACCGAACTCTTAGTTCGGCTAAGAATTTTTTTTGTGATGTAACCGAACATGTCTCTGGAGAAAAAAACCTCCATTAAACCTCTCTGCAACTTTTTTCCATTTTCAACTCATTTTGATACTTCTCATTTTTTTCAACCAAAAACGAATGACAAGCAATGAGTTTGTGAGAATATCTTTGTTAATGATTTAAATGAAGCTACATATATATATAGGTAGTGGCGGTGGTAATCGGAGGTGGTGGTGGTAATAGATGGTTGGTGGTGGTGATAATCGGCGGTGGTGGTGGTGGTGGTAATCGGCGGTAGTGGTGGTGGTAATCGGAGGTGGTGGTAATCTGCGGTGGTGGGTTAATGTTATTTTTTTCTTAATCATTTCAATAATGATTTCACTAATCAAAACCAAAAAATAATTAAAAGGGTAGTTTAGGTATTACAAAAAAAATAGGATAAGGGCACCCATACTCAAAATGGGACCATGGTCCCCTCAAAAAAACCATGGTCCCCAAAATAACGTTCAAATGAATTTACCCATTTCCGTAGACAGGTTAGTGCCTAATATTTGAACCGTATTTTGGGGACCATTGTTTATTTGGGGATCATTGTTTTTTTTAGGGTAGGACACCCCTTATAAATGTAGTCACCCCTTATGAATGTATTTTAATTAATACCTAAACTACCCTTTTAATTATTTTTGGGTTATGATTAGTGAAATCATTAGTGAAATGATTAAGTAAAAAATAACATTAATCCACCACCGCCGATTACCACCACCACCACCTCCGATTATCACCAACACCAACCACCGATTACCACCTCCTCCCACCACCACCGCCCACCACCACCACCGATTACCACCACCACCATCAACCACCGATTACCACCACCACCTCCGATTACCACCACCACCACCAACCACCACCACATATATATATATATATATATATATATATATATATATATATAGCTTAATTTAAATCATTAACAAAGATATTCTCACAAACTCATTGCTTGTCATTCGTTTTTGGTTGAAAAAATGAGAAGTAATCATCAAAATTAGTTGAAAATGGAAGTTGCAGAGAGGTTTAATGGAGGTTTTCTTTTTCTTCAGAGACAAGTTCGGTTACGTCGCAAAAAAAACTCAACCGAACTCAGAGTTCGGTTATCACGAATTATTTTTTCTAAACCAAACTCAGAGTTCGGTTCATTCGCAAAAAATACTTTTAACCGAACTATGGGCTAATTCCATATATGCATTTGCAAGTGCAGTTCGGTTGGATCGCAAAATTTGTCAAGTTTTTACTTTAACCGAACGTTTGCCTAATTACATATATTCATATATAAGCTCAGTTCGGTTGATTCGCAAAATATGTTGAAGTTTTCGAACCAACCGAACTCCTAACACTAGGTTACTTTTAACCTGCAGTTCGGTTGGGAAATTGGTTGCGTTGAAGTTTGCGAACCAACCGAACATACCTCTGTAAATGAGTTCGGTTAACTATTAAAAATAATTTCAAAACCGAACTCTTCTTTATATAGCCAAATGTTGAGCTCGGTTTAATCGCAAAAAATAAAATTCTGCGAACTTACCGAACTCTGTTGTTTAAAGTTCGGTTACAACGTGGTCTAGTCGACTGAACCGAACAAAACTCTGTAAACTCAAGCATAGTAGTTCGGTTACATTTGATTTTTTATCAGCTAGTCGAACAAACAAATTCTCCCTTAAAGATTTGGTTCGGTTGCCTGTGATTTTGGATTTTTTAACCGAACTGCATTTGCAGAAAGTTCGGTTACATGTTCTTCATATAATAAAACCGAACTTTGTTAACCTTGTTGAAATTTTTTTGTTACAATTTTGATTTTCAAGATATTTTAGGTCGTTTATAGCAACATTCACTAAGTTACAAGCATACTTCAGTACCCAGAGGATGTTTTTTCTCCATATTCACCCATCTCAAAATATATTTTTTCTCCATCTTCTTCTTCTTATATCACTTTAGTCACTCAATAATCGGAAGTGGTGGTGATAATCGGAGGAGGTGGCGGTGGTAATCGGAGGTGGTGATGGTAATCGGTGGTTGATGGTGGTGATAATCTTCGGTGGTGGTGGTGGTAATCTTCGGTGGTGGTGGTGGTAATCGGAGGAGGTGGTGGTGGTGATAATCGGAAGAGGAGGTAGTGGTGGTAATCGGTGGTTGGTGGTGGTGATAATCGACGGTGGTGGTAATCGGCGGCGGTGGGTTAATGTTAATTAGTGTTATTATTAAATAGGGTAAAGGGCAAATTAGTAAATTCATGACTTTAGGACACCCCTTATCATTGTAGGATAGGGTGACCTTAAAAATCAATGGTCCCCACAAAAATACATAGGTCCCAAAATATGGTTCTAATATTTACTCTTCTACTTCAACTTGGGCTCAATTCATTAAATTTAAGTATCAAAAAGAGAAACAGTGAATGTTCTATTTATCGTCAAACTTGATGACTTCACTGATAGGATGATGCATGCTAGACATGCTACTGCGTAGAATGCACAAAAAATCATATTTCCCACGGCAGAAATTTACCTACTACATTTTTTTTCGTCAAAAGACTCAAAACACAAATACCTACTACTTGTGGCAGCTATGACTTGGAAGGAATGATTGACTCGGGTTCTAATCATCTGATCATATCAGCAGCCACAATACATCATATAAAAATGTGAATTAAAAAGGACTTAACATAGAATTTTCTGGGCAGGACTCTTGGCGGATGTCAGGTCGCTTGTTTTGTACTGTATTCATTTTTTGTAACTCGAGATTTATCGAACTCATATAATGAATTAAAGGTCTTAGATGTATAAGCCAGGTCAAACATCAGCATTGTTTCCTAATTCATTTAATACAAGTCTTTTTCCTACTAAAAAGAAAAGACATGGGACGTGATAGACAACAACGAGAAGATTCGTGTCCAAATAGGGCCAACCGAACAAAAGATAAATATGCCAAATTGAAAAAATAAAAATATCAAATTTTTTTGAAACGAAGGGAGTATAACGTTTTATTAGTTGCAACGAAAATTTAATTGACGCATAAAGCAAAATATAGCTGCATAATGTGTTATCCATCTTTTGTGGTGCTTTGCATAATGACTATGTATTCAATTTTCAAAAATTGTGCCTAAAATAAATACCTCGAATTTTTCGTAAAAAAATTAAATTTGATATTGTTGTTTGTACTCATTGTTTTGATCTCTTTAAAAGGAACCCACAATTGGGGGATATGACTTTTAATTGGGTGATATGAATTACTTCCCCCAACCAAAGGTGGTTGCTAAGGGGTGTCTTTTAGGTGCGAAAATACCAAAACACCCTTTCATTAATTAAAAAACATTATGAAAAGACAGTTATGCCCTTTCCCCTAAAACATAAAATCTAAAAATCAAAATCATATATCCCCCAATTCCATTTGAGGTACCGGCACAGTTTTAGGTTTTGAATTTTTTTTTTTCCTTCATCTTCTTCGTCGTTCTTCATCGATGATTAATCGTTATTCAAATATTCCCCATTCCCTTTGAAATTCTAAACTCTCCCCACTTTATATCAAATTCTCTTCTCCTCACTTTGGAAACGATTTTTTTTTTTTATTCGGAAGTGATGAAGATCATGCTGAAAGTGATGAATACCATCTTAGGTATTGATGAAGACCATCCGGTACCATGTTCGGCATATGGTCTTCATCAATTCCGGCATGGTCTTCATCACTTCGATTTTGAATTTTTTCCGGGTTTTGATCTTCACAATGCGGCAAGGTCGGTTGATATGAAGACCATGCCGAGGTATTGTTTTCCAAAGGAAATAAATATGAAAACTATGCGAGGAAAACAATACCGGCATGGTCTTCATATCAACGAGACCATGGCACCAAGCTTTTCAAAGCCAGGAAAAATTCAAAATGGAAGTGATGAATACCATGACGGAATTGATGAAGACCATATCAGGAACACGATGACGGCATGCCCGATAATTTCCTATCAATGCCTAGTAGTGAAGTGAAAAAAAAAATCAACATTTCGGATACTTTTCATCCCTATTAGGCATAGGTATTTAAGCAAAATACTATGTCGGAACAAAAATCGGCATGCTCGAGAATACGAAGACTATGCCGGTAGTCAAGTAATTTTTTTTTTAACTTTCTGGATACTTTTCATCCCGGACCGGCATAGAAATTTAAGCAAAATACTATGCCGGAACAGGTACCGGCATGCTCGAAAACTAGATTACCATGCCGGTACCTGTTCAAAACCAGAAAAAAATCGTAACGAGCCCCCGAACCCCCCGGATAGTGGCAAACAATTTTTCTTCTTTGTCACCTTCTCCGGTGGTCTGTCATCATTGGTTTTTGTAGCCTCGTCGGGTTCATTTCTTGTTTGTGGGAGTCCAATTTCTTTCATCTCCTTCTCAACCCAAGCCCGTACACCTTTAAGAGACTTAAAACCTTTCTTCTCTTAACTCCATTTCTATTGCTTCAACTAAGTCTCCATCCGCAAGCCATCGTACTTACTCTCTAAAGACAATGAGGATTTCTCAACGGTTAAATCTGTTCCAGATGCAATGAAATGGGGATTACTCTTACTAGGCTGCACATTTAATCTATTAGGGTGGATAGGATGACCTTTACTACTTGTTTTCACTTCCTTTATTTCATTCTTCTGGGTTAAGCAGAAATTTACACCTTACTTGATTAATGCAATTGTTGTAATAATAATGGGTTCTATACTTCTCGCTATGACGAGGTCCGGTGATCGCCCTCCTGGTGTTACAAATCCTCAGTATTTGTTGGGTTTCTTTATGAGTATAGCTGACGCCTCCATTATAGGGACCCTCCTAGTTGCCACTCAAGTTGCTTATGCTAAGGCCAACCAAGCCATGACTTATCCTATTGTATTGCAGTTTCAAGTTTGTAATGCATTCTTTGCTACACTAATTGGCACAATTGGAGGTCTCGTAGCCATGTATTTCTCAGTAAAAAAACTAATAATCAAGTGAATTTTTTTTTAAACTTTGTGGATACTTTTCATCCCGGACCGGCATAGAAATTTAAGCAAAATACTATGCCGAAAAAGGTACCGGCATGCTCGAGAATATGAAGACCATGCCGGTAGTCAAGTAAAAAAATTTTTTAACTTTCTGGATACTTTTCTTGTGGTACCGGCATGCATATTTGGGTTGAAGACCACGCCGGTACTAAGCTTTTGCAGAGAAAAAAATGGCGGTTTCAAAAAAAAAAAAAAATCGACCTCTTTGAAGCATTACATGTGTGTTGGGGTTGCTTGTATGCTGAACATGTTTACTTTCTTGAGTTGGTTCTTCACAAAACACTTCATGGTCACGAAAATCATGATTCAAAGGTGTTGGTTCATCATACAACAATTTTTAGTTGTTATCATTAACCGAAGATTGAAGATATGATTGTTGTTGTAATTGAGCTAAAGATTCAGCAGCTGCAAGTCTCTCATCATAATCATCTTCCATTTCCAAAAAAAAAAAAAATTCTACTCAATTTTTTTTCCCTCCTTCTACTCTTAAATAACCCACACAAATTCAAAAAAAACTTAAAAACACTAATTATATCCCCCAAATCATTAACATTTTACTAATCTTAATTAGTAACTAATCTTGATTAGGGAGGGTTAGATTAGGAATTAATAAATTATTTACATAAGGGGTAACCCAGCTAGGATATTTGGATCCCTATTTTGTCATTTAGTCATATCCCCCAATTAAAAGTCATATCCCCCAATTGGGGGTTCTTTAAAAGCTTTCCAACGAGATAAAATTTATAAAATTTTAAGGCACGGATTTTTAGATACAGTATTATGTTATATTATAGTATGCTTGTCAATTATACCCCTGAAAAAATAGGATACATAAGGAAAAATACGATACATAGAGAATTATGTGAAAAGGCTTCACCAAAAAAGCCTCACCAAATCCTTTTTTTTTTACCAAATTGGACATTTGTGTTAGGTTTCATTTTACAAAAAATTATCATAAAAGGGACTCAATTCCTACCGGTCCGTCGGCCCAACAAGGGTGTTAGTCAATCATGCGTTTCTTCTTTCTAAGAAGTAGTTGCGAAAGATTTTACCTAAACGCCACCCACACATTCACTAAATGCCACCCACATACAGAATACACAACAATTGTAGACCAAATTTAAAGGGGGTGATAAAAACGTACCATCTTCTCACACAATCCATCTAGCACCATAATCGCTACCACCTGTAATAGCTGCAACGGCCACCATCATCACCACCACCACCTTTGACTTAACAAGATCTTAATCTTAAATCTTATTAAGAATTAATGATTAATTTCAATCTTAGTTACAATTACTTTTGGAGATAAAGAGAGGTTTTTATTTTATGACATATATAGATAGATTAGGTTTGGATTCTTATTAAAGACAAATTAAGTTTTAGGTCTTATTCACGATATCAATCTAGAAAAACTAATATGTAAGTTTGCAGCAGAGAAAAACAACAACTAATAGTACGAACGTGCGAGAATGGATGTTAGTTCCTTCCAATTTGATGTCGCATAACATGTAAACTTTATAGATATTTCTAAGCAAATGTTATATCCAGTAGGCGGTGATGGTAAAAATGTTGGAAATTGTAATTTGTAATTTAGAGTTGTCTATATTAGTGTAGAATTGTGTAGAGAATTCTACAAGTCAAATTAGTCATGTGTTAGAATAGATAAGTATTAGTCAAAATAGACATGTGAAGGATAAACTTCTCCATACTTATCCTTGTTGATTCTAGAGAATTCTCTTTAGATAAGAGAGTATGAAACATGTGAAGGATAAACTCCTTCATACTTATCCTTGGTATTATACTCTAGAATATTCCCTCTAGATAAGGGTGTAATGAGAGTGTAAAGAAGAGTCTAGATAGAACTATCTAGAGAAGTAAGTGAACCTATAAATAGGCATGTGTAGTATCATTTGTAATTGTAAGAAGCAAGAAGTGATTAATAAGATTAAGAGTTTGTGAGAGTTTAAGAGTTAGTCTTGCTTCCTAGGAGCTCTATACGAGCAACACAACTATGCTCGTATATCTCCGAAGTTTCATTTCCAAATTCCAACATGGTATCAGAGCGGAGGTTCGATCCATATGGGGGCGTGTAATCTGCGCGAATAAAAATGCTTGTAGAGTTTAAAGCAAACGCGATAGTGAAGGTATGATTCTCAACTATACAAAGTGTTGAGTTTTCATTGTTTGTTTTGGATCCCGTATGAAAGTTATCACCCATGTATATGTAAAATGAATTTTGAGAATATGAAAATTAAAAAAAAAATGTTAAGGAAGAAGATATTGCTCGTGTGAAGGTCCAGTTTAAGTTAAATAGTTTTGATATGTAAAAGAGTCTCCATGAAATTAAAGTGAGTTAAGAGAAAAGAGAAGGGAGTGCATGTGGAAAAGAGTTCACTTTCGTACATGGCATGATAAAAGCCATGTTGTCACGAGATGCTAATCCTCTACTCGTGACGAGAGTAGCCGAGTGAAGGCTATAGGAAAGCCGAGTGAAGGCTAAGAGAAGGCCGCGTAAAGGCCAGGCCGAGACGGTGGGAACGCACCCACTTAGTGGCTAGCAGAAAAGATAGGCTAGCTGGAAGAAAAGAGGATGAAAGACGAGAGATAAGGAGACACTACGAGAGGACGATACGATGTCGATGCGAAGAAATGTTAGACGCGACCACGAGCATGAGAAGTGAAGAATGAACGAGAAATTGGGTGAAGATCGAAACTATGAAAAGGAGATTACAAATTAGGAGGGGATGTTGGAAATTGTAATTTGTAATTTAGAGTTGTCTATATTAGTGTAGAATTGTGTAGAGAATTCTACAAGTCAAATTAGTCATGTGTTAGAATAGATAAGTATTAGTCAAAATAGACATGTGAAGGATAAACTTCTCCATACTTATCCTTGTTGATTCTAGAGTATTCTCTTTAGATAAGAAAGTATGAAACATGTGAAGGATAAACTCCTTCATACTTATCCTTGGTATTATACTCTAGAATATTCCCTCTAGATAAGGGTGTAATGAGAGTGTAAAGAAGAGTCTAGATAGAACTATCTAGAGAAGTAAGTGAACCTATAAATAGGCATGTGTAGTATCATTTGTAATTGTAAGAAGCAAGAAGTGATTAATAAGATTAAGAGTTTGTGAGAGTTTAAGAGTTAGTCTTGCTTCCTAGGAGCTCTATACGAGCAACACAACTATGCTCGTATATCTCCGAAGTTTCATTTCCAAATTCCAACAAAAAATGCGTTTATGTATTTAGGTGGTACAGGGAAGAAGGTGAGTGATTATTACTTACGCTTGATTAGGTTTACAACTATTGTATTTTTAGTGTGTGGGTGGTATTTAGGGAAAGTGTGGGTGGTATTTAGGTAAAACCTTGCGAAATTGGAGTCATTAGACATCTAATTAGAGCATTAAGGCCACATTAATCGCATATTGGATTAACCGGTAATATGATATCAGTATTTGTCTACATCAGTATTGACTTCCAACATTAACCTTTTCCGGTTTTCCCATTGGTTCAGGTTGTTAGTTGTTTGATGTGAAAATCAATTAGAAATAAGGAAAAATCGGTGGCCAGTAGCTCTGTCAAGAAAGCCGGCTAATGTAAAGATAAGGATTAAGGCACCATCCATCATTTACGGTGGATGCCCAGAATAAACATCACTATTTAAGATTATCTAATTCTCATATTGTTCTTATTTTTAATCTTTTCCATTGTGTTTTACTTAAACGGTAGTTATCTTGTATAGAAACCTTCTTCTGACTTAATATTGTGCTGCTTGAGAAATAATCAAGATTTTTTATGTATCAAAACGAAAGCAAAATGAATTAGTCGCAAGAACATACCCATAACTAAGATGGCTTCAGGGAGTGAACCAAGGATTTGAAAAGCACTAGCGCCAAATATACCTGGACCAAGAACCTTGAACATAAGTTCACTGCCCATGGAAATATATCTTTCGCCAAGATAGGAAACATATTCATAGACAACTACCAAGAACAATGATCCCCAGAGTGCACTTGTACATGGCAAAAATCCATATCTCGGTTCACATGTAACAGGCACTGCTAGTTTTATCTCCTTGGGTGAATGAAATATTGGTTGTTGTATCACTCGGAGTTCATCAATATTGTACTCAGAATTAGTTATGGCTCCAATGATACGACTATATCCAACTTCGCCATATGATGATAAAAATAGAATTGCGAATATATAAGAAAATTTAGAATATTTGTTTGCCATCTTTGTTGCAGACACTTTTGGGTTTCTGATAGAGAGAAACAGGTGAAGAAGAAATTAATGAAGGAATAATTTATGAAGGTTTTGAATAAATAGTAGGTAATTGAATATAGAGATACGTCAATTGGTATTAGTTTAATTTAACTGGTTGCTTCTAATAATATACACAGCGATTACCTGCTCCGATACTCCATCACATAATGACTAGAGCTGATGAAAAATGTCCTTGTCCAGTATTATTTGAGGCCAATCGCAAGCGTTCGATTAGCTGAGGTTAGAATTTGTTTAACTAGTTTTTTTTTTTTCATGGATCCAAGTTGTCTAGATTTAGAATCTCTTCGTCGTAATGAGAAACAAAATGCCAATAACTAAAGTCTGTAATTAATTGATTGGTAGTTAGTACAAAAAGTAAAAGGCTGCTCCGCTGCTGAAACAACTACGAAAGCTGCTGGAAAGCACGATCATGGAATTAAGGTGGCGTTCAGTAACACAACTTTGACCAACGCCCAAAAATGATGGTTACACCACTTTTTTCATTTATTTGAAGTTTCATAGATTTTATGCACGATGAAATTGAAATTAATATGGATTTCAAAAACATCAAGATAAAAGTAGAAAACACAAGTAAACTAGATGACCGATGCCACGGTGGGGAGGGCCGGCCGAAGAGAAAATGAAACATTATTGCAATTGGACTGTAAAAGAAAAATTGTGCCTAAAGTGAAAGTATCATGTTTCTTGAAACGGAGAAACCAAAATATGGCTACATAAAATATTATGTATCTTTGTGGTAGTTTGTATAATTGATCTACATTTATTTTCAAAATTGTGCCTAAAATGATAAATACCTCCGAATTTTTCTTAGAAACTCTAAATTTGATATTGTTGTTTGTACTTATTGGGTAGATTCTTTCAAAACCTTTCCAACGAGATCAAATTTGTAAAATTCCAAGGCACGGATTTTTAAATATGTTATATTAAAGTTTGGTGACGACGGAAGAGGATTTCTTATACTGCATAACTAAGTCTTAAGGCTGACAAACGGAAGAGGGTGGAGAGAGAAACACCGGTGACGACGGAAGAACGGAGGAAAACCTTAATCGCTAAGAAGATTCAGGAATGGCATAATCAAACGTCGAAGGTTGGAGCAGCAGTTTTATCAAGGACAGGGACCACTACTATTCAGATTGAAAGGAAAACTTTTGATTTTTCTTTGGAGAACATTGCAGAAAAGGAGGTGATGAAAATCACGGAAAAAGGAAGCAGGGGTTCGAAGTCATGGTTGTTCTTCTCAACTAGGGTCATTTTGTGGTTGGAGGGGATTCTGAAGGAGATTGTGAAAGGCAAGACAAAGTTAAAAAGTTGGGAAACGGATGATGAAAATAATGTTTTTAAGGTTAAAAAGCTGCAAAACTATCAAGTATCCTATATTAGGATTTCACGTTCCAAAAAGGGTGAAGACAAATCTTATTATTTATGTATTCCAAGTGGAGATCACAGTGGATGTTGGAATATATTCACAGAATCTTTGGATTTATTCTTAGATAGAAATAATCTAAAAATAGATTTGGTTCACACTCAAGTTCCTACTATGGAAGATTTCCCACAAAGTCAGGGAGGTATCAAGAATAGATTGATGAGATTAGGATTAGTGGAGGTAACTAAGAAGGTCAATTGGAATCGTATTGCTTTACAGGTGAAGAAGATTTTGGGGGTTCAAAGATTTTTGAAGATTGATAGCATTACTCCATTAAAAGCACTGGTTCATCTGGAAGAGGGTGAATGGCAAAAGATTTGGAATCCAGTGAAATGGTCGGTAGATGGATTGTCTATTCGATTGTCCACTTGGTCAGGGGATTTTGTTTCACAAAATCTAAAGGAATCAAAGGAAAGAGTGATTTTCAATCCAAATAAGGGAGATAAGCAAGCTGATACTCAGTCTTTAGTGGATCCGGTGATTCCTTTAGAGAAGACTTTTCAACCATCTCACTGGCTCAAGATAAAAGGATTACCAAAGGAACTGTGGAGTGTGGAGGCATGGGTGAAGATTGGCAACGAACTGTCTCTCGGAGAGTTTGCTTCAATTTCTGTAGAAACTCTTAGAGCAAAAAATTACCATTATGCAAGGATTGAAGTTTCCGGTAGACTGAATCAAATTCCGGCGGTGTTGGTTCGGAAATTGAAGAGAGAAAAGTGGTGATGACGGTTGAATGGGATCCATATTATTCGCCAAAACATTTTTTATCTAATCAAGAATACAATTGTGAAATTACTCTATTCCAGGAAAGAATTCAACAACTAAAGAAGAAGGTTACAAAAGCGGTTTCTTCAGAGGGAGATTTGAATTTGAATTCAAATTTGGTGATGACTGGAACTGTTGAGGTGGAGAAAGAGAATGATGTGGTCGATTTGTCGGAAGATGACGTGGAAGGAGGTCGATGGATATTTGTACCAGGTTCGAGGGTTAGCAGTCCAGTACAAGCTCACAGTAATGGTGTTATTTCAAATTCTAAATTTACACCGTTGACTTTACAAGAGAGTGTAAATGAGAGTTTTCAAGAGAATGGAAGGGAGAAATAAATGGAGACTGTAATGGAAGCGGATAGAGATTTGCTGTCAGAAATCAACTTACTCTTAGATATTGAAAATCAAATAATGAAGAAATTAGGGGATATCCAAAATGTTGAGATGGTGAACGAGGAGCTTATTGAAGAAACAGTGAACTTGATTTTAAATCATTGTAAAAACCATAGAGGAGATTTGGAAGGAGATGAATAGAAGTTTAGGAGATCAATTTTAAAGCAGGTTGAGAGATACAGAGACAGATTCAGCAAAAACAAATCTAATTTGGTAGATGTTGGTGAAGCTGATGGTCAGAATGTTGGTGTTAATGCTCTTTCAAATGTGTTCCATGGATTTTAAAATGTTAAATTGGAACATTAGAGGGCTTAATTCTTATGATAAAACGGTTCATCTGAAAAATTTGATTGCTTCTCAAAGATGTGGGATTTGTATGGTGCAGGAGACTAAAATGATGAGAATTACAAATTCGTTTGTTAGGAACCTTTAGTATGATGAAGATTATGAATGGGAGTATATTACTTCAAATGGCAGTATTGGTAGTAGTGTAGGTCTTTTGACAATCTGGGATTGTTCCAAAATTTGTTAAAGAAGATGTGAGATTGGGGTATAATAATATCTCAGTTGTGCTGAGGAATAAGTCTAATGGATTTTCTTGGGATGTGGTGAATGTTTATTCACCATGTGACTATAATGATAGAGCTACTTTCTGGAGGGATATGGATGAAGTAAGGAATTGGTAGGGTGGACCTATTTGTTTTGAAGGAGATATGAATGATGTTAGATCTGAAGTTGAAAGAAATAAAGGAGAGGGTGATAGAAGAAATAACAATTGTCTGAATGAGTTTATCTATAATCAGGAGCTGGTGGATCTTCCTTTGCTGGGTGGCGCTTTTACTTGGTTTGATATGCAAAGTGATCCTCTTTTATGCAGGTTAGATAGATTTATATTTAGATTGGATTTAGATGAGGTGATTCCTAACTCTATTCAAATTGCTTTAGCTAGAGTTACTTATGATCATAAGTCTTTGATGATTGTTACAAATCCTGGTATTAGTTAAGACTTATTTTAAGTTTGAAAACAATTGGATTTTTCATAAAGACTTTGTGGGAAAAGTGGAACTTTGGTGGAGAAATATGACTTTCCATGGAGGTGCTAGTTATATTTTCTTCAAAAAACTTCAAAATTTGAAATTCTTTCTTAAAAATTAGAGTTTGCAAGAATTTGGGACAATAAAAAAGGACAAGATTGCACTCACATAAAAGATTGGTCTTTTGGATCAAGAAGAGGAGAATGGGAGGCTAACTGACTTGAAGTGGGAGGAAAGGCTTCAAAGTGCAATTCAGTTAAATACTATTTCAGTAATGGAGGCAAGAAAGTGGTATTCTAGAGCTAAGCAGAATTATTTCAAATGGGGGGATACAATTATTTCTCATTTTCATAGAATTTTTACATCAAGAAGGAGAAGGAATACAATTGCAAAGTTAGAAGTGGGAGGAGAAGACTGTTTTGATCAGGTTGTGATTAAAGAAGAAATGAGAAGTTATTTTGTCTCACTTTTCACAGACCATGATGATATTCATTTTAATATGAATAATTTGCAGTTTCCTGTGATCAATGAAGACATGAAAATTTGGATGGAAAGGGAGTTCAGTGAAGAGGAGGTTTATGAGGTGATTAAGCATATGGGTACAAATAAGTCTCCTGGTCCTGATGGGTTTTCCACGGAATTTTACAAAAAATGTAGGCATGTGCTTAAAAAGGATTTCATGAAGATGATGGGAGAGTTTTACAATTTTGGCACTTAGGATTGGAGGATGAATTGTTCTTTCTTGTCCTTAATTCCAAAGAAGGGGGATACTTGCTCTCCTAGGGACTTCATGCCATTAAGTATGTTGGGAAGTGCTTACAAAATCTTATCTAAAGTTTTAGCTAATAGATTGAAAACTGCAATGCCTTTTTTAATCTCTGATTTTCAGGGGGCATTTATAAAGGAGAAACAGATTTTGAATGGTGTTCTAGTGGCTGGAGAATGCATTAACAGTAGATTAAAGTCTAAAGTTCCATGTATTTTGTGTAAAATAGATATGGAAAAGGCTTTTGATAATGTCAAATGGGATGCTTTGTTTTGTATCTTGAAGAAGCATGGATTTGGAGAGAAATGGGTTTCTTGGTTACAATGGTGTGAATGGTAGCTTCTTCTAATATTTCATTGTTAGTGAATGGTAGCTCAACTGAGAAGTTTAAACCTACAAAAGGTTTAAGACAAGGAGACTCTTTGTCTCCTTTCCTTTTTCTCTTAGTGGTGGAGGTATTGTCTAAGCTGTTGGAGGATGCAGTTCAAAGAGGTCAGATTCATGGTTTCATGGTGGCATAAAATGGAATTCAAATTTCTCACCTTCAATTTGCAGATGATACTCTTATTTTCTTAAAGGCTGATACTGTTGAGGTGAGAAGATTGTTGTTGATTTTATCTACATTTGAAATGCTTACTGGTTTGAAGTTGAACTTGGATAAAAGTTCAATGATCAGTGTTGGTGCAGATGATATAGTTAAAGATTTAGCTTTAGAGCTTGGTTGCAAGGTGGAATCTATGCCAATTAAGTATCTTGGGTTGCCATTGGGGATAACAACTAGAAATGCAACAATTTGGGAGGATGTTATTCAAAGGATGGAAAAGAAGTTAGCGTTGTGGAAAAGAAGATTTCTGAACAAAGATGGTAGGTTAACTCTGCTTAAGAGCTGTCTTGCAAGTTTTCCCCTGTAATATTTGTCTCTTATACATCTGCTTGCAGCTGTGGAGAAGAAATTAACTAGAATTATGAGGAACTTCATTTGGGATTCTTCAGAAGACAATAGGAAAATGTGTTGGGTTTCTTGGAAGAAAATCTGTACTCCAATTAGCAAATGTGGTTTAGGAGTGAAGAATTTGAAGCTTACAAATTTAACACTTTTATCTAAATGGATTTGGAGGTACACAAATGAAAAGAATGCTATGTGGAGGAGAATTGTGCAAGAGAAGTTCAAAGCAAAGAAAGAGATATTTTTTCCAGTTGATGATAATCTACCTCAGGGGAAAGGGTATTGGAAGAACATTTTGAAGACTAGTTTTTTCGTTCAGGGGAAATGTAATCTGCAGGTGAAGAATAGGAAGGCAGTGAGATTTTGGTTTGATGCGTGGAGTACAAATGAGCCTTTAAGAGATAGATATCCGGCTGCTTTCAAAGTAAGCAGTGATAAAAGTGCTTCAATTTATGATATGATACATAATGGTATACTGCATTGTAATACCAGGAGGACTATGACAAGATAAGAACTGTTGCAGTGGAATCATTTGTGCAATGATCTAGGTCATGTGCCTGTGTTTGCAGATGAAGAGGAAGATGTGATGTCTTTTGAGGGAGACTTTAGTGTCAAAAAATGCTATGAAATGCAGGTGGAAACTGATGATGTTTACTCTTTTCAGAAATTTTTATGGAAAAAACAAATTCCACACAGAGTAAGTTTTATGTTGTGGCTTATATGCATAAATCACTACCAACTCTGGATATGTTCAGGAGAAGGGGAGTTAATGTTAACTCTATAAGCTGTAATTTGTGTCACCAACAAGAAGAAGAAGCAGATCATCTTTTTTTTCAATGTAGCTACTCTCATGAAGTCTGGATGTACTTTTTAAAGACTTTTAAAATGGAGTGGGTGATGCCTTCTACCCTTGAAAGTTTATTTGATGTGTGGTCTCAGTGCAGGTTGAGGGGGAGGTGCAAGGATGTGTGGGAGAAAATTCATTTTGATATCACATGGCATATCTGGAATGAAAGGAATGGAAGGAATCATGGGGAAAGACACAAGACTGTGGATGAATTGGGACTGCTTATTAAGCAAACTATGGTTCTTTGACTACATGAGAAAGTTACTTTTAGGCATGTTCATGTAAACTCTATTCTTTTCAACTGGGAGACTGTTCTTCACTCTTAATAAGGTGATGAATTCTTCCTATTTTTGTAAATATTTTCTCTTTTAATAGAACCTTCTTTTCTCAAAAAGAAAAAGTTTGGTTATCAATTATACCCCTAAATAAATAGGATACATAAGAAATTTTAATAAAATTTGGCTCTTATATCTAGTTGCCCTTCTTCTTTGGTTTATTTATGAAAATTTCTAATACCTTAATGCCCTTCCTCTTTTGTTTATTTACGAAAATGTCTAATACCTTACTGCCATTCCTCTTGGGTTTATTTACGAAAATGTCTAAAAGAAAAAAAGAAATTTTTTATTTAGAGGGGCAGTGTCGTCCGTTCATCGTTGAACAAAATTTAATCTTTTGTGTCTAATTGGAAAAAAATGTCACGCTTCACATTAACACAAAGTCACCATATATAGAGTCCTCCCTCGCTTCGCTCGGTCGGCCTAAATATAATACAAACGAGTATTTTTCGAAGAGAAATAACAATATACCAACAACAATATCAAACAATTCAAAGAATGAAGAAATAATTTCGGAAATATAATCACTATTTTCATAGTGTGTTTTTTCTTTTCTTGAAAAACATTTCTCTTATAAAAGAACACAAGATTATGTGATAGGGCTCTAAATTGGGGGATGTTGAATTAAACAAAATAAAGACGTTTTGAAGTAAAATTCAAAACCCCTTATCCATTTATTGATTTTATTCGTAAATTCAAAAACCCTTGTTTAGTTAGTTGTTAATCTAGCAAATTTAGTTAGTTGTTAATGTAATGGTGTCAGAAGATTTGTATGATAATCCACCAGAATTCTTAGCTGAGGAGATTCTAAAGGATTCTATTGATGTAATTGCTACACCAAATTAATAAAACATCTCTTTTCGCATCAAAAAAAAATTTAGTTGTTAATCGATTATTAGTTAGTAGATTAATATAATATATATTATGATAAAACATTTGAATTAGAGTTAATTGTTTTGTTTGTGTTAGAGCATTAGTTGAAGAGAGTTTGAATTAGAGTTAATTGTTGTGTTTGTGTTAGAGCATTAGTTGCAGAGAGACGATGAAGAAGAAGTTTTGTTGTAAAATTAGAAAAAACTAAGAATTTTGAGAGATTTTGTGGAAATGAGAGGTTTCAGTGGTGAACTTGATGTTGGGGAATCTTCATTTCACCAAGAAGAAGATGTTTACGTTGCTTTTGATAGCGATTCTCAATCGTAATATTTCATAGGTGAGGAAAATGAAGAAACTAATGATTTAAGTATTATGAGTACACGTGTACATGTCTAAATGAGGTTGAATGTAAAAAAAATATTATTCGACATGGTATATAAGTAAAACAGACTCAGAGTCCAGTAACCGATAACCGAAGCCTTCTGTCCAGGAACAAATCTCGGGTAGGCTAGAGATTTTAC
Source organism: Papaver bracteatum (assembly GCA_023529315.1). Lineage (NCBI taxonomy): Eukaryota > Viridiplantae > Streptophyta > Magnoliopsida > Ranunculales > Papaveraceae > Papaver > Papaver bracteatum. The sequence continues at coordinate 428,805 of JAJJWX010003050.1, forward strand.
TTCATAAATGTATAACAAATTTTACGCCGGCTTGCCAGTCTCGACACAACCTACTCCTTTTTATCCTGGCTTGGGTACAGGCTGTGTAAAATACACAGGCATGAGAAAAAACCCTTAGCGCTTTCTGCACCTCGTTCGTTTTCGTAGAGGGAGTGTGGATACCCCTATAATGGGTTTACTGGTTGAAGGGTGGATCCTATGTTTAAGTTCAGTTCACATACCTTTCCATGCACTTCTTTCGAATGCGAAGTCTACTGATATGTTCCACCGACTCAGGTTCAATTTGTCCAATTCATCCCAAGTCAGTTTCGGTCGTCCTATATGCTTCATGCGTCCTGTGGATATGGTGCATCTGGTGGTCTTTGCCGGAAATTCCCAAACCAGCGTAGCCGATGTTGGGTGAGCATATCCTCGATTAGTGCTACCCCAGGTTTGTTGCGTTTACATTCATTAATTCCTGATTTGGTCATGCCTCGTATATCCACAAGCCCACCTTAGTATCAACAACTCCATTGCATGGTCTCTCTGATGTGTTGTTTTTAGTCTCCCAACATTCCGCTCTATACATCATTACAGGTTGGATCATCATTTTTTAGAATTTTTCTTTTAGCTTTGGTGGGATTTTTCGGTCACACATGACGTCCATTGCCATTCTTCATTTCACTCATCCTTCTTAGGTTTTGTATCGAATGTCCTCGTCAATATCACTATCACTTTGGATTATCCATCCCAGATATTGAAAGGAGTCCTTCCTTGGTACAAGTATTTCAAAACTTCCCCATCATCGGACCTGATATCGTTGAAATCGCACCTCAAATACTCAGTCTTGGTCCTACTGAGTTTGAAGCTCTTCGATTCTAAAGTTTGATGCCACCGCTCTAGTTTATCCTCGATCTCTTTCCTTGAACCTCACAAGGCTCTACGTAGTTGGTTCTCTTAGTTGACGTCCTTTACATCCTAAGTGAATCTCTTTTGATACCAATCAGCCTCTAATAGATAAGCCTATTTGATTTCCCTTTAGAACTTAACACAAGGTTTGGAGATCTATTTGCAACAGATAAAGCTAGAAAACTTCACAAATATAGAACACTTACGCTCACTTAGATGAAAATCCTAGATTATTCACCACTACTCAAGAACAATCTTCAACTAATTAATTAAGAATAGTTTTCTATCTTGAAGAATCACAAAGTCTGAGACGAAGAGAACTTTGCGATTACTATCCATCTTGCCTGAAAATTATTACCAAATCTCGATAATATAAAAGCAAGATCAGGATACACAAACTATCAAGGTAAAAGATAGTCGGACTTGGCTTCATGAATCCAAAGCGAAGTCTTTTAGTCGAAGACCTAATTATGCTTCTCAGAGGAAACCTAGGTCAATGGAGGACGACTCTAACTATCAACTAGGATACAAAGGGTCAGGGATTTAATTTTCCAGTTGAAAGAGCATCTTTATTTATAGATTTTCAAGACTGAGGGTTGATTAGAATTCAAGTTAAGATAACTTCAGTTTCAAGGAAAACATTTTCTCTGTTTAGATGAAACTTTGATTAGCTTATATTCCGGCCGGAAACATAGATCACACAATACTCAATTTTCGTGGCAGAAAATATTGATGAAATATAGGTGCATCCAATCATTGAAGGTATTAACTTTAAGCTCAGCCAAGGTAGTGTCTATCCAAATTAGAACTTATATAAATAAATTGTGTCTGGCACAAAATTGAGTAATTTTTTGTATCTGGCATGAAACTGCCGGATTTTTGTAGTTTTTGTGTCTGACATAAATATAGCGCCCCTTCTTCCAAATCATTACTTAAAATACTAAACTCGAATCTACTTCAAACTAAACTCTAATTTCAAAAAAAAAAAACAGCCAAGGACAAAAACTTGGCTTTTCTTATTATACACTAGTATAACACGCTCGCGTGATGCGCCTGCCACTCAATCCCAAAATAAAATTGAACTTTTCATCCTATAACTTTGTTACAATAAAAAAATTCCATTTACCAAACTAATAAAGAAGCAACAGAAGTGTGTTTGCATGCGTTTTTTACATGATATACAGGCAAGCACGTGAAAAATACAAAGACCAAATATCACTTTGCTTTCGTAAGGTGGGAACACCCTATACCTCCATGGATGAAATTAAATATCAACAGATTGTCAAGAAAAAACCGAGGTCTAGTAGTTGATTGGGTCTATATCGCGATAACCCCCACGTTGTTCCATCCGCTACATCTGTCTCATCTGGGTCTACATCAACTATATATGCTGGCAGAAGCTTGGAATTCACATAGTTCAATAAGCAACAATATTTGCACTGTACCAACTGTGCTTACCTTTCCCTTCTTCCCCATCTAATCTTGGTTCCATGAACGTTAGCAATTTACTTGTGGGAAAATGATATCTTTAATGAGAAACTTGCATTTTTGAATGTATCAATTCATCCAGATTTCTGCATTCAATTAAAGAACGTGTTTAGAATGAATTAAGCACAAAACAAAGTCCATGAAAGATTTTAGCAAACCTCACCCTCCATTTCTAATATTATATTCTTATATAACTTCCAATATTATGAATACCGAAATACAAAGACAGTAAAGGAATCAAATTGAACACAAAACAAACATCACATAGTAAGGAACCAAATTCAAACATCCACAATTTACTGCAATGTTACAATTTTTCAGAAATCCATTAGGGCGAGAATTCGATGAGGTGTGCTGATCATTAACAACATTCTATCGCAACAGTGAAACTTAACACTAAGAATATCTCAGTAGAAAACTATAAAGGAATGCCTAAATTTTAATCTGGTACGAACTTGGGCAAGTAGAAAATGTGCCATTCCAAGATAAATTAGGTTACACAATTGGCGCCATGATATCTAATTGCTTAATAAAAATTGGTCTATATTTACACGTCTAACTTGCAAATGCTTGCGGAAGTATCAAACAATAGAGGCACGAACAGTAACCCACTTAGGTTAGCGGTGTTTTTTTGTTGTCGTTGACATGCCCAAAAACAGTTGGAGCTCATGAACTATAATCTTTTATGGTAAGTTCAAACGAATCAAAACTAATTTTATTAAGGAATCAAATGTTGAACCCGTAATAGAGGGAATTATAAAGTTAATTGCGAGAATCTGTTAAGCACACATTGCAAGCTCATTAGTCAAACTAATCCTATGTAATTGATTGAAAGTCAGCATACAAATTCGTCTCTCAAGTTTCCATAATCATGCATGTCATTGAAATGTGTCATGCCTTGGCTAAAGAATCACTTAAAAGAAACAATCTCATATTCCCATAGTGCAAAGAAATAATATATATTACTACTCAAATACCTCAATCTATTTTGTTCATAGGTAATTCTTCCAACAATTAAGGTTCACAAACTTATGACTAAGCATGAAGTTGGCAAGAAACCAAACTTTTTTTGCAAAATGAACATCGTTTTCCTCTCAAACATTTCTACAAACAGATGGAGTTCCAAAAATATAATTTTCAGCGCAAAAAAGTTGCGAACTTAACATCGTTTTCATTTAACTAACAACAGCTAAATGAATCTTCCGCTCAAAATGAACATCGTTTTGAACAGTTTGGTTTCTTGCAAAATGAACATCGTTTTCCTCTCAAACATTTCTACAAACAGATGGAGTTCCAAAAATATAATTTTCAGCGCAAAAAAGTTGCGAACTGAACATCGTTTTCATTTAACTAACAACAGCTAAATGAATCTTCCGCTCAAAACAGTAAAGAAATGTTCTGTCTACAATTAAAGTTTTAACGGAAAAACATAATCCAGGTTTTGATGAAATAAAAATAATAATCAATCTTTTTGATGATAGATGAGTTCAGATGAGCTACAGAGAGAGGAAGACATACGATAAGCTTCAAGAGATTGCATAGAAGCCCTGATGGTTGTACATATTCGAGAGATTAAGAGTCTATAGGATGATTTTTAGGTAGGCAAAGTTTTATTCTCGAGAATAAAAGCGGAATATGAAAGAACAATGGGAAGAATAAACACCAAACATACCCCTTATTTGTATCAAGTTTATGAAACAGTGACCGGAAGAAAAAAAAACGCGGAGGCACAAATCTAATCTAATAATCTAATATAAAGAAAAGAGGGATTTATGGACGCCACCCTCTTTTACAAAACTGCCCTCGCTGATTTCTACATCCAGTTTCGTTTGTCCGTCTTCTTTCTCGAACTCTCCTCTTTTCTTCTGAAACACCTCCTCCACCATGAAAGAAGAACAAAGGCTACGGAAATCAGAGGCTTAACATAAAATTTGAATCCAGGTAAGTCTTTTTTGTTCTCTAATTTTGACAATATATCAATCGCCGATTTCCAACCTATAATTTTGACCTAAATTTCGAATTTTGCTTTCCCAATTTCAGAAACCATTGCAATTGTTAAAGAAGGTAAATTTTTCTGAAAATTTGGATTTGACATGGAATTTGTACTTTAGGAATTTGGTTTGGTATGGAATTTGTGTTTTAGGCTTTTTCCTTTTTTTTTTCATCTGCATTGAATTTTAGTTAAGGGGAATGGAAAATTAGTATTGCAAGTTGGAAAACTGAAGTGAGGATCAGTAGAATGTTATCGTTCTTAGATGGATTACAACAAAAATTTGATTGGGATTTGCAATTTATAGATTCTCAATTCGACTTTGTCACATCAGCTGTTTGCATGATTGCCTAAGAAAATATTTCCCCTGAATTTCTATTGATTCGACCCTCTGACTAATTTTAGTTTTCTCTTTGTTTTATTTTGTAGATGACTTCATTGCAAGGTAAAGCTTTGGGTTCTCATCCACGTTAGGGTCCAAGAATTTTCGAGCTAGCTCGACTTTGGGAGATAACACGGAATTATGTTCTTTAATGTGCGCAAAATTTTCATTAAAAACCTTTGTGCTCGACCGTCTACTGAGGTTTTTTGTTCATGCCCAACACCAGAACCTCTGAGAGCACAAAAGTAAACAGGTAAGCGTTCTCTGCTTTCCAAATTTCTCTGTCTTATCTTTTGTGTGATTGCACATATCCATGCTTCAATTAGAAGATGTAAACCGGTGTTTCGGTTTTCTTTTAACTTTTTCGGGTTTCAAATCATCCGATGATCCTTTAGCATGGGATTATGAACACAAAGTATTAGCCGGAGATGCACGTTAATGATTTGTCCCTTATAAAGACGGATACACTGTCTAACTGCATAATCACGATGTCTTTTATATATTAATGGACCATGACTCAGAATGCTATAGACGGTTAATTGTTAAATTTTAGCAAAAAAATAATAATTCAAAAACACTTGACACCCGTTTTGGAACCGTTGGAATGTACAACTGATTATATAAACTTCCTACTGACAGCCGTGGTGATGATTTGTTTGTTTTCTCCTCGATGGATATCATAGTTAACATTCAGACAAAACTTAGGAATGAGGATCACTTAGAAGTATGAAGCAGAAAGTGGGAAGCGTATTAAAAAGCAATTTTCACTTTGTGGAGTTTACCATGTGAGTAGTGGTTTGTCGCCTTTGTCCTTTATTAAGTCACGGTAGTCAAGAACTTTTAACAAACCAACTTAATATAATCTCGGGATCTATATGAACTCTAGAGCTAACTCTTAAACCAAGCATTAGAATGCCAGCTGACACACGAAACTTAGCAGACATCGATAACTCTGGAATGCAGCTAACTTGGTAGCTAGATAGTGTTCAAGGTATTCGAAGAACAACATAGTTTTGCAACTGATATGCATGCACCCGTTATGGGCGCTGCCATTGTATAGGTAATGATCAAAAGAGGATGGTGTGTTTGCATCCACTGTTGGTACTCACGTGGCTACTATTATCGCAGTTAGCGGAGTAAGTGTAGTTTATTTGTTTTCGTCATGTGAGTAATTTACTAATTTTATGTTTGCTGGCAAACTATTTGGCCTTCTTATTTCAGTATTTTTTTATTTTTTTGCAATAGGTCGTCATTATAGATTCAAATTCAGAGTGAATTTTTAGTGATGTACTGAATTTTAATCTTAATCTTAATGCTCAAAATAACTTCTTTGCTCATAGCTTCGAGGTGGTATTACAGCAGGATCATAGCTCAGTTTTGCTTATCTTGGAAAGTTGTGAGTAGTAAACTTGATAAGCTTCTAAGCTGGAAGGTAAGAGTAACAGTGAGTTGATATCAATGCAGAAGGCAAATGGGTTGTTGCTGCTGCATCGCACAACTGAAACATGACTAAAAGCTAATAGAAGTTGGTACAGGACCTGCAGATTGTTATGGAAACCATGTGTGCCGCAATCACGGAAGTAAAGGGTGATACTATGACACAAACAGTTGATACGAGAACTAATCATGTCAGTGGAAAGGTTTCTCTGCTTCTATATTAAGTACTTTCACTTTGCATATAAATATACTACATCCTTTTGTGCAGGTACATTTTTTACCCAATCTTATAAAGTCTCGACCTTGAGCATGTTATAATGTATGAAATTTACTCTGAATAATAATATATGAATGGAACTATATAATCAGTACGACAAAGTTTTTGGTACGAGTTCCACCTATACTTTATCTGATCGACAATGGAGGTTTTGCGAAAGTGATTGTTATGGAAACCATGGGCTACACTAGAAAAGACCTAATTACGGAATGAACGGAACGGCAGGCGCATCGCGCATGTGTGTTATACTAGTTGGTAATAAAGGGTGGCCACGGTCCATAAATCCCTCTTTTCTTTATATTAGTTATTAGTTATTAGATTAGATTAGATTAGATAACTATTTGGTTACAAGTGTCTTATTTGATAATATACAAATATACATTCAAAAGTTAAGGTTTTTCTTACAATCAAAACTCAAAACAAAACACCTTCAGAAAGGTACATAAACTACGCAAACTATTGAGATCAGTACTATCTTTCAAAGACAAATGTTAAGACCACTTAATCAACCCAAACATTAATTTCTCCTTCGGCCGAATCAACACCACTTACATCAAAGCTACCTGTCACTAACAAGGAGGTGGAAAGAGTGAGCTACACAAGCCCAATGGATACTTACACTACTCAATATAATCATCAAAGTTGAATTTAAAGAATGCAAGTTTTCTTCAAACGATAGTAACACATTTCTTTCACTAGAATAAACAAGCTTGTATTCTAAACATCAAAAGAAAACAGCACACGCAAGTACAGTCATGTATATGGAACTACTCCTTCATCGAACAATGTATAATATTTGTGCTAACCACACTCATTAGCTATTGATATCACCAAGACCATGGTGACCCACTCTAAGCAATAAAAGCTGAATGTAAGTAGTTATAAAAATGAGCAGTGTCCTATATACCACAAAAAGGAAATTCTTATTTCCCACACAATCACAGAGGCAAAGAAGCACAAATCAGGTCATTTCCAAGTGATGGAAAGACCAACAGAATCTACTGACTTTTCGAGAAAAGAAACTAACAATGCATGGATTTGTAAGAGTACATAAACATAATTTTGTAAGAAGCCATCAATGGTTACAAAGAGTAATGTAAGTTCCTATCTCAACTCACAACTCAAACCTTAATCTCCGCAACCCGCCTTTCGAATCTGAGAACACCTTAATGACACAGAAGTTAAAGTTAGAGAAAAAGAGCAACCTCGCTGAATCTGGCTTACAAAATAAAACAACCTGACCTAGCCATAAAGTGAAAACAAAATAATGCTTCTCGACGAGGATACTAATATGGATTTACTAGAGAAGGTTTCAATATTACCAGCGGAACTAAGGCTAATTCAAGATGTGAATAAGTTTAATTGTCGAAGAATACGATTGTAGGATCAGAATATCGCCACAGCAATATTCTTACGAAATTATTAACAACATTTCTTTGAGTTCTTCAACAACACACTGCGAGCGTCGCAGAATAATTCAAAGAATGACGTAATAGACAACGACAGCATAAAACACGAGAAAGATGTGAAGATTTTGTAGTTGGAGAGAACGCTCGCGAGAACGTAGCGGCAGATCGCTAGAATGAAGCAGAGCTCGAGAGAATTATGGAGAGAATGTAGCAAGAGAGAGAGAGCTTGCGAGAGTGTGGAAAGGGATCCTAAAATAGGGGAAGTATGAGCTGTATGTGAGCTGTCATCTGCTATGTAAACACCTATATAAAGAGGAGAGACAATTTTTATAAGGAGATATATTTTTAGAGAGAGAAGGTATTTTTCTTTATCATCTTCTTCCCCAAAAAAACTAGATCTAGAACTTTACCCATTAGGAGAGATTATCAATGTAAATCAAATGCAAATTTAAACAATCATAGTGAAGAATCATGGACGTAGATCAAATTGATCGAACCATGTAAAAATCTTGGTGTCCTTTTATAATTTTAGCACTTTTATTACCATTTTTATATGTAGATCTAGAAATTATTATCAAGATATGATAAGGGGTGTGTTGTGGGACTTCCTGCAACTACAACGACTGCCAAAAGTGTAAATAATTAATCATTCCTGAACTGACATAGCTCAAAGTGCAAGGATTGAACTGGATACTTATTACCATGCTGAAATTCTCATTTAGACGTTTATATTGATTAAGGAATAATCCCCAATCCAGTTCATCATTAAACACGCCCAACACCAGTTCGAAACCATTCCAAAATATATAAGAGAAATCTGACGGCATGTTTAATTCCTTTCATCTAGCTTTCCTCTATAACCCAAATTCCATGATGATTTGTAGTTTCATGATACTAAATCTCTATCAAAATCTTGACATTACTATATCACAGTAATCTGAAAATCCAAGAATCAATTTCAAATGAATTCCCTAAGTTACTTCAGACAGAGATAAGCAAAATTAGAGGCTAACAGGGTTCATAGAAACATAAATAAGCTATTCAAGTTAATTCCCCAAAGTTTAACAATTCAAAACAAGGTTGAAAGAACACCTGACTATACATAAACATTCTGAAGTGTTGCTGTGCATTTCAATTCAACCAATTCTGATATCAAACCTAAAATTTACGGTATCAAGTATTATCTCAAAATGTCTAATTCTTAACCTTAGCATAGGTCTATCAGAATCATGAATCAGCATAAATAAATTGTGAAAAGAATAGCTTCAAAAGAACCCTAAGATTCTCGGTGTTCAACAGATCATATAATTCACAAATCCCATCTTTAATTTGAGTTACAATCCTATCGTGTTTCAGCTGCAGGAAGAGATGAAATCCATTTCTAAAAGAAACCCTAAGTTTTATATATACAAATTGAGACGATTAAGTAGTATTAGGAGCAACATAATCATTGAATACAATTTCCGTTGGTTGTAGAATCAGTGAACACGAAATCAAATCAGTTGAAATAAGATCGAATTCTTACCGTTAATCTTCAACCAAGAATTCAGAGAAACCCCTTTTGAATTACCTTTCAATTTTCTACAGAAATCTTACTAATTGAAGAGTTCAAGATCATAACTTCCTTTCCTCTCAGATTGAACACAGAACTCAAAAAGAAAAATCACTCACTTTTCTGCTCTTTCTCTTTTCATTTTTTTCTCTCTGCTACAGGTGTTGAACAGTAATACAAGAAGATAAGTTTCGAGAGTTTAGTCATATCCCTTTCATTCCTGCCAAATGTGTCCTAGCACAAGGTACTCCAGTGTGTCAAGATGAAAATCCACCACGTGTTTACAAGTTGTGAAGCCTAGTCACAAAAATTTGAACACCTAATGTATTCTTAAGCTAAACTAACATCATCCAAAACAAGCCCACAATGATAGGTAACTAGCCTAATACCCAAACAGAAGCTATCCAACCGTATGGTTGGTTTTTCCGGAAAAAAAAATGAAATAAAAGCAACACAATTATTACTAATTGTGCCCTGATAAAACAATTAAAAAGAAACCAATCACAGGATCGCTACAATTACCCTACCTACAGAACTTTTCGTCCTCGAAAAGACTACGAACATACCTCAACAGAATAAATTGGGATATTGAGCTCGCATTTCTGATTCTTTCTCCCAAGTAGCTTCTTCGGTATTGTATTTAATCCATCGCACTTTCACTAAAGGGATGATCTTATTCCTCAAAATTTTCTCCTTACGGTCCAGAATTTCTACCGGCCCTTCTTTATAAGAACCATTATCTTCCAGCGGTAAAAACTGCCAATCTAACACATGAGAAGGATCCGACTCGTAACCATGTAACATAGACACATGAAAAACATTATGAACCTGACCCATGCTTGATGGTAATGCAAGCCTGTAAGCTACTTCCCCAACTTTCTCAACAATCTGAAATGGACCAATAAACCGTGGTGCGAGATTTCCCTTCAATCCAAACCTAATAACACCCTTTCTTGGCGATACTCGTAACACCACATAATTCCCAACCTCAAACTGCAGAGGACGTCGACTATGGTCCGCATAACTCTTCTGCCTACTCTGAGCTGCTCACAAACGTTCTTTAATGATCCTAATATTCTCTGTGGTATCTGCAATTATTGTCGATTATTGTCGGCCCCGTCAATAAACTATCTTCAACCTCTGTCCAACAAATTGGTGATCTACATGGTCGCCCATATAACGCCTCAAACGGTGCCATACCAATACTGGCCTGATAACTATCGTTGTAAGCAAACTCAGCTAACGGCAAATGACCCTTCCAGCTACCTTGAAACTCCAATACACATGCCCTGAGCATATCCTCAAGTATTCTAATGACCCGTTCTGAATGCCCATCTGACTGTGGATGAAAGGCTGAACTGAGAGTAACATTAGTACTAAATGCCTTATGAAGACTCTTCCACAAATCAGATGTAAATTGAGCCCCTCTGTCTGATATGATGGATAGTGGAACACTGTGCAACCGAACAATCTCGGAAACATACGTCTGTGCTAGCTTGTCTACTGAGTAAGTAGTCTTGACCGGTACAAAATGAGCCGTCTTCGTTAATCTGTCCACTACCACCCATATGGAATCCATTCCGTCACTAGTTCTAGGAAACCCACTAACAAAATCCATTGTAATATGTTCCCACTTCCAATCTAGGATAGGTAAAGGTTGGAGAAGTCCCCCTGGTAACTTGTTTTCAGCTTTTACTTGTTGGCATGTCAAACATTTCTTCACAAACTCAGCAATAGATTTCTTCATTCCAGGCCACCAAAATTTCTTCTTAAATTTCTGTACATCTTAGTGCCCCTGGGCAGATAGTGTAACGAGATCTATGCACTTTATTTAATATCTCTTCCCTCGGTTCTAAACCCTCTTTCTTCGGCACCCATTAACGATTCCTAAAACAGAGTGTCTCATCAGTATGCAACTTCCAGTCCTTGTTGTCTTTGTCATTAGCCATGTCTAAATATCTTACAAAGTCTTGACTTTCAACTTGAACCTTGGCTATCTTCTGAATCAACATAGCTTGTACTACCATCTGAGCTAGATATCCTTTGCAGACACTACCATTTTCTAATTCTTAAAATATATAATCCGCAACTTCATTCAACAATAACCATTCTTTAACCATCAATTGTTCTAGAATTCCATCTTTCTTACGACTGAGAGCATCAGCCACCACATTTGCCTTACCCGGATGATACAACAAGGTGAATTCGTAGTCTTTCATATACTCTGTCCTGCGCCTTTGTCTCATATTCAAATCCTTCTGAGAAAACAAGTATTGTAAACTTTTATGACCCGAATATAACCGAAATTTCTACCATACAGATAGTGTCTCCATATCTTCAAAGCAAACACAACTGCTGCCAGTTTTAAGTCATGTGTAGGATAATTCTTTTCACGAACCTTTAATTTCCTGGAAGCATACGCGATAACCTGCCTATTCTGCATCAACACACACCCAAGCCCAATGGTAGAAGCATCTGTGTACACATCGTAAACTGCCCGTGAAGATGGTACTGTTAATACTGGTGATGAAGTTAAACGGTTCTTCAATTCTTGAAAAGCAGATTCACACTCAGCTGTCCATTCAAATTTAACCCCCTTCTGTGTCAATCGACTCAATGGAGAAGCAATAACCGAAAAACCCTTCCCAAACCGACGATAATAACCTGTCAGACCTAAGAAACTTCGGATTTCTGAAACTATCCTTGGTTGTTGGCAATTCAGAACACTATCTACTTTGAAGGATCTACTGCAATTCCCCCACTTGAAACCACATGACCAAGAAATTTAACTTCATTCAGCCAAAATTCACATTTACTAAACTTTGCATAAAGCTTATTTTCACGTAGAGTTTGAAGAACATTTCGCAGGTGTATTTCATGATCTTCACGAGTCTTTGAATAAATTAGAATATCATCAATAAATACAATGACACATTCATTCAAATATGGCCAGAGTACCCTATGCATCAAATCCATAAATGCTGTTGGAGTGTTAGACAAACCAAAAGGCATAACAAGGTATTCATAATGCCCTAACGCAGTCCTAAATGCTGTTTTTGGAATGTCACCTTCCTTGATTCTCAACTAATGATACCCTGTCCTAAGATCAATCTTAGCAAAGTAATTAACACCTTTCAACTGATCAAACAAATTATCTATCCTTGGAAGTGGATATCTATTCTTAATCGTGACTTTATTCAATTCTCTATAATCTACACATAACCTGAACGTACTATCTTTCCTTTTCACAAATAAAACAGGAACACCCCATGGAGAAAAACTAGGTTGAATAAATCCTAAGCTCAATAACTCTTCTATCTGTGTCTTTAATTCATTCTTTTCACAAGGAGCCATACGGTAAGGATTTTTCGTAATCGGAGAAGTTCCCGTCAGTAAATAAATGCTAAAATCTATGCCTCTCTTAGGTGGTAACCCTAGCAAAACCTCTGGAAATACATCATTAAACTCACACACTACAGGAATAGACTCTACTATCACCGTATCTTCAGTGACACAAGCAAGCAGACCCAACCCATTTTCACCACCAGCCTTTTTCAATTTCTAAAACAGACTTTGTGACTTAATAGAACCCACAAAAACGAAAGGAGATTGACCAGGCAAATGAAATGTAACTACTTTTGCATAACACTCCACACTAGCATGATATTTAGTTAACCAATCCATACCTAATATGACATCAAAACCACACATTTCTAACACTATCAAGTCTGCAATTAATTATTGGTCATTAACCATCATCACACATCTTTTGCAAACTCGATATGGAAAAGTTTTTCTCCCTAATGGTGTAGAGCTAATAATTTTTTGTTACAAGCCATGTTTAACCCTAGTTCAGTTGTTATGCTAAGATTAATAAATAATTGAGTAGAACCAGTGTCTATCAACACATGAACTAGATGATTGAACAATAATATTTTACCTTCAACTACTTGATCGGTCGCCGAACCATCCCCTTCTACCATTGTATAGAACAATTGACTCTCCTCTGATGTTTCTTGATTAGGAGTTACTACTGACTCCATTGCATAAACCGCTCCTTGTTGAGTTAACCATGTTGAGAGGTTCCTTGGAAAATCTTTCTTAAGATGCCCCCCTTCACTGCAGGTAAAACATTTGTAAGAATTCAAATTATGGCGTACTTGCTGAAAACGTACCCATCTCCCTTGAGGTATAAATGTAGGTGGACGTGTTATCAGTGGTACTGACACTGATCCTGTTGACCATGGTCTTACTGGTGGTCTGAAGTATGTTTGGTTAGACGCTGATAACAATGGCCGCTTTGCTGGGCCTGGTCTTGCTAAAAAGTGTTTCGGTCTTTCTCTAACTCGTGTTGCAAGTTGATCTTCCATCTCTTTTTCATAGTCAAGAGACCGATTCAAGGCATCCTCATAGGTCTTGATTCGTAAACATGAAAGTTGTTTTCGCATCTCTGGATCCAATCCCCTGATAAATTTCTTCGCTTTAGCCTCATCAGTGGTTATCAACCCTGCTCCGTAATGCGACAACCTTGAAAATTTGTCATTATAAGCGCTTACAGACATACCACCCTTCGTTAAGGACATGAACTCATAAAATTTCCCATCTCTTACCGCATCAGGTACATACTTGTCTATGAACAAAGCTTTAAACCTATTCCAAGTCATTGTTCCACCTTCCGCTTCCATTTCTGCCTTCCACCAATCCCGTGATGGTCCTCGAAATTTGAAGGTAACCAAATCAACCCAAGTACCTCTATCTTTGGAGACATGTTCCAAAACATGTTCTGCATTTTGCAACCATTCTTTCGCCTTCTCGGGATCTGGAGGACTGCCACTGAATATCTCTAGAGAGAGTTTTAAATACTGTTGAAGTAACTGTCCAGGTTGATTCTGATTTCGCGCTGGCATAATCATATCCCCTTGGTTTGAAGTCTGACCTGTACTCCCTGAGTTATGTCTTGGAGGAAAAATCCCAAGTCTCTCTTCCAGTAACAGTTGATGTTGCCTCATATCTGCCATAGGCTTCGTTAATATCTCCACATTACTACTCTCAATCTGCTGACCAGATCCACCCCCCAAACTTTGATTATCAGTATTGTCTTCCATTCTCTGCCACGCAACAAAAACACAAAACTTAATATCTAAAACTTTACAAGACATATTATAAGCACACTACTCACAAACAACAAACAATCACTACTGTACTCAGTATGATTTTTATTCCTAAAGTCTTTTAGATTCTAGCTATTACTAAGTGCCCATATAAGATCTACTAATGGGCTCTGATACCAACTTTGTAGCGCCCCTTCTTCCAAATCAGTACTTAAAATACTAAACTCGAATCTACTCAAACTGAACTCTAATCTCAAAAAAAAAAAAAAACAGCCAAGGACAAAAACTGGGCTTTTCTTATTATACATAACTATTTGGTTACAAGTGTTTTATTTGATAATATACAAATATACATTTAAAAGTTAGGGTTTTTCTTACAATCAAAACTCAAAACAAAACACCTTCAGAAAGATACATAAACTGCGCAAACTATTGAGATCGGTACTATCTCTCAAAGACAAAAGTTAAGACCACTTAATCGACCCAAACATCAATTTCTCCTTCGGCCGAATCAACACCACTTACATCAAAGCTACCTGTCACTAACAAGGAGGTGGAAAGAGTGAGCTAAACAAGCCCAATGGATACTTACACTACTCAATATAATCATCAAAGTTGAATTTAAAGAATGCAAGTTTTCTTCAAACTATAGTAACACATTTCTTTCACTCGAATAAACAAGCATGTATTCTAAACATCAAAATAAAATAGCACACGCAAGTACAGTCATGTATATGGAACTACTCCTTCATCGAACAATGTATAATATTTGTGCTAACCACACTTATTAGCTATTGATATCACCAAGACCATGGTGACCCACTCTAAGCAATAAAAGTTGAATGTAAGTAGTTATAAAAACAAGGAACAGTGTCTTGTATACCACAAAAAGGAAATTCTTATTTCCCACACAATCACAGAGGCAAACAAGCACAAATCAGGTCATTTCCATGTGATGGAAAGACTAACAGAATCTACTGAGTTTTCAAGAAAAGAAACTAACAATGCATGAATTTGTAAGAGTACATAAACATAATTTTGTAAAAATCCATAAATGGTTACAAAGAGTAATGTGAATTCCCACCTCAACTCACAACTCAAACCTTAATCTCCGCAGCTCGCATATCGAATCTGAGAACACCTTAATGACACATAAGTTAAAGTTAGAGAAAAAGAGCAACCTCGCTGAACCTGGCTTACAGAATAAAACAACCTGACCTAGCCATAAAGTGAAAACAAAACAATGCTTCTCGACGAGGATACTAAAATGGATTTACTAGAGAAGGTTTCAAAATTACCAATGGAACTAAGGCTAATTCAAGATGTGAATAAGTTTAACTATCGAAGAATACGACTGCCAAAAGTGTAAACAATCATTCCTGAACCGACATAGCTCAAAGTGCAAGGATTGAACTGGATACTTATTACCATACTGAAATTCTCATTTAAAGGTTTATATTGATTAAGGAATAATCCCCAATCCAGTTCATCCCAACACCAGTTCGAAACCATTCCAAAATATATAAGAGAAATCTGACAGCATGTTTAATTCCTTTCATTTAGCTTTCCTCTATAACCCAAATTCCATGATGATTTGTAGTTTCATGATACTAAATCTCTATCAAAATCTTGACATTACTATATCACAGTAATCTGAAAATCCAAGAATCAATTTCAAATGAATTCCCTAAGTTACTTCAGACAGAGATAAGCAAAATTAGAGGCTAACAGGGTTCATAGAAACATAAATAAGCTATTCAAGTTAATTCCCCAAAGTTTAACAATTCAAAACAAGGTTGAAAGAACACCTGACTATACATAAACATTCTGAAGTGTTGCTGTGCATTTCAATTCAACCAATTCTCATATCAAACCTAAAATTTACGGTATCAAGTATTATCTCAAAATGTCTAATTATTAACCTTAACATAGATCTATCAGAATCATGAATCAAGATAAAGAAATTGTGAAAAGAATAGCTTCAAAAGAACCCTAAGATTCTCGGTGTTCAACAGATCATATAATTCACAAATCCCATCTTTAATTTGAGTTACAATCCTATCGTGTTTCAACTACAGGAAGAGATGAAATCCATTTCTAAAAGAAACCCTAAGTTTTATATATACAAATTGAGACGATCAAGTAGTATTAGGTGCAACATAATCATTGAATACAATTTCCGTTGGCTGTAGAATTAGTGAACATGAAATCAAATCAGTTGAAATAAGATATACAAACAAGGTCGAATTCTTACCGTTAATCTTCAACCAAGAATTCAGAGAAACCCCTTTTGAATTACCCTTCAATTTTCTACAGAAATCTTACTAATTAAAGAGTTCAAGATCGTAACTTCCTTTCTTCTCAGATTGAACACAGAACTCAAAATGAAAAATCACTCACTTTTCTGCTCTTTCTCTTTTCATTTTTTTCCCTCTGCTACAGGCGTTGAACAGTAATACAAGAAGATAAGTTTCGAGAGTTTAGTCATATCCCTTTCCTTCCTGCCAAACGTGTCCTAGCACAAGGTACTCCAGTGTGTCAAGATGAAAATCCACCACGTGTTTACAAGTTGGGAAGCCTAGTCACAGAAATTTGAACACCTAATGTATTCTTAAGCTAAACTAACATCATCCAAAACAAGCCCACAATGATAGGTAACTAGCCTCCTAAGGAAAAAAATAAAATAATAAAACTGATACCCAAACAGAAGCTATCCAACCCTATGGTTGGTTTTTCCGAAAAAAAATTTGAAATAAAAGCAACACAATTATTACTAATTGTGCCCTGATAAAACAATCACAGGATCGCTACAATGAAAATTACTTAATTTTGTTAACATAGTTGTATGTTGTAACCAAGTATTAAATCGTGTGCATCTTTTCATGTGTTTTTCATATAAGTTTGTACAGACAGTGTAATAAATCCATATAATTCAGCTGAGAATGAATATTGATGTAAGGTATTTTTAGTCAGTTTACATAACTTAATGAAAATTGAACTCTTAATCAATTTGTTACCAACATTAGATGTAAAGCCTAAAACTGAAACTCATATGTTACACTAAATACACAACTTATGTACATATAAATTGATAATAGCATCATTGTGACTTTCATACATGAATTTTTAATTAGTATTTCTTTACGATCCTTTGATAAAGCCACCCAATAGGTTAGAATCAAATCCTTATATATCAAAAAGTCACACAAATCATAAAAAATTACTATACTATGAGATCGTAAATTAGGGTTAGTGAAAACGAAATAGCATCTCATAACCGAAAGAAAAGTATAAAAGATATTCATTCACATCAAGCAATGTAATCATAACTATCAAAAAGATTGACACGAAAGATTTATATAAAAGCTTAATCATTCATATTATTGATAGTTGAATAGACTTTACACAAATATTGAAATAAATCAACAAATGGTTAGTCTATTCTTAATAAAATAAGAAGTAGATTACTTATACTTGACATTAATGACGTAGTCCTGGTCCTTGTTATCCTTCGCTTCTCCAAAACTTTGTATTAATATCGAAGACACCTTGTAGAGTTTCAGGATCTCTTCGAGCAACAAAGGCTAACTATTTTTTGATACAATTTAATTGTTTACTAAGACATTGGATGTAAAACATGAGAGCCTTAATTTGTTTGTCAGAAATATGAGGAGAGGAAGCAAAAATATGTCCTTTTATTTTGTCCTCCAATCATTTGATTGATGGTTCCCTTAGAGACAACTTTAGTATATATCATATCACCGAACATATCTGTCATAGAGATTTCATAGATTTTGGTGATGAGATAGGGATATACAAGATTTCTTTTAGCTCCTAGAAGAGTAGGATACTCGAATTCTTAATCATTTGATTAACAATTACACCACAGACTCCTTGTCCCAGTGTGACTTGTCTCTTGTACTTGCAAAAAGAGTTACAATTCCAAGCTTTCAATTCTTTTTCCCAGTCAATTCTTTTTCCAATGAGACGAGTTTAAATGTCATGATCAATTTCAATTCCGGTAATCATATGATTACATTCCATATTATACTTAATAATGTTTGAAATCATGTTACGATTGACACGAATAAGGTTGCAACCAACATATGTGATAAAGGTAAGCTTCTTATGATCGATATTGTGAATATTAACATTGAAGAATCTTACCATATCAGGTGAATAATTTTCAAAGTCAAAGAGTTTCCCCAGTCTCGATCTTGAACAAATTTCACATGACTCTGAAACTTCTAAATCGAATCTCTTTTCAGTTATAAATCCCATTCCTTTCGAAGTTTGATATTTATCAAAACATGAACTATCCCCAAAAGAGGTAAAATCATGTTTATCCTTGATAATGTCGGGAAAACGAATCTTTTCTATATCACTAAAAGGATTAAAGGATAAAAGGATTCAAAGGATTCTCTTTGTATAGATCCTAAGTTTCTCCACTTCTCTACTTCTCGAATTCCTTTTTTCCATTTTTTCTTGTACCGAAGGTATATAGAAAACCCTAATTTTCTTTCCGAAAATTTACTTCCAAATTGTTTTCAAGAAAAATACATGAGCATATATTTTTATGGGAAGTGAAACTTTTCTTTTCGGAAATAATAAGGTTTAAGAAATCGTCCTAAAATCGGAAATTCTAGTTTATATGGAAATAAATCCGATATCGGAAATTGGTCTTCCTTTTGGAAAATAGATTTTTCTTCTTGGATTGGACCTTCATAGCGGATCAATTCTTTATTCATGTCTGAAAATTTGTCAACTCTATTATTATCAAGATCTGATAATATCTTCTGGAACCCGTATAGGTTTGAAAAACACATAAGGGATTTTCATTGAAGATAATAGAGTGAGATATGACAAAATCGATCATGACAAGATTTTCAAAGAAAATATCTTTAGAATCACTAAACCGATAATCTTTTAGAAGATCACTTGCTTTAGTGAAATAATTATTTAGAGTATGAAGCAATCCATTGTTACAATGTTATTAACAGAAAAATCATCCTTCGTAGGGTTAGAAGGAATCCAAAAGTTGAATCTGATCAAAGCTACACAGACAGTTTTAGATCTGAATATACTTGTGTATGAATACCAAAATATATTTAAGATCCAAAATCTTTCAAAAATATACTTGGGTATGATACTATTAAAATAGCCTTTTGAATGATATTACACACATTCATAATTGACATAAAAAATGCCACATAGGTGTTTGTATCAACATTACTAATCCAAATAGTAATAGATCTCTTGAGATACATACCTAAAACTTTCAGGAGTCTAAGCAATAGACCCAGGGTACAAATGACTAGAATCCATATTCCAAAGATACTCTGGAGAGAGAGTATTGCTTTCTTCATTTGTGTCTTCCACTACTAAGAATCCAAGACATCAAATCTTGATGATATATTAATAAAATCAGCCATTGGATTCAAATCTTATAGGTTGGATCACGTCAAACAGAGATTGTTATATCTTTTCGTGTTTGCCCGTTTTGATACCAATTGAAACGACAAGGGTACCCGAGTACACCAAAATCTTTTCGATATCAACCTATAAGTCTGATATCTTGTGTGATCGTCTATAGATAAAGTCGAGACAATACAACAACAAGGTAATCACTTGATAGTAGTTACGGTACAAGACCAATATACTATAAGATCAATATCAAGTGCCTTGGATTAACGTACATTATCATTTACTTAATTATAACTAAACAATTATAATGCGGAAGTAAAGTAAATGACACAACAAGAGTTTGTTAACGAGTAAACCGCAATTGCATAAAAAAAAAAACCCGAGACCTAGTCCAGTTTTGAATGCTTTCATGATTAAGCCAATATACAAAGAACATAGCCAACTTCGTATAGTTGAGACCAAATAATCTACCCCTAGTTACTTAGTTCCCTCAGTATTCCTGAGCCTAAAACCGTCTGGCCAATGCACATGAATCCCAAGATAAAAATCACTATCTTGAGTTGCTTTACCGATGTAAAGTCTTCAGCACTCAACTCCTTTTGATCGTCTTCCAAACTGTAAGGGAACAAAGTTGTTTGGTAACCACTTTATAAATCTTTGAATAAAATATATGTTGAGTTTTGACAAAGGATCTTCCGTTTAACAAGTAAAATCCTTTATCGGCTTTAGATCAATCAAGATCTATATTACCGAAATAATCATATCTACATTCACAAGCTATCAGATTCAGATGCTAAGAGTACCACCAAATTGTAGTTATTGATCTTAACTCCTAATAAAATCTATCAAAGATAAATAAGATCTTAATTTGATCCCAGACGATCAAGGTGTGTGCACGAAGTAATATTACGAGATGCAAAATCAATCACAAAAATCTTATTTTCTTCAAATCTTCAATTATTTTTTATTGTACCCGCACATAAAAACTTGATTTCACTTATGATCGATCACGCACATAACGGAATCTGTTAACAATGGATGATCACAAGTTGTCTTCATATCTAAAAATAGTTTTGAAGATCCCATTAATCCTTTGATCTAGTTTGAGTGACCTTTTGTCAGAAGATAAGGCTCTCAAGAATAATAAAACTAGTGAAATAAAAGGTTCAACAACCATTTGTCAATCAAATAAATAACTGAAAACTAAATAGTTTCCCACCAACGGTACTTTCTAGAGCTTCTTGATCCCACATAAGTCTTTGAATGAGCAGATATAAGTGATTTCACTTTATTAGGATACTCTCCACTCCAAAATAGTATTACAAGTAATACTATTATTCGGCTCCACCAGAAACAACAAAAATGAAGTTTTTGTGGCAAAGGATAGTTTGTAAGAAGAACAAACTTCACTATTTATATACCAAGGATGTTTGGACAACAAGCAGATTCCAAAACAGGTTTTTTTTCTTCTCAAGATATGCAATAAAGTACCTAATTTTGGTTTTCATATTTCCAAATAATATCTAACGTGTAATTCCGAAATCTCTCTTAGAAAATATTTAATATTACTTAACAGTATTTGACTAATATAGTTAATTTTATAGAGATATGTTTTAATTGCTGGAAAATCAAAACATAAATTCGAAAATCTTAATTAAAAGATTCCAATAGTTCCATTTAGGATCACATTGAGTATCAAGGAATATCTTTGAACAGTCAATGATAAGAATTATGCACATGTTCAAATTATTTCGACATCTAGAACTTTCTAATCTAGCACTAATTCTCGGTTATGTTAGAACATTGCTTGGTTTAACCCACCAAGTGTTGGTATGTCAAGGTTGTTGTCATATTTTAGTATCAAAACTCAATTAGAGTCGCTTGATTAAAATTACTAGGGTCAACTTCGTTTAGGTTAGAATAGAAGTCTAGGAATGTTGATACATACAACTGTTAGTCTGAAGTCCAGAAGAAAGTGAAAACGACTGTAACGAAGACATCATCCTTCCATTTGAGGTTAGTGATACTGAATTGACTTGTTTCCATTCCTATCGTTTATTTAAAGTTGTTTAAGATTGAAAACATAACATGCAGGGTTATATATATATGATACTCTAGTATTAGCCTTGCTTATATTAGTATAATCAAAGTGTCAAGGAAGTATATGAATTACGAAGTATAATGTTTATCTTTTGAACTTCGTAAATGCGACATAGACATAATCTATGTAACTTGTTACTTGATTGTGTATTGTATATAGGTGTGATTTCATCATAGGAAACCACGTTTTATTACATTGGTTTAAAGGAAGTACATATACAAACTTGTTTCGTAATTTAA
Organism: Papaver bracteatum; assembly: GCA_023529315.1. NCBI lineage: Eukaryota > Viridiplantae > Streptophyta > Magnoliopsida > Ranunculales > Papaveraceae > Papaver > Papaver bracteatum. Next base: position 451,103 of record JAJJWX010003050.1, read on the forward strand.
AAGAAATCAGTAGTTTGGGATATGCGGTAGAACCGATCTTGACTTATGTTGAGAACCTTGGTATAATCAATCCTTACGTATTTTGGGACACATGGTAGAACCAATCCTAACTATTATTGGGAGTCATGGTAGAACCGATCTTTACCTATATTGGGAGTCTTGGTAGAACCGATCCTAGTTATTATTGGGGAGTCATGGTAGAACTGATCCCTACCTATATTTGGAGACTTGGTAGAATTGATCTTAACCTATGTTAGGAGTCATGGTAGAACCGGTCCCAAAAGAAAAACCGATCCTTCGTATTCACATATTACTTTACTGTTCTGTATGAGTATGGAATTAGGGTTTGCTAATTAGAAAAGTTTCATATGTCGACATGATTTGGACATGAGTATAATTCCTATATTTTATTTTCCAAAGGTATTCCATGTTACTCAAGGTGATCCCAATCCGAAATATTGAGAATCTTTTAATTAAAAAATTTTGATTATATGCTTTTGATTTTCCAGCAAATCAAAACATAACTCTTGGAAATTTATATTAGTTAAGTGTTAAACTAATATTAGATATTTTCTAATGAGAGGTTTCGGAATTACAGGTTGGATATTAGTTGGAATTGGAAAACCGAAATTAGGTAATTATTGCATATCTTGAGAATCTTTTTGGTTTTTGAATTTTTCTGTTGTCCAAACAACCTTGGTTTATAAAAAGTTGAGTTTGCATTTCTTGCAAACCATCATAAGAGACAGGCAAACTTCACTTGTGTTGTTTCTGGTTGAGACGTCTATCCGAAGAGAAAAGTACCCTAATTAGGAGAAATCTCTTATGACCGCTCGTCTAAAGACTTATGTGGGATCAAGAAGCTCTATGAGTACAGTTGGTGGGAAACTAGCTCTCAGGTAATATATTCCCACTATGATTGTTGTATTCATTTGTTCTGAACTTATTCCTGAGACCGTGCCTTTGTTTTTTAGTTGTACGCCGAGCTTGTCAGCATGTTTCGACGTTGCAATTATCTTTCTGATAATTTGATCAAGGTACAGGCTTATCGTGATAAGCTTATCAGATTATGTGACGTTCATGGAAGGGGTCAAGGCGTATTAGATCTTGAAACACCTTTGGAGGATTTCATAACAGTTATTACTCCATGAAGAAATAATATGACTAGCTACTTACCGAGAAAGATAGACAAATTTAGTCCCTCCTAGCTGAGAACAAGTTTGTTGATCTAGGTATTTATGACCTTAAGGCAGATCTAGATAAAGACAGATCAAAAAATTATGCTTTATAAGAAGATGTTTCTCTACTTTCTGATGAGGTTGATGTTTTACGGTCTCGTCCAGACTTGTTACTAGTTTCAAATCTTGTTGAGAATATGCCTTCCTTTCTTGAGGTTCCTCTCATTGGAGTTCCTTCATATGGTGTCCATAATTCTATCGATCCTAGGAAATTAGACGAAAAAGAATCTGATACCGAGTCCGTCTCTCCCACTATGTTTAAATTTTTGAGTTAGTCTTGTATTGCTGGTTCCCATTATGTATATTATCTCCTGTAAGATTTCAAATTTTAAATTGGAACAGATAGACATTCAATTTATTTTATTATATTTGCACTCTCTTAATCGCTTCCCCCCCCCTTTTGAATCTTAAAAAAAAAGGGTTAAGGATTTCTTGGTTTGGATGAATAATCTTGATGATTTAGTTTCTCTTCTATGAGTTGCCGACCTCTGACTTCAATTGGATTTTCTTAGACCCTTTGTTAGAGCACTGCTCGGTCGAACTCGCATGCGTTGCTATCTCAAGCATGTTTGTCAATGTTAGTGATCAAAACTATAAAGTCTTGATTTCTATTCAACTATAGCTAAGGTCTCGGACTAGGATAGAAAGTGTAGTTGAGCTCAAGAACTCCATGGCAATAATCATACAAGACCAAGGACTAAAAGGTATGTGGAGACTTGAACTTATCTATCACTCAAAAGTCTATCTACTCTATCTCCTATCTTGAGACAAAAGTCATTTTACTATATAGACTAAACATATGCACATGTGACATTTCGAGCTGAGTATATCTCACTTATCTATTTCTCAAAATGTGTGTTGGTAAAGCTTTCACTTTAGCCAAGTTCACCTTTGCCTAGTGATGAAAGTCATGTTATGTTTCAATCACTTTGGAAATTGCTCTGACGAAAACTAGTTTGTGAATAACAACTATATGACGTCCTCTGAGAATGTTTCAATGATTGAAATGAGAGTTTAGACAATATAACCATTGGGGGATATAAACATTGTTATGGTAACACATATATGTATAAGTCCTTAGCACTTGAACCGAAGTTTGCGAAATTTGTTGATCAAGTGAAAACCGGAACTTGAGCAGTCAACCCAGTCCGCGAACGTATTCCACGAATGTGCGTAGTTCTCGAACCCGAGAATTTTTGCTGGAGTTGTAGCTCGGTTTCAGTCCGCGAACTCAGTATGCGAACTGGCGGAAGTTCTCGAACCCGAGAATTTCTGCTGGAGTTTGTGAACTCCAACAGGTTATGTGAGTTCGCGAACTTGAGTGGTTATGTCTAAAAACGATGTTCATGAACTTATTTAAATTATTCTAAGGAATGCTATTGCAAACCGTGGCTTTATAGTTCATGAATCGATTCGAGTGAATCACATCGTTTTTGTTTCAATTTTTTCTTGTGTAGTACATAAGATCTCATAGCAATTGAACAACTCTCTAACTAGTTCATTTGAGTCATTTGGACTAGTTATGGTGAAGAAGAATATGGTTGATATGAAAGTTATCATTTGGCTAACCATTTGGTTGACTAATATTGAACCAACTATTGTACACGTTTGGGTACGGTTACACAAACCCAAAATCGTCAAGTACATGTGTGTATGGCAAGCTAAGTTTTCGATCTAACGGTTGAGAGATATTAGCTTGTATCTAATCAGGTTTTCATCTAACGGTGAATATTGAATGCTTTGTTACTAAGCTAACATTGATTGCAAACCCTGATTTGAAAGACTATATAAGGGAGAACTCTAGCAATGGGAAACCTAATCCCCACACATTCTGTGTGATACTAGTTTGCTAAGCTAGAGTCGATTCTCCTTTAACCTTTGGTTTTCTTCTTCTAAAACCAGGTTAACGACTTAAAGACTCCATTGGGATTGTGAATCCAGATCGATACTTCTTTTCTTGTAGTTGTGTGATCTGATCTTGCTGTTTCTATCGTACGAGTACAATTGTAATAATTGGCTTGAGATTTATATCTCTGATAGGCAAGATATAAAAGTAATCACAAACATCTTCATCTCATCGTTTGTGATTCCACAATATCTTTTTCGCTGCGTCGATTAAGACTATTGTGAGGTGATTGATAAAACTGAGCTGCTCTTCGGGAATATAGTCCTGGTTTTATTGATTGGTTCCTGTTCACCTTGATTTATCAAAATACGGAACAAAACTCATAGGTTTATTCGTGAGAGACGAATTTATCTATCTTGTAGACTTTTCTGTGTGAGACAGATTTTTTTGCTAAAGCCTTCGACTTTGGGCCGCAGCAACTTTTCGTTGTGGGTGAGATCATCTAAGGGAATAAAGTGCACAGTATCCTGCTGGGATCAGAGGTGTAGGAGAATAACTGTACCTTGGATCAGTGTGAGATTGATTGGGGTTCAACTACAGTCCAGACCGAAGTTAATTTGGAGTAGGCTAGTGTCTGTAGCGGATTAATACAATGTATGTTTAATCTGGACTAGGTCCCAGGGTTTTTCTGTATTTGCGGTTTCCTCATTAACAAAATTCTAGTGTCTGTGTTATTTCTATTCCGCATTATATTTTGTTATATAATTAAAATAATACAGGTTGTGCGTTGTTCAATCGATTAGAATATACGACCCTTTTGGTTGTTGATTTAAATCGATTGACACTTGGATGTTGGTATTTGGTACCATCCAAGTTATCTCTCTTTGATTAGACTCACGAATCATTTTTACTTGAGTAAATCAAATCGGGAGATTGAGATGATAACTCCTTGAGATATTTTCTATTGGTTGAGTCTAGTTGATTCTCTAGAAAACAGCTCGGAATTGTCCATACAGATTGCTAATCAAAATATTGGGTGAGGTTGTTAGACTCCCGCCTTTTCACCCTTAATATATATTCTAACTTGACTTCAGGTTTTAGCTTTTGCATATTGACTTAGATGTGACATGACGTACTACCTCACCTTATTAGATGGGTCTTTGTAGTTTTTAAATATTCTTTATCTATTTCAGATGAGTTTATTTATTTTTTTACTTCGGACTTTTTGGGCTTCGGCCCATTCTTTTACGATGGTCGAGTTGGTAATAAGGACCGATGTCATCCTATTTTTATGCATGACTACCTATGCACATGTGTCTTGATTGCTTACTCGCCCGTTTTAGGTGTTTACTCGAAACTTTAAAGTTTTCCTTTTTTTAGGTGGGCAATTGCTTATGTTCATCCTTAGTGAAAATGCGCGGGTACTAAGTGCACCACCAACTTTTTTGGACAAAACCTAATATAATTACAAATAGACCAACTTAATGATCTGTGACAATATGTAAATAGAGTATCTCTATCTCTTCTTAATCAGTAACATAGACTAAGGAGTCTGTGAACCTGATTCTTAAGAAGAGTGCTTGGACGATCTCAAAAATCAATATCCAAGATCAATCTAGTCGTACCCAAATAATCCAATTAGAATTATGCCAAGTAATAAACTGATTATATATCTTTCAAGATACGAATTCTACATGAAATAAGTCTCGTAATCGATCACAATTATATGGATGTATCCACTAAGATTGAATATGTACTACTTGCGTAAATCCTATAATAATGATAAATCATATAATGCGGAAAAGGAAAAACACAAGACACCAGAAGTTTTGTTAACGAGGAAACCGCAACTTCAGAAAAACCCCGAGACCTCGTCCATATTTGAACACCCAACTATATTAAGGCGCTACAGACACTGGCCTACAATCAAATTTCAGATTAGAATGTAGTTTAGACCAAATCCACCCTCCAAGCGGTTCGGTTAAAATCATGCTCCTTACGTCACTTAAACCTCGCAAGGATATACGCAGTTGATTCTCTTAGCTGGCGTCTTTTACATCCTAAGAGTTTCTTCAACCTCAGTGAAGAATTTTGATACCAATCTTCCGTTAACATGTAAGCCTATTTGATTTACATTTAGATCGAAGATCAAGGCTTAGAAATCTATTTGCAATAAACAAAGCTAGCGAACCTCACAATCTGGAACACTTACACTCACTTAGATGAGAAGCCTGGATATTTTACCACCTCTCAAGAACAATCTTCAAAAAATCCCATAAGATTAATTTTCAGATATCTATCTTGGGGAATCACAAAGTCTGAGATGAAGAGAACTTTGTGATTCCTATCTATCTTGCCTGAAAGAGATTATGAGAACCTCGATACCAGAAAATAAAGATCAAGATACACGAACTATCAAGGTAAAGATAGTCCGACATGGCTTCATGAATCCCCAAAGTGAAGTCTTTTAGTCATAAACCTAATTATGTTTCATAGAGGATGAATCTAGCTATCATCTAGGACACAAAATGTCAGAGATTCATTTTCCAAGTTGACGAGGATTGCTTGGAATTAAAGCTAAGATAACTAAGAATCAAGCAAACACTTCCCCTATTTAGATGAAACTCTAATTAGGGTTTCAATTAAAACATATGAGAATTAATTTTGAAAATACTATGAAGAATATACACAGTGGTCCAGTTACGGAACAATGTATAATGACCGTTCTGATTTGGAAAATATGCCTTTCGAATTAAAAGCAAGTTGATGTTCATTTACATACTCAAGAGTTTAATCATGATGCATACACATAAGTGTTTTAGTGATCAATGGAATCTTAGAAGTGTCTAAGAGGGTCAAAGCAATGCTAAACATATTTAAAAAATAATTCTTTGAGCATCTGCTAAATTCCATTGGGAACGTTGGTGAAACGGTTCGTGATCCGTAAGGATAAAGTTTACGAGCCAGTGAACTACGGTTCGTGAACCGGGTTCATCAAACCTAATTGGATTGAGAACTCATCGCGAACTGGGTTCACCAACCGTACTCAGTTTACAAACTCAAATGGACACAGTTCGTGAACTGGGTTTTCCAACTTTAAGCCTTTTATGCCAATATCAAAAATTCAATTTACGACGATCTGTGAAATGTTCCCAAAGTGAACTTACGGTTTACGAACTGGTTTGCCAAACTTTCTTGTATCTTTGAAATCAAATGTCTATGGTTTGCAAACTGGTTTGCCAACCTAACCTGAGCAGAAATATCCGAAGTTCATGAATTTATCTCTTATGATGTTTGAAACATTCCTAAAAATGCAGGGGTACCAAAATACAAAATCAACTTTTTCTTAGGAAACCTGTATAAACTAAACTCAAATACAATTCCGAGAGTTTCAACTTAATGAATATCAATCATGAATTATATGAATAGTTTATATCTCTTTATCTCACAATCAGTATGTAAACGGAGACAAGTCTGTGAACTTGATTATACCGTCAGAGTACTTTGACGATTCCAAAGATCAATTAAATCGTATCCAACAATTACGATGGAAGTATTTACTTTGATTGATTTACGTACAACCTGTGATATTTCAATTATAAAGATAAATAATATAATGTGGAAAAAGAATAACATAGACACCATAAACTTTGTTAATGAGGAAACCGCATATGTAGAAAAAACCTCATATTTGAACACCAAATTGTATTAAGCCACTACATACTCTATCCTACTATCAAAACTTCGGACTGGAATATAGTTGAGACCGAATCCATCATCATAGTAATTCAATTATAGTCACGCTCCTTATGCCTCTTGAATCTCGTAAGACTCTGCGCCATTGATTCCCTTAGCTGACGTCATTTTACAGCCTCAGAGTTGCTTCAACTTAATTGAAGAATTTAAACTAATTTTCCTCCCACATATAAGCATATATGTGATTTTCGTTCTGATCAAAAGATCAAGATAAGAAATCGTTTGCAATAGAAAAATTCTAGCAAACCTCAAAATCCGGTACTCAAGACTCTATAAGAGAAGTCTAGATTATTATTCACCTTATAAGTAAAACCTACTCTGATTTCAACAAAGAATCGTTATAAAGGAATATACTTGTGGAATCATAAAGTTTGAGATGAAGAACTTTGCGATTTCTATCTATCTTTCCTGATTGAAGTGAGACTCAATAATCAGTAGTAACATCATGATACATGAACTATCAAGATAAAGATAAAGATAGTTGGACCTGGCTTCATGAATCCCTAAGAAAAGTGTTTTTAGTCGATAAACCTAAAAAGTTTTAAATTAAGGAAAGGACGAATCTAATTTTACAACTAGGGCACACAAGAAAAGTGTCGGGGATTCAAAGATCCCAGTTGCTTGAGGTTCTCCTTATATAGACTTTCAAAACAAAGGTTTCTTTAGATTTAAGCTAAGGTTGCTTTAGAATCAAGCAATCAATATCCACAGTTAGATGAATCTTTGATTTGAGATTAACACAAAATATACACTCTGGTTAGGATGGACCATAACTGAACCGTGTACAATGACTTTTCATGAAAGGTAAGCCAAAACTAGCCAGATGAACTATAAGCTTAACCATTTTCATATAACACTTTAAGACTTTAATCATGAGTCACAACCATAGGTTATAATGTGATCAAATATGTCTAGATATTTTTTTTTTCAGAGTTGTTCAAATGCCGATTATCTCATATAAATAATTCTGATGCATCTGAAAATATTTGACATGGTAAGTACATGTACCTACTTCCAGTTCGTGAGTTATTTTGTCATGGTACGTGTACTGGATTTGTATACTATTGAGACAAAAACGAGTTCAGGAGTTCACATAAATTTTTTGGTATGCATACTAGGTATGTGTACCAACCTGAGTTCACGAGTTCACATAAATTTTTGGGTTTGCATACTTGTTATGTGTACCAAAAGTTATTGCCGAACTATAGCTACACTGGTACATGTATTGGGTACATGTACTGCGGCTCTGGACCTATAACAATTGCGTCAGTATGTCAGATGGTACGTGTATTGTCCTATATCCAAATTTACAGTAGTTCAATATCTCTCTAATAATCAATTTGAAATATTCTCGAATAACATCAATGACACATATCACTGTTTCAGACTATTTTCAAATGATTAACTTAAACCATAATTTATGTCATAAAAATAAATTATTCTTAACCAAATTTATCAAGTTTGAACAAATGTTCTTAAGCTTAGTAAACATATTTAGAGAATAATTAATCAAGATAAACTTGACTCGAAATTTCAGTTTTGCAAGTAAAGTCCATTTTAGTCATGCGACATAGTCTCATAGATATAAAGGTGAAAACTTGAGTAATATGTGGTTCAGTTTTCACTTACCTTTTGTTGATGAATTTCTCCAAAAGCTTCGGTCGATCTTCGCCTTCAAACAGTAAAACACAGTGATATCCGGTAATCAACTACACACTGAAATCCTAATCCGAGACTTGACTAAATGTAAACTAGAAATCAAGATATAGTTTTGATCAACTAAATTTGCCAACAAGCTTGATATAACATCATTTTTGTGTTCGACCAAGCAATGTTTTAACAACTCCCAAATAATAAAATCACTTATATGGGTAATTTTCAATTGATCCACAAATTAATTCTCGAATAACACCAAGTGTTGGTATATCAAGGTTGTTTGTCATATTTTAGTATCAAAACTCATAAGTCACTTGATTAGATTACTAGAGTCAACTTCATTATGTTAGACTATGAAGTCTAGAAATATTGAGATATACAAGTGTTACCTTAAAGACTTGAAGATTCTGAAGACGCATCGACATCAACAATGATATCATCCTTCCACTTGAGGTTAGTAATACATGACTTGACTTGTTTCCATTTCCATATTGTAATCTTTCAAGTAGTTTTTTATTGAAAACATAACAAGCAAGGTTGTATAAATGAAACTATAGTATAATACACTTGATCATCATATTGTGATAAAATTGTCACGGAATAATATATATATATATCAATAGTGATAAGTACTTTATATTGGTATATTGATTTACGAAGTATAATGCTTATCTTTTGAAATTCTGCCTGATAGACGCAGTTTTATGTTTTGGGTAAATCCTCTGGAAGAAAGCAACAGTAAGTTTATCCCATGTTGTTATGGAATCTGATGGTAAATTATGCAACCATGACTTAGATTTATCTCTTAAGGAAAAAGGAAACAATCTAGGTTTTAAAATTTCATCACTAAGGTCTTTAATCCTAACTATTCCGCAAATTTCCTCAAAGTCCCTCACATGAAAGTATGGGTTCTCATCATCTCTCCCTAAGAAGATAGAGATCATATGATTAATACCAAGTTTTAACTCATAATTAGTCGAAGTAGCATGTAACCTTATGTACGATGGTCGGTTGGACCTAGTTGGGTGCATGTAATCCCGCACAGTTGTCATCGGTAGCGCAGTCGAACTCACAAGCATTGATATCTCAAGCTTGTTGTCAATTTTAGTTGTTACTATAAGTATTTATATGTAGTCTACTTATAGTTAAGTCTCACATTAGGATAGAAAATGCAGTTGAGCATTAGACTTCACGTTGTTCATCGAATGAAGACGAATAACTACTAATGAGAGCTTGTGGAACTTCATCAACAAAGGGTATGTGGAGACTTGAACTTATCTATCACTCAAAAGTCTATCTACTTTATCTCCTATTTGAGACAAAAGTCGTATATCTATCTAGACTTCAATTATACACATTTGATATTTTGAGCTTATTTAACTCGCTTACATATTTCTCGAAATATGTGTTGGTAATCTTTCGCTTTAACCAAGTTCATCTTATATTCTTGACGAAAGTCAAAATATGATCATGTGAAAATCGCCTTGTAACATCTTACATGATTTGTGTGAGACAGTCATTTGATATAGACTCGGAATATTTCGTATTGATCAATTCGATCACTTGAAAATTGCTTTGAAGCTAATAGTTTGTGTGAGACAGCTATTACCGTCTTCTAAGAATGTTTCAATGATTGAAATGGGAGTTTAGAATACTTAACCATAATTGGATTATGAGCACAGTATGCGTATGTGTTGATACAAGACCGGAATGTAGTATGCATATCCGTATGCGTACTGGCAAGGTCTGGTAAACTTCGGGAGCTAGAGTATGCATACATATACTCGTACTGGAGAAGTTGGTTGAAATCTGGGTACTATAGTATGCGTACCTATACGCGTACTGGATTCAACTAAAACTTGGAAGTGTACGACGGTATGTGTACCTGTTTGCATACTGGCGAACACAGTCCAAGTCCGCCTACTTAGGTATGCGTACCCGTTTGCATATTTCAGTAGGTTATGTTCTAAATTCTATTTGTTCAGGAACTAATACATTTATATATAATGAGGAATACAATCATTTCCAAACCGTGGCTATAATGTTCATGAATTGATTCGAGTGAATCAAAATCGATTTTGCTTCAATTGCGTCTTATATACTTCTATGAGAATATAAACAATTGAACAACTCTAAAACTGGTTTCATTTGAGTCATTTGAACTAGTTATGGTTAAGATGAATAAGGTTGATATGAAAGTGTTCATATGGCTAACTTCGGTTAACTATTGTTGAGCCAACAAGGTGTACTCGTTTAGGTACAGTTACCCATATCTAAATGAAGTCACTTTTCATTTGTGTGTAACAAGTTAAGTTCGATCTAACGGTTAAAAGATATTAGCTTGAGTCCAATCAGTTTTTCATCTAACGGTGAATATTGAATGCTTTGTTACCAAGGTAACATTGATTGCAAACCCTGATTTGAAGACTATATAAAAGATAACTTTAGCAACTGGGAAACCTAATCCCCACACCTCTTGTGTGATACTAGTTGCGATTAGAGTCGATTCTCCTTTAACTTTAGGTTTTTCGCAAAACCCTATAGGTTAACGACTTGAAGATTTCATTGGTATTATGAAGCCAGACCCAACTATTTCTCTGTAGTTGCATGTTCTGATCTTGCTATTTTCTATCGTATTGAGTACTATCTTCTCTAAGATTTGGTCGAGATTTATTCTCCGATAGGCATGATAAAAAGTAGTCACAAATATTTTCGTCTCATCGTTTTTTATTCCACAATATCTTGTTTCACTACCATACGATCAAGATTATTGTGAGGTGATTGATATTTCTAGGCTGTTTTTCGGGAATATAAGTCTGGTATATCAATTGGTTAGTGTTCACCTTGATTTATCAAAAGACGGAATAAAACTTCTAAGTATTTCTTTGGGAGACAGATTCATCTATTCAATAGACTTTTATGTGTGATATAGATTGGTATATCAAGTCTTCGACTTTGGGTCGTAGCAACTCTTAGTTGTGGGTGAGATCAGCAAAGGGAATCAAGTGCATAGAGTCCTGATGGGATTCAGAGACGTAAGGAATGCGACTGTACCTTGATCAGTGTGAGATTGGTTAGGGCTTAACTACATTCCCGTCCGAAGTTAACTTGGAGTAGGCTAGTGTCTGTAGCGGCTTAATATAATGTGGTGTTCAAATATGGACTAGGTCCCGGGATTTTTATGCATTTTCGGTTTCCTCGTTAACAAAAATTCTGGTGTCTGTGTTATTTCTTTTCCTCATTATATTTTCTATATAATTGAAATATCACAGGTTGTGCGTAGTTCAATCAATTAGATAATCCAATCTTTGGTTATTGATATAAATTGATTGACACTTGAACATTGGTCTTTGGTACCGTTCAAGTTGTTTCACATAATAAGCAGGCTCACATATGTCTATCTTTTTGATTTTCTGATTACATTGTGAAACAGAGATACAACTTTTGGATATATTTCCACTGATTGAGTCTGACTGTCTAGTTGATTCTCTTGGAATTATATTGGAGTTTGTCCATACAGATTGCTAAGCGAAATATTGAGTGTAGTTATTAGACCCCCACTTTTTCACTAGGGGTACTTAGAAAACGACCTAGGGCATCTCTTTTACGCTTAGTGAAATTCAACTTTGGCATGCACATGAATTCAACAAAAATGTATGCACATGCAAATGTAAAGTTAACTAATTAAGATAAGCTTGAGTTACCATACCTACAATCAAATACTGGTCAAAGGTACAAGGTTGGGGTTTGTGGAATTTCAGCTGGTAACTCCCATCAGGCCCACGACACGGGTTTAGCTTACTATTCCACGAGTTTTCCTAAACTCGGTAGTCCGACGAAGATGAAATTGGTGTGTGCACGTATATTTATTTTATGTTAGATAAAATACTAAAAATAAACAAGGAAAATAAATAAAAATTACAAAAGAAACTAATAAAAATAAAATAAAACTCCATAAAAATAAAATCTTCAGTTTTCTCATTTTTTTTTTAAATACAAGTTCAACTTTTTACCTTTAGCTTCGAGTCAATCCTGCACAACAAAAACAAAATACCGAAGACGTAAAATATAACAAAAAATCTAAATAAATAAATAAAATAATGCTAAAACAAAAGATACAGAACCTAAAAAAAACCCTAAACTTCCAAAATAGTGTATATCGATATAAAACCCGAAACTTCTCCAACCCTATTTTGTTTCACCCGAATTATCTAGCCCAATTAAATCAAATTCATCAAGCAACTGATTCCAGCGATTGAATCTCTCTTAAACACCTCCAAAATCCGAAACCTAAGTCTGCCCATATTTTCCCGCCAAAATTCAAATTTGAATTTGGGAAGATGAAGGTGTCCCTTATCCATTCTTGGGGTCCCTTTAGGAACTAGGGTACAAATAGCAATTTTGGGGTATAAATAGTAATTTTCTGGGTACATTTATCAACTCCTCCGAGTGCCTTTAACACTTTTATGGGGTGCCTTTAGTAATATTCTCCGGAGGCTTAAATACCACTTTTCGAGCAATTTTTTTCGCAAGCATTTATTTCTCCATAAACACCTATATACACATAAAACACCATAATAAGTACAAAAATGAGCACTAACAATATATAAAATTGATACAAATCAGACACAAAAATGTGTCTATCAATAGGGGATGACCAAAGCTAGGTAGCTTGAATCCTAAGCAAGTTCGTGATTATTTTCCTTTTTCAAGTATCTAATTATTTTGAGAGTCTTTCCTAAGTTACAACTCTAGTATAAATGTTAGAGCAATGCTAGATTGAGCCCACAAGTTTTGTTATCTCAATCTTGTTGTCAATATTAGATGATCAAAGCTATTTCTTGATTTCTAGTTTACTAAATCCAGTCTCGAACTAGGTTAGAATTTGGTAGTTGAGTATCAGACATCTCCCTCGAATACTAAATATCGACGAAGATATTTAAAGAACTTTTGTATTAGGTATGTGAAGAATGAACCATTATATTTATTGAGACTATGTTGTATGACTTCTAGTAGATTTACAAAGAAGAAATTTCGAGTCAAACTTGTCTTGTTAAAAATCTCGAAATATGATTCTAGTGTAGATATTCAAAGGTCCTGAACAATATTAGTTCGAAACAACTTATTATTTGAGAATTAATTTGTGGATCAATTGAAAATAGCCCATACAATTGATATTTCATTTGGGAATGTTTCAAACATCAAAAGAGAGAATTTCATGAACTTCTGATATTTCTGTTCAGGGTAGGTTGGAAAACCCTTTAGCAAACCATAGATATTTGAATTTAGAGATACAGGGAAGGTTGGCGAACCTATTCGTAAACCACAAGTTAAGTTGGGATTAGTTCACAAACCCAATTGGCAAACCATGGTGAACTGATTTTTTAATTTTTGTATAAAAGGATTAAGGTTGACAAAATGTGTCCATCTGAGTTCATAAGCCAAGTAAGTTGGCAAAACCAATTCACAAACTGTGATCATCTGAGTTCTCGAGCCGAGTAAGGGTTTGTGAACCCGGTTCACGAACCGTAGCTCCCTGACTCGTGAACTAGCCTTACGGTTCACGAACCATCTAAGCAACTGTCCTAGTAAAATCTAGCAGATGCTCAAAGACTTATTTTTCAAATGTGTTTAGCATTGATATGACTCTATTAAACACTTCTAAGACTTCACTGATCACTTAAAAACTTATGTGTGTGCATCATGATTAAAGTCTTAAGTGTTTTAATGAACACTGTATTTATTATTATTCACATGGCATATTTTCCAAACCGAACAAGTCACCATACACGGTTCCATAACTGGACCACTGTGTATACTCTTCTATTGTATTTTCAAGAGCTAAAGTGTCTGCTTGATTCCTAAGTTATCTTAGCTTGAATTCTAAGCAACCACGGTCTGGAAAATCTATAAATAGAGATGCTCTTTCAACTGTAAAAATAAATCCCTGACACTTGTGTCCTAGTTGATCTAGAGTCGTCCTCTATGAACCTAGGTTTCTTATGAGAAATATAATTAGGTTTATGACTAAAAGACTTCGCTTTCACTACACCATTTCCTGTATTTTCCAACGCTTCACTTTCGGGGGTGTGCAACGGATATAGACGTTGCACTCTTTGAAACGTTAATATCCGTTGCACACCAAAAAATACGTTGCACTAAATCCTAATAATCCTAACATCGGATGAAAAAATTGGAAATGAGGATGCGCTTGACATTATTAAAGAAGTCGGGGGCTTAAATATCCGTCTAATTCTTATTATCTTTCCTTTCAGTAAGAAACATTAAAATATTATTTTGTTTTATTATCTTTCTCTAAATATCCGTCTAATTCTTATTATCTTTCTCTAAATATCCGTCTAATTCTTATTATCTTTCCTTTTATTTTATTTTTTCTTATTTTCTTCTTATATTTTTTTTCTCTTTCAAGACATCGAGTTCTCCTCCCCAGTTTTTTTTTATTCTCTACCCTAAGCGAGATCTCCAAATCCAACCCAAGGTTTTATAAATCAAAACCCGTTTCTCCTTAAACCTATCTCAAGAATCAAAACTATGGAAATCAAACACAATATATTTCAACAACTCACCCTGAAAATCGTTTTCTTTTGTAAAGCAGTTGAAAGGTGTGCTGATCCAACTTGAAATTTTATCCTCCAGTGATGAACTATCTTACATGGTATAAATTTTTATAGTGATAGATCTATTACCCTTGATTTATAACGATTTTTCCTTATTGATTTAGGTTTTTTTTTTTATATAGTTATCATTTAAATCCCTAGATTTATAAATAATTTTTTTTTAATTGTTTCTTTGTTTCTTAATCAGGAGATGGAGATAGTTTATGGTGTTGTTGATGATAACTTTGAGGTGAAGGAGTAAGTATAAACTGAAATATAACTTCTTGATTTAGTATTCTTCTTATATGTGTTTTCTTTTTAAATTGCAGTCACATGAACAATCTTTTCTGCAGAGAATCTGTTTGCAAAAACTCTCTAGAAACCTCAAATTTAACAAACAAATTGTAATTGCACTACCACTGATAGCTTATCTTAATATAAAATAAAAATAAAAATAAAAATAGTATTGTACTAAAACAGGTGCTTAATCAGGATGAGATACCCCCTACTTTACAGTTTGGTCTTCTGTGAAGGTGTTGTTGATGGATTTTAATGTATCACCAATTGGATAAGTAATTTGTTTTATCTTCTCTTGATTGCGGTCATCTGATGTATCATGTATCATTATTCAAGTGAAGTTTTTGAAGAAGAGTAAGAAGTAAGAACATCTCAACCCATGTTCTTTCTTTCTCTTTGTGCAACTTCTAATTTTTTCTGTGTGTTTGCAGTTAATAAAGAAGAGAATCTCCAAAATCAAAGAATCTGATGGCTGCTATGGTTATTTTTCCATATGAAACTTGGTATGTTCATAATTTTGTCCATTTCTTATCCTAAATTAATATTCATGTGTTGGGTTGAGTTCCTGTTGTGTTCGAAAAAAGTTTTTGGTTGACTAAGTGTCTGAATGACCTGCCCTGTAGTTTATGGTGTTGTTGATGATAACTTTGAGGTGAAGGAGTAAGTATAAACTGAAATATAACTTCTTGATTTAGTATTCTTCTTATATGTGTTTTCTTTTTAAATTGCAGTCACATGAACAATCTTTTCTGCAGAGAATCTGTTTGCAAAAACTCTCTAGAAACCTCAAATTTAACAAACAAATTGTAATTGCACTACCACTGATAGCTTATCTTAATATAAAATAAAAATAAAAATAAAAATAGTATTGTACTAAAACAGGTGCTTAATCAGGATGAGATACCCCCTACTTTACAGTTTGGTCTTCTGTGAAGGTGTTGTTGATGGATTTTAATGTATCACCAATTGGATAAGTAATTTGTTTTATCTTCTCTTGATTGCGGTCATCTGATGTATCATGTATCATTATTCAAGTGAAGTTTTTGAAGAAGAGTAAGAAGTAAGAACATCTCAACCCATGTTCTTTCTTTCTCTTTGTGCAACTTCTAATTTTTTCTGTGTGTTTGCAGTTAATAAAGAAGAGAATCTCCAAAATCAAAGAATCTGATGGCTGCTATGGTTATTTTTCCATATGAAACTTGGTATGTTCATAATTTTGTCCATTTCTTATCCTAAATTAATATTCATGTGTTGGGTTGAGTTCCTGTTGTGTTCGAAAAAAGTTTTTGGTTGACTAAGTGTCTGAATGACCTGCCCTGTAGCTCTGATGAGCAATATTTTTGGTGGAAAGAGACAGAACATGGTCTTGCAAATAATATGTTCATGGTTCACCAAAACTTTGGGCAGCCGAAGTGGGTGAGCTGTTAATAAGTTGTCAGTAAGTTTGTGGTCTATTCATTTGTTAGTTTAATATTGTGTTGATGTGATTTAACCAAAATCAGTTAACAATGATGAACAATTAGAGATGCCATCCTTCAACCTGCTGACACCAGCACCACCAATTGAAGACAAAAAGAATGCGGCAAGCATTTGAGAGAAATAATGCCAATGTAAGAATAAAAGAGAACATAGAGATTCCAGAGACGCAAGTCAAAAGTACACCAGTGATTGATGTTGTGAGTCCATCTTTAACATCCAAGGAGGATATCAACGTTGTTGAATTAGTCGAGGACTACAAAAGGAAGCTGAAGTTGAACATGCACATGCACTCACTCTGGAAACTATTAAAGCAGCCATAAAGGTGAACAAGTAAAAATCAACTGATTTTTCAACTTTCGTTTTTCTTCATTTCATTGTATTCTTTAATAATTGTTCATTGCACATTAAAATTAGCTATCTTGTTGTAGGATTACTACATATTAGTATTTGATGATGCAAAGGCCATTAAGGCAATCAGAACACTTATGAGGCCAACATAATTCAGAAATTGATCCACAACATTGATGACTGGATTCATGGTTCACCAAAACTTTGGGCAGCCGAAGTGGGTGAGCTGTTAATAAGTTGTCAGTAAGTTTGTGGTCTATTCATTTGTTAGTTTAATATTGTGTTGATGTGATTTAACCAAAATCAGTTAACAATGATGAACAATTAGAGATGCCATCCTTCAACCTGCTGACACCAGCACCACCAATTGAAGACAAAAAAGAATGCGGCAAGCATTTGAGAGAAATAATGCCAATGTAAGAATAAAAGAGAACATAGAGATTCCAGAGACGCAAGTCAAAAGTACACCAGTGATTGATGTTGTGAGTCCATCTTTAACATCCAAGGAGGATATCAACGTTGTTGAATTAGTCGAGGACTACAAAAGGAAGCTGAAGTTGAACATGCACATGCACTCACTCTGGAAACTATTAAAGCAGCCATAAAGGTGAACAAGTAAAAATCAACTGATTTTTCAACTTTCGTTTTTCTTCATTTCATTGTATTCTTTAATAATTGTTCATTGCACATTAAAATTAGCTATCTTGTTGTAGGATTACTACATATTAGTATTTGATGATGCAAAGGCCATTAAGGCAATCAGAACACTTATGAGGCCAACATAATTCAGAAATTGATCCACAACATTGATGACTGGATTACATTTCCAACTTCTATATCAGTGAGGGGTTCAAGGTAAATAGATTGGGAGTCGGTTCCAATTTATAAGCATGCAGTTATTAATTTGATGATGAGTTTGTTGCTGTTGCTTCTTTGGTCATCTCTAATGTTGTTTCTTGAACCTTGACAATTGTGAATTTGACCCTGATCGATCTTTCTAGATTGATTTTTTTTGTAATTGGTATGTTTTATCATAGTTCTCTTGCAGTAATTTATATATATTGTGATTCAAGTTATTTTCTTATGGAAGAACTGACTGGTAAAGTCGTGCTCTGAAGATGGTCAATCTGATAGCTTTGTTGGGACATTGAGATCATGGTTTGCTCATTTATTGATTAATGCACTGCAGTTCTTCATTTATTGATTACTGCCCTGCAGTTCTTCATTATTTTTATGCATATACCAGGTAACATGGGAATTTCTAAGTGTGCTTGTCTAATGCTTTGGGTTTTGTAATGCAGGAAAGTTTCCAACTCTTATGACACATAACGAAACCAAGGCAATGGTTAAGTGAGCTGACATTATATGCACGTAGTAATACATTTTTTTTACTGATTTGCATTTAGTAGTAAATATCGTGGGAAATTGAATTGTTTATCGATATGTTTGTTGAATCAGGTGAGGTGCATATACTTGAAGAGTACCATGGGCAAGCCAGTTCGCATCTTCTAAGCATTGTTTTTACCCAAGTATGAATGCAGATCCTACTGTATATTGTCACTCTGGTGGTTTCTATAGATTTAGATGTAGGAGATACCTTGAGAGTTGTAACCAGTAAGAGGTACAAATTTTGCGAAATATCTAAAGAAAGAACCCAAGATTTTTTTTTTGTTTTGGTAATTACTGAAAGATTCAAATTGGTGCCAGGAATTCTTTCAAATTCTGAGTGATGGTGTAACTGCTTTTGCAGTTTAGCATGGAGTGATGGTGTTCTCTTTTGGAGGCAAGCGGCATCACATCATTGTTTCGGTACAAGTTTGGAATTTATACTTTGGTAAGTGATCTTCCTGTGAATGTCGGGGTGTAACTCTAGATGATGTCTTCACAATACAATGGTGCAACATCTTATGTGTGGTCTGAGTTCTCTGAATTGATATGTCTGAATTGTCCGTACCTCTATTTGTTTCGAAGATGTGTGAAAGGATGAATTGAATATATATATTTTGGCAGGCTATGAATGTTCTGCAGATAGTTTGACCTATTGTTTTGTGTGATTTACTATTTTGGAAGGCTCCTCCAAAATAGGGTGAAGGCACCAGTGGCGGTGAAGAAGGAGATTGTAAGTTTAATATTCTTGTGCATATTTTACCAAAGAAGTTATTACTATAGTGTAGCTTTCCTCGATGAAGATGGAATTTTCATCTTGCAGGATAAAGTTGTGAATCCTTTATTTGAAAAGCGTCCAAAACAGTTTGGCATTGGTGGTGCGTTGCCTCCAAAAAAGGGTTTGCATAGGTTCGTGAAATGGCCAAAAGTTTTCCGCATTCAACGCCAGAGGAGGAGGATACTCAAGCAACGTTTGAAGGTTCCGCCTACTTTGAACCAAAACCCAAGACAAAAACCTTGGTATATGCATTGGGTTTCGGATCTGTATTACTTTTATTATTATTGTCCTTATATGGTCGTTTCTCTTACTGTGAACTAGTGGTTTTTCAGCTACAAACCTATTCAAAATGTTGCTCAAGTAATATCCAGAGGACAAGGCTGCTAAGAAGGAAAGACTATTGAAAACAGCACAGGCTGAATCATAGGGAAAGATTGTCGAGGCTAAGAAGGAAAGACTATTGAAAAGATGGATACACGATTTCTTCTGGTCAGTTTTTTGTTTTTGCAGATATTGATTGGTTTGTTTATGTGGTGTCAAGGTTGGGAGTTCTTCCTTAGCTTGCTGGGTATAACACCTTTGGCCTGGTGTTTCGGATATGCCACTGAGTAAGTTGTATTTGTCTTGTGGGACTTGTAAATGTACTATTCTAATGTGTTCTGTAACTGATGCTAACTCATGTCTGTTGTTCTTATCGTGCAATCTGGCTGTGTTATTAAACTGATGCTAATTCATGTCATGTTGCTCTTATTGTCCAATATAGGCAATTGGCATTTTTTACAGGGCCTTCGTACTGGAATGTTATTACATACACTATTGATTTGTTGCTTGAGAGTTGTTCACATACATATAGTATCGATCTATTATTCTAGTGTAAATGCAATTAAAATGGGCTTATCCATCCAACAGGCAGGTGCAGCGGTGAATTCAGGATTTCCCTGATGTATGTCATGGTATAATGTTGCCAGCTGTGCTTCACTTCAAGCAGTGTTATTATGCTTATTGCATAAGCAACTACTTTTCTCTTTTTTTTTTTTTTTTCAATTGAAGAGTCCGGGTAATCTTTATAAGCTAACCCCCGTTGAAGAGGTGAAATTTTCTAATTTGGCAGTTCCTAATTCTCGGTTTAAGTTTTCTTCCAAATACTTCATTAGTTATATTTTACGAAAAGTGACGGAAGTGATAGTCATCGCTAGTGAACAGAACGAACAAAATTATGAAGATGCAACTTCTAATAATTGTTACCTAAAATCTTTGTAGGTGAAGGAGCCCTGCGATGATGAGGCGCCTGAGATAATAGATGGTCGATTACTTCGTTAGGGTTCTCTGCTGAATTTGTAAACATGTCTTTCATATTCTTTGCTAGGTTCAACTGGATCAGCTGCTGCTTCTAATACTACACCAAAACATGGTGAGATTTTGATGTCTTTATGCTTCTTGGGATCACCTTTGTGTGCTGTTATTTTAGTTCCATTGTTGGTTATGATTTACGACCTTTAAGCAATTGTTGGTCATGTTTTTGAACTGGGGTGAGAGTTTATTCTTAATTAAAATTGCAGACCCTTGCAATAAATATTGTTATTTTTTCTCATTCATTTTCTAACACTTTGAGATTTTGAAGCACGTGGTTATTACTAGCATCCTTCATGACATTTTATTCCTAAACCTTTTAGAGCTGATATCACCTTTATTTATTTATTTCAAATATGTTGTAATTTCTTATAATTACTTACGAATTTTCTTTTTCTTTATTTCAGCAGTGCCCACCGCCAAAGGTCAAGCACTTGCTGACGAGTATGGTGTCAAATTCTTTGAGACTATAAGCAAAAATCTCCCTGGTGTGTACGAATCTAAATGTGAAGCAAGTTCTCTTTTCCTCATGCATAAGGTGATTCTTTTGAGCTATAACATTCTAAATTCCTTCATTTGCTTCCTTTCATGGTTCTACGCTATCAACCTGATGCTTCATATCATGCTGAGATGGTCTAAGAATTAGAATTGGTGTTACTTCTGTAACTGTCATTCTATTAATATCCATACAACTTAGAAGGTCACCTGCCAAAGATGGGACTATGTTTTACAGGTGTTCATGTAAGATTGTATACACTGAAGAGAAGGATAACTCGAATATATCCTTAACGAGTTTCGAAACCGAAACCTAGGCGCATTATGAAGGTGCATAATATATATTCAGGTGCAGAAATCTGCCAGAACTAATTCATATTAATTCTGATACAACGTGTATGTAAACAATTGAAGGTATTCTTATGAACTAATTCATATTGTCAAATTCAGAAATTTGGATTCGTGACCGTATTTATCTTTAAATCAACCAAATAATTATATGGTTTATTATAGTTTATTTGTTACACGCTGATTCATATATTTATTACAAGATGATATATATGAATAAATCTTGATGGATTGTGATAGTTGATCTACAATGGTATATGAATGTGCAAAATATATTTTCAGGTGCAGAAATATGTTGGAATTCTATTTTTCACCTGGAATTATCGTCGGAATTTATTTTTTTTATTTGTGAACGGGTTTGCAACGTATATAAGTGTTGCTTAAATTAGAGTAATACGTTGCCTAAATTATTCTAACCGTTGCACAAATTAAAGAATCTGTTGCTCAAGAAACGTTGGTAATCTATTTTACCGACGTTTATATACGTTGTACAAATTAATTTAACCAACGGATTTTGGCATTGCACCAAAATTTGCTACGCCATATTCCCAACATATATTAGCGTTGGTGAAATTCATTTGCAACGCGTATATCCGTCCCAAATCGGATGTTTTGGTGTAGTGTTTGGGGATTGGTGAAGCCAGGTACGACTATCTTTTACCTTGATAGTTCGTGTATCTTGATCTTGCTTTTCTGTTATCGAGGTTTTCGTAATCTCTTTTAGGCAAGATATATAGAAACCATAAAGTTCTCTAAGTCTCAGACTTTGTGATTCCTCAAGATAGATATATGACAATTGATCTTAGGTGATCTTTTGAAGATTGTTCTTGAGAGGTGGTTAAGAATCTAGGCTACTCTTCGGGATTCGTAAGTTATGGATTTGTGAGGTTTGCTATCTTGTCAATTGAAAAAATATTTCCACACCTTAATCTCTTGATCTAACTGGAAATCAAATATACGTATCTGTTAGAGGAAGATTGGTATCAAAAGTATTCATTGCGGCTGAAACAACTCTTAGGTTGTAAAGGATGTCATCTAAGGGAATCAAGTGCGTAGAGACTTACGAGGCTCAAGAGACGTAAGGAGCGCGGTTGTTACTGAATCGCTTGGACGGTTGATTCAGTATCATCTACATTCAAGTCCGAAGTCGGATAGTAGACTAGTGTATGTAGTTAGTTAACACATCTTGGTGTTCAAATATGGACGAGTAATAGGATTCTGGGAAACCTATATATATAACCGCAATCGCATGATATCTAACTAGTAGACAGGGAAAAGTATGGGTCGAATCCACAGGGAGCGGTGGGAATACCGTAACCAATAATTCTGATTGACTAATCAGAGATGGTGTTATTGGATTTTTGAAAGAATTAAGGAATTAAAAGAAAGAAAATAAAAATAATTAATTAAAGTAATGAGAAAGACGATAACTAGGGAATCTGGTTTCAACCAATCTAATAATGCAAAACTCATATCCAATTTCTAAACTGTATACTCCATAAATATATATATATATATATATTGATAGAATAAATTTTTTATTGCTTATGCAATTTCAGGCACTACAAGCCTTTGGAACAATGAAGATATCCATGGGGAGTAATCCATGTATTCTTCTAAGAAGAGTTTATCTTTCCTAACTCTTTTTGCTATATTTTCTGCAATATTATTCAAGTCTCTCTTAACATGAGAGATTCTGCAAACCTTAAAAGATGAAGATAAAGATTTAATGCTACTAATTAAATGATAATTCTCCCATCTAACTCTGATATTGTTAGATGTTATAAACTGCATTACTAGTTATGCATCAGCAATAAGTTGAACTGATAATTCACCCATCTAACTCTGATATTGTTAGATTTTATATACTGCACTACTAGTTCTGCATCAACAATAAGTTGAAGTTCATCAATGTTTAGAGCCTTAATCCAGCTTAGAGCTTCCATAATACCCATACACTCTGCAGCTTCAGGATCAATTACTCCGTCTGCATACGATCCTTTAACTCCATCATATGTTCCTACACAAGAAAAAAGCACCATGCCAGTGCCTGAAGTATTAGTAAGATGATCAAAAGAAGCATCAACAAAAACTTTTATGACATCTACTAATGGAGCAGACTCAATATTAATCTGAGATAGCTCTAACATATTATCTTTAGCAGTAAGAGAAAAGTTATTCAGGTGAAAGTTAATTCTAGAGACAATAGATAAAGGATTAAGAGGCTTGTTCTGAAAGACACATTCACATCTTTCTTTCAAGATGATCCAACATCCCACCATCAAGGTCATCCTCCAATTATTATAATCCTCCAGCCCATTTGTAAATTGATTATCAAACCAAGATATGATCTATTCCTTAATGTTGTTACAGTTAAGAACAACCTGATCCACATTAATACTGAGACATCTCCATACTGATCTAGCATGCTGGCAGACTAACAAAAAATGGAAGAGAAATTCCTCCCGTTGATTGCAAATACTGCAGTGAGTGTCTATCCTACTGTTAAAACGAGTAGTCTTATCTTTTGTTTGTACTATTTCTTTTAAGCACCTCCGTATGAATAGCTTCACCATGTGAGGAGTCTTCATTTTCCTGAAGGACTTCCAAACTTCTTTAGGAACAAAATTAATAGATTCTTGTTGGTGAAAACTATTTTCAACCAATTTATTATAGGCACTCTTGACTGTGAACAATCCATCTCTTGTAGGCCTCCATCTGATAATGTCTTCTTTATCTAAGTTGATTTGTATTCTTGAAATCTTATCCACCACATCAGTAGAAAAAAGCATATGAAGTAAACTGAAGTTCCATTTAGAAGAATTAGGAGATATGAGTTCAGAGAAGTACTCATAATTTAGGTGACTTGGACAAGAAGGAATTGGCTTACTGTCCAGATTAATAATCCAGTTATCAAGCCAGTACGTGTTTTTTTCCCCATTATTAACCTCTATACAAACATTCTATTGAAGAAACTTGAGACCAACTTCAACACCTCTCCATATCCTGCTCGAGTTATTCTTATCATTTTGAATATGCAAGGAATTCTTTATTCTTGAAATACTTTGTCTTCAGAAGTTTAACACACAGCAGTTCAGGTTGCATACTAATTCTCCAAGCAACCTTAGTGAGAAATGCATAATTGAGTTTCTCTAGATCTATAAAAGCTAACCCCCCCCTATTTCTTTTGGAGTACATAAATTACTCCAGGAAATTGGATTATTACCTCTATTAGCTTTATATCCCAAAAAAAAAAAAAAAAAAAAAATCCTTTGAAGAGTGTCTAGCTTCATGATTAACTTCCTTGGTATCTTGAATGTGATCATTTGATACATAGGAACTGCATTAAGAATAACTTTAACCATAGTACTTCTTCCAGCTTGACACATAGTTTCACCTTGCCAATTTGCAAGTCTTCTTTCAAAAGATGTGTTAATGTCTTCAAAGGACTTGACTTTAACCTAGATACTTCTCCTTACTGTTCATATTCTTTACTCCAAGTATATGAATAAGAGTGTCACACTTGGAAGGATCCATAGTATTGCTAAATAAAATGGAAGATTTGTCAAAATTAATGACATGACCAGATTGTGAACTGAAATCTTTTATAACTTGTAGAAGATTAGTCACACTGGTTCAATTAGCATAAGTAAAGATTATACAATCATCAAAAAAAAAAAAGATGATTAATAGGAGGAGCACATCTAGCTTCTTTGATACCTGGAATTTCTTTAGAGTAATGAGTTGTTGTGAGAGTTCTTGAGAACCATTTCATTGTCGAAATAAAAAGATAAGGAGACAAGGGGTCTCCTTGTCTAATTCCCCTAGATGGCTTGAATTCTTCACATGGTGAACCATTAAGAAGAACTGAGAGAGTAGTAGTACTAATGCATTGCTCAATAAACTGAATCCATTCTTCACAGAAACCAAAACTTCTCATAACCTTTAAAATGAAACACCACTCTAGTATGTCAAAAGCTTTTGACATATCAACTTTTAAAACCAACCAGCCACCTTCACCTTCTTTTCTCTTCATAGAATGAATGATTTTATGAGCAATTATAGTATTGTCATTAATGAGTCTTCCTGAGACATAAAATGCTTGATAGGGAGACACAATTCTATCCATGAGTGGCTTCATTTTAGCAACTAGAATCTTAGAAACAATTTTGTAAGAAGTATTACATAAGATGATTGGCCTGAATTCAAATGGAGTAGTAGGTTTTTTTGTCTTTGGAATCAATGAGATGGAAATTTTGTTAAGAGAATAGAGAATGTGTTAAGTAGAGAAGAAACTCTTAACCATGTCACAAACATCATCACCAACTATACTCCACTGAGTTTTATAAATCCAGCTTGGAAACCCTCAGGGCCTGGTGCTAACCAATTTTCCATACTTTTAAAAGCAGAGAAGATTTCCCCATTAGATAAAACAACAACAAGTAATCTGTTTCTTCTTCAGTAATGATAGTAGAGAGATGATTATAGAATTTTTCTTCCAGATAGGGAACTGAAGAAGTGTTAATCTCTTGAAAGTTGTCTGTAATAAGTTTAGCCAACTGATCTCTAGAATGCAGCCAAGTACCATTTTTATCCTTGAGAGAGTCTATATTGTTCCTTGCTCGTTTTCTATTAGTTAGAGTATGGAAATACTTTTGTATTTGTTTTGGGTTGAAAACTGTTTCTGCCGGTTTTGGTATTAGGTGTGTTGTAGAGAAACGAATTTAGACCCAACTATGAAGGAAACGAGTTAGTTTACACCCACTACTTCTTGCCACCACAAATTTCCCGCTTTCCTGACACTTTCGTATAAAGAGCGTGTTGCACGTCGTACGCTGTAAACCGCCAGACCAATACCCTGATGAGCATCCCCCAGTTTGTGACATGTTTGATATCTCGAGTATTTTCGTGGAAAATGTGTAGAATATTGCTGAGTGGGTCTTGTGTGCAAGACTTAATTATTCTGATCGATCGTAAGCCAACTAGGTGGCGGATGATCATGTTGCTCGTTTTCTATTAGTTAGAGTATGGAAATACTTTTGTATTTGTTTTGGGTTGAAAACTGTTTCTGCCGGTTTTGGTATTGGGTGTGTTGTAGAGAAACGAATTTAGATCCAACTATGAAGGAAACGAGTTAGTTTACACCCACTACTTCTTGCCACCACTAATTGCCCGCTTTCCTGACACTTTCGTATAAAGAGCATGTTGCACGTCGTACGCTGTAAACCGCCAGACCAATACCCTGATGAGCATCCCCCAGTTTGTGACAAGTCAACTAGGTGGCGGATGATCATGTTGCGACAAGTCAAGCCATGGAACTTGCCGCAGGAAAATGGCATGTGAACTGTAATTGCAGGAAATCCCACAACACACCCCATATCATATCTTGATAACAATTTCTAGATTTACATATAAAAATGGTAATAAAAATACTAAAATTATAAATGGACACCAAGATTTTTACATGGTTCGATCAATTTGATCTACATCCATGATTCTTCACTATGATTATTTAAATTTACATTTGATTTACATTGATAATCTCCATTAATGGGTAAAATTCTAGGTTTAGTTTTTGGGGAAGAAGATGATAAAGAAAATACATTCTCTCTCTAAAAATAATCTCTCTCTGAAAAATATCTCTCTCCCTTTCTCTCTCTTGCTTTTCCCTTTATATAGGTACTAGATCTTAACCCGTGCGGTAACGGCACGGGCATAATTTTTATTTAGTTATGAATTTTCCGACATATGAATATCAAATATAATATGTATTAATATCAAGTTTACCCTTCTTATCGCTGCAAAAGTAAAGGGAAACCCGATAGATATTTGTATTCTTCACTTCACATCCTTTCTAGCATTTTCCGCCTTGACATCCTCCCATACTATGTCTCTCCTTTTTAGAGTTGTATCCTCAAGCCAACAATGAAATTATATCAAAACTAATTTTTACATATTTTGTCCCAAAAAAATATATATTATTCGATATGTTTTTTAGTTTAAAAAGATATCTTATCGATCTTTTGAAATGGTATTACCTTTTTGCATCTTTCTTATATTTAGTGAATGGTGTTAGGATGTTCATGGAAAATAGGAACTTACTATGGGCCCGTCAACATAGCACCGATCATGTCCCTACTTGGCCACCTTGGGATAAAAGGTGCGTGGTTTTAATCTAAAAGGCCAGAACGCTACGTAAGGAGATGCCCAAGTTTATTAAGATCAACATGTACTCCTCTTTCTTCCATGTGGGACTATCCCTAGCTATAATTTAGTGGTTTATCGTGCCACATACTCCAACAATCTCCACCATGACGATATTAAACCACTTCACCATTCCAATCAGACTTCGCCATATGATTACCATTTGTATATGCTACCCATCGATCAGGATTATTGTCATTATGCGCCCTACAATCCTACTTCACCTTGAGTTAATGAGAAGGCAAGAACCAACTCCAGCTTGAGCATTTTCTTGCCCACATAGAACCCTACTACTTGAGAGTTAATTTGTGAGACACTAACTCCACCTTGAGCGCCAGTTCAACCTTGAGTATTGCCTTTCTGATCTTGAAACCTGGTCCACCTGAGTTAATGAGTGAGACACTAACTCCACCTTGAGTTCAAGTTGAACTTTGGGCCTTGCCTTCTTCATCTTGAGTCTGATTTCACTTGCGTCCTAAACCGGGTGATATCCACAACCACTTCAACGTTCGAACAATATCCCCAACCACGGGTTCTGATACCAATTATTAGGATCTTCGTGGACCATCAGACACTACTTAGGGCCCAACCACATAACACCAAACCCTACTTGACCACCTTGGGATAAGAGGTGTGGGGTTTTTAACTAAAAAGCCTCGGTGCTATGTATGGAGAAGTCCAAGCTTATTGTATGTTCTTACTATTTCAATGATGATGACATACTTAAAATCTAATTCATTCACTTAACATATTATACTTTAAAATGTTAAGTCATTTCCGATGGTAATCATTTTACCCACATACGATGTAGTTCTAGTTTTTCAAAATTCCCATAAATATTATGTACGCAATTAAATTTGGCAGGAAGAGTTCACTGAATGGAATATAGGTAATGGCTTGTCCTGTCGTAACATTGTGGCTTTTTCAACATAGTTGGATCCAGATTTGGTAAAAATCACTGAATTTGTGGGTTCTCGGGCGAGAGTAATCTAGGTATGGGCTACCTACCAGAAAACTACTAATGGATGTCCACATCAGTTTTAGTTGAAAATCCCACGCTATCAGATAACCACAATGACTAAGTGGGAACAGTATTGGCAAAGATCAGGTCCTTAAAAATGGTATTAGAGTCAACCACGGGTTACATGTCGAGGGCGAAAGAGTATGCTTGACGGATTGAACATATTCCAGAGTCTCATGAGTGAGAAAAAATGCCAGAGTATAGAATTGAACATATTTCGTACCCGAGGACGGCTCCAAATTAAGTTGGAATAGAGGTAATGGTTTGTCATTTGCTAACACCGAGACCTTTTCAGCATAATTGGCTTCGTAGTTGGCGAAAAATATTTATAGTTAAGCATGCTCGGTATTGAGTAATCTTGGGATGGGTGACCTATTAAGAAGCTGCTGCTAGATGAACGCAGCGATTACCATTGAAAACTCAATACTATCAGATGAACGCAGTGGCTTAGTAAGGACATTATCGGTAGAAGGCAGGTCATTACATTCTACGACATTATGCCGCCAAATGTGAGGTTATTCGTTGCATAAAAATAATAAAATCATGATTAGTTAGTAAGTCAAATCATTAAGTAATTAACCTAATAACAATAAGCTCTACTAAAAATAAATTCTGCTATCCATCATCATTTAATAAAAATAACGTTAAACCATTTATCAAGAAATATGTGAGGTGATGCGAAATTACTCACTGGGCACCAATACTTGCCACCGTCATTATGGTCCACTTATATAATTGTTAGCCAATTTAACTAAATTTGGTGCTGTTTTTTTTCATTCAAAAAAAGTATTTTGAAAACATTTTGATAGCAATAGTTTTTCATCTTAGTGTTTATTAAAGATTTCATAAAGTGTACACTTCCAAAATTTATCAATTTGTAAAGTGGGGAGAAGGAGCTTTCAAAAGCAAAAGCTATAGTTCACCTTAGCTTCATATTTTATTTTCCAATTCTATCCCATTTTGTTTATAACTCACAACAATTATCCTTGAATATATATATAATCACCAATTTTTATTTTTTATATTTTATATTCTTTAAAGATAATTATTTTTTATTTTCAAACTACATTTTATGTTATATCGTATCACTAAAATATACTTTTATTTTCAACGATAAATATTAAGAGATTATGGATTTTTAAAAAGTGGTTTAGAAAAATAATACATTTTAGCAATAATACTAATTAGTAAATTTAATATTACATGTGTACGTACTCTAATAGTAGAAAATTTACTTTACACACAATAAAATAGAATAGACAATTTTTAGAAATATGTGTGCTTTTGTCTTTTTCTCACTAACTATAGTTGAACATGATATTTTCAGAGATATGTCTGTTTTTTAAAATAGTTTTAGCTTTAGTTTATAATTTGCAACTGTTCAATTGTTTTTTTTATAAAGCTTGGCACAGTAACTTACATCGGCAACCAATCATTTTTTTTTACATAGCTCCGCATAATAACGTACATCGGAAAAGAACTTTTGTAAAGCTCGCAGCAATACCAAACTAATTCTAAGTATTAGCTAATAAAAATATACTTTTATTATCATCATTGGTAGAATAATTTATATATTATGTTTTTTAGTTTGATATTTAATTAATAGACTATTTATTATGAAGAATTATGGAACCTTAATGACATGATAACTTTTGTCCATTAGATGCATTTCTAATCTCAATCACAACCATCACCTATGACAAACGATTACCTCCCTAGATTTATCTCTTGTGAGGAAAAATTTGAACCGCCACTTATATAAGCAAAGTTATCCAAACTGTGCTTTATATTCTTGATGATAATAATAAGAAAGTGAAGTAACAAAGTATTAGTATTGATTTTGCTTAATGGGATTGCATAAACAAAACATAAAGCGTTCCATTATATGAGTTACCGGAAGATCCAGGTTACTTGTTCCTTAGATTAGTGGTTATTTATGTGTTTATAGGGCTTAACCCGTGCCTCAACTAATATCTACTGATATTATTAGATTAGTGATTCATTGGACCTTCGCCACCGCTTCCACAACCTATTATCGCAACTAATATCTATTGATATTTTTTCTTTTTTTATCAAAATTATTTATTAATAGAAGAAATACAAATTTATTAATTTGACTAAGAGAAATTTTATAGTGGAATAAATTAATTATTATGAGCAATTAGTGAACAAACATTATTATGAGAAATTAATAAATTATTTAATATCAATTAGTGTGGAACACTAATTAGTTAGGTATTTATTATATTAATCATTTACTATATTTATTATATTAGATTTCCATTAATAGGTCATTAAATGTTAGTTTTATGGGACAAATTACAACCATAGATTTATCAATTGGGATATGAAATCTTGGCCATCACTTACACGTGCGAGATGAGGGTGTGGTCTGCACAACCACGACCGTAGATTTATCTTTGCCCAGAATAAATCCTAGCCACCACTCAGATAGGCTAAGTTAGCCAAACTGTACTTTATAAGGGAGATTTACATAGTGGATGACAACTCATATACCACTCATATTCCCCTATTTTAGGATTCCTTTCTATACTCTCGCAAGCTCTCTCCATAATATCGCAGGTTCTCTCTCTTTTGCTACATTCTCTCGAGAACCCGCCTTGTTCTCTCGAGCTTTCTTTATAATAACCATAAAATATTCATATCTTTCTTGTGTTTTATGATGTCGTTGTCTATTACGTCATTTCTGTAATTAATTTGCGATATTTTCCATGTATGGTAGAGGTTTTCGCAAGAACGTTGTTGTTGCGAGATTCTGCTCCTACATTTTGCCTCTTTTTTCTTGAATATTGCTTGAAAAGCAATTTTTAAGAAAAAATCTGTTGTTGTAGTAGTTTTTGATCTTTGTCGATGAAGGAACGAGCGAAAGAATATTGGACTTGAAAAGTACGTACTTGCCTCTATTCT
Source organism: Papaver bracteatum (assembly GCA_023529315.1). Classification (NCBI taxonomy): domain Eukaryota; kingdom Viridiplantae; phylum Streptophyta; class Magnoliopsida; order Ranunculales; family Papaveraceae; genus Papaver; species Papaver bracteatum. The sequence goes on from JAJJWX010003050.1 coordinate 482,850, forward strand.
TTTGTGAAGTTCTAGATATTTGCGAAGTAAATAAGAAGTATTAACTCTTGAAGTATGCGAAGTATGAAGTATCCTTGAAGAAATATAAGAAGTTCTCAATCCTCAAAATATAAGAAGTATCCGTCCTTGAATGAAAGTCATAAGTATTGCCTCTATTCATGCGAAATTATTACTTCATTTTTGGTGAAAATTCTTGTCCATTTTGGAAATGATTCTTTCCGAGAAGATAAAGAACATAAAATGTCTTCTTGGTAATCCATAGTTGCCTCTGTTCTTTATCTATGAAGGTATAATCCTTGAGAAAATGTTAAATGAACGAATTGGTTCTTTATTCTTATCTTGCCTCTACCTCATGCGATAATCTCTTTAAGAAAATAATCACATTCTGGGAAATAATCACATCTCCTACAAGATTCTGAATGTGTCTGCGAGATTCTGAATAATCTGTGAATTTATGAATAATGCTCCTGAAATAGTACCGCGAAATTATGAATAGTGTTGCGAAAATGCAAATAATCCTTCTGAGAGACTCTGAACAATACTTCTGAGAAATTATGAATAATACTTCTGAGAGATTCTGAATAGTATTTCTGAGAAATTCTAAATAGTACTTGCTATCTCTCTTGCGATGAACAAATCTTTCCTGCATTCTTAAAAGAAAATAGTTAATGTTTGAGATTATTTTATTGGTCTTATTTTTCCTTCCTAGTTAAAGGTCTTATTTTGCCAATTTTTCTTTTTGCGACAAAATCGCAGGACGTTCTTACATTTATATGCAAAAACCCATTGATCTTGCCTTATCCTTGTTTTGTCAATTTTTTTGCGACAATATGACAGGCCTAAGTTCTCTTGCGAGAACGAAGCCCCATGACATTGCCGTCTTGCGATGAAATCGCAGGACGTCTTTACACTTTCATGTAAAAACCCATTGATATCATCTTATCTTTTTCTATTGGCTTTTGCCTCTGTATAATATTTGTCACGCGATAATATGAAATGCCTAAATGTTCTTGCGAACGTAAAGCCCCATGACATTGCCGTCTTTAGACACTTATCAGCTCCCTAATGGAGGGTGCCGCCCTTATCTTCCCCCTGGTTGCCCCTTCAAGGAGGGCACATCGTCCATACAAGACTAGCTCCTCCCATCCAGATTTACCAACAACCAGTTGTTTTCGCAGCATCTTGTCCTTTATGCCTATATGGCTTATAGTTACAAGACTGCACCCTAAGTGGGGTTTTCTTCGGGCCGAGTACATCATAGCCAAGACTTGCCAAGAATGGCAAGGGTAGTTTCGTACGCCCCGGGTACCCTTGGCTCAACCGTGTACCTCAGCTCCTTGGTCATACTCTGCACTCCTTAGGAGAGACCCTCGGTCGTCCAACCAGGGTATAACCTCATATAGTTGGAAATCCAAAGTACCTCCCCTGGATAGGTATCTCAAAGAGATGGACCCCACATCTCCATGACTCAGGTTCCATCAGCGGTATAACCTTATCCCTGAGCCATGCAAACATATACCCCCTTATATGACGCACTTTAGGTCTTATATTTGCCTCTTGCGAAATCATATTCTCGAACTAGGGTGTACGCCATAAAAGTTCGTCCCATTCTTATGTATCTGCGAAATTTTATTCGCGTTTCTTGCGATATTTTCGCGTTTCTTTATTCTTTCATTTCTGTCATTTCTTTGCGAGATTTCTCTGCGAAATAATCACCAACTCTCTTCTTTGCTAAATTAATTTGCGAAATAATCACCAACTTTATTTTGTGCGAAGTAAGCATCTCTATGAAATAAATGAACATCTGTGAATTGTTTGTTCATACTGAGAACGTTTGCCAGGCTAGTGTCTGCGAAATAAATGCTTATGATATAACCTTTTGTGAAGCAAATATTCTTTGCGAGGAGGGAGATTCGAACCCAAGTCCTCTAGTTTAGATTCTCCTTCTCTGACCATCTGGGCTACTTGTTTCTTGTGAACGAAAGGCATAGTTCTGATATATTACTCCATTTCTTCGCCCCTTGAAGTTCAAATGAGTAAAAAGAAACAATATGCTTGGCGAGGGATTCGAACCTGTGATACTAAACTTCTTATCTTCGCTACTGACCATCTGTACTAGCTTTGTTTGTGATTGAGAGGTATAATTCTAATTACTTAACCCTTTTCAAGCGCTCTTTGTATAAATTTTGTCTTTGTCTTTGCTTCTTTTTTTCCTGTTGTTTTTTCCTGAAGCTTGAACTCATTCTCCCACCTTTATTCTTCTTCGTTCTTTTCATTCGCTGGAGTTTTAATTTAACTTTAACTTTCTTTCTTTGTACTTGCAACAAATATGCGAACTTGGTGGTTAATAACAAATCATTCTACTCGTTAACTATTTCGTAATAACTGCGAAGAATGTCGCAGATTCTACTCGTTAACAAATTTGCGAAGTTTCTCTCTTTAACTTGCCCTTGTAGAGTCGTATTCCTGGCGAAATTTGACTGCATTGGATTGTCTGCAAATTGGTATTTGGTTGATGATAATCGATGTATCCATGAGGGAAATCACTGGTTTATAATAAACTAAGAAACTCCTTTTCTGCATCTCCCTTTTCTTCGTGCAAAATGAGTTTGACCGCTGCACTTTGTGAACTTTCTTGATGAATATTTGTTTCCTCTCAAGAGATTTTGCTCTGCATGTAAATTGATGGTCAGTAGGGCTGATGAGTATTCTCAAGAGTTAAGGGATGATCTTTGCTGAAACTTCTCATAAAATAGGCTTCGTCTTCGTCCTTTTTCTTTGACAAATACTGGTGATCAATTCCAGCATTTTCTTTTGCTTTGAAAAATGTAATTGCTCTGCAGATGTCATTGGTTCTTGTATTGCATTTCCAAATCCCTTTTGCTCTGGTTACGAGATGTCTGTCCTATTTTTTCATTAATTGGCCCTTGTATTTAGTGAAAAGGTTGAATTTCCATTTGTCCCTTAATTCCCATGTGCTAGATCCCTTCATCTATGATGTGTTTCCTTTGGATAGTTATCATGCTACTCATTTCCTTCGATTGATGGATTTGTTGTGGCCATTAACCACATTCTTTCTGCCAAGCACTTACTTCCTAGCTTATATATTCGCAGGAGAGTTTTGTTCCTTCTGTGAAAATATCTGCGAAGAAAATGGGGCTCCTCTCAAGATATCTCGTGTTCGCTGGTGCTAGTTGGATAGTTAGCTGTTGTTTGTCCTTTTATTTTGTGATGAAACTGGATGTTGATATTTCTCTTCATCTCCGCGCCTTTTTCCTTCCCTTACTATCGGTTTTATGAGTTGGTGTTGTCAAACATTCTCTGCTGTTGTGAATAGTCTTTCCCTGCAGGTTAGAGTTGCTATTTTCTCATCTAGATTTGTCAATTTTTTCCCCGTATATCTTTTCTTCTGCGAAATTTTTCGCATAACATTTTGTCTTTTGGCTAAAGTTGATGACAAGGTGATCTATTTTGATTTTTGCTTCACCTGATGCTTTGTATCTTTGCATGATTACCTAGCTGTTAGTTTCTTTTATTTGACTTACGATGGCTGCCGCAAGGGATTTCGCACATGTAAAACTGCTGGTTTTGATTTGCCGCCGGTAGAAGTTTCGTATTTGCGTTGATTCCTTATGTGCTATCTTATTCGCTCATTATTCTCCCATCCAGGTTATCTCTTGTAGTTTCTCAGCTTCACTGTTTCTCCCTTTGAAGTTTGTTTCCCCTGTGTTGACAATGGACTTATTTTCGATGTAACTGTTCTTCGCTGAGAATTTTGAATTAGTTTGTTGTATTTATTTTGCTTCGCTGGCTTTCTCAAATTCTTTAGTTGATTGATCCAAAGTGATCTGGCTATATCTTGTTTGACTATAAGCTCGTGATTTTATTATGGTACTTCGGGTAAGCGATAATGTTGACGAAGTGATCTTGACTACTGCCCCTTTTACTTCGTCTGTTTGTAGGAATGTTGTCTTTTGTGATTATTGGTTTGACTTAATAAGTTTGCGAAGTGAGAAAATGTTATTTGTTCTGGCAAAAGTAAGTTAAGCAAAAACTTTTGCTTGATTCTTCCAAATGTTGCTCTGGCGAAATGAGCTTTGATTTCTCTTCTTCGCTGGTTTCTTTTCTTTGTTGGTTTTTCTTCTTTTACTTGGACAAATATTGGTGATCAACTCCAGGCTGCGAATATATCCCCTATTTCTGCGAAGATTTCTTTACGCTATCCAGTCTCTACTATGAATAAATAATAAATTTAGTTAGCAACAATGAAACCTAAATTTCCCTCGCTAATGCTACTTCGCTTCGTGGAAAATACCTATCTTCATGAATTCTAATTTGGTTTTGTATTCGGGAAAATTTCCCAGATTTGCAACAAAATTTTTGATGCTTAATGTTTTTTCAAAATCTATCTAATGGATTTATAAAATCAGAGTAAATCAACAATCAAAACTTGTTTTAATTCAAGATACTAACATAATTGATTTTTTGTGAAAAGCAAAGTTTATTGGTTATAAAAATTCCTCCGTAGTTTTACCCAAAATCGCCCAGATCTAGATTATGGAACAAAAAAAATAATTAAAGAGATAAGAAGGGATTTTGTCCTTTATAAACGATTTGCTGATGAAGATTCATTGGATTTCAGTATTGCTGCAATTTCTTCGTCTCTGCTTTATTCCTCAACACCATTGTAATCCATTTTTTTTTTTGATTTTCCTTCGAAAATTGATGTCGTCTGTTCTTGAATTTTCCACCTTAATTTACACTTTTGCACTTAAAATTTATAGATCCAGTTGAATTCATCTTCGATAACTGCTTTGCCCCTCCTCCCTGTTTCTAGCGCCAAAATGTAATTGCAGGAAATCCCACAACACACCCCATATCATATCTTGATAACAATTTCTAGATCTACATATAAAAATGGTAATAAAAATACTAAAATTATAAATGGACACCAAGAGTTTTACATGGTTCGATCAATTTGATCTACATCCATGATTCTTCACTATGATTGTTTAAATTTACATTTGATTTACATTGATAATCTCCATTAATGGGTAAAATTCTAGATCTAGTTTTTGGGGAATAATATGATAAAGAAAATACATTCTCTCTCTAAAAATAATCTCTCTCTGAAAAAATATCTCTCTCTTGCTTTTCCCTTTATATAGGTATTTACATAGTGGATGACAGCTCATATACCACTCATATTCCCCTATTTTAGGATTCCTTTCTATACTCTCGCAAGCTCTCTCCATAATATCGCAGGTTCTCTCTCTTTTGCTACATTCTCTCGAGCTCCTGCCCTGTTCTCTCGAGCTCCCGCCTTGTTCTATCGAGCTTTCTCTATAACAACCATAAAATATTCACATCTTTTTTGTGTTTTATGCTGTCATTGTCTATTACGTCATTTCTGTAATTAATTTGCGATATTTTCCATGTATGGTAGAAGTTTTCGCAAGAACGTTGTTGTTGCGAGATTCTGCTCCTACATGAACCTAAGACTTATTATGGATCGGTCAATTCTGTGGCGAATTTGGACGGCTAAGATTGTAAGTCATGAGAAAGGGTGGTCGTTGATTATGTCCACATTCCGTTTGCACCTGATAATAGTATAGTGGAGCCAGTGGCATAGTGGCACGAATAGCGCCTGACGTAGACGTGGCTACTATATTTTGGAGTTAGACCCAAATATGGCTCGGCAACATTGGTTCCAGTTGCCATATCAAACTTAATTCCCTAGGTGGCATTACTTAGCTTGGTTGGCGTAGCAACCTTATTTAAATTAGGTTTTGGCATACCAAAACTCTAATTAGCGCGTGTGGCATATGGCCGCGACACGGTGACATTCTTTGTGCAAATAGTTCCATGGCAACATCAAAGGAATCATGGCAGGGCCATAACATGGGAATGACCACAGGCGCAAGGATGGCCACGGGTGATCATAACATGGCACCATTTTTAGGGTTTCCTAGGATCCGCAAGGCTTGCGGCATGTTGTGGGCCTAAGTGGCGTCATTTGAGCCATGACCAAAATTAGGGTTTCAACTAATGCCACTAAAGCAAAATCGTGTTCTAGTTGGGATACCCTGACTGGACTCTGTTTTGACGTTTGGCCACGCACAAAAGTGTGTTAGCACGTAAGTGCGTTGTTTATGGTGGAATGGCACGTTTGGCATGCTGTTGTAGCATGTTGGCACGTTTGGCGTGCCAATAGCATGTTGGCGCGGAATGGCATGTTTGGCACGGTTTGGCAAGCTAATTGGAATTGCGACCATCCGGTGAAATTTGCCTCTTTTAATACTATGAAAAGTTTAGGGAAACCTGATTGGTCAATATAAAAGGGCCTGACAAACATAGGGCATGGACACATCTTCTAGTGCGCGTGGAGGATTTAAAGTGACCTGATTGGTCGATGGGAAAGAGGGCTGGCAAGTAGGGACCCGGCCACATCTCATGTGCATGTCACGGATTTAGAGCGACCTGATTGGTTTATGGGAAAGAGGAGGGTCGGCAAGTATCATGGGGACGTGGCCATATGTAGGTGGCGTCGACGGACCTATGGCACGACCACACCTCCCTTTGTTGCTGCTCCTATTTTCCGTGGCTCCTCTTTTATTCCTTGTTTTCAGAATTTGTTTAGGACTTTGCACCTACTAATCCATCGCGGATCAATTGCCTAGTTTTCCTAGGTTTAGTTTTGACCAGCATGGTCTGATATACTGCGTAGGGTGCAAAAACCTAATTTTTGGAAATTAATTAAATTGGTGTTTGAATCTTGTGAATTTATCAAAAAATTTATTGAACTCTGTGTGTTGACACAATTTTTTTAGATTTATTACCAGAGAGCAGCATGCTTTCCGACTGCGTACTTTTATGCAGACCTTAACCTTAATAATTCGGGAAATTCATGTTACTCAGCTGCGAGTGAACACTAATTGTCATGTCATACCAATACTAAGGGTTCAGCCGGGGAATATAGCATAGGATGATACTTAATAAACCATACACTAATGAATAACGTAGGCGAGAGTTTACATAATGTTTGGGATTGTTGTTATATGCCCCATTCTGAAAATATACTGAATTACTATGTACATGTGTGAGTAGAGAGTCCCTGGCACTCATTGCTTTTAAATGGCTAAGTACTTTTGAAGACGGTGTATTAAATATAAGGTTTCACATTTTTAACCCTGAACTGAACACCACCATCAACATTAAGTCCCCTGCTTAGCACGTAATAGCGATGATATTGCGGGGTAAGCATTAGATAGTGACAGTCAAATAAATTCACGAGAGAAGCTTGGCGTACATTACCAGGATAAAGGCTTCCCTCGGCTTTTGAGCATGATATGTTTAATTAAATGTCGAGGCAAGTATCAATCACCCTTCTGGTACGTTGATGCCGTGAACACTAAAATGACGTATTTAAGTAGTGGAGCCTCTACTAATGAGTGTTAAGGAAGTTGATCTTTGAATACAAGGATGAGTGTTAAGGTGGTGGATCCTCCAGTGCTCTGATGTGTTGAGGCAGTGACGCCTGACAACACAAGTGAGTGATGAGGAGATTGCGCGCCACAACACTAATATGAAGATATGTTGAGGAAGTGATGCCTGATAACACAGTAGTGGGTGTTGATGGATTGCTTTACCTCAACACTAAGGTGAGGATATGTTGAGGCAGTATGCCTGACAACACAGTAATGAGTGTTGATGAATTTGTACGCCTCAACACTAAGAGAAAGGATGTGTTGAAGCAACATGCCTGGAAACATAGTAGTGAGTGTTGAGGAATTTTCACGTCTCAACACTAAGAGGAAAGATGTGTTGAAGCAGCATGCTTGGCAACATAGTAGTGAGTGTTGAGGAATTTACACATTTCAACACTAAGAGGAAAGATGTGTTGATGCAGCATGCCTGGAAACACAGTAGTGAGTGTTGAGGAATTTGCACATCTCAACACCAAAAGGAAAGATGTGTTGAAGCAGCATGCCTGGAAACACAGTAGTAAGTGTTGAGGAATTTGCACGTCTCAACACTAAGAGGAAAAATATGTTGAAGGAGCCTTGCAACACAGTAGTGAGTGATGAGGAATTTGCACATCTCAACACTAAGAGGAAAGATGTGTTGAAACAGCATGCCTGGAAACACAGTAGTGAGTGTTGAGGAATTTGCACGCCTCAACACTAAGAGGAAAGATGTGTTGAAGCAGCATGCCTGGCAATACAGTAGTGAGTGTTGAGGAATTTACACGTCTCAACACTAAGAGAAAAGAGGTATTTAACAGTATGCATGGCAACACAGTAGTGAGTGTTGAGGAATTTTCATGTCTTAACACTAAGAGGAAAACGTGTTTAGGCAGCATGTTTGGAAACACAGTAGTGAGTGTTGAGGAATTTGCACGTCTCAACACTAAGAGGAAAACGTGTTGAGGCAGTACGCCTGGTAACACAATGGTGAGTGTTGAGGGATTTGCACGTCTCAACACTAAGATATTTAAAATTTATTTTATAGGCCTAATAGATATGAAACATTTAGTTTAAGGATAGTTACTTAGCTCTGTCTCCGCTAGGCATGTCCTTCGAGCATGATTGGGCTTTGGGTATATTAGGCTCTCCCGTGAGTAAGCGACATCAGGCATTAGTGATGACATCAGGATGATGCCGGATTGATAGACGGACAAAAGTCCCCAGGTCTTGATGGGACGAAAAATAACCGGTTTTAAAGAGAGTTGTTCAACGAGACTTACTTGTGTGTGGAACCTGCGAACAAATGCTGCTATACTCTCTCCGGGCAATTGCACCACATTTGCGAGTTGTCCATATGAAAGCAAATAATCTTCAGGATTAGACGGCTTATTGGAGACCCTCTCAGGTATAGACACTGGCAAAGTACATACTCCTAGTTCTGCTTTTATTGCTTTGAGATGGGTAGTGCTAAGCAGTCCCCATCCACAATTTTTTTCCTTTATCATCTTTGGATCGTGTCTTTGTGGAGTAGGGGAGTTCCCTCAAGCGAACGACTTAATTAATAGGTTATGAAAATATGATGAAGATCCTGACATAGAGAGTCTTTATGTACCTCTCGAGTCCCTAGGTGCAATATCCTTCGGTAACTCAACTACTCTCTCTATAGGAGATGAAATTCTGAAAGAGTCTCTCATTGATGTTGTTGACATTGAGCCAAATATGGTGTAATTTGGACGTGGTTTTCTCATTGTGGCCGTTATGCATGTGGTACTGGAGTTGGAGTTGGCGGTTTTGGACACGCAGAATGTTGCATCTCTAAAGCGGTGGCTTTCCTCTTGCTTCTTCAGTGAAACTGCTTACAGAAGACCGAAGGTTGTATTGCATGTTGGTGAGATGTATGCTTCCACGAATATCATGAGGCTCTTCATTCCTAGCAGGCATGGTTCTTTCTAGCAGGGATGGTTTTGTTGTAGCCGACCACTTAGCAGCTTCATGAAGTTCAGAAAATGTCTGGAAGCGCAGGTTCTCCAGTAGAGTACGATAGACGGGTACCATGTCATTAATGCACAACTCCATCAAATGATATTCAGTCACATTTGGATCATGACAATCTAGCGCCTGAATTCTAAATATCTTGACATAATCATTCGGGCGTTCGTTGCTTCGCTCTTTCTGAGTTGTGTCCATGTCCATCTGAGCTTTGGCGAGAACTTCCTATCTCTCTATTAAATCGATAATGGTAATGGGAGGTTGGTTTTCTCTAGTTCCTCCAGTCTCACATCTTGACGAAGAAGTGGTAGCAGCCCTGGTAATGATTGGAGGCGTCATGCTCGAAGAAATATTAGGAGTAGCGACGACTCTGGCTCGGGTAATATGAGGCTTTACGCCAAAGGGGATGCTTCCTATGATGCTGGTGTTGGTGCTAAAGGATGTAAAGTCATGGGATGTGTCGACTGCGCTTTCGGATGATACATTGGTGTTGGCCATTCCCTTTTTCTCTCGTTCGAGACGGCCACATAATCTATCTACACCGTCGTTGGTGGAGGCACATACCTCAGACAAGGATTCAACATTTTTTGTGTCATCTCTGGCGCTCTCCGAACGAATGTTTGTTAGCTTTTGCCATAAACAGTTTTCCATACTCTTCCATGGTGATTAGATTTCGAGCATTGGCGGCTTTGGAAGTGCTTCCGATGGCCGGGATGCATCATGAAGCGGCAAGTTGGGGTTGGTGATTGAAGTGAATTTTGGTTAATGATTGAATTTGATCTAAGATCCACCCTTTTGAAATTGAGAAAAAATGGAATGAATCCTGAGAAACTGATTTTACAACCGAGAGATTAATCTCCCATTGTGGTCGCCAATTGTTTTGGGGTGAAAATTGTTTATGCCGATTTTGGTATTGGGTGTGTTGTTGAGAAACGAATTTAGACCTAAACAAATGCACTACATGGGAGTACTTTAGATTCGAGACACCAATGTGTACAATCCTAGCCTAAACCAAGAAATGGCCGTTCCAGTCTTCATTCGGTCACAAAGTTAAGGAGAAGGGTTGGTCTTAGGGAGGGAAGCGAAGAAGGTGTTGAGACCAGAATGGTTAATTCTGAAGGTGTGGTTGTTTTATGACTTGTATGAGAATATGGAACCAGCTTGTGGAATGTAAGATATCAGTTCTTTTTTATGTTTTTTGGATACCGTGTTGTTAACCAAAACTAAGTTGTTTTTTGTTGAAATAGGTAGAAACCTATTTATACAAGTCATAGTTTGAGCGCACCCTGATCTCGTAGGAAGTGGGAGTATTTGAGTGATGGAGAAGTGGGTAATGTGTAAATGCTAGAAACCACGTCCCAACTATAAAGGAAATGAGTTAGTTTGCACCCACTACTTCTTGCTACCACTAACTGCCCGCTTTCCTGACACTTTCTTATAATGGGCGTGTTGCATGCCGTACGCTGTAAACCGCCAGACCAATACCCTGATGAGCATCCCCCAGTTTGTGACATGTTTGATGTCTCGAGTATTTTCGTGGAAAATGTGTAGCAGATTGCTGAGTGGGTCTTGTGTGCAAGACTTAATTATTCTAATCAATCGTGCGCCAGCTAGGTGGCAGATGATCATGTTGCGGCAAGTCAAGCCATGTAACTTTCCGCAGGAAAATGGTGTGTGAACCTGAGACTTATTATGGGTCGGTCAATTCTGTGGCGAATTTGGACGACTGATATTGTAAGTCATGAGAAAGGGTGGTCGTTGATTATGGCCATATTCCGTTGGCACCTGATAATAACATTGTGGTGCCACTGGGACATGCCAATGGAATAGTGGCACGAATAGCGCCTGGCGTAGACGTGGCCACTATATTTTGGCATATTAGCGTTAGACCCAAATATGGATCGACAACATTGGTTCCAGTTTCCATATCAAACTTAATGCCCTATGTAGCATTACTTAGCTTGGTTGGCGTAGCAACCTTATTTAAATTAGGGTTTGGCATACCAAAACTCTAATTAGCGCGTGTGGCAAGTGGTCGCGGCACGGTGACATTCTTTGTGCAAATAGTGCCATGGCCACATCAAAGGAATTATGGCAGGGCCATACCATGAGAATGACCATAAGCGCAAGGATGGCCACAGGTGATCATAACATGGCGCCATTTTTAGGGTTTCCTGGGCCCCACACGGCTTGTGGCATGTTGTGGGCCAAAGTGGCGTAATTTGTGCCATGACCAAAATTAGGGTTTCAACTAATGCCACTAAAGCAAAATCGTGTTCTAGTTGGGATACCCTGACTGGACTCTGTTATGGCGTTTGTCCACGAACAAAAGTGAGTTAGCACGTAAGCGCGCTGTTTGTGGTGGAATAGCACGTTTGGCGTGCTGTTGTAGCATGTTGGCACGTTTGGCATGCCAATAGCATGTTGGCGTGGAATGGAATGTTTGGAATGCCATTAGTATGTTTGCACGGTTTGTCAAGCTAATTGTCATTGTGACCATCCGGTGCAATTTGCCTCTTTTAATACCGTGGCAAGTTTAGAGCAACCTGATTGGTCAATAGAAAAGGGCCGGCCAAACATAGGGCGTGGTCACATCTTCTAGTGCACGTGACATATTTAAAACAACTTGATTGGTCGATGGGAAATAGGGCCGGCAAGTATGGACCCGGCCACATCTCATGTGCATGTGGCAGATTTAGAGCGACCTGATTAGTTGATGGGAAATATGAGGGCCGACAAGCATCATGGGGGCGTGGCCATCTGCAGGTGGTGCCGGCTGACCTATGGCACGGCCACAACTCCCTTTTTTGCTGCTCCTATTTTCTACGGCTCCACTTTTTTTCCTTGTTTTCAGACTTTGGGTAGGACTTTGCACCTACTAATCCATGGCAGATCAATTGCCTAGTTTTCCTAGGTTTAGGTTCGACCAGCAGGGTCTGATATACTGCGCATGGCACAAAAACCTAATTTTTGGAAATTAATTAGATTGGTGTTTAAATCTTGTGAATTGTCACAAAATTGATTAAACTCTGCGTGTTGACGCAGAGTTTTTAGATTTATTGCCAGAGAGCATCATGCTTTCCGACTGAGTACTTTTATGCAGGCCTTAACCTTGATACTTCGGGAAATTCATGTTACTCAGCTGCGAGTGAACACTAATTGTCATGTCATACCAATACTAAGGGTTCAGCTGGGGAACACAACATAGGAAGATACTTAATAAACTATACACTAATGAGTAATGTAGGCGAGAGTTTACAGAATGTTTGGGATTGTTGCTACATGCACCAGTAGAGAGGCATGGGCACTCATTTCTTTTAAATGGCTCATTCCTTTTGCAGACGGCTCATTAAATATAGGGTTTTACATTTTTAGCCCTGAACTGAAAACCACCATCAACAGTATTATTATCCATATCTTTAAGAAAATTTTCCCTGGATTTCTGTCTGTTGAATTCATGCTGAATGTGGTACCACTTTTGAACTTACTCATTAATCTGAAATGCCCTTGAAGTATTATCATGAGAATGTGGTAGTGCCTGAACATCTAAAAGTTTCTTTCCTCCGCTTCTAAGTTGACAGTTCTAAAGATTTATTTATCATTCGCAAAGCATATCCCATCAAATATTACTAAGCATAGCACATCAATTTAAAAGTAAAAAATAAACAATGGAGTTATCCAACCAATATTAAGTTTCAAAGAATTAAATATCAATCTATAAGCATACCCCGTCAAAGACCTAATCCAAGCATGGCGTATCAATTGGAAAGCATATTTAATCAATTCAACTATTTATGCAATAATTTACCAAGCAAATATTAGTGAAAATTACTAATTAAATATTTAAATCATTATTTGAAATATTATATGGAGAATTAACATTTGATTCTATGCAATCAAATTAGTTTCCACCAAAAACCCTAGCTAGCAATACATGATTATTGGTTTGTTAAAACCCATGAAAATGATAATCAAAAGAGAAAACATTAAACAGATTGCGTCCTCTTCTTCCCTATCTATGCTTCAATGACCTTCATGACGGCTTCTTCTCTGGTTGTCAGGGAATCCTCACAACAGAACTTCTGTCGTGTTCTCAAACTCAAGCCGGCCTCCCCCCTTTTTTTCTGTCTCCGTTGAATGATATGTAGTTGTTGTTTAGGGTCCAATTAGTACCTACCAAATAATTTCCTTTAAGCCCAGTCCAGTCCGGTCTATTACAAACTCTAATTTCCAAATACGCTTTAGAATATCGTCACCAGCAAGGCACTGCTACACTGGCTCAACAAACTGAATAGTACACGGAACCCTTCTCCATTTTCTCATATATCTTAGTGGTGTAGAAATGAAACAACACCCATTATACTTCAGCCTTCCAAGACCTTGTTCTACAGCTTTCATTGTTACTGCCTCTCGCAGCACTAATAGTCAGATACCAAACTTGTTTCCATGCATCTTATGTCCATCTTGCCATGTAAACCACTCCAGCGACTATTCAGTCCAAGTACCCCATCTCTGTCCGTTTACTCTCGCCGTGCTTGGTTTCAATGTTGTATTAGGCACTAGGAGAGGCGAGGCGAGGCGCCAAGCCCAGTGCCTATAGAGCCTAAGGCACCCAAGGAGAGCACCCAGAAATTAGAAACCAACAGAAGTGGGCATACTTTGGCGCCTCGCGCGCCTAGGCGAGCACCCGGGTCACCTTTTACAACATAGCTTGGTTGCACAAGCTAAGCTAATCGATCTTCTATTTACTTTCTCTCACTGTATACCCTTCACCGATTTTAACAGCTCCTTCTCTGCTCTATTTCCAACACGACCATGAAATCGTGGTAAAACTGCAGCCGTTAATTCCGTTTAACCATAATATCTCAGGCAATTTGTTTTATACCATCTTCCATTAACCAATCATCTCTCAATACTTACTGCCGAAATAACTAACACCAGCTGGCCGATGACCATGAATGGAACCTGTGTCCTCTTTCTTCTTCGCTACTGTGTATTCTTATTCGATGAGAATTTTGAGTTCAATCCAGCTGCACATCATGTCTTGTCACGGCCAGAAGCACTCACTAGAACCCCAACTATTCCTTGTTGATTAACCACAGACTGCACAACTCAAACCCATCCTAAAATACCAACTTCACTGAACCACAAACCCCACTTAGATCGTGAGTTCAAGTTAAAGACCAATCTCCCATATAGAAAAATGCATCTCCACCAATCCAACAGCTCCATTTAAAACCCATCTTCAATTACTACTCCTTGTACTCCATGGTGCAAATCCATTTCCTGTTGACGATGTTGTTGGAATAAAATTCTTCAATCCGAGAGTCAAAAGGAACTCAACAAACTCCCCTGAACAAAAGAGACTTTTCTTTTCTTGTTGAAACGAGAACTAAGACGTAGTGGAGAGTTGGACATGAGATTGTGGAATCCAAAGGGAAATTTTTTTCCTCTCTCTCTTTATTTAAGTTTTTTTTTTTTCAATCTCCATTGCTATTATGAGATTTTTATAGTGTGTTACTGTTTATGGGTGAAAACTATTCCTGTCGGTTTTGGTAATTTGGGGTGTGTGGATGAAGAATGAATCTAAACCTTAAAAAAATGCACTGCGCGGTGAGTGCTTGTAGATTCGAGAGATCAATCTGTTCAAGTCCTGCCTAAACCAAGTAATGGCCGTTCCAGACTTGTTTCGGTCACAAAGTGAAGGAGATGGGGTTCATCTTAGGGAGGGAAGTGAAGAAGGTGTTGAGAATGTGAAGGTGTAGGCTATGTATGACTTGTATCAGAAAGATGAACTGGCTTGCAGGATGTAAGCTATCAGTTCCGGTGTTTGAATACGATTGTATCAACACTTGCCTCTGTTATCTCGTCTAGTGTTGTTCTTGTGAAAAATAAGGCGGAGAACCTATTTATACAAGTCTTTTAGCCTAACCTTCGTATCTCGTGGGAAGTGGAGAAAGTGGAGTGATGGAGTAGTGGAGTAGTGTGCTGGTGTCACACGACCAGGCTTGCCCACTTCTCCCATCATCACTAACCGTCCATGACTTCCTAACACGTTCTTGTGATGACGCGTTGTGCGCTGCACGCTGTAAACTGCCAGACCAATACCCAGTATGTATCCCCCAGTTTGTGACATGATTGATGTCTTGAACGTGTGGATCGTGGGACCCACAGAAAGTAGCATGTAATGCTACGTTATTTAGGAAATTGATACTTGTGAAGTATCGTGTGCATACTATACAAGTACTGCATCGAGTACATTCAGCATGTATGAAGCATCGCTGTTTGAGAGTCTCAAAATAACCTCATGTCCAGCCTACTTCGTGTGATGGTTTGGAGGTTGCGCAAGCAAGTCCTCCCTTGGCCGACCACATAGTGTGGTAGAGTGACGGATGGTGATCACCATGACTCCGTACTGACCAATTAACTCCTGACCAGGGTTGTATAACCAAGCCGGTGAAATTAGACGAACGAGATGGTCTCCGAGACACTCATCTGCGACCGTTGGTGAAATTAGGGTTTTGGAGTAGGCGCACAAGCACCACTCTTCAACCTGATTGAATCCAAGCTTGGGATACGAATTTTGGCTGGTCGACCGTACATGCATGTAGATGACATGATAGTGTAGGCGCCCATATCCCATTGTCTCACGAAAGTGTGATCTGGACCACTAAATTCGTCTGGCGAAGTTGAGTGGTCGAGATCCATTTGCGACAGAAAACTGGTGCCGCAAAATCCGCACACCGTACCAACTTCGGGCGTGCGTTCCAAGACGACCAGGCTTGGTCGGTCTTGGCCGATTGCTCCAGCGTGTAGGTGGTAGGCTGGTGTTTACGCCTATGCCTTACCATCCCATGAAAACATGATCTAAGCCACTCAATTCGTCCGGAGAAATCGAGCGGTTGAGATGAGATTAGTTTGCAATTCGGAAGGAGCGACCACGCATGTTGGAGGCACGCGAACCGAGGATAAAAAGAGAGTTCGGTCTTGGACGATTGGGTATAGAGATAGGTGGGCCCGCAGTTATCGTGTTGATACTTACCGGACCCTCTTAGCCTATTCCTGGACCCTTCGTACGATCAAGAGAAGATGGACGCTTATGATCGCGACATAAACCCTAATCAGGGTATTGCCGGCCGCGTGTTGTACCTAGTTTGGAACGCACGAACTAGGACGACCAACTATAGTTGGTCCTGACCGATTGGTCAGGTATGTAAGTGGGGCCATGGTGATTGTGTTGACATGCTCCGTGCCCTTTGAATACATCTGCACCCTCCATCTATACCTGCGAAGATGGATGGTTGAGACTGTTTTATGACACATGTAATGTGTCGCAAACCCTAATTTAGGGTTTTTCGTCCATACTGCTATGGTTTGGATGTTTTAGCAAGATAGGCAAATCTTTTGGGGAGGCCGACCATGTGGGTCCCACATTGGTTCGGCATCGGATATTTCATACCTGCTTGGGGGTTATGGAATCGATCTGGGCCATCCAATCATGCTGGTGGATTTGGATGGTCGTGATCATATCCAGATTGATACGGTCAGTCTGGATGCTCAATCGGGCTAGTATAACACACCGAGAGTGGCTCAATCGGGCTAGCATAACACATTGAGAGTTGCAGCCTGTACGGGTATTTCGTACATGTTTCATTATAATGCTTGGAGATTCGTGTTGCTCTGCTGAGAGCAACACTCAGTCGTCATGCCACACTGATAATGAGTACATGAAATACAAGGCTGGTTGCACATTAATTAATAATGCTGTAAATTCACAGGGTATATGGTATTGTTGCTACATGCTCCAACCTGGATGAATTTCGTGTATTTTATTCACATAATGGGATTGTTGCCACATGCTCCATTTTAGGTGAAATAAAGTGAAGGAGTATCCATCACTTATTAATGGCTTTATCTTTTACAAGATGTTAGCGCATAATTTTTAGGTTTTACAATTTTACCCTTAAATAAAAATCCACCATCAACATTAAGTCCCATGCCTAGCACATAATGGTTACACTATTGTGGGGTAGGTATGAGATGGTGACAAATTTGTACACTGAAATGACCAAGCTAAAGTGAATGCATATTTACCGGATAGGTCGACATCGTCAGGCATTGCCCTGGGAGTCCTGATTAGGGTTTGGAGGAGAAGTACAACCTGGTCGACGTTGAGACCTCATTTATCGGGCGAGTTCCGTTGTAGTTGATCCGGTCTCCCTTAGGGTTTCCTTCAGTATGCATGCGGGGTTTAAAACTGCCGATAGATTTTATTTTATTTTATTTTGCAGAAAACTATATCTCTCCAACATGCCGAGCAACAGTAGATCGTCTTCTTCGTATCACTCAGGTTCTTCTTCTATCAAGCGTACGCGGTCTGCATTCGAGCTTCATGATGAATCCCCTGCTCGTGTTCTCCGAGTCAAGAAGATCATACCGGTTCGTCTTCTTTTATTTTCTGATCAATTGCTTGTTCCTCATAATGATCAGGTGAATAATCCTCTCCTTCTTGCAGAGATACCTCACCGGAACATGTGAGACAGTTATCGATGATGACGACTTAAACAGTCCTATTCCTTCAAACTCAAACACGCCTACCCCTGCGGACCTCGAAGATGTTGATATGGGTATCTCATCTTATGAATACCCCAATGCGGGTCTTTCATTCGATGTTCGCATAAAGTGTTTATCTTCCAGCTACCGAGACGTTGGTGGGTTCTTAGTGCGGAAGGAGTTTGTACCTTTGTACACAAAGTTATGGAGAAAGTACAGCCACATCACAACCAGGAATGTGGTCCGGCACTGTTCATCTGCTCTGGTCACCATGGTAAACTGCCTTCTTCCCATGGTTGTTGAGATGGAGAAGATTTCTATCCTCAATGTTGCCGAATCAAGCCTCGAAAAGTGGAAGGATATGGTATCTACCTGCGAATCCATGGAGTTTAACGTGGGTTGGTTGCTGCAGCATCTTGATATCATCAAGGTCGATTGAGATGGCATCCTCGTAAATGTTGTTCTTGCTGCGGAAGCTATCTTGGAAGATGAGAAGGCTCTGGATGCAGAATCAAACAAGGTACAACATGCAGTACATGACTTGAAGAAAAGGACAAAGAGGTATCAGGATAGACTGGAGATGATGCTCTCAAGGGACTATAATCTGCTAGATGGCCTCTTCTAAATCGCATGTAGCTATATTCCCTCATTGTTAATGACGTTTGTGTCAAAGTTTTCTTTTGAACATATTTGCGGAATAAATTGCACTGGTTTTTGATTGGTGAAACAGGTTTTCATTAATGCATTTATGAATATAACTGAGGATTCAAACATGTAATGAAAATAAATGCCTGTATTTTAGCGTCATGAGACAGAGTGAACAATGGTCAAGCATAATATGCTTTGAGCCATTTTCCATTGATGACCGCTTCCAGCCTACCTCCGTCCACCTTGATGATCTTGTAGTATCCAGTATTGTAATCGTAGGGACCTTCCCATTTTGGTGAGAATTTTGATGCGGACATGTCTTGCTGGATGTGCTTAGCCGTTTTCAAGACCAAATCTCCCACTTTGAAAACGCATGATTTCACAGTTTTGTTATATGCCCTGGAAATTTTGTTCCTATACACCTGAGTGCGTTCTTCCGCTTTATTTCTTCTGAAATCCAGAGTGTCTAACTCCGCTATTCTGGATATAGAAGCTTCACCTTCGTCCCAGTGGATCCCGGTCGCTGCCGCAATCCTGACTGATGGGATTTTGATCTCTGCCGGGAGAATTGCGTCCGCCCCATAAACAAGTGAATACGGGGAAACTCCAATGGAGCTTCTAGGTGATGTCCGGTCTGCCCACAGTGCCATTGGTAACTGGTCGTGCCATTCCCTAGGATTTTCATGTACTGTTCGACTGATGATCCGGATCAACGTTGTAGTGAACCTCAAGCTCGTCAACGCTATTAGACTGGTCAAGTGACGAATTAGATGATATTAACTCGATTAGTTTAACACGGGCGTTAATTAATAGAATCTAATCTAACAACGATTTAGATACGAAACTAGTATCGTTAGATTCATCTCGAAAAGTTACGTGGAATAGACTACTCGAACGTGTCATTCGGGTATCGGACGAAGAAGATATTATCAGAATTATTTGAAGAGAAACGTTAACCGCTGGGCTGCCCTTATTAATTTTTTGGTGCCTTTTACATTATGGGCCGACCTTATCCCAATCGAGAAGATAAACTCGATCTCATTTATTTTTCTTCCTCTTATCTTTTTTCTTTCTTTCTCTCTTTCTCTGTTCTTCTTACTCGCGTTTTTGAGAGATACTTGTGAGTTGTTAGTGAGATTTGATTGATAAGAATCAACTGATGAAGATGTATAGATGATGAAGGAGTCTAGGTTGTTGTTGATGACGAATAAAATATGATTCAAAGAACCAAGTTGAGGTTTTCTGTATTATGAATTGGGGTTTCGAATTGGTGATTATGAAGATGAATTGAAGATGGGTTCATTCCTAATTGGGTTTGATAGAAGTTGTGGGGTTGTTCTGAAGTGGATTTGAGGATCGAATCAAGAGCTAGGGTTCATAAGAAAATTTCAGAAGAGAGTTTGGAGATGAAGTTATGGAGGAATTTATTTAATTGAAAGAGGAATTGAGTAATTGGTGATGAAGAATAAATGGGGTTGGTGTTTAATTGAAGTTCTGAAGTTGTTTGATGAAGAATCACAGATGTTAGGGTTTGTTGGATAATTTACAGATGATGAAATTGAGGGAATTATTGAAGAATAAAGAATGGGTTGTTCGTTGTGAAGGCATAGAGAAGAATTAATACTCGATTTCAAGTGTAAAGAAGGTTAGGTAATTAAATTAGGGCTTTTGAGATTTGTTGAAGTTATGGTTTTAGTTACAGAGATTTGGGAATTTAATTAGGGTCTAATTGAGATGGTGATGAGGATGTTGTTGTTTAGAGCTGGAGTCTGTAGAACGGTTGGAGATTCATGGAGCAGTTACTGAGGGTTAGCTCAATGACTGGAGATGATGGTGATATATGTTTGTTTGTGCTGAATTGAGTCAAGTGAAGAGGAATTCAATTTCAATTGCTTATTTGGATCCATTCAGAGGTAATAACATTTCTCAAGTTAACTTTTAGAGTTATTGGTTTCTGTTTGTTGAGTTTATATGATTGTTGATGAAGCTAAGACTTGACATGAATATGTAATGGAATTGAGATTGTTATAGAGTGGGTAATTGAAATGCAGAGTTACTTGGGATAAAATTATGTGTACCTGAATTTAGAAATTGAGTCTAAGGAAGGTGTTGATGCTGCTGTTGTTATGGTTTGTATGAATTAGTGATTTTAAGAAATGGCTATGAGTAACTGTGGTTATTGGATTGAGTATGGTCTCAATTGAAGTGGCAGTATGATTGAATTCCAGGTTCAGTGGACTGGATTGAGTATGTTGAACTGGTAGTGGTAATTGGAGATGGTGGTGTTGTCTGTGAAGGTGAATGAGAGTTATGGAATAGAATCAATGAGTTGTTGGATGAGTTGGAGTTGTACTTGTAATAGTCCTGAAGTTTCAGTTCATGAAGAATGATGAATTCAGAATTGTAGATAGTGGTTGCTGTAAAGCTTGGGAACTATTTGTCATTGCGGGTGTAGGTGTTGTATTTGTAATTTGAATTTGAAGTTTGTTTAAGATTGTATGAACTGAGGTTAAGTGGTTAAATTAAGAGTTTGAACTAGAATTGGAGTTTGTTGTTTCGGATTTAGAGTTAAATGGAATGTTTAGTGGTTATGTAGAGTTCTGTTCTTGAGTTTTAGGTATTAGTCATCCCAGTCAGATGTCTGACTAATTTACCATGTCTGACTCAGTTGTCTAACTGAGTTGATTATGTGACCATGTGTTGACCCGATCTGACTCAGTTGACCAGACCTTAACTCAGTGGACCTTCACCAGTTGACCGAGTTTGACCATTGACCAGGACTTGATCTTTGACTTACGTTGACTGTTAGTTGACTCCTTCTGACCAAACATTGACCGTTAGTGACCGGATGTTGACCCAGATGGACCAGGCCTTAGATTAAGAGTTTGGATTCATGGACTTATGGTCCGGATTAGTTTTCGGTTCCTTCTACAAAGTTTTAGATTTCATAAGACTTAGATATGGACTATATAAACAATCTAATTTGGATTAATAAACTTTTACTTATACTAAAGATAGATAATAAGATACCATAATGGGATTAGAACCATTAGATAGAATTGTATGAGCCTTGTGTGAGTATTTTGGCTAATCTCTTAGAGTGCTTGTTTGATTATCAGTTAGATTCTATTAACAACGATCGTTCAAGGATGAACTAGTGGATCATGAATCTCGAGGTAGGAGAGGCTTGTCATCAAAAGAGGTGGGAATGCATTTAACAATTTTGTAATCATTGTTATTCTTTTACGAAAGTCTTGGTTTAATAAACTCATGCATTGTCTATTCGTTTATTCCATGCTTTGTTTATCTTTATGATTGTCTTTGGGAAATGAGAATTTCCATCTATGGTATACTGGATACGCTCCTTCATATTCTTATGTCTAGGGCGATACACCACAATATTAATAATAGGTGTGGAATTGGCATCAATATTACGGGTGTGTAACTTTCACCCACAGATTGCTTTACGTCTTCAATATTACGGTGTGTAAATGTCACCACAGAAATTATAAGGTGTGTAAATGTCACCGCAGAAACTAAAGGAGGAGTTTAGGTCCATATACATGATTGTTTATTTCTGTGGTTTTGTTGTCTTCTAATATTTGGGAAAACATGTAATGTTTTTCCAAATCTGTTTTCCAAATCTGCATATGATTACTTAGAAGTTAAATGTTAATTATTCCCCATTTTCGGTTTTTCATGACGATGAGCGAGTTGCAAATAAAGTTCCGAGAAGTTAACTTCGTTATTTGATTATACTTTGATATGTTTATTTTGTTGTATATTCTTTTGTAAACCAAATGATTATTACTTTATATATATATCATTGGAGAGGATTTATTGTATATATATTTCTGAGCGGGGTTAGTTTTGGGTTAAGTTTTGTATCGCATTTCTTAATTGAATGCTTAAATGCATATTTTAGATTTTAGTGCCTCTTTATTTAGTTAATTCTTTGGATTAGTCAGTTGTTAGCTTAGGGGGCGCTACAAAGTTGGTATCAGAGCTCACTATTAAATCTTATATGGGAAAAGATAGAAATAGCCAGTGCCAGTTAACGAACTAGATTAGTTAGAACTGGGTTGGGTTTGTGAGATAAATCTTAATCACTAAAAGCTATCAATAATTAAAAGATTTATCTGATTGATTTAATTGTTTGTTTGATTGTTTGTTTATGTATTGAAGTAAAAATTGTAGGGTACACCAATGACTTTAGGATTTGATAATAATTAATCTAAAAAGTATGAACACGTAAACAATCTAATACTATAATAATAATAGTGAAATTAGTATAATTGATATAACTTGTAAATCAAATAGAAACTTACTGAACACATCGACTTATGTGAAGAGTAAATAAATTATGGAGTAACCACATAAATGTTGATAGTAATTTTTGGGACTTATTAATATTTGTAAGAGTAGTTAAAATAATAATTCAATCATCAATATTAATAATTGCTAATTGTAGATGATAATAATTTAATAAGAGTAATAATAATTTTAATAAAGTAATGTTTGCATTCACAATTAGTATCAACTTTATTTAACAAAATTCCGATAAGGATATAAAACAACAAAAATAATAATAATAATTATGATTAAATAACTATGAAAATTATTTACGCATATCTTCAATTAAGTTTTGTAAATTAAATTAAATTACAAATTATCTTTAATCTAATAAATGATTCAATAAATCTTTAGAATGAAACAAATATACATGAAATAGTAATAATGGCAATCGGATATTTAGTATAATATTAGAATTAAAAGGAAATAAATTCGTATACTAACAGAATCCTTCTTTATAAATAAATTAATTTTCTTTTGAAATGAAAAGTTAGTATGACAAACTTGAGCTATTAAAATTTAAATTAGTACTGTATTGAGCATAATTTAAATTAAAATATCATTAACAAATATACAACGATAAAATAATGAATAAGACTAAAAAGCTACGTAATTAGCTACGGTTAAGATTTGCAAAGTTAAAAAAAATAAAAACAAATTAGAAGTATATGTTTTGCATTTAAATAAGATAGTTAAAACAAGACTTATTAAGTAGGAATAAAAGAACGTGAGGTCATATAAGACTCATAATAAAGACTAAAATTGTTAACAATCTTACACCTAGATTATTTTTATTCCAATAAATGATTTACTAAATCACTAAAATATGCATGAAGTAATATTTATAATATTTGAATGCTTAGTACAAATTTAACTTAAAGGAAAATAAATTTGTATATGAATAAGACACTTATAATTAATACCAAAATCTAAAGACTATTAAGACATATTAAATCTTTATGCAGACTCAAAGTTTAAAATCATATTAAAATTACTAACACCAATATGTAACATGATATACTATATTATCAATTCAATCTGAATAAACAAAATGTGTTATATCGATCTTTCGTGAAATTAAAATTATATTTACAAGATTAGGGCTTAATAAAAATTAAACTAAGTATCATTACTAAACAATTATTTTAATTGTATGTCAATTACACTAGTAATCAAATAAGAAAATTTGATTAAACAATAATGAAAATGATAGTATAATTAAGACAATAATTTTCGATAAAATAAGCAAATTATAATACTGTATAATATTAATTATTATAAAATTTAGAATTATTGTAAATATCATTTGGATAATATTATTGGATAGTAATAGCAGAATGTAGATTTTATTAATAATACAACTTAAGGATTACTTAACAATAATATAAACTTATAAGATACAAAACAAAGCTTGGCTAAGTTTGCCTATGTAAGTGGTGGTCAGGATTTGTCTAGAAACAAGATAAATCAAGGGATGTGGTACTCCTGACCACCCCTACAACTCGCACGCGTGATATTAATTCCAATATTGTGAATGAAAAATGAATACTCAAGTGAAGATATGGAATTTCAAAAATCATAACGGGGAGGTTCGAACTCATGACCTATTGTGTCATAAGAGTGGCCTCTAACCAGTGTTCCACCTTGGTTGGAATTGATAGAAAAGATAAATCAACAATGGTGGTTTGTTTAACTTAAATACCATAATTGCTTTATTAATTAGTGTTTCACTAATTGCACATAATAATTAATCTATTCATTATAAAGTGTTTTATTAATTAGTGTTTCACTAATTGCTCATAATAAATGACTAATCATTTTTTAATTATAAATGTTTTCTTAATTAATTATAATATTTATTTCTATTAATAAGTAATTTTGATAAATAATATCAATAGACATTTTCTGCGACAAAATGAGTAGTAGAAGAGGTGGAGGCCGAAAGATTAGTGGTGGTTAAGGGCAGAACCAAGCACAATTATATTTATTTTTGTTCTTTTATCGTAAAATGGGATACAAAGTCCATTTTTCACATGTATCCAACTTTCCAAGAATTTTTTTCTCCCTCTCTCCTCAAAATCCTAGCTCCGCCCCTGGTTTGTGGTGGAAGAATTAGTGACGGTGAATGCTGGTGAGTAGTGATGAACAATATTAATTTTATGTTGTCGTTGCAACATCGATAACATCGTAGTGTGGAAGATGTGGTTGGTTGTTTTTAACACTTTTGATAAAGGAAGGTACCATATATTTCAAGGATAATATCATACAAGAAAATATTTTCATGATCGTAGTTGGATCACCCCAAATGGTACCCCTGTTATCTTTGGTACTATATCGTATTAATCATGATTTTTTAATGTTAAAATAAAATTGATTGCAATACAAAAAAGAATATATACACGGAAAAAAAATAATGAAACTAACCAATTGACGAAATTTTGTTCAATCTAAACCTCATACATGCATTTGTGATTGAAAAATAGAATTACGTCCAACAACCTACATGGGATGGGCGGCAGTGATGGTGGCAGTGGTGGAATCAAAAATTGACATTGAGGTGGCCTATTTTTTTTTTAAGAAACATGTAAACTTTGGTGAACTAAACCATAAATATATATGGACAAAGTACTATTTATAAAATAAACTAAAAAAATTATGTAGTTATTAAAAATTTAAGGGGTTAGAGCCAGGTTAGTCAACCCTTGGCTCCGCCACTAGGTGATAGTGGATAAAAAAAGTGGATTCATATGGTTTTATGATGGTGGCGGGTATTGGTGAACAAAAACATATTATGCTAATTTCGTAATGCCACAAAATGTGTAACATTATATTATAAAGTATAAAACGTGGCTGATCATTCTAATGTTAAAATAAACTCGATAAAACACATGTCCATTTTAAAAAATTGGTGCAATCAATTGCCATGTTATGTAATAACTAAACGAACGACACAAATCAAGATCAGAACATATGAAATTATTTATTATCGATTTATTTATGTAAGGAGTGGTCAAGATTTGTCCTTGGAAAAGATAAATTTACCGATGGGGTTTGTTCAACTTAACCATTTTTAAATGTTTTATTCATTAGTGTCTCATTGATTGTTCATAATGATTAATTAAATTTCTATTATAAATGTCCCTTTAATAATCTAACATAAGTACATAATTTTATTAATAAATAATTTTACTAAAAACTATATTAATTCTAATGGTGGTAGTGGAAGTAGGGTTAGTATAAGCGGTGGCGAGTGTTTGTAAATGATGGAGGTGGTAACATTACTATTGGTGGAAGAAATAGTGGCGGTGGATGGTTTTTATGGTGGTGGGTGTTGGTAATAGTAGCGTATAATAATAGTTTTTGCTTTTTAGTGAGTTTTATTGACCAAGTAAAAAAATAATCGTCACAAAACATGCGACATTGTATTGTGAAAGATGTAATTGGTTGTTTTTAGCACGATTGATAAGGACAAAAACCAAATATTTCGAGGATGATACCGGAATGTATAAGATAATATGATCATGATTGTTCGATCACCCGTATTATATAAAGGAAATTGGTGTACCCGCGTAAGAGAACATTATCGCTCTCTCAAGTACTATTACATTCTTTTTCCTGAAAGACCATCAATGTCGAGTTGTTTCGCGACAACTACCTACAAAGACAACAACTTTCACTCAATTCCCGATATAAAACCTTATTGACCGGGAAAACGTATTTGCATTCTAAAATATTTGTTTAAAAATTATGTTTGTTCATCAAAATCATCATAAAATACTCTAAATCATAAATCTAAATCTCTCCTCCAATGTTTATAGAATATTTTTTATATTTTACATTCTCAAATCATGCGACCTCTTGAAGACAAATCGACAATATAAAATTACGGATCAATATGTATAGGTTTCATTCACTGGGTTAGAAGGTAGATTAGACACAGATGGGTAGATCACACAAAGCAGAACATGACTGAGAATACTTCAATAATTTGGTCAAGAGATAAGGTCAAAATTTAAGATTAACTTTCATAGGACTAATTAGATCGGCTTCGATAGGAGCTGACTAAAATATGGATTAATAATAATTTTCACGTAAGACAATTTCAAAACGTAGTTTGGCTAACTCTGCCTTTGTAAAGAGTGGTCAAGATTTGTCCTTCCTCAATTGCTATGTTATGTGAGAATAAGGTGATATCTAAGATTAAGGTATAATTCAAATCTATTAGAATCATACCATTTACAACTGGATTCCTTGAAAAAAATTGACGTGTTTTTATTATTATTGCAGGCAAGGGATACATTGACCGCACTTGCGAAAATAACTCACTTCGCAAATGATTGGTGTCGCATGTACTGTCTATAATGCAACGAGGAATTTGAGGAAACAAGGCACCAGAAGCAGTGTCCGGAGTATTTTGGATATAGTAACTTAGACCTGGTGTAATACTTACGTTCTTTTTTTTTTTTAGTTTATCCACAATCTATTTATTTAAGAAAAATGAACATTGCAAATACATAACATCAACAAAAGTTAGACAGACTGCGTTTGACAATAATGGCTAATGATGGTCCGGAAATGGCAAAAGAAAGGAATTTTTGTAGAAGAATTGTTGGGATATACAACGGATTACTTTATACGAATGAAAGAGGTGTAACTATTTCGATTCTGAAATCACATAAAGTTCACAGTAGAAGATGACATCAAGTTTAAAGTTAGTCACAACATAATATGGCTGACTAAAATGTTAAAAACAAATAAGATATATAAACTTAGAAAGTCGTGGGACTTGAAGAGGCCAATTTTGAAAACTACAATCTTAGAAAGCAACGATCCACAACACCATAATTTTTTTTAAATAAATATTCAACGTAGAATATGTCAACTTTTGGTAAAGGATCTATTGACAAACTATTAATTTGAAATAGCATCAGGGAGTACAATATGTGTTCAAGGTTCTTTATGAGGTAATGTGTCACCAGATTGTATTCCAAGTGAAGGTAGGAACATACGGAAGTGACAAAATGTCCAAGACTTTTGAAGTTACCAAAGATTTCGTTAAGACGAATTGATGGGCATAATACTTTATTGAAGATTTAATGGCAGAGGTTCGCATATATATAATCCCTTCGAAAATGTAATAGGTACACATTTTAAACATTGTCATCTAATGGGTGTTGAAAAATTACAGGAAAATCATGTCACATTGGATAGTTTGTATCAATCGTTCGATGCAAAAAAATATTATTCTCTGCCTATTTGGAGGATCGACAACATGACCATGATAGATGAGTCAGCTGGAATGAAATAAGAGCATGTGGAAACTTTTATAGACGATATTGATTAGTTGATTTCACTAAGATGAGCACTGCTTGACGACATATTTCCAAAAAATATTTAAACTTCCATGTTCATGTAGAGCATTATCTCATTATAAGCAATGAACCTAAATAAAAAAGTGTCTGGAAGTTAAGATTATATTTCTTTCGTCTGAGCAAATCTCCGGAGGTAAAATATTAAAGGAAAAACAAAGAAAAAAAGAGAGTAAAATCCCAACTATTTTTATGACAAACACATATTAAATCATAAGGAGTTGATAAGTATTCGGGACACAAATTATACGATATATTAAAAATGAACCAACATCATGGCCCGTGCCGTTACGGCACGGGTTAAGGGCTAGTAAGGAAATAAAGTTAGATCAAATCAAATCTAGTATTAATAATAAAGTTAAACTTTGCATTATGATTAATTATGAATAACTTATATCAGTCTAAGAAATAAGAAATGTATGTAATAACAATAATTAAATATTAATACCAAACGACATGAAAGAAAAAAATAAATAAATAATTTAAAGTGGTTATTTACTTTTAACAAGTTGCATAATGAAATAAACAAATAGACACACTGGAAATAATAATAGTAAAAATTGGATAATAGTTATAACATTCAGTTATTTTAAAATAGTACATGAATTTTAAATAATTATTTAGTTATAATATTATGGTTTCATTTGGAATTAAAATTTAGTTTCATGTAAATAAATAAGATAAAATAAATTTTGAGGTTTAAATTGTTTAGAATGTTGTGAATTATATACATAGTTTATAAAGTAAAATCTTCAAGTTAAAGCAATTACAATAGAATTTAGAAATTAATCAGTCATAGTAAGTTAACACTTAAAACAATCGAATTGGGTTTACTTATAATAGTCATTAAATTTCAGACGACGAAATTGTTTAAAAATGATGAGAACTATTTATATATTTTACTTAAGTAAATTTATTATAATTACACCAGTTAAGATAAAAGTTGAAGACTAATTAATTTTAATAAATTAGTAATTAGTTTATCTAGCACTGGAGAATAGTGAAGGTTGTGTTTTCTCTGTTCGTAGGAAGGCATTGTTGGGATTGGCCAACCTTGACAGGGCAACTGCATTCAGAGATGACCGATCATAGAAATTTGTTGTAATTCCTTGGGAAACCGATAGATGTAATTTCACTTAGAAAGATTTGTAGGATTCTCCCTTGAAGATATAGAGACATATATTTCATAAAATGGAAAATTAGTTTAAGAAATTAGACTTCCCTATTTGATAGAATTTTAAATCAACATAGTTCAAACTAGAGGTACAAATTTTAGTTATAGAAGCCAATTAAGTTTGTGCTTTATTTTCTTGTCGTTTGCGCTTAGAAAAGAGATGGAATTATTCTATAAGGTGGGGAGTTTTCAAGACTAGAAGGCAGTTTGATTTTCGAGGACAGAAATATTTAAAGGTGGGGAGAATGTAGTGAACCTCAAGCTCGTCAACGCTATTAGACTGGTCAAGTGAAAAATTAGATGATATTAACTAGATTAGTTTAACACGGGCGTTAATTAATAGAAACTAATCTAACAACGATTTAGATATGAAACTAGTATCGTTAGATTCATCTCGAAAAGTTACGTGGAATAGACTACTCGAACGTGTCATTCGGGTATCGGACGAAGAAGATATTATCAGAATTATTTGAAGAGAAACGTTAACCGCTGGGCTGCCCTTATCAATTTTTGGGTGCCTTTTAGATTATGGGCCGACCTTATCCCAATCGAGAAGATAAACTCGATCTCATTTCTTTTTATTCCTCTTATCTTCTTCTTTCTTTCTCTCTTTCTCTGTTCTTCTTACTCGCGTTTCTGAGAGAGACTTGTGAGTTGTTAGTGAGATTTGATTGATAAGAATCAACTGATGAAGATGTATAGATGATGAAGGAGTATAGGTTGTTGTTGATGACGAAGAAAATATGATTCAGAGAACCAAGTTGAGGTTTTCTGTATTATGAATTGGGGTTTCGAATTGGTGATTATGAAGATGAATTGAAGATGGGTTCGTTCCTAATTGGGTTTGATAGAAGTTGTGGGGTTGTTCTGAAGTGGATTTGAGGATCGAATCAAGAGCTAGGGTTCATAAGAAAATTTCAGAAGAGAGTTTGGAGATGAAGTTATGGAGGAATTGATTTAATTTAAAGAGGAATTGAGTAATTGGTGATGAAGAATAAATGGGGTTGGTGTTTAATTGAAGTTCTGAAGTTATTTGATGAAGAATCACAGATGTTAGGGTTTGTTGGATAATTTACAGATGATGAAATTGAGGGACTTATTGAATAATAAAGAATGGGTTTTTCGTTGTGAAGGTCATAGAGAAGAATTAATACTCGATTGCAAGTGTAAAGAAGGTTAGGTAATTAAATTAGGGCTTCTGAGATTTGTTGAAGTTATGGTTTTAGTTACAGAGATTTGGGAATTTAATTAGGGTCTAATTGAGATGGTGATGAGGATGTTGTTGTTTAGAGATGGAGTCTGTAGAACGGTTGGAGATTCATAGAGCAGTTACTGAGGGTTAGCTCAATGACTGAAGATGATGGTGATATATGTTTGTTTGTGCTGAATTGAGTCAAGTGAAGAGAAATTCAATTTCAATTGCTTATTTGGATCCATTCAGAGGTAATAACATTTCTCAAGTTAACTTTTAGAGTTATTGGTTTCTGTTTGTTGAGTTTATATGATTGTTGATGAAGCTAAGACTTGACATGAATATGTAATGGAATTGAGATTGTTATAGAGTGGGTAATTGAAATGCAGAGTTACTTGGGATGAAATTATGTGTACCTGAATTTAGAAATTGAGTCTAAGGAAGGTGTTGCTGCTGTTATTATTATGGTTTGTATGAATTAGTGATTTTAAGAAATGGCTATGAGTAACTGTGGTTATTGGATTCAGTATGGTCTCAATTGAAGTGGCAGTATGATTGAATTTCAGGTTCAGTGGACTGGATTGAGTATGTTGAACTGGTAGTGGCAATTGGAGATGGTGGTGTTGTCTGTGAAGGTGAATGAGAGTTATGGAATAGAATAAATGAGTTGTTGGATGAGTTGGAGTTGTACTTGTAATAGTCCTGAAGTTTCAGTTCATGAAGAATGATGAATTCAGAATTGTAGATAGTGGTTGCTGTAAAGCTTGGGAACTGCTGTCATTGTAGGTAGGCTGTTGTATTTGTGATTTGAATTTGAAGTTTGTTTAAGATTGTATGAACTGAGGTTAAGTGGTTAAATTAAGAGTTTGAATTAGAATTGGAGTTTGTTGTTTCGGATTTAGAGTTAAATGGAATGTTTAGTGGTTATGTAGAGTTCTGTTCTTGAGTTTTAGGTATTAGTCATCCCGTCGGATGTCGACTAATTTACCATGTCGACTCGGTTGTCTAACTCGAGTTGATTATGTGACCAGGTGTTGACCCGATCCGACTCGATTGACAGACCTTAACTCAGTGGACCTTCACCAGTTGACCGAGTTTGACCATTGACCAGGACTTGATCTTTGACTTACGTTGACTGTTAGTTGACTCCTTCTGACCAAACATTGACCGTTAGTGACCGTCTGTTGACCCAGATGGACCAGGCCTTAGATTAAGAGTTTGGATTCATGGGCTTGGGCTTAGGACTAGATATCCTATAGTGAATTGGACCACTTATGGTCCGGATTAGTTTTCGGTTCCTTTTACAAAGTTGTAGATTTTCATAAGACTTAGCTACGGACTATATAAACAATCTAATTTGGATTAATAAACTTTTACTTATACTAAATATAGATAATAAGATACCATAATGGGATTAGAACCATTAGATAGAATTGTATGAGCCTTGTGTGAGCCTTTTGGCTAATCTCTTAGGGTGCTTGTTTGATTATCAGTTAGATTCTATTAACAACGATCGTTCAAGGATGAACCAGTGGATCATGAATCTCGAGGTAGGAGAGGCTTGTCATCAAAATAGGTGGGAATGCATTTAACAGTTTTGTAATCATTGTTATTCTTTTACGAAAGTATTTGTTTAATAAACTCATGCATTGTCTATTCGTTTATTCCATGCTTTGTTTATCTTTATGATTGTCTTTGGGAAATGAGAATTTCCATCTATGGTATATTGGATACGCTCCTTCAAATTCTTATGGCTTGGGCGATACACCGCAATATTAATAATAACTGTGGAATTGGCATCAATATTACGGGTGTGTAACTTTCACCCACATATGTCTTTACGTCTTCAGTATTACAGTGTGTA
This sequence comes from Papaver bracteatum, assembly GCA_023529315.1. Lineage (NCBI taxonomy): Eukaryota > Viridiplantae > Streptophyta > Magnoliopsida > Ranunculales > Papaveraceae > Papaver > Papaver bracteatum. Next base: position 515,458 of record JAJJWX010003050.1, read on the forward strand.
AATGTCACCACAGAAATTATAAGGTGTGTAAATGTCACCGCAGAAACTAAAGGAGGAGTTTAGGTCCATATACATGATTGTTTATTTCAGTGGTTTTGTTGTCTTCTAATGTTTGGGAAAACATGTAATGTTTTTCCAAATCTGTTTTCCAAATCTGCATATGATTACTTAGAAGTTAAATGTTAATTATTCCCCATTTTCAGTTTCAGTGACAGAGCAGAGTTGCGCAGCGAAAGCTTCGAGAAGTTAACTTCGTTATTTGATTATACTTTGATATGTTTATTTTGTTGTATATTCTTTTGTAAACCAAATGATTATTACTTTATATATATCATTGGAGAGGAGTTCTTGTATATATATTTCTGAGCGGGGTTAGTTTTGGGTTAAGTTTTGTATCGCATTTCTTAATTGAAAGATTAAATGCATATTTTAGATTTTAGTGCCTCTTTATTTAGTTAATTCTTTGGATTAGTCAGTTGTTAGCTTAGGGGGAGCTACAACCGTCTTGTTGGTACTTTCAGCTTGTTCGTTCCCTTGAGGATGGTAGATGGTGGAGAAAACCTGTTTGATGCCATATCCTTCAAGTAACTCTCGTACCTGTTTATTGGCGAAGGGAGTGTATTTATCAGTGATGATATGCTTAGGTACACCAAAACGACAAATGATGTGTTCCTTAATGAAAGCCGCAATTGTTGCTCTTGTAGTTTTTCGCATGGGAATGGCTTCTACCCATTTGGTGAAGTACTCTGTCGCGGTTATGATGTACTCATGCTGCTTCGACGAGGGCGGGTTGACCTTCCCGATAATGTCCAGTCCCCAGCTGTAGAATGGCCACAGACTGATTATTGAGTGCAAAGGGGTGGAAGGCGCGTGAACAAGGTTCCCATGAATCTGGAATTTGTGGCAGCTTTGAACAAAAGCGGCCGCGTCATCCTCCATGGTCGGCCAATAGTATTTCTAGTGTATCTGGAGAAACACTTTCCTCTTCCCTTGATGTTCCCCTTCGTGTGTTTCTTTCCGAATGACAGGAATTTCCACCCCAGCTAGGCACCTTAACAGATTACCTCTGAAACTCTTGCGGTACAGGATCCCTTCGTAGAATACGAACCGCTTGGCCTTTTGCTTTATCTTGATGGCATCCTTTTGATTGACACAAGTTGTTCTGTCACGAAGATAATTGATGTATGGCTCTCTCCAGTCCCCAGTGTGGTTCACACTAAAAACTTACAATTGGTGTGGCAGTGCTTGGAAATTTGAACATGACTTCTGAAGTAGTCTGGATTGAGTCTCCATATCCGTCCAGTAATAGCCCAGACGTTGGAGTCGTCGGTAAAGCTTTACCACCAGTGATTGTCCGCAAATTTCATTGTGAACACGATTCAGCTGTAGTTGTGCTTCGTCATCTCCAAGGTATCTTGACAGAGAGCCATCCGAATTTCGATAATACATCATACCATGAAGCATGAAGAAGTTCTGTAGGGTTTTGATACTGACCTTTCCCTGGAAGAGCGAGCTGTTAAGATCTTGAGTGATCGGAGTTCGCCATTCATCAGTCTTGGTGTCTCTGTACCATGATAGCCATGTAAATTCTGTGGTTCTCCTCTTTACTGTCAGGGTTTCTTCCGAACCTTCAAACTTCAATTTGGAAGCCAGTGTTGCCAGACAATCGGCGTATTTGTTATTGTTGCGACCAACATGGATTATGGTTGCGTCGCCAAAATAGTTTAGTAACCTTTGCACTTCTAATCGGTATAGAGCTAGTGTTACTTCCTTCAATGCGTATACTCCATTTATCTGATTTATCAGTAACTTGGAGTCACCTCTTATCTCCATACGCGTGACTCCTGCTTGCTTAGCTATTGACAACCCTATGAGTAAAGCTTCATACTCTGCTGAGTTGTTGGTGCATTCGAAGTCCATCTTGAAGGAATATGAGAACACTTCTCCAGTTGGATATACTAATACCACACCCGCTCCTCCAGTATTACTACTAGGGGTAGCAGAGCCATCAAAATACATGATCCACACTTCTTCTTCCAAAATGGAGACGTCTGGGAATTCTCTAGGAAGGTCTTCGTGTAATCCTATAGTGCCTTCTCCAGGAAATGCTGCCAGTAAGTCTGCAACTGCTTGACCCTTGATAGCTCTAGGTGACGCATATGTTATGTCCAGCTCCGACATTTGGAGAAGCCATTTGCTTGTCCTTCCCGTCAGGACTGGCTTTGAAAGTAAAAACTTTTCCGGATCAAATTTAGACATGAGTATGACCCTATTAAATAGTAGGTAATGTATAAACTTCTGAATGGAATGGATCAAGGCAAAACATGCTTTTTCCGCCCTGGGGTATCTGAGTTCGGTGTCTCTTAATATTCGGCTGAAGTAGTATATAGGATGTTCGACTCCCTTACCAAGCGAGTAGAGCCCCTACGACGGTGTCACTGAAGGAGGTGTAGAGACGCAGCGGCTTTCCTTGGACATGAGACTTCATGATGGCTGGGGATGACAGTATTTGTTGAATCTTTCGAAAAGCTTCCTACTGGATTGCGGTCCAGAAGAAGCTAGCTCCTTTCTTCATTAAGGGAGTGAATGAGGCGGCAAGTTTGTCTAGACCAGGTATAAAACATCGGATGTAGTTTACTTGCCCATGAAACTTTGGAGTTCCTTCACAGTTCGGGGAGGTGGCATTGTGAGGATAGCCTGAGTATTGGACGGGTCCACCTTGATCCCTTCCGCGGTCACTTGAAATCCCAGAAATTTTCCTGAAGAGACACCGAAAGCGAATTTCAAAGGATTCATCTTCATCTTGTATTCTCGACACCTCTCAAACACTTGCCATAAGATGTTGGCATGATCTGCTCGGGCCCTGGACTTGACCACAATATCATCTACGTAATCTTCTACTTGTTCATGCATCAAGTCGTGGAATATTGTCATCATAGCACGTTGATACGTTGCGCCGGCAATCTTTAAACTGAATGGCATAACAGTATAGTAAAAATTTCCAAGAGGGGTTCGTAAGGCTGTCTTACCTGCGTTGTGCTCATACATCCTTATCTAATTGTAGCCGCTGTAACCATCCATGAAGGAGAACATGCCGTGTCCGCTGGTAGCGTCTACTAACATGTCGATGTTAGGTAGAGGAAAGTCGTCCTTGGGGAAGCACTTGTTCAAGTCTCTGAAATCCACACATCACCGAATCTGTCCATTTTTCTTTTTTACTTGGACCACATCAGCTAACCAGGTTGGATAATGGATAGGTCTGATGAAGCCAGCAACTAACAACTTCTGAATTTCATCCTTGATTTGCTCTTCCACTTCGTGTCTGAATTGCCTCGGAGATTTCTTGACCGGTTTGGATCCAGGTATGACATGAAGGTGATGGGTGACCAATTTCTCTTCTAGACCTGGAATTTCCTCGTATATCCAGGCAAACACATCTTGGTACTCCTTGAGTAATTGGACAAGACTCGCACGCTCGGCCACGGACAAAGTTGAGTTGATAGAGACAGGCCTGGGATATTCTTCATTCCCGATGTTAACAATATCGAGTTCATCAGTTATGGAGTTGGTGCCATCTTGTAGCTTCCGTGGAGCATCTAGCACCTCTTCTTGTGTTTCATCATTCTTGCAGCATTCAATTGTGCGGAGAGACTGGGTACCAATCTCTCCTTCTAATTGCTAACAGCGGCGCCGATATATTGTCTTCCCCTTCTGATGACGACTTGCCTCGAAAGTACGTTCCCTTTTGGCATGAGCATGGGTTGAAACTTCATCGGGTAAAGGTGGACGCCTCGTCAGAAAATGTGTGTCATGGCGCTTAGTCCCCAGTGATGCAAGTCGGTCTTCTTCCTGGATTGAGGCCCACGTTGGTAGTGGGGTGCACAAGACTTTATCCGACCTACCCCGCGGAGTTTCTTTTTGCTCGAACAGTTACACTCCGCATATTGGCGCGTACGGAGACAATGATGCAGGAATACGTATGACTTCCTCATTTAGCATAGTCTTCAGGCATTGGTGATACGTTGAAGGTATGACCTTATTGTCATGAAGCCACGGTCTCCCTAGTATCATATGGTAGTCGGGCTCATTTTCTATAACTTCAAATTTTACTTTCGACTGAAAGGGTCCTATTGATAAATTCAGATTAACATACCCATACATGCTAGTCTGGTTTCCTTCGAAGTCCGTCATTGTGGTGGGATACCGTACAATTTTGCATGGATTAACCTTGGTCGTCCTGAGAGTTTTGAGAGTAATCACGTTTGAAGAAGCTCCTGTGTCGATGAGGGCCCTCCTGAATTCTGAACCCTTGATGCGTGCGGTAACATGTAGGGTCCGATTGTGACCTTCCTTTGCCATCATGTCATCTTCTGTAAACGTAACATTATTTACGGATGTTTCCGATATGATTAGGACCTCCGGACGTGAAGGAGTCAGGTGTATGTCCAGAGCTATTTTATTAACTGCAGAAAACATCTCCGCCCGTTGATTCTTCGAGAGGTGCAAGAGTTCACACAAACTTTCCACTAGAGATGCTGCTTCCTGATCTGTTGGTCTCTGGTTCGTAGTAAAGCTGTTGATCTGGGGAGAACTAGTCTCTGGTGTAGAGGTGTCCGGAATGCATACTTCTGACATCATCTTGATGAGGATATGAAGTATTCTGTTTATCGTTTCCTTAATCAGCTCCATGTTCTTCATATGAATCTCCTTTACCCGTGCTAGTTCGCTTAATGTTGGGAATATCCTGATCATGCCGTCAGGTACGTCTTTAATAGGAGGGGAATCTCCGTTGGAGGAACCGTCAGGATTTGAGACTGTCGAGGCGGTCCTAAGACCAACCATATCCAAATTGATTGAGTGGTATTGAAGAAATTGACTTTACAACCGAGAGATTAATCTCCCACTGTGGTCGCCAATTGTTTATGGGTGAAAACTATTCCTGCCGGTTTTGGTAATTTTGGGTGTGTGGATGAGGAATGAATCTAAACCTTAAACAAATGCACTGCGCGGCGAGTGCTTGTAGATTCGAGAGATCAATCTGTGCAAGTCCTGCCTAAACCAAGAAATGGCCATTCCAAACTTGTTTCAGTCACAAAGTGAAGGAGATGGGGTTGATCTTAGGGAGGGAAGCGAAGAAGGTGTTGAGAATGTGAAGGTGTGGGCTATGTATGACTTGTATCAGAAAGCTGAACTGGCTTGCAGGATGTAATCTATCAGTTCCGGTGTTTGAATACGATTGTATCAACACTTGCCTCTGTTATCTCGTCTTGTGATGTTCTTGTGAAAAATAGGGCGGAGAACCTATTTATACAAGTCTTTTAGCCTAACCTTCGTATCTCATGGGAAGTGGAGAAAGTGGAGTGATGGAGTAGTGTGTTGGTGTCACACGACCAGGCTTGCCCACTTCTCCCATCATCACTAACCGTCCATGACTTCCTGACACGTTCTTGTGATGGCGCGTTGTGCGCTGCACGCTGTAAAATGAGCACCAATACCCCAAAGATGTATCCCCAGTTTATGACATGATTGATGTCTTGAACGTGTGGATCGTGGGACCCACAGAAAGTAGCATGTAATGCTACGTTATTTAGGAAATTGATACTTGTGAAGTATCGTGTGCATACTATACAAGTACTGCATCGAGTACATTCAGCATGTATGAATCATCGCTGTTTGAGAGTCTCAAAATAACCTCATGTCCAGCCTACTTCGTGTGATGGTTTGGAGGTTGCGCAAGCAAGTCCTCCCTTGGATGACCACATAGTGTGGTAGAGTGACGGATGGTGATCATCATGACTCCGTACTGACCAATTAACTCCTGACCAGGGTTGTATAACCAAGCCGGTGAAGTTGGAAGGATGAGATGGTCTCTGAGACACTCATCTACGACCGTTGGTGAAATTAAGGTTTTGGAGTAGGCGCACAAGCACCACTCTTCAGCCTGATCGAATCCAAGCTTGGGATACGAATTTTGGCTGGCCGACCATACATGCATGTAGATGACATGACAGTGTAGGCGTCCATACCCCATTGTCTCACAAAAGTGTGATCCGGACCATTAAATTCGTCTGCCGAAGTTGAGTGGTTGAGATCAATTTGCGACAGAAAACTGGTGCCGCAAAAGCCGCACACCATACCAACTTCGGGCTTGCGTTCCAAGACGACCAGGCTTGGTCGGTCTTGGCCGATTGCTCCAGCATGTAGGTGGTAGGCTGGTGTTTACGCCTATGCCTTACCGTCCCATGAAAACATGATCTAAGCCACTCAATTCACCCGGAGAAATCGAGCGGTTGAGATTAGTTTGCAATTCGGAAGGAGCGACCACGCATGTTGGAGGCGCGCGAACCGAGGAGAAAAAGAGAGTGCGGGCTTGGCCGATTGGGTATAGAGATAGGTGGTCCCGCAGTGATCGTGTTGATACTTGGGGAAATTAGGGGGAGACCCAAAAAAAAAATATTCTCATTGTCAAGCCCACAATTAATTTTTGGTACGGTGACACCCATAATTATATGAAATTATTATGAATCAATACATAACTCGTTATGCATACTATCTTTTCAGGCATAACTCGTTATGCAGCCTAATTTTTCAGGGGTATAATTGGAAGCGCAACTTGGACATTACATATCTAAAAATCCGCGCCTTAGAATCTTACAAATTTTATATCGTTGGAAATCTTTTTAAAAGAGCTACGCAACGAGTACAAACAAGAATATCAAATTTTTAATTTTCATGAAAAAATCGGAGGTGATCCTCATTTTAGGGAAAATTTTCGAAAACTTGATTCATAACCATTATGCAGTCACCAAAAACGATGCATAACACATTCTGCAGACGCATAACGAATTATGCAACCATTTTCTCCACTGCATAACAAATTATGCATTTGGATAACAAAGTTATGCATCTATAACAAGTTATGTAACCATTGTTTTGGTTGATTTTAGTGCGTACATAAAAAAAAATTAATGCATAATGCAGTATGCATCCATATTTACGGATGCATATCAGGTTATGCATCAATTTTCTCGATGCATAGAAGATTATGCAGCAATTTTCTCGATGCATAACGCATTATACAGTCATATTTTCGGATGCATAACAGGTTATGCATCCATTTTCTTGACTGCATAACATGTTATGCATATATTATTATAGGTGCATAACGTGTTATGCAGCCTTTTTTTTTTTTTTTTTGGTTTCAATACAAACAAAAAGTAGTTGCATAACGTGTTATGCAAACGTTTTCTGGACTGCATAACAAGTTATGCAACAACAAAAAAAGGTGTTGGAGAAGATGAAGAAAATTGATAAGGATGGGTTTGTGACATTTATGGAAAATAATAATTTGGATGCAGTCGTGACTCCAGGGAATCAGTTCTCAACAGTGCTTGCTATTGGTGGACACCCAGGAATAAGTGTTCCGGCATGATGTCATCCAAATGGAATGCCTATTGGAATAACCTTTGGTGGACTAAGAGGTTCAGAGCCAAAGCTCATTGAGATTTCTTATGCTTTCGAACATTTGACACTTGCTAGGAAACCTCCTTTCTACCAAATGTTGACCAAGTCCCAATCCAAGTTGATGAACGACGAGTCGAAATGTTATGGAAAGCTATGGCTTTGTGATGTTGGCCACATGCAAATGCGGTTAGTTCATACCTGCTGGTAGCCTACTCATCAAATTCTTAAAAGCTCAGTCTTGGCTTTTTTTTGTATGCATATATAAATCCGGAGATGGTGGTTGTCGATCTCTAGCTGTTCACAAAGGAGGTGAAACTAGTAGCTGCCATTCTTTGCTGGATCTCGGAAAATTGAAGGCAGTGATGGTTGATGTGGCCTGAAATTGGAGGTAATGCTCAGAATGAAAATGGAGGCTCCGTTGAGCTGAAATCCAGGAGAAGAATATTATCTCGAGTTGATTTGGTGTTGGGTTTAATTCAAGACGAAAATAAAATAGCAGATCTGGGTGGTTGGTTCAATGGGTTTTACATGGGGTTCGATCAGTCCCATATTTTATTTGCTGCCGTTCAAACATCAACAAATTTTGGAAAATCAAATTGAAATTTTCCTGAAAGATTTTCCTCAAAGCTTGTAAATCTGAAATAATAAGAGCGAGATAGAGAGTTAGGAATAAGAATCTTCAAATCCAAGTTGATGATGACGATGAATCTGCCGATTTTAGTATTTGATGAAGTTTTTCTTCATCTTCTCCGTCACAACAACTTCACATCTCTTTTGTTTCTTAAGCTTTTTCTTAGGCCTCATTTGATAATGATTGAATCTTTAGATTCAACTTTGATTTTGATAAAGATTTTTGTCGATTCTTCTTCATCGATTTACTGGAAATTGAAGATTCAGGGGAGAGTGGAGAGGAAGAAGAAGAAGGAAAAAAAAATAGAATTTTATAAAATTTGGGTTTGACAATAATTTTATCTCAAAAAATGGGTGCGCCCCTTCAAATTTGTGAGTGTGGATTTCACAGTAGGAAAGATCAAAAGAATGGGTCTCCCTGTAGTTTTCACTTGATACTTACCGGACCTGCTTAGCCTATTCCTGGACCCTTCGTCCGATCAGGAGAAGATGGACGCTTATGATCGCGACATAAACCCTAATCAGGGTATTGCCGGCCGCGTGTTGTACCTAGTTTGGAACGCACGAACTAGGACGACCAACTATAGTTGGTCCTGACCGATTGGTCAGGTATGTAGGTGGGGACACGGTGATTGTGTTGACATGCTCCATGCCCTTTGAATCTACATCTGCACCCTCCATCTATACCTGCGAAGATGGATGGTTGAGACTGTTTTGCGATACATGAAATGTGCCGCAAACCCTAATTTAGGGTTTTCCGTCCATACTGCTATGGTTTGGACGTTTTGGCAAGCTTGGCCAATCTTTTGGGGTGGCCGACCATGCGGGGCCCGCATTGGTTCGGCAGCGGATATTCCATACCTGCTTGGGGATTATGGAATCGATCTAGGCTATCCAATCATGATGGTGGAGTTAGATGGCCGTGATCATATCCAGACTGATACGGTCAGTCCGGATGCTCAATCGGGCTAGTATAACACACCGAGAGTGGCTCAATTGGGCTAGTATAACACACCGAGAGTTGCAGCCTGTACGGGTATTTCGTACATGTTTCATTATAATGCTTGGAGATTCGTGTTGCTCTGCTGAGAGCAACACTCATTCGTCATGCCGCACTGATAATGAGTACAGGAAATACAAGGTTGGTTGCGCATTAATTAATAATGCTGTAAATTCACATGGTATATGGGATTGTTGCTACATGCTCCAACCTGGATGAATTTCGTGTAGTTTATTCACAGAATGGGATTGTTTCCACATGCTCCATTCTAGGTGAAATAAAGTGAAGGAGTATCCATCACTTATCAATGGCTTTATCTTTTACAAGATGTTAGCGCATAATTTTTAGGTTCTACAATTTTACCCTTAAATAAAAATCCACCATCAACAGTTACCCTCTTTGTTTATGTCTTCTCCTTTATGGAGATTCTTTATGCTCTCTCATGGAATTTCTTGTGATCTCAATGGAGATTTTAAGTGGTAGTTCAAGTGTGGAAATCAAGATTCAAGACTTTGGGCATATTACTCTCATATTTTTATGAAAGGATCTCCTTTTCTAGAAGAAAAAACCCTTTCAAAATGGTTGGATTATAATCCCAAAACCATTCTCTCAATCTTAGGATTGTTTGGTACTCTTGTTACTTCTCTTCACAAATTACTATTGGTTAGTACCTTTGAATTGTAATTTGATCTTTAATCTTGATGTTCTTGAAATCCATGTAATATCTATTTTATCATGAATGAAATTTATCCAAAAAAAAAGAAAGATTGTGGAATCCACCTGTCCCACCAACATTTCTTTGCTTTGCTTCATGGGTGTGAAAATGTTATAGTGATGCGGTAACTGGAGTTGTTAACTTTGTCGTCACAATTCATTAAGCTATATGTCTAGGTGTCGTGAGTCTCTAACACCAATTAAACCTATTAATTATCCGTTTATTCCATCGAATATCAGATTCGCTTATACTTTCTACAAAAGCACTAAAATAGTGTTATTAGCCAAAATATCGAGTCCTAATTAATATAAATATGGGTATAAAATGTAGCACATATGTGCTTATGAACGAGTCCCGTGGTTTTCTGCAGATGCAGTTTTTCTCGTTAAAAAAATTCATCCATGTCTTGCTTTACTTTTTACTTCCATATGATATTTGTGTTTGATATAATTAAAGTAAAGAAAGTGATTCAATAAACAACATAGACAGTTTTTAACTAAAACAATATAGAACCTACAAGAATTATTCTTGAAAATTCATATCTTGAAAAATAGTTTTGAATACTTGTTTATGTTGGAATTCGGTTCGTGTGCTTTTTAAATACTAGTTAATCTTAAAATTTTGATTTTTGAGATCGTCCAAGAATTTTTGTGCACAATCAGGTTCACAGATCTTTGATCTAAACTACTAATTTTACAAGAAAGATAAACCATATATACATATTTTTCAAGGATCATTAAGTTGGTCTACTTGCAATTGTATTAGGTTTGTCTTATTGGTCCAAACGAAAAAGTTGGTGGTGTACTTGGTACCCCATGCATTTACAATTGGTATCAGAGCATGCAAACACTGTAAAGACCTAATAAGTCTGTGTTTATAGAGATCGGGCGTATACACATATTATCGAATATGAAACACACATGATATGATTTTGTTGAAAGTTTTAATTTTGCACCTGAGGGAACTGTAGCGTCTAAATCAATATCTTAACATCCTCATCAAATCATCTCGAGTGAATCTACTAGACAAGATTATTTTGTTAATGATGTAGAAACTATTGATAACTAGGAAACATGCCAAGAAAAATAGATGGATGAAATCTTTGATGAAGGTGACTCAAATATTGATAGAGATGTAGATGAGGAAATCTCAGAATACGATGAGATGTTGAAACATGTGATAAATAAAAAGTTGACGACTTCTTGTATCACACCTTTTCTGACTCCTCTTTGTCGAAAAAATAAAAAAATAAAGAAGGATTTACAGAGGTTTTTATGGTTATAACCGCTCTAACGAATCGATTCTCAAATATTGTGAGCAAGACGTACGTACAAATTCACTTGAATGTGATAACATTCGTCAGAATTTTTATTTGTTTAAAGAAAACTTGCAGAATGTGAAGCAAGAATTAACTCTCAACATAGTAGTTTTATAGACATAGAAAGTGGTTGTGACGTTCGAGAAAAACTCCTTGAGGTTGATCTAGATGTTGTTCTTGATAAAAATAAGATGTTGGAAGAGGACTTAAAAAAGTTTAATACTAGCCCGAACAAACTCAATGCTATGAGCAAGTAAAAATCATCGTGATACATGAGGATTGGGGCTATAAGGGAATAGATTCTCCAAGTATTGGCAAATAGGTAAAATTTTACAAGGTCAGTGATTCTTTTCAACTAAAGGCTTTCACTAAAATCAAAAGTAAAATACCTTCGTGGGAAGTTAATGTTCGAAAGAACAAGTCTATCAACCTCCTTAGCCAGTACACACTCATCCAGGTAAGAACATTCCTTATATTTGCTATTATTGCAGAAATAAAGGTCACCTGGAAATGGGTTGTCATTTTCGCATAAGGAATGAGAAACTTCATGATATTCTTGTTTGGGCACCACAAGAAGAGATCAAACCTATATCATATGTTAAGGCTAATCCCCTTGATATTATGGGTTGTAACTATCCAACCTTTAGGCGAAGGATCAGTGCGTGATAAACCTAGATTTCCCTATAAACGTCATACGAATCCTTTTCACAATCATAATGATTATCAAAAGGATAACTTTGGAAAGACGAAGAAAAGTTTGATGTTCCCAATTGGAGAAAGACTAACTTGCAAAAGAATATTTAATCTGATTTTCTTCCGAGAAATATTAAAGAAAATAAAGGTAACAAGGTTCCACTTATTCCTAAATGCACTCAGAAGTGGGTACCAAAGATCGTCAATGGTGCATTGAGTGTCCAAAGGAATGATCTCCCAGAAAATTCCATGACTATGGAAAAGGCATAATCCATGATTTTGGATGTTAAAAATCTCTTGGGAATAATGGATATAGATTTGAAGGGTTATAAAAATTATCCTTTTATGATAATCCAAAGGTGAAACGCAAGAATATATGGAAGAAGAAACAAACTAAGCCAAAAACTACAAAGGGTAAAAAAAATCCATACATGCGGAAAAGTTTGTTTTAATTTCTTGTGGTGAGAAAGACATTGTTCACCCCACACAACTTGATTGTGTTGAAAGTGCGTCCTTGATGAGCACGTAAGTGCGACACATTTTCACCCATAACTATATTAGCTAGGACTCATTTTATCACTAATAATCTTGTTTTAATTCTTTTCAAGGAAATAAACTCTTGTGGAGAATTGGCTCGAGAAAATACAATTTGTACCCGGAGGACACGTTTTATTCAAACTCTCAATGTTGGTTAAGTGGCGCCCAATTACTAAGGGGCACCCTATTTACTATGCACACCCCAAGGCTATTCGCACCCCATACAGGATAGGGGCCCTCCATTTTCTTCACGAGAAACTGAAAGTGGCGGGAAAAGTGTTGTTCAAATTTTAAATTTTAACGAGATTTCCTGTTTTGATTTTGGGCTAGATTTCATCGGGTTTCTTCTTGGATCAACATTGGCTTGGGTTTGTTTCATCCAAACAGGGCTAGTAATGGGTTTGTTTACGTAAAAAAGGGGAGTTTATTCACCCGTTTGAAGATAATAGTGCAAATATATGTTCTCGGAAATTTTAGGTATATTTGGAAAGATCACATGTGTCTCGGCAGTGTTTGAATTATCTAGAACATGTTCCAGCGTGTTGGAGTGTGTAAAATCAGCAGAATCCATGGGAGACTCAACTACAGGCGTGTGATGAGCTTAATCAGGGAATACATATTTTCGTATTATTCTCTGTTGGTGTTATTAAGGGAAAGATACGTGCAGTAGAGGAAAGATATTGATTGGGGATTCTATACTATTAATGATGACAGATTTTACAGATCATTCAGGCGTAAAGAATAGAAGAAGAAATGGAATTATTCTCATATCTCCCTGTAAAAGGAAAGGAGATTGCTGTGAGTTATTACGCATGATTTTCTTAACCTGTTGAGTATAAAAGAGTTGCTTGGGCCGAAGAGGAAGGATATCGAGTGATTTGGGAGGCTACAGAGTAGATAAAATTGTTGCAGAGAAATCTACAGCAACAATAGAAAAATAGTGAAGAACACGAAAAACAGACATACAAAGACAGTCGTAAAATAACTGTCGTTTATGCTTAGGAGATAAGATTGTTTTCCTGCGATAGTTTACAGTTATTCTTTGTAACAGTGGGTTGCAACGATTATAAACGTTGAAAATTCCCAGTTTAATTTGATTTTCTCATTTTCTCTTCTTTGTAAACACCAATTGAGCAATAAAAATGAATTTTGAGTGTGTTTTCTTCATGAGAAGCTATGACTTTTGCACTTATTTTAATTGATTTATGGTTTGAATTAATTAGTTATTATTTTATTTGATGGGTCATGCTTGCTTAAATGTTTGATGTCCCGTGCTTACGATTTATAACTAATATTTTGAGAATCTACCTTGGCAAAAATAAGAGTCCATGTTATTATATTTATTGAGCGATAATTGTTGAAGAATAAATAATTGAGCCTTATGTTATGAATTCGGTGTAATCCTAGTCCCGATAACTCTCGCTTATATTTTCTTTAAATCTTTAAATTTAATCTCAACAAAGTCCGAGTGAACGACAACCTTCTTACCACTATATAAAAATTTGATCAATTTTTGGCGCCGCCGACGCAGACTTGTTTTTAGATTAACTTTTAGGTTTATTTTTATTTTGTACAGTAATTTCATTCATTTTAGATTTTGTTTTTCCTTTTTATGCGTTTATTTTTGTATTTCTTTTCAGGCACTTTTTGAGGATGATGACTTCTTCCGAGGAGGCGTCACCTAAGATGACACTGGTAGAATATAAGCGTAGAAACTCAAATTATCAGGAACCTCATCTGAGATGGCGCTTGGTAAATATATGCATAGGCAACGATATGGAGTTTTTGCTTCACAAATGGTAAGTAAAGAATCTCCTCTAATGATATATGAGAAGTATTACAAATACACACCACTTAGTTTGGAACAAAGATTGAGAATTCTGCAATGCCAAAAATTATATTATGATGATGATGATCAGTCTTGTAGTGACTCTCTGTTCCAGACAGAATTCGTATATGACTCTGTGGATGATTTTGTAGATGATTTGCCTAATTCCATAGATGAATCTATCTCACAAGATCATACACCCAATTTAGAGGTTGTTTCTAGACCCCTAGACTTCCGAAAGTTACCTAATTTAGGGTTAGAATTGTGTGCTTCTAAAATTTTGTTGGATTACTTTGCATCCAAATACCCATAGGACGTCCCTATTTCTGATATCGTGCATGATCCAATTGACAATTTCCCTGTCCCAAATATCCCCATATTATATTCTTTACACACTTCCGTGTGTAGTAAAAACTAGGTTTGGGGGTAATCCTCTATTTCTGACAGTTTCAGTGTCCCCACATTTTCATAACATAATTGTGAAGCTGTCGTTTGTAAATACTGTATTTTGGGTTGATCCCAAGATTTTCAGGTTATTAGTGTATGGGGATCCTTTTTGTAAATTATATTTTTTATTTTTATATATTTACGTTTATTTTTTCCATATTATGAATTTCACATCTTAATTTTTACGTTGGATGACTCAATTACATTGAGGACAATGTAATGCTTAAGTGTGGGGGAGTGGTTAACTTTTTACTTTAATGTTTCAGGAATTTTCTTGCAAATCATGATCAGTTGTTGAACGGGGCTATTTTCATGTATTTTCTTATTATGATCAGCTGTGTAGCGGGTCTTAAAAAATTTAAAAAAATAATAATATTATTAGGGTTATGACTAGCTGTGTAGCGAGTCTTTTTCTTGCATATTATGATCAGCTGAGTAGCGGATCTAATTTTATTTTTGATATGACCAGCTGTGTAGCGGGTCTTTCTCTCTCTTATTATTTGACCAGCTGTGTAGCGGGTCTTCTTCTGTTTTGCTCGAGGACTAGCAAAATGTGGGGGAATTTGATGAGCACGCAAGTGCGAAACATTTTTCACCCATAACTACATTAGCTATGACTCATTTTATCACGAATAATCTTGTTTTAAGTTTTTTCAAGGAAATAAGCTCTTGTGGAGAATTGGCTCGAAAAAATGCTATTTGCACCTGGAGGACACGTATTATTCGGACTCTCAATGTTGGTTAAGGGGCACTCAATTACTAAGGGGCGCCCATTTTCTAAGGGGCACCCTATTTACTATGTACACCCCATACAGGATAGGGGCCCTCCTTCTTCTTCACGAAAAACTGAAAATGGCGGGAAAAGTGTTGTTCAAATTTTCAGTTTCACAGAGATTTCCTATTTTGATTTTGGGCTAGATTTCATCGGGTTTCTTCTTGGATCAACATTGGCTTGGGTTTGTTTCATCCAAACAGGGCTGGTAATGGGTTTGTTTACGTAAAGAAGAGGAGTTTATTCACCCGATTGAAGATAACAGAGCGAATATATATTTTCGGAAATTTTAGGTATATTTGGAAAGATCACATGTGTCTCGGCAGTGTTTGAAATTATCTAGAACATGTTCCAGCATATTGGATTGTGTAAAATCATAAGAATCCACGGGAGACTCAACTACAGGCCCGTGATGAGATTAATCAGGGAATACATATTTTCGTATTATTCTCTGTTGGTGTTATTGAGGGAAACATACGTGCAGTAGAGGAAATATATTGATTGGGGATTCTATACTATTGATGGTGAGAGATTTTACAGATCATTCAGGCGTAAAGAAGAGAAGAAGAAATGGAATTATTCTCGTATATCCCTGTAAAAGGAAAAGAGATTGATGTGAGTTATTACACATGATTTTATTAACCTGTTGAGTATAAAAGAGTTGCTTGGGCCGAAGAGGAAGGATATCGAGTGATTGGGGAGGCTATAGAGTAGAGAAAATTGCTGCAGATTTCTCTGCAGCAGCAGCAGAAAAAATAGTGAAGAACACAAAGAACAGATATACAAAGACAGCCGTACAACAAATTTTGTTTATGCTTAAGAGATAAGACTGTTTTCCTGCGACAGTTTACAGTTATTCTTTGTAACAGTGGGTTTGCAACGATTATAAACGTAGCAAATTCCGGGTTTAATTTGATTTTCTCATTTTCTCTTCTTTGTAAACACCATTTGAGCAATAAATATGAATTTTGAGTGTGTTTTCATCATGAGAAGCTAAACCCCATCACTGGGACGACGGAGGAAGCCGAATTTCATACATGGGTAAAATTATTTTATTCTCTATATTACTTTTGCATTTATTTTAAATTGATTTATGGTTTGAATTAATTAGTTATTATTTTATTTGATGGGTCATGCTTGCTTAAATGTTTGATGTCCCATGCTTACGATTTATAACTAATATTTTGAGAATCTACCTTGGCAAAAATAAGAGTCCATGTTATTATATTTATTGAGCGATAATTGCTGAAGAATAAATAATTGAGCCTCATGTTATGAATTCGGTGAAATCCTAGTCCCAATAACTCTCGCTTTTGTTTATATTTTATTTTCATTAAATCTTTAAATTTAATCTTCACAAGTCTTAGAGTTCGAAACCTATTTACTACAACAACAACTTTGAAACCATATCAATCCTCACCCAAGAAATACCCCTAGTATCAATACGGTGAGAGAAGCACAAGAACATGGGCGCACATATTATGTTGGATAAGATGTTGAATATTTGGTGAAGCCGTATGATTCATTATTGGATTCTTATAAAAATGTATGTCTATAAACTCGAGCAAGTTTTATGATTTCATTATTATATGCTCGATGCCTTGATTTATTAATACCAAAAAACACTTTTTTTAGCCCTTATGTTTCGTTAAATGTTTTGATGGAAATCTGTGTATCATCATGATTGATTGTTTAAACACTTACTTGAAGTTAAATACCCAATGTTTATGAAGACAATAATTAATCTATATCTCGTTGAGCCAATGCTCCAAAGAGATGATTCTATATTTAAGAGGTTACACAACTTCTTAATTGGATGGTTTTATGACAATAAAATCCCACTGCGGTTGTCATAATTATCTTCTATGCACCTAAACTAAAAGAGTCAATATAGTTTTATTTGACTCAAGGTGTACCACATCTCGTGTGAATCCAAATATTAATGACTCGATTTGGGTATCAACACTTCTTATGCTCTTTTGTATAGTTCTCCCGGCCTATCTGACTCCTAAGCAAGAGACGAGAACATGATCCATTGGAATTTCTACATAACAAGCTAAGAAGGATATGCGCTAGATGATCTATCTAATCAAAATATTGATATTTAAATTTAGGTTATGATTTCTGGGTAAAACTCCCAATACATGGTAATCATACAGATTACAGATACATCATTCACCATTAGCGAAGAGATAATGAATCAAATGTGAAGTACTCATAATGATAGACAAACCAATGCGACTAATAATCCACATATATGTATCATTCATGTTTACCTAAATTGGTTTGTGTTTAAGTTCTTAAATTAATATACAGGTTAGAAGAAACAAACAATGCCTATGACTTTTGTTTTTGTGATTTGCAAAGAAATCTTTTTATACGTTTTTGGTAGTCATTCTTGGTATAAATCCTTGCAGAAAAGATTAATTATTCCTACTATATTATTTACAAGTTTGTATCTTAGCTAAGATGACTTGCAATACCTAATCTTCATGGATTATATATATGCATTGCTTATTTTGAGAGATTTGTTCTTTGCAATCATATTCTGGTGATTAGAACATATATCTCATATTTTCTCATAGGTTAAGATCTTAACTCTTGCTAAACTATTTTGAGAATGACAGTTTTGATCTCTCACAATCAATCATGCACGATAAGAGGATGTGAAAATTCTACAGTTTCATTCTTGGTCAAAATCACTATAGAAAACAAAAGGTTTCACCTATTTGCTACCCATTATTTTCCAATTTTCCACTCACATTAATTACCACTCCTAGTTATTCTATTTATTACCACCCAAATATTTAAAAAATATCCTAAATACCACCTCATATACATGTTGACTTTGTGCTCTACACCTTACATCTTTTTTGTCCACCCCACGAGTAAAAACTCTAAAACTAAAATATCTAAAAAAAAAATCCAACCACCCCCACTGTATGTCTCCTCCAGTCTTTTATTTTTTATTTTTTGGTCTCTTAATCGTTCATATAGTGAACACAAAAACTCGAAACGATACAACCAATTGTTGTCAAATTATAGATGACTACAATCAGTACACTTGTTCTTAGTCAATCATATTAATGACTATCCAAGAAGGTAAAAATTTGGAGTCGTCCAACCTTGGACTACAACGTATGTGAGTAACAGTTATGTTCATGATGATAGTCATCATATCCTGGACGATTACCTATAGTTCTAGAATGTTGTATACTTTCGAATTTTTGATTATGTTATGTCAGGACCCAGCTTTAGGATGCCAAGTTCAGTTAAGGGACACCTGGGTTATGGGGTCTAGTAAACTGTATAGTCTAATTAGTATTTAATTAGTCATGATTAATTATTTAATAATTGCTGCTAAGTATGATTAGTAGAGTGTGTGTGTGTGGCACGCTTGCACACTAAAGTCTATCTTTTATATTCTCGTTTTATTTTGTAGAACTCTTCATGTAAAGTTATCAGTAAAATTATCTTTTCTTCCCCAAATTTTTGTTCTTCCCAATCCAATCTCTATCCTAAGAGATTTTGAATTGTTTCTGTGCTAATTTGTAAGGCATGTCCTTACAATTGGTATCAGAGCACTATTTCCTGAGTGACCTAACCATGAAGAGTCAAGAAGAAATTGTTGAATCATCCACTAGGTTTGATATCTTAGAACAATCTCAATATGAAGCCAGAATAGCAGTATACTACGAATTATTTCATCTGAGAATGAAGTCTATAAGTCTAATATGGGATAAAAACTCACCAGATCGAGATTTTAATCGTCTGCAAACGGATTTTCTCATTTCCATCGCCGAGAAGAAGTTAGAATCACTACAAGAGGTTGGGGGTATGGAAGCTACGGATATGGAGGAGGAGATTATCATAGAAGAAGTGGTAACTGATTTTAGTCAAAACTCTTCAATTCCATCAGAGGAAGCTGGAGATGAATCTCTCAATTTCGAGTTGATTAATTCACCATTTTTGTTTGGTGAAGAAAAAGACGATTCAATCACAGATGCAGTAAGATTAATTCCTTTTATAGTTGATGGAGCTGGTGATGTAGGTGAAATTCAGAAAAGAGATTCATGGTTTCTAGCTTACCAAGAAGGTAAACTCTTCATTCCTAGAACTAAATTTGTAGTGAATTTTCTAAGTAAAATAACACCAGCTCACGAGGTAAATGGATGCAATATGTTAAATCTGGATTTTAATGATGAATTTCGTCAGTTTGAGGATCACAAGATTATTGATGAAGATAACCTTAATCAATTTTCTCCTAACTCCATTAATTTTATCAGGTTGTATCTCATTACCCACCTAACTCAGATTACTTCTATGGGTAACGTTATGTCTAGTGCTCAGTATACTCAGTTATTATTTGATAGAGGAAGAGTATTTAATTGGTTTAATATACTGGATAAATACACTGGTGATTTTGCTATTGAGCAGAAATCTGAACTTGGGTACCATTTTTATTTGTTAATTGAGTACTCGAAGGTGTTTGAGTTTGTTAAAATCAGAGAAAAGTGTATTGCCAGCAAGCTGTTTGAGGAAATGACACAGCAAGAATGTGTTCTCTGCTCTATTTTTGGACTTCATGTGACAAAGGAAGGTGAGTCTAGCAATCCAGTTAATGTCTATTGTCGCCGAAATGTTGTTGGGAGGGTATTTGATCGAGGAAGGTTTATCGATTCGAGTAAGAGGTATTCGTATTACATTAGGAGTAATTATAAAATCAATTTAGAATTGTTGTTTGTGGAGTTGGATGAGTTTTTATTTGATAAATCAGGTGAAAGTCCTCATGTTTGCAAATTGTGTGATAATTTATTACAGCATATTATTGATCTGTGGACTGTTTTGAATCTTTTGATGCTTCAAGTGACAAGGATAAATGGGTATGGGAATGCACCAGGAATGTTTGCTCAACTGCTTGGTTTGGATGCTAGTCTTTCTATCCAAAATAGAGAGGCTTGAAAGGAGTACATGGAGATAGAAATAATCGCAATCAACAACTCTATGCTACTGGTGTGGAGTGAGAGTTAATTGTTGATACAACTTAAGAGTGGACTGTATATGAAGACAGACACAAAGAGAGAACAATGTGTGTGTGTTTACTGCTGTAAAGTTTTAAATATAAGTTCTAAACGTATACAATAACTTTCATTCGATACTTCGACCATCTTCTATCATGGGTTATGTCACGTGCATCCTAGTACTTATATTCATAACCTATTGCAGCCAAGAAGTGATGGAGACATGTATTTTTGTGAACTTGGGTGCTAGTTCTATAGGTCGTTTAGTGATATAATTTTTTGGCCCTGGAGGGTGTTGGATACAAGGCCTCATTGGGGTACTGCATACTGGAGCTCAGTAGTAACTCAGTTCTTAAAGAAGTATGAAGGCGGGAAGGTACATAAATGGGTTAGAAAAAAGAACATGATAATATTGTGAGGGATTCTAGCATAGGTGCAGATTTCTTACACATGCGGATTCAAGAAGGGTTACCTACATATGTACCCTATGAAAGTCTTACTATTCGAAAGGAAGCTATAAAGACTCAACTCAAATTTTCTATGATTGGTTCTTTCTCCTGGTATGTTATTCAACACAAGCCTAACTTTTGTGCTCGGTTATTGGAAATGAGAAGCTGCATACAATTTGAGTCCTATGGAAAGACAATGGGAATGCTTAGTGAGGTTAGAACTCTAAATGGGTCTGCACCAAGATTCCATTTCTCTGTAATAGGTGTTGTTCTTTTTCTCTCAGTATCCATATTTGCAGTGAGGGTTTATATGGTAGTGCTTCAGCAGTGTAGGGTTAACGTGATTATTCCAGCCAAGTACCTTCATCATTGGAATGTTGTTAGAGCTAAAGACAGATTGGAGAATCTGCATCATCTCATTGTATATAAGGTCAATATTGATATTCCAAAGGTCAATTCCAGGAGTACAGGCCAAGCTGTGAATTATGAGGCTGTCAAATCCATGTTTTTAACAGGTGCATCACAGAAATTCTCAGTTCACCTCGCACCTTCAATTCCTAATTCAGTGAGAAGACATATCATCAGAGTTGTTAAGTACAAGTTCAGAGGTAAAGTGACACTGTTGGTTCAGGTGAGCCATGACAACTACTTCCTCTCACCAATAATTGGCCACTTAACTTCATTTTGCGCAGTAACTACTAGTAGAGCTGCAGCTTATTACATTCTGAATATAATATTGTTTAAGCTCAAGCTTGAAGGTTTAGTTGAAGGCAACAACATTTTAGAATTAAAAGTGACAAGGAACCACAACCTCTGTATAATCAAGTTCTTGCAGCTGAAGGCTTTTTCTATTGGGAAGTGTAAGAATTTTTAGTTGCTTGTCAACAATGAAGAAATTGTCTTTTGTGGAGTACATAGGCAGGAAGAGTTATTGGTGTTAGAAGAGAGGGTTTATCGGCGATTACAACTCTGTATACAAGTTGATTACACATAAGAGAACATGGAGATTCACGATCAAGCCTTAGCGGGTAATAAAGAAAGTTCTCTTATGCTCCGAGATGCTTATACAGTCAGTTGTGATACATTCTCGAAGTTGATATTCATGGATGTGAGGGGTATTCTTGCTAGCATATACCAAATAACGAGTTATGAAGTTACAAGATCTATTTTCCTTGGAGACATGCTCACACAATACGTAAGTGCATTGATCAAATTTGAAGAGTGTCAGATTAATTTTGGAAGAGGAAGTAAGACCAAGCCTGATGCCTACTGTTCATATGAGGAAATTCAGTCTCTTATAGGCCTCGGTGCTAAATTTATAAAGTTCATATCTTCTACTGTATCCGAAATGAAGCTGCAAGTATGCACTAACTGTGTATTCCGTGGATCGAGCTCAGTCCATATCCTTGAGGACAAGGATAATTTGAAGGAGTGAGATTTGTCAGGACTGTAGTTGCAGGAATTCCTACACTACACCCACACAAGAATCCATAATTATCAACACATATTTGTAGATTAAGAACACCACTTTTATTGATTAATTCTCAGAAATGTTACAAGAAATGGAAGAAATCAAGAATACAATCGCTCACAAGAATTTTATCTCTCCCCAAGACTTTCTCAACACTCTAAAAAATTATCCCCCCTCTCAAGTTTACTCATCCCCTATATATAGGGTATTACATAATGGATGACAGCTCATAGACAGCTAAGCTATCCCTTAATTTCGGATTTAAGTTGCGATATCTTCGCGAGTGAAATAATATTAATCTCGCAAACACTCTAATCTTCGCAGGATCTTTAAGTTTTCTTCATGTTTCTACCATCGTTATTTGTTGCGTCGCTCTTTTAATCTTTTCTGCGATGCTCGCCAGTGTCTTTAATGAAAACTTTGCAAGAATGTTCTTGCTGCGATATTCTGATCCTACATCTTGCCTCTTTTTCCTTGAATATTGCTTGAAAAGCGATTTTAAGGAAGAATATTCCTTGTTGTAGCTGTTGAAGGAACGAGTGAAAGAATATTTGGACTTGAAAAGTACGTACTTGCCTCTATTATTTTGCGAAGTTCTAGAATATTGCTTCTACTCTTTCGAAATTATCACTTTAATTTGTCCACTTTGGAAATGATTCTTTCCGAGAAGATAAAGAATATATGATGTTTTCTTAATAATCCATACTAGCCTCTATTCTTTATCTTATTAGAGTAGAATCTTTGAGAAAGTGAGGTAGTGATTTCTTCACCCTTATCTTGCCTCTGCCTCAGGGTAATATAATCCTTTAAGGATGTCTTTAACTTTGCAAAATAACCATACTGTGTGAATATCTTACATATTCTGCGAGGTTGTAGCCATTTCTGCGAAATAATGTTTTTAAAAAAACTTTAATAATATTTCTACGAAATTCTGACATATTTGCGAGACTACAAATAATACTTCTGACATATATTTTTATAATTTTCGCAGAATATATCACACGTATCTTTTCTTCCATCCAATTCTTGACACGTCCTTTTCAACGGAAATTTTTCAACCATTCATGTGTCCCCTCGCATTAATTGCGTTTATCTTTTCGAGAACTTTCCCTCTCTATAAATATCCCTTTCATTCTCCTTTTTTCCTCTTTTTATCTTCTTCCCAATCTCTTTGCAATTTTACTATTCCTCCGTAATTTGCGCTTCTAGCTACTGTAACTCTTCATTCTTTTCTTTCTTCCAAACTTCATTCTCATTCTTTAAATATGGCTCCCGCTGGTCGCAGAAACGAAATTGCTTTTGAAAAAGTTCAGAAGAAACTTCAAAGTAAGGGTTTTACTTTATCCACTATCCCGGGTCAAGGCCCTAAATCTGAACTGCAAAGTTATTTTCTGATCATCAATCCCATCAGAGTAAGATCATAATATCGCTGGGTCAACTTCTCGCCGGCCTTCCCATTCCTCTATATGATCCTGAACTTCCCTTGTTTTACGAGATACTTTCTCATAAGAAATTCTCGCGAGTTGTATATCAAATAGGTGGTGATTACATTCGTCTAATGCATGAGTTTTCCACTCGCGGTGCATGTAAAAAATCTCTTTACTCTGATGACGCCAAAAACCCTAAATTCAAAGACATTGCGATTGTTCCTGCGAAGTATACCGTGGAAAACATTTTTTCGAATTATGAGATAATTTCCATGAAGAGAGATAGCACTTGTTGGGGAGTTCGTTTAAACAAGAAAAGTAATGTTGCTGCTGACAAGATCTTGATGCAAGACATTGACTGGCATCTTGGTAATAATTAATGCCCACGTCACTCTAATGATGATAGATGGTATATTTTCCCCTTAATCCTGGAAGGTCCATATATTTCTGGCACTCTTGCTTTACCTGCGAACCTCGCAAAGTATAATCCTTGGGAATTCTATTGGCCTGATAGAGATTTGGAGGTATATTTTTGAACTCCTCTTGAATTATTATCTTCTGTACTCTTTATTTCTTTTTGCTGATTACTTTTATATCTTCACATGTTTACAAAATTGTCAGATTGAGAGATTAAAGAAGAATTATAGCAATACCGGGAGACCCAGCATTTTATCTGCTCTTCGTTCTATCACAAATGAGGTAAGAAATTCTCTTTCAGAATTTTTAATAATATATTGTTGCCTCCATTCTATCTGTTTCTTATCTTTATTTTTGGTATAGGTTATCACTGAGATAGAACCTATTGAAATTGCGAAGACCACTAATAAAGGTAAAGGCAAAAGTTCTCCTCGCAAAGTGAAATCCAGTAAAGATGTTACTCGCAAGGAGAAATCTGCTGCTCCTCTTTCAAAGAAAAGAAAAACTTGTTCTCCCTCCCCTTCAAAACCTCAATCTGGCGAAAGTTCTACTAAGGATAATGTTGATGATAGTGATGATGATGGTAATGATGAGATTTCTTCTTCGAATGAAACTTCTCAACCTGAATCTTCTATGGCTCTGCTATCCAACATATTTTCAGATTCATTGCATGGCATTGGAGATGATAGTGAGGCTCTTACTAATCCTTGCCAAGCTCTCGTAAATATCTGCGATGCTCCCCTGCTGACCAACAATGATTCACTTCGCGGAGTTTCTAAATCAGTATCTCCTAGCCTTTTAAACTCTCTTGGTGCTCTGGTATGTTCTTATATCTTTGATTCTTCTTGATTTTAAAAATTTCAACTATATATATGTCCTTGTAATTCCTTTTTTTTTCTTTTCTTTTTTTAGGTTGGTAGAGCTGCTGTCGCAATTTCTTCAGATTTGGATAAGAGACTGTCAACTCTCTTAGAGAAAAATGTTGATCTTCGCAGGGAGAACGAAAACCTAAAATCTGAATCTGCCAACCTTCGCAAGCAGTTAAAATCTGAATCTTCCAACCTTCGCGAGGAAAAAAAGCGATTGGGAATTGAACTCTCCTCTTCGCAAGATAAAATTGCTAACTTTCAATCTGCGAACGATCAACTTTATGGTATGGAATTTTTCCCTCTTTCTTTTGTCCTCTTATCCTTTTACTTCATCTTATTTGATCAACCACTATTGCAAACATTTATGGTTTATCTGATGAAGATGCGACCCTTCGTTCTTTTCCCAATTCTATAGATGATGATACCCTTCTTGAATGTCTGAATAAATCTTTGAATAGTCTTTCTAATGACCGAATTACTTCCCTCTCCATAGATGAACTTAGATCAAAATTTCGCCTTTTAGAGATTGAACACAGATCCAGTTTAGGGCTAGCCAATAAGTATAAGCATTTTTATGTTGATGCCAAAGAGGATATTGGTAAATCTAGATCCAAATACAGTAAGCTTATTGATGAAAATGATCGTATTACTAAACAAGGTGTTCAATCTTTAGCGGAATTCCACAAGACTCTTCTCGAAACTCAAATTGAGAGAGATCGGCTTATCTGCGAGAATTCAACTCTTGTTGAGAGGGAAACCCAAGTTAGCTCCCGTCTTTTTATATATAATGATGATGAATTCGCTTGGGATGCAAAAGTATTAGAGGATGATAGTAGTAATCTAGGTGTAAATGTTAGTCTTCACGCTGACCAAACAACCTTGATTAAAGATTTGCTTACTGAGAGAGAAGGTTGTCAACTATTCTTTCCTACTTTCTCTTTGTCTTTCACAAATTTTCATCAAAATACTGATTCATTATTATACGTTCGCAGATTCTGAAAAGAGACTCCGTCAAAGAATTGAAGAATTAGAAAATGAAAAAGGAATTCTCGCGAACTCCCTTTCTTCTCGCAATGATAAGTGCTTAAGATTGAAGAATCAACTGAAGATAACTATCACCAACTTTAAGAATGATGCTCTTACTTATCACAATAATACTATCAGGTCAATCTGCAATAATCACGACATTCCTCTCTCCAATTACCCTTGTATTGAATACAAAGTTCCGGAGAATGTTCCTTCTATAGTGATTTCTGATAGAGAAGCTGATAAAGATGAAGAAGAATTTGAAGATGAAGGATCTGATAATATAGAAAAATCTGATGAAGAGGAAAATGAATCAACCAAGAAGTAATTATGCTTTGCTGAATATAAAACTTGTATATTCGTTCTTTAATCTTCCTATCTTTTTGCTGCGAATTTCTCTTCCTTCCTGCATGTGTTAGTAAAACAACTCTTTCTTGCGATATAATCAATCAAAATATAATTAACTTTTTCAATCTATGTATAAATCTGTGTAAATCTATCATGCGGAGTCAAAAAATACTTTCTCATGATAAAAATTAATCATATATTCCCATATTTGCCTCTGTTTTTTGTATCCAAATGAGAGATTAAGCAATTTGTAAAGTGAATATTGCACAATCTCGCAATTCTTTACTTATATTCTTATATGGTCTTATTTTGCCTTCCTAAGTAAAGGTCTTATTTAGCCACTCTTTCTTTTGCGACAAAATCGCAGGACGTTTTTGCATTTTCAAGATGTAGGATCAGAATATCGCAGCAAGAACATTCTTGCGAAGTTTTCATTAAAGACACTGGCGAGCGTCGCAGAAAAGATTAAAAGAGCGACACAACAAATAACGATGGTAGAAACATGAAGAAAACTTAAAGATCCTGCGAAGATTAGAGTGTTTACGAGATTAATATTATTGCACTCGCGAAAATATCGCAGGTTAAATCCGAAATTAAGGGATAGCTTAGCTGTCTATAAGCTTTCATCCATTATGTAATACCCTATATATAGGGGATGAGTAAACTTGAGAGGAGGGGATAATTCTTTAGAGTGTTGAGAAAGTCTTGAGGAGAGAGAAAATTCTTGTGAGCGATTGTATTCTTGATTTCTTCCATTTCTTGTAACATTTCTGAGAATTAATCAATAAAAGTGTTATTCTTAATCTACAAATATGTGTTGATAATTGTGGATTCTTGTGTGGGGTGTAGTGTAGGAATTCCTGTAACTACAAGGACCCAGCTTTAGGCTTACAAGTTCAGTTAAGGGACACCTGGGTTATGGGGTCTAGTAAACTGTTTAGTCTAATTAGTTTTAATTAGTCGTGATTAGTTAGTTAATAATTGATGCTAAGTATGATTAGTAGAGAGTGTGTGTGTGGAACGTTGCACACTAAACTCTATCTTTTATATTCTCCTTCTGTTTTGTAGAACTCTTTATGAAAAATTATCAGTAAAATTATTTTTTCTTCCCCAAATTTCTGTTCTTCCCAATCCAATCTCTATCCTTAGAATTTTGAGTTGTTTCTGTGCTAATTTGTAAGGCAGGTCCTTACATGTTACCTAAAATTCATTTTATCAATCAATTTCATGCTTCCATAACTCAATATCACACTAGGGATTATCCATTAACACGCTAAGGATTATCCATAACTCATTATCACACTAGGGATTATCCATTAACACGTTAATATTTAATATTTTCCCTGTATTTGGAATCGTGGGAACTTCCATAGCAATGGTATCAAATTATTTTTCTATTTCCCAACGAATTAAATTGTAAAGGATAAATAAATAATAAGTCTCTGGTGTAGTATAATTTCACATAATTCTAGCCTATGGTTAATAGTAGTTTTGGAAGAAGAGGATAATAAGAGTGGTAGAAGTTACTCAAATTTAATTTGACTTTTGTAGGTAGTAAACAAGAAAAAAAGAACTGAAAAGTAGAATTATTTAAATTTTTTGAGGGGGTGGTAAATAAGAAAAGTGTGGGTGGCAAATAGGTAAACCAAACAAAAAGATGCTCACACTTTTTTGTTTTGTTTCACAAAAATTATTCCTTTAGGCCAACAAGCATTATGGTGCACCATTTCCCTTCCTTATCCCTTAAATGTAGGGAAAAGTTGCGATTGACCACTACTATGATTTCACGTATCCTTAGTTATGTAGGGATCTTCCCTACAAGTAAAAGTGGATCAGATCTGATCCGGAAAATAAGGAAGGGAAACCAGTTTCCGTCTGATTTTCAACGGATACTTAGTTTCCGTTTGTGATTTTTTTTGTTTTACCATTTTTTTTTTACTTTTAACTCTTTTATTTCTACTAAAACTCTTTATTTCCTATTATATCTCCATTTTTTTCTCTTCAAATTTTTTTTACCCATGAATAATACTTCCTTCATCCTACTATTAGTTGGCATATCTACTTTTAGATTTTGTCACATAATAGATGACCTATATCACTAAACAATGAGATATTTCCAAAATTATCATTTTAATTGATCATTGTTAGTATATGATACACGCATAATCTAATAGGCATGTTTATATTCTTTACATAGGTGTTTTAAAATGCTTTTCAATGGTATGAAGTTTGCGAACATTTATGGTGTAGTTTGAGAGATAAATAATTTCAAAATTTCACTAGTTATTAACCCGTAAGGGTATAATTGTAAAAAATACTTAAAAATAAATTTTTCCTTCCTTGCGTTAAGAATTGTGCAAACTTGAACTAGGTCATCCAATAGTGGGACGGAGGGAATAAGTATCTAACCCCCTGTAAATAAAATTTAGAATAAATAAATAAATGGAAACTCACTAAACTCGAGAAGGGATAAAAACAGACCATTGTGAGGCTGCCCTGTGACCCATATCTCTTCCCCACAATTAAGGGATAACGAAGGGATAACCCCTTCCATAATGCTTGGCCTTAAAATATACAAAACATACATTGAACTTCAATCAACTAAAATCTTTTGTTTTTCCAACTAAAATATGATTTCACAGTCAAGAATTCCAATACCATCTAATTTAAAATTATTATGGTGCAATTAAAACCTTTAACAAAACAAAGTATGAAACGAATCAACTACGACAAAAATTAATTTTTCATTTAAGAAAAAACTTAGTTGCAAAAAGACATTTCGATTTTTTTATACCCTAGACTAGTGGTCCGTAAACTACATCTAAACTTCTTAAATTGAAGTGGATTTTGGCAATTACAAGGTTCGAAACCCCTACTACCTCCACAGTGGGAGGGAGCAGGGAGCATACAATAAAAAGACATTTCGATTGAGAAAAAATAATTTAAATATATATTCCCAACATATAGTAAAATATTGTAGTGGAAATGTAGGGAAGACAAAGAGGCAAGGAGTTTCTATTGATTAGCATCAACCTTATTACATAGCTATAGTATCCTTTATATACATGAAAAGGTAAAACCCTAACTATATAGATGGGATGCACATATATGGGCCGTAAGCCCTACAACACTCCCCCTTGTGCGGTCCAATAGAACTTCATATGCAGTGCTTCACATATAGTGCTTCGAATGTAGTTCTTCAAATGTCGTCCTCTCCTTGATGACTTGCGCCGAATATCAATTTCCTCGTTAAAATTTTGACAAGGAAAAACCCAGTGGGACAAAACCTTGGTACAACTCTTCACATGTAGTACTTCACATGTTGTCTCGTACTTTACATGTAGTTCATCACATGCAATACGATCTTCAAATACCGATGAGTCTAAGTTAATTGCCTCATTTAAACTTCGCTAGGAAAACCCAAAGGGACAAAACCTTAACTAAAGAAAAAGAGTACAATAATAAGCAAACTCAGAACATAGTTGAACTCGAATGTGTTGCCTCATTAAAACCTTGACAAGGAAAACCCAGTGGGATAAAACATTGACGAATGGAAAATAGTACAACATGACAGATGCAGGTAAAGGTGATCCATTGCAGATGATCACTTTGATCTGTTGAAGTTGACTAGTTGCTTCACAACTCTTAAGGCAGAAAATCCTTGTGGGAAAGACAATAGCCTTAGCTGGGAAATTACATTCTCGGTGTTTGTTGTTGTCTCATTAAAAACCTTGTCCGAGTAACAAAACCATGTGGGAAAAAGAAACCTCGATGAAGGAAAAGAGTTCAACACACCATTAGATGCTCCCCCTGATGTCAGACAATTTTCGTTAGTCTAATGCAGTCATAAGTGGTTTATCACACTTTACTTTGGTGACTTGAATGTTTATAAGACAATATTGTTGATTCTGGAAGTTACGTTGCTTAACAGAATATCGCATTTCATTTATTTGATCAAGATATTTTCAGTAATATCAACAGCGATCTTTATATCTTCAACATTCAACATACTTGATGTTTTTAGTATTGTCTCGCTAAAAACCTTGTCGAGTAACAAAACCCTTTGGGAAAAACTATTCTCGATCGAAGGGAAAAAGAGTACAACACAACTTCAATTTCGAAGTAAAATATGTCGACATCATATCCTTGGATTCTCCCCCTGATGTCGGCATCTCCCCCTGATTACTTTCAGAGTTGTTCCAGAAAGTTTCTTTAGTTATGTATTTTTCGAAACTGAATATCGGTAATAACCTAGAAAATAATCTACCATATCTCATTCTGATTACATTCGTTGGAGAAGAGATTATTGTTCCTTCATAATCAACAACTTTTGGATTGCACTTTCATTAGCATTCCTTTTAATGTCTTTGTAGGGATAAAACAAATTTATGTCAATGGTTACTTTTAAGTACATGATTACATTCACTATACCATTCCAATGACATTGCGTTGGCGCTGAGCTATATCTAGCTAACAAGTTCCTTGAGGATGCACAATTTTATCGAGTACATTATTATACTAAGTATAACAACGCATCTATTGTACTTAGATATGGGAATTTCATCTCCCAACACATCTTCGTCATCTTCCTTTAGACGAAATGGTCACTTACTTACATTTGAACTTCGACTAATCATGGGAGTGCTATCAGGATGCATGTCTTTGTTAAATTTCCTGACAACTTTAGACAAATGCAAACTGGTGGGATAATATACCACAAGCTCAGTTTTTGGTCGAGCTTTCCCCAGATTTTTCATCTCAAATTCGGATTTCAAATAGCTTCTAAGGTCTCTTATCACATCAAGAGTACCCATCATGTCCGTACCATTGACATATATAGCTACAATTGAAAATCAGGAACTTTCTTGTGAATACACAAGGAAAAATAACTTACTTGTCTATCCCCTCCAAATCAAATAGTCACTTAGACGGGTATACCACATCCGCCCGATTGCTTCAATCTATAAGTGAGCGTTATATCTAACTGTAAACGCACTCTGTGGTTTAGAGTCACTTGATTTGGGAAAACAAAAGTCTATTTAGTACTTTTGTAAATATCTGCTATCTCTTGATTCTTTCAGATATACGTAACAACCACATACATATGCTGAATTTCAAGTCCTTTTGAAATTACCAAGCTAACTAAGTAGCGGAACTCTATACCGTTCATTATAAGAGAACAATTCCAGGGCTTTGTGAGAAACCTCGCGCCAAAAGACGAGTCTTTATACCATTACGACTTCATTATTCTCACTGTGCTTTGTGACAAATAATCATGTATGTCCACAGGCTTTACACTTGGTTGGTTAGCACTACCACACCAAATACCTATATATTTGTCAAAGAATCAAATTCTACCTGGATTGTGTAGGCCAAATATGCTCTTTATTGTTGATATTCAAACAATAAGAAGCATGGTTCAATATCATCGTCCTCGATTTCCTTTAGCAACTGTATATGAAAATAATAATCATTAATATGCCCACACGATCTTTCCATTGACTCGTGTGTGTGTGTTCTCATAATCCACTTGGGATGTCATTGTTCCCTGGAATCATTAAACTTCGGAGTGTCCTCCAATATTGATTCATAGACATAGTCAGAGACAATCAAATGAGATGATTTCATTAATGATACAAATTAGGTTGTGCCTTACTCATCTACTTCCTTTCTAGGTGAGCATTGATCGAACCTAGTGGCATCTCCATCTTCCTTTATGGAGCCACGGCCTTAACTACACTTCCACCAAGTGTATTTGCAACACCTTAGTCTATGGTGTACCCCATACCGAGGATTTCTAACCTTGCAGGAATATTTGCAGCTGGTATGTGTGATCTTGTCACTTTAATGATATCAGTGTACATTCTGAAAATCGATTATTCTTTGTCACTTCACATTTACATTTGTGGAGTACAAGAATCAACATGAGACATAGTGGGAACACACCACGACTATTCTTGTCGTTCTCTTAGAAAATACTTTTTCTTATCTCCCCCTAACGACGGGAAGAATGTCTCATTAAAATGATAACACGCAAATCTAGTGGTAAGAGATCTCCTGCCAAAAGTTTTAAAATGCGGATAATTGTTGGGAACCCATTTCCAACATAACTACTTAACAGTTTTGAAGACCCATCATAGTACGATGTGGAGTCGTAATGGCACATATATAGTGCAACCAAAAATGCGTAAGAACATGAATGTCAGGATTAAATCCAGTTACCAACTGGTACGCAGAAAAGGTTGACTAATATTGGGTTTCAAAAACGAATTAAGTAAGATGCGTGTAATATTGCATATCCCCAAAGAAATAAAAGATAGGTTGGTACGCATAACCTATTCCTTAGGCACCATCTGTAACCTTTGATGGTAGCCTCTGCGAGACCATTTGGTATAAGATGCTCTGCATTGATCCTATTAAACATGCAATATTCATCAAGTCCTTTTGATGTAAATTCTCTAGCATTAACAAGGGTGGTTATCCTTTGCACTTTGCATTGTGTGATATGTGCTAGTAGTTTTCAAACGCAAATTTATTGGGAACTATAACTAGTCCAAAATGTCAAAACATTCACCAGATATCCATCAATCACTTTAATGGTCCGCATTTTGCATGAATATTTTTCTAAATTTCACCTTGTTTTCTTTGTAATATGGAATTTTTACCATTTTCATCTTAGGATGGTCTCGATCTTGTTTTACTGAAGACTTTGTAAAAATAAGTGATATGCTCTCTTAATTAAAAGCATAATGGGAGGGAGGAGGGGGTTGTGCATCTAGTACTTTTGAAAACACTTATTGAGAGATGTCATTACTTCGCATTCTGTCTATATTGTTCCCATTTTTGTTCACTCAAATAAAGTGATGTTCGCATGAGTCCTTTCAAAACGATCATCATGTCACAACCAAAGTTGCTTTATGGTTATGCCCAAAGCATGTGTGAGTCAATTTCCAACATTTCATCGTTGGAATCAATATGGATTCAATAATCCAAATTAATACTATAGTGACTTACATTTCACTAAATTGACTCATTAGTCTCTCTAAAGTATGTTTTCTTCCAAATACTTTAGTGATTATAAAAGATGCAATCAATTACATTCTCATTATTTTGATGTTCCACATGATATCCATTTGCACGGGTTACTTGGGAATTTAACAAGGTGTGATTATATCTTGGAACATGTAGATATTTTATGACGTCTTTGTTCTATCTTGAAAACAAATTTTGAGCAGTGCTTCGCTCGATGATCCAATCCTCGTAGTCACATTATAAGGAAATAGTTCAACAACTAGTTTAAATTCCTTAAGCTAGTGGAAGAAAAACAACTATGAGTTAGACACTTGGGTCTTGAGAGTTTTAATAATTGGTGTGGCCTTATTACGTAATAAAAGTGGGATACAACTCAAGTACTTTAGAGTGAATATATATTACGTGTCACCCAATATATCTCAAGTGCTTTAGAGAATTTATGTCTCTTGTTTTTATTCCATAAGTGCAGACATTGGATCTAGTTCAACTCAATAAGGTAGTCAATTGGGCCGGCAAAGTTCTTGTTGCCATTAAAGTTGATGTCAAAATTGGTTGCTAGTATGTTACACACATTACATTGTATATAACAACACCTATAACTAGGTGCATTTCCAACTCTTGCATTGATGATGGAAGCTAGAATTACATTTTAGCTTCATCCCATGATATATATGTCCCTTTCATGCTTTATATGAGTCATTACGTCTAACCCTTATTACTCCGGGGTTCTTTCCATTTTCAATTTTTCTACATTTAGCTTAATTTGAGAAATTTCTCTATCTCAACGGTCCAAGAGAACCTCACTACACATGTCAACCAATTACTTTAGGTTGAATATATTACTAAAAAATAATTAATTCTCTTGTTGTCATACTTCAACATATACCGGTTCGTTAGTATTATGGATGAAGTAGAGAAATGAAAATTTTATGACTCATATCATCTTTTGTGAGTTCTTCCACAAAAATTGGAATACATGTGATTTTATTTGAATGTATGTTTTGAAACTATTGACATATTAATAGTCGAGCAAGTGGATATATTCCACGGAACATTCAAAATATTTGGGAAAATATCAAGTATCCAATAATGGTGCTCAAGTACTTCTAAGCCCCAAATGAATACATTGTAATTGAGTTGGTACAACCAATTAAATAAAATACACCATTCAACTATAGCCAATATCATATTCAATAGAACAAAATAGCATTAAGACCAAAATTCTTAATGATCGAGATAAGCAATCATAATTTAAATTTACCATTTATATAATGTGGACTTATCTTAAGAAAAAAAAAATAAACAAAACTAGACATGTTTTATAAACAAATAAATAAGCCTAGCTAGAACTCAATATAAGAACCTATGTATTTTAGAGTTACATACCTTTAAGCTTCGGTTCCCCCAGCATATAGACAAAACCGGAATAGCTATAGCCACGCACGTCCCAAAACCGGAAAGGAACAGGACATGAACAGCAACAGGGTTGGGGCCGGGAAAACTGGAACAGAAACAGGGTTGGGGCCGGGAAAACTGGAACAGACGGGTTGGGCCGGGAATAGGTGGGCTGGCCTGAGCCGGTCCGGGTTGGAGTTGACCGAACCGAGTGGAATGAAACGAACCAAGTGGGTTGAACCGGACCGAACTGGATGGGCTGAATCGAACCGGGTGGGACATCTTCTCCCAGAAGAACGCGAACAGTTCCTTCCTCTTTCGCGTTTCCTTGAGAACAGTTGCTTTCTTTTTCTAAATTTCGAACAGTTTTTTTTTTTCTTTTTTTTTTTTTCTTTTCATTTTCACAACACAAAAGAAAGAAAAAAAAATCACATGTATGTATTAGTACAAACACAAATCAATCAAAAAAATGAAAAAAAAATGAAATCAAACCAAATCAACAAATTTTCTTTCCCTCATTAATCAAATCAAACAGATTTCCTTCAAACCCATAAATCAAATCAAATCAAATCAAATCAAATCTTCCACCAACAATTAAGGGGAAGAGAAACACTTATCTTGACATGATTTCGTAACTGCGACGATGTAAATCTGAACACCATTTTTTTTTCCCGAACAACTTGTGTTTATCATCCATGTAGAAAAGAGGAAAAAAAATCAACAAATCTCGCTCTGTGGTATAGCATCTCGCTGATAACGTATTGTAGTGGAAATGTAGGGAAGACAAAGAGGCAAGGAGTTTCTATTGATTATCATCAACTTTATTACATAGCTATAGTATCCTTTATATACATGAAAAGGTAAAACCCTAACTATATAGATGTGCCGCACATATATGGGCCGTAAGCCCTACAACATAAAACTAAATTTTGGTACCGCCGTGCCTGCATAATCATTTTGTCTGTGGTTGTTGTTACCTGTGGAAAGTTACACCTGTAGGAAGTTCTAATATTTAATTTTATGGAGCTAAGATGTTAGCGTTTATAAAAAAAGATTAGATGTAAAAAGAAACATATGAGATTTTGTATTCTTGGTTGATTTGGCGTGCACAAGGGAAATCATCTTCTGTAGAATAGCTCTCTGTACTATCTTTAGTGTGCTAATTCATAGATATTATATTTATCTTGTTGAATAACATGCCAACATGCGTATCTTCTCCATCTTGTTTTAGTTTTATTCGGATATTCTCCCAACGAGACTTCATGAGTCATAAGTGTCACCGCTATGGGAAATTTTCCGTAGAGAATAGCTGGTACAAGGAAAACATAAACTTTCAAGCTTCAGGAGCTGAATAACCCAATCTAGCCTAGGTGGTGTTAATTTAGGGTTTCGTTAATAACATTGTTACTATTCTACCCATACTATTTAAGTTTGGGTAGCATTTTTTTTTTTTTTTTTTTAAATCCTTTCTAAGTTACAACTCAGAAAAACTATCAACTGGTAAGAAATTGGACAGAAGCCTAGCAACAAGCTGAGCTCCAATACCTTTTTGAATAACTATACCTAACCTATGGAAAAAAAATTCACTGATAAGCACGTAAGTGCTACATTTTATACCCATATTTATATTAGCTAAGACTCGATATTTTGGCTAATGACATTATTTTAGTGCTTTTGTAGAAAGTAAAAGCGTATCCGATCACCGGACAGAAAATGGCTAAACTGAAGCAAAAATTGCGTTTCATCTCACGGCACCAAAGAGGAAGAGCTAATTTAGGTACCACTTCATTTTCCATGTTAGTACCACTTAGTGAAGTCACTACCTGGGAATCATACAAATGCATACAAAGAATATTTGTAATCCAAGCACCTGAAGTCCACTAGTACCGAAAGAAATTAAATGAAAATGGTTCATAAACCATGTTTCATGTCTAACTCCACACCACGTTTCTCCGTGGGGCTATGAGCATCATCTGTGTTGAGGGGAATTCTCAATTCCTTTTAATTTTGTTTAGGTTTTCTTCAATATCTTCATGGGTACCGAACCGTGAGCAGGTGGAGTTCAGTTTTTGGTGGATTGAACCAATGGGGTATGGAGCTGTAGTTGATGGCTCTGGACGTGAATTTAATATGGGGTTATTGGCTCTATGTGTAATCGATGGAGAAAGGATGTAATGTTGGACGGAGGATGTGTTGGATAAATATCTTTATTACCGATTCTCCAATAATACAACTCGTGTATTATCCACCGATCCGTTATAACTCTTTATAACACGGTTTTCACTTATGTATTACATCTGGTAATACCAATAACAAAACAAGAAAAGAATGATAGAAAAGACATGATCAATCACAAAACTTAAACAGACTTACTTGGGTGTATTGAGGCGAGTAATCTCTTTGCTTAAGACATTTGATGCCCTGTATATAATGTTGTACAGGTTTAGCGGCATATGTCTCCAACATTCAACAATATCTCGATGTTTTTCGCAGCACTTCGATAACACCGAACAACGAACGCAAATAGATGTAGCACAAACTCTTCTTTAACTCTTGAAGACAATGCAAACTCTTAAATTTCTAGTGCTAGTTTTATGACTCTAAAAACACACACATGAAATGGAGAATATGTGGGGTTTATATAGGTTTATACGTGACTTTTGGAGAAGCCCTTTCATAAAAAGTCACATCCCTTAGTGGAGAGACATATCCATTAAAAGGGTTTATATGATGAATAGACACAACCCTTCACAAGTTGGTTGTAACTAACTTAATTTCTATTCAAATTTCCAACAATCCCCCACATTGAATTGAAATTCATGCAAATCTAATGAAGACATTAGAAAGAGTTTGTGCACGGAACATCACTGCATCGGGAGAGATAGCTTTTGGCTTTGAATCTTCCGTAGTGAATACCTACTGGGTTTACTAGTTGCTCGGTGAACGCGATGTCTTGAACCGCCCAACTTTATGATGTAAACCGATGCAATAGATATCACATAGTTTATTTCCTTTCATATCCAGTTCTCGGCTGTGTTCATTTTTGTCCTGAACGATGTTGGTTTTTCATGAGTGCTCTAGATTAACTTAGCCTTATAGCTATCATAGAAGTGGCACCACTTCACACTCATATAGGTGATCTCCTATTTGAAAGTATCTTGCCATACTTTTCTTAGTCAAACTAAGCCATAGGATATCATTAAGAGAAATTCTCAACCTCTCACTTGACAGGCAACACTGTTTCATCATAGAAATGGGAAAGAGAGTAAACTCTCACAGTATTTCCGGTGAGTGTAAATTTATAACTTGGTTGTCCCTTTTGAACCTAGATAACCATGGGATCTCCAATCGCTAGGTTGTGTGTCCGCTATAAATACTACTCCATATAGGCTATCCCATTCCCCTCGATGACGTAATTATACGCTCTCTAGAATTCGTATCATTTGCCGGCTTGATACAATTCACATACACTATTTCTTTTAGATGCGCGCATTTGAAAGCAATTTCTTTATGGTGCTATATCAACGATTCGTTTTTCGAGACACCATAATATCTCAAACTATGTTTCTTCCAAAATAATTGTTTGATCAGAACAATCTATTTCTTGCATGGATATACTTTGACTATAGGTATAAACTTCAAGGAAATTGTGAAGTCACTCTTACTTTTTCTCCGACTTTGCGTCCAAAGCTCCGGAGTCCATAGTTGATCTCACTATCAACATTAATTACCGTATTACCGCAATTCTATCGTAGGAAGCACATAGTATTCAATCTGCTGATGATTTTTGAGCAATCCTCACTGAAATACATAGGTTTGGGTCAGTCATTAAGGACGGACATAGAATTTGTGAATTAAAATTGACGGACTGTATTAACTCGGTCAAGCTAGTTGATTCCAAAATTACGTCTTATCCCTCAGTAGTTAACTCAACCACATCTAAAATGGGTAGAGTAAACAATCCATACTCGTGCATCAGAATCGGCTGAAATGGGTAGAGTCCATTCTCATCTTTCTACTATTCTTTCTATTCTTCTTCTTATCGACCGGAAACCCAACGAAAAACACAGATAAATCGCCATCGAGATCAAATCAATTCTCAAGATTTTAATCGAAATCTTCCAAACCAACCCATTTCAATTCTTACGTTTTCAATTTAAATCTCGGTTTCACCTCTAACTCAAATTACATCAACTCAGTTTTTTTCAATTGAAATCCCTTAACCCAACCCCAATTCAACTCTTCCCCTACATTGAAATTTCGGTTTCGCTCTACCCAAACTGTAATTTCACAATCAAAATCCTTAACTATAAGAAAGGGGTAAGAATTGTTAACTTTAATTCCACCAACCAATTTACCTCTGACCTCTTCCAATCCTGTCTACGAATTTCACTTATGGGGTGATTTTGATGAACATCAGTAACGGATTCATTCAGCTGCTTTTATAAAGGTGGATATAATTAAGTTAGGTAATAAAGTAAACTTCTCTTTTCATCTTCTTCTGGGTAATTGTGATCACATATAATAATTTGATTTTCTCCAGTGATTTTGATTAAAATCAATATCATACAAGTGCTTTTAGTAATTATCACTGGGTTTAGTTCTAAACTGTGTTCTTTTTCAATTTCTAATTTCCCTGAATTCTTATCCATCATTCTAAATCGGAACACACAATATAGATATAATGGCGGTGAAAATATAGTTTAGATTTTAGTGGTAGTATGAAGTGGTCAAGTTTGTGAACATTAGCTGATTGTTTAAGTGCCTAAGAGAATATCATCACTGTTTAATTTTAGTTTGTATCAATATTAGTATCTTCTCACCACCACTTAAGTTCGACCACAAGACCAATGATCTCTACATGGAATCTTCATAAATGCCATAACTATGGTAAAAACTTTGAAACCACCCTTTATATTTTGCTTCATATTGATTGTTGCTAGGTGGTTAGTAACTATGGTAGAAACTTTTATGGCACACACCACGTTTTTATCTCCAAAGGGATAAGTATTGTGTTTTTCTACAACTCGGTTGGTGTATCTGTTTTTCTGCTTCACTTTAGTCTTTTCATTTTTTGTATTTTTTATAGTTTTATTTGGTTTAGCCTATTAGCGCTACGAATCTTCTGCCACTTTTATGTATATGTTTGATCCATTTTAGATAAGATTTTAGGTGGTAATAGGGTTTCATGTTCAAAATATGCTTAGTTTTTAGAGAATGTTTTACACATTGGTAAAAATATATGTACTTGAATTTGATTACAGTTCCTACAATGGGATCCAACCATGCCTCGAGGGAGAGACTTTGCAAAAGTCCAGCAGTTATTTACTCCCTCCGTTTCTGGAAAAGTCTTGCTATCACTTTTTTAATTTGGCTTATTTTGAGGCTAAAATGAAAGTGATAGTACCTCTTTTCTAGAAACGGAGGTAGTATGTTTCAATGGAGTGCAACCAGGACTCTAAATCTGACCCCGAGAAGTTAAATACTGACAAGCAATAAAAAAAATGGGATCATTGGGTTGCTGCACAAAGTCATTTCTTGGCCTTGGTACGTTGAAGTCATATGATTGTGTTACTTGACCTTGGTATGTGGAAGTCATATGATTATGTTATTGTTTGAAATCTTAATGCACTAGAGCTGCCATTACTACCAAGGGGCAATATTATTCCCCAATAATGATTCTTATACCTAGAGATGAGCACATCTTTACCATCAATCAAGGGACCAACATAATCAACTGTGTAGAAAACGATGGTTAATCCGACCAAATTATAGGGGATTGTAGATAAATAAAAAACGCTTGCTTCTATGTGCATTTCTTCAAGGGAAATACTCTGTTCCGCAAGAATTTGAGTATTGACTTTTGGGTCTCTTGATATGCCAATGTTTACTGGTTGTGCTACTATTTTTTTATTTTAATTTGATCTCTTTATTTCATTATATATGCTAGATTTTATGTTCGACAGAATTTAGTTAGAAGTTACCTTTACATATTAACTGCCCTCATATTTTTTATTGGAAGATTTTATATAACACTAAGAAAATATCTTTCATTGTAGGAACATGCAGAGGAAGGAAAGGTGATGTACACCTTTTCCCCACTGCCATGAAACCAAGTGCTTAAGAAATGCAAAGATGATAAAATTGGGAGGATTGACCATGCAGTAAACACAATAGATGCCATTGTGTTGGGATTAGATTTTACTAAAAGTTTTGAAGTTGTTGTTCAGAATATATTTTCCTCTTCTTGGTTTTTTTCCAAGGCTTTGTGTTGTGAAGTATTCTGAATGAATTATAAGTTATTAAAATATATCATGCAAAAATATGCATAAAAAGCATACTTTGTCGTTTAAAAGAATATTTTTGACCGAAAGATTATTGAGCGGAACGGTAGGCGCATCGCGCATGCGTGAAAAATTATTGAGCGGAACGGCAGGCGCATCGTGCATAGGTTATCCTATTGATAGCGATGATCGCTATTGACTTACATTTTTCTTAGTTAGAAGTCTAGAATGATCGCTATTAACGTACATTTTTCTTAGATTCTTCATAGAAGCTATCTACAGGGCTAGAGAACTGAACTTGTCGAAAGTTGTGTTCGAAGGGGACTGTGTAAATATGATCAACTCAGTAAAGAAAATCAAATCCTCAGTTCATTGGATGAATGACAGTATTGTAAATGAAATAAGGCATCTCCTTTTTTGTTTTGCTTGTTCTTCTGTTAACTATGTTAAAAGTCAACTTAATGAAGCTGCTCATGTAGTAGCAAACACTACAAGAACTGGCAGAATGGCTTTTGATTATCAATGTAACTTTCCTGAAACTTTTTTTGGAACAAGTCAGGAAAGATCAATGTCATGCCAGTATAAGTTACTTGTAATCCTTTGCTTTTAATACAAGTTGTCTGTTTGCTTAAAAAAAACCTACATTCTTCCTCTTTTACGTATTAACTCAACTGGTTCTCGAACTTTAGGTAAAACAGGGACCACTGGACCGTTGTCAAACCAAGAAAAAATCTAATATATCATTACGGAAAACAAAATAATTGGCTATGCCACACTTTCTATCAGTGATCTTCAGTTCAATAAGGAAACCATTGCATATCGTCTTTCAGACGGTCCTATAAATTTAATTGGGTACGTTAAAACCCGGTCGTTCAAATTTCGATGAGTACTTTATTTTGCAAGGTACTATTATTTATGGTGGGTAATTCCCTCCAAAAGTAGTATAAATTTAAACCGGTATCCTAACCAGTTTGTAGCATTAAAAAAATTGAGTAAATTGTTTGAAGTTCCAGTAAAAATGTATTGTCACATTGCATAATTTGAATCACTAAACTCTAAGCTGTCCAAACATTGATGTATTTAGGGAAAAAGGCAGGCCTCATATGATATATTGATAATGTCAGATTTAGAAAATGTTAACCAATCAAAATGTCACGGCACTACAATCTACCACTTTGACAAAATGTCACGGCACTACAATCTACCACTTTGACAGAATTAGAACTTACAAGCGCACCACAATATGCCCATTTAAGACTTTGATATAACACCACTTGATACCGGTTTTGATGCAAATAATTATGTTTTAAAGTAAACAAATAATAAAAGTCTCTTGTAAGATTGATAAACAAATGGAAAATTCAAGGACGTGTTAGTTTTTGATGGGCATGACGCATGTGCTCCACGTGTTATGCGGCATGGCTAGCAGGTGTTCCAATTTTTGCTTAAAAATAAGGCTATTCTGGGAAGGATTCTTTAAGTTAAAGTTAGCAGGTCCAAACCCGTCTTTCTCTCCATCCTTTTTAATTTTATTACTTCATCTGATAAACACCAGTCCATCACTCCATCAACTTCTTTATTATCTAAACCGTTAATGCTTCAAAAAAAAAAAATCGTTATAATTTTCCTTGCTGTCTCACTTCTTGTTCACAACCCTAATTTTTAATCAATTGTTTAACTCTGGTCGTCGGTGAATGTCAATCTCTTCTCTATGGTGAAAAAGAAGGCTTAGATTAGCAAGATAGAGAAGTTTGAGGTTTAGAACGATAGAGTGACTCACTTTTATGAGTTATCAGTTGATTTCATGGTTATTTTTGTACTTTTGATGGTTGATTACATAGTTGAAGCTTGAAATTGAAGGGGTTGAATTGGTACTGCTAAAGTTGACGGGTTATAACTCAAAAACTCAAATTGAACATGCTGCTGAAGGACTGCTAAAATTGAAAGATTTTGATGTTAAAAAGTTGGGTTTTCTTGTCAAGGAGATGGATTTCATTGATTTATGGCTGAGTAGGTTACCGAGTAATTGGTCATTAGATACATGGGTTTGTTGCAACCATATGAAACTCTAGTATAAATGGTTTTAATTGCTTGTAAAAATGGTTCTGATTTGATGAAATTGACAATTTTGATTTTTGTAATTGATCTGATTCGATCAAATTTTCGTTGGTTTTTTTTTTTTAAGTTTTGTTGTCTGGTTCGGGGTTGAGTCGATCCAGATCCTAACTATGGTTGGTAACTAACTTTGCTTGAGGGGTGAACTTGGAATTTTTTTTTCAAAACTTAACTTATAGAAATGGACAGACTCGCTTGTCCTTCTATATAGGTTGAATCGAAAGTTGGCGGGATCGGTAGGAAAATCAAAACGTTAGGATTTTGGTGAGGAAAGCTCATGATTTTTAATCATCACTTATACCCCACGTAACTATGTATCTATTATACATCTATCTTTTGCGTCTCAAGAATACTTTTCTTGGCGAACCATAGTAGAGTTACTGAGGTCATACCCTTGTACTAGTCGATATTCTGGGCACCACTATATTTTGACGAAATTCTCGGAAATGCTTCTTTCCCTTTTCATAACAATCAACCCCCACAATTCTGGGATTTCACGGAATTTACTAAACACAATTTCGCCTTCCTCTGTCCAAAGCCAACTGTTAAAAGTATGTTACACCACCGCTTATTCCATGCAAAGAACCAATACCTCAGTTTTTTAGATTTTACAGCAATGTACTAAATTTTGGAACGACATACCATTCATAATTTCTGGACAGACACACACAGTATTTTGGAAAAATAAGTAGCCAAGATAAGTTCTTGATCTGTAAGCTTTGTTTCACCAAACAATCAAAAGAGCAGGGAAAGGATTGGAAAGTCACTCTGAACCAGGGCTGATTTTCCTGCTCTTCAGTATTTTTCACAACACAATACTCAAATTTCCAAATTCTCTAAAATACCTTTACGGGTCCGAAAATTGTGAAATTTTGTCCGAGGCATCATCAAAGTCAATCCAAAGGAATAATCCAAAATCCTTCTCAATTGGGAGATGTACCCACATCTTTTCCATACAGCCAGAAATCAACCTCCAGAAATGTGACAAGGAAACACCAATTGAAGAGAGAGTAGGAGATTCAAACCGACCATGGTTTGTCATTTTTATACTGTTGAATCTCTTGCAACAGGTATCTCTCAATTTTTTGATCTCCTAAATAATTAGGAATCTACACATCAAACACAGACTAGACTACGTTGTCTGTATGTTCAGCGCGATATGGAATATCGACAAAACCAAAACTAATTCCTGAATTTGCACATAATTACACTACAGGAATTTAGAAGTACTTGTAACTTTATCCCACATGTCCACCATACTACAGGAATTGAAGATTTCAATTGCCCAATCACTTTAAAGATCAGTTCTAATCAAGTTGGAACCTCTTATTGGGATGATGGTTAAAACTCCCACCTCTTAGGAAGTTTACCATCTTTAGGACACATTCATACGATTCCACCCACAGAGATCAAATCTTGAAAATTCTTATATCTATCATTAATGCCATAAGAATTTCCCTTCAATTTCAAAACCTTGAAATAGGTAGGGGAACGCTGTATGTAAACAACAACTGCCATGTAATCTTCACATCATTTCACAATATTGTATTATTGGTATAGTGCCAATACCAAAGACAACCTGAATGATA
The DNA here is from genome assembly GCA_023529315.1 of Papaver bracteatum. Lineage (NCBI taxonomy): Eukaryota > Viridiplantae > Streptophyta > Magnoliopsida > Ranunculales > Papaveraceae > Papaver > Papaver bracteatum. Next base: position 560,305 of record JAJJWX010003050.1, read on the forward strand.
AACACAACCCACAAACTAAAAAACACCAAAGGCAATTATTGATTTCTCTACTGTGAAATTCGAGTGTTTTCCCGCTGGGGCACATTGGGTAGTTGAAGTGAAGGATTTCATTAATGGTGAAAATCTTGTTACAGAAAAATGAAAGAAAAACACACAGTTCTTATAGGTAAGAGAATGCCGACAAAAGGCATTTTATACAGAACTAAGAGACCAATCAAAAGAGAAGCAAAGGACCAATAGGCTAGTGACAACACAACACATGACAGCTCACAGGACAACTAAGATGACAGCTCACATGACAACTAAGATGACAGCTCACATGACTACTGCTGATGTGTTATTAGCCCCCCCTCAAGCTGAAGTGTGCAGACTGGGGAAGCAATTTCAGCTTGTCTCTGAGAAGTTCAAATCTATGACCTGCTGTAGTTGCAGGATTTCCTACACTACACCCTTGTCAAGAATCTATGAAAACTAAGCCATAATTGTGGATGAACAACAACACTTTTATTAATTCACTTTCAGGAAGATTTACAAGAAAGATCAAAACTCAGAAGTACAACTTTCTTTCTGGAGTTTCTCTCTCCTCAAAATTCTCTTAGCTCTCAAAAATACATCATTCTTTTCTGGATCTATCGTTCCCTTTATATAGGGATTTACATAGTGGAAGACAACTAAGATTTCCCCCTAATTCGGATCTTCTTTGCGATCTCATCGCCATAACTTCAGTCTTCACCATCGCCAACTTTATAACCATCGTAAAACAGACTTATTCTTCATATATCTTTAATCGTTAATCGTTACATCACTCTTTTGTGACACTCGCCAAATGTTGTTGAAGAATCTTGCGACAATCTCGTCAGAGTGTCGTTAATACTTGTAGAAACGTTTGGGCTTCTCGCAGAAATGTTGTTAATATCGCGGGAATAGCGTTGTGGCGATATTCTGGTACTACATCTTGCCTCTTCTCATGTCTTTTCTGTGAAGAAGAGAAGATCATGAGAACTAATATTATTTATTATTCTTCGCAACTTCTTCCCCTTTTATACTTTCTCCTCGACAAGATCCCGTTATTCCAGCCTTTTGTTGATGGTGGATTTTAGTTCAGGGCTAAAATTGTAAAACCAAATAAATATATGCTGACATCCTGTAAGGGATAAAGCCGTTAATGAAGTGATGAGTACTTCTTCACTTTACTAATTCACCTAGAATGGAGCATGTGGAAACAATCTCAGTATTCTGTGAATTAAATACACGAAGTTCATCCAGGTTGGAGCATGTAGCAATAATCCTATACACCCTGTGAATTTACAAAAGATTATTGATTAATGCATGGCCAGCCTTGTATTTCCTGTACTTCTCCACTCTCATTATTTGTGCGGCATGACGACTGAGTGTTGCTCTCAGCAGACCAACACAAATCTCCAAGCATTAATAAGGAGACATGTGCGAAATACACGTACAGGCTGAAACTCTCGGTGTTATACTAGCCCGATTGAGTAAAGCCTCACGGAAGGTTATACTAGCCCCGTTGAGCGTCTCTCACGGCAGGTTATATTATCCCCGTTGAGTATAAAAAATACTAGCCATGCTAGTCATGAAAAGCTGTTCTGCAAAGACAAGCTTAAAAAATAGATCTCAACCGTCCAACTTCGCAGGCATTGTTGGACGGCCTAGATCGCACGCGGGACCGAGTAGCATGCATGCACATGCTCACCGCCATCCTACCTTCCTCCTGGATTAATTGGTTTCCCCAAGAGGGTCTTAAAAACCACAAAACCGTTAGAGAGAAGTGGCGGACCCACAAACCCTAAAATTAGGGTTTGCTAAACAAGTTGCAACCAAGCAACTTGCAACCGGCGTACACGAACGGTTTGGTGTCCCAACCACCGGACGGTAGTACCAACGTGCTCACCGTGGGCTCGACTACACATCCAATCAATCGGACATTGAAGATTATAGCCAGCCGTCTCGAAATTTGTGCCCAAAAATAACATGCGAGATCCCTTTTAATCTAAGCTATCTGTCATCGCAGGTGTGTTTGGATGGCTTAGATCGCGCCTATGGTCGCAAAACAAGCATGCACATGCTCACCACCAACCCACCTCCCTGCTGGTATGATCAGCTTGCTTGTGGGAGTCACGGACGTTGGGAAACGTTAGCTTGAAGGTTGGGCCTGCAAACCCTAAAATTAGGGTTTGCCGACAAGTTGCGACCACGCAACTTTGGGCGGGTGTGTACGAACGACCAGGAGGCGGAATTGCTGGCCGACGGTGTCTACATGCTCACCGTGGTCCCACCTACACGGTGAACCAATCGACCAGCTCCCCTGACTGCCATGCGTCTCGATTTGCGTTCCCAAAGGTGGCATGTAAGGCCACTTCTAATCTCGACCATCCTTCATCGCAGGCTATAACGGGCGACCCAGATCGGTCCAATGAGATTCAACTTGACATGGGCGTGTAGATTGGCGTCATGCCTGCCTGCAGGACCAATCAGCCACTCCATGCATGCCTCCCAAGGCATAAAACCGTTGGGGTGAAAGAGGAAGCTCGCAAGCCTTCCAAACCCTAATCCAACGGTTATTCCTCCATCAATATCGTCCGTCCATGTTCGCATGCTTGGATGAATAGCCTAGGAAGGGAGTTAGGTGGCAAACAAGGTATCACCGTGATCACCATCCTCCACACTTCCCCATGGCATAACCGGCCAAGGTGGGTCCCGCTCATGCGTCCTCCGAACAACGCCTGAACATAGCTAGTTGAGTCACTTCAACTTGCAATCTTTTCATCGAGGTTGTGTAGGCTTCAAGTATGTTAAGCATATTTAATGCACCGCATGCATACGATATGCGCCTACAAACAACTTGATTATTTTACCTATCACCGTTTGCTACCTTATGTGGGTCCCACAACTCACTCGAGAAGTTAATCACGTCACAACTGGGGGATACAAACTGGGGTATTGGTCTGGCAGTTTACAGCGTGCAGCATGCAACACGCCATCACAAGATCGTGTCAGGGAAACATGGGCGGTTAGCGATGATAGGAGAAGTGGGCAAGAAACCGTGTGACACTAACACACAACTCCACTTCCTCCATCACTTCACTTCCTCCACTTTCCCACAAGAGACGTGATGAAGGCTTATCGACTTGTATAAATAGGTTCTCCTCCCTATTTCCAACAGAACACAGAAAAACCAAGTGTTAATACCATCGTATTCAACACCCAGAGTCTGGCGGCAACATTTGCTAGCCTGCTCAACCTTCTGTTAACAAGTCATCAAATATCCTTCACCTTCATACTCTCAACACCTTCTTCGCTTCCCTCCCTAAGATCAACCTCACATCCTTCACCCGTGACCGAAGAAAATCTGGAACGGCCGTGTCTTCGGTTTATGCCAGAATTGTACAGATTATCTCTCGAATCAAAAGTGCTCATCATGCAGCACATTTGTTGAAGGTTTAAATTTACTTCTCATCCACACACACCCAAAATTACCTAAACCTGCAGAAGTAGTTTTCTCCCACAAACACCTTTCTTACACGTGTTGTAAATCCCTTCATTTACTGACACGTTCCTACTCCGTAGGTCCACTCCCCTTTGCCTATAAAAGGTGGAACTAATCTTCAAAATTAGTTTTACTTTTCTGTTTCTTCATATTCTTCATCTTCCGTATGCAACTTTGCCTCTTCTTCATATTCTTCTGCTACTATTTTAATGGAGTCCTCAAGGTTTGTTTCTTGATTTTTAAGCCAGTTTTTATTTTCATTCTTCAATCTTTCTTATTTCTTTGTTATGTCTTCTTTTTAGCGAAAAGACTTCTAACGCACAATCTTCGACCCACAATCCTAATCCTCGCAAGAAACCAGTAGAAAAGAAGAAGAGAAATTCTGCGAATGATAAGGTAGTAAGAAACACCCTTTATTTTTTAATAACAATATTGTTGCCTCTGTTTCTTATCTGGATTATTATTCGCAGAATGACGTGAATCCTGATAAACCTCCCAAAAGGTCTCGCCATTTTAAGACACTCTGGGAAAATCTCATTATGCCCCCGTTAACATCTGTGAAGATTACTCCCACACCATCGCAACCAAATCTTTCTTCTCCTATCCGCGAGAATATCGATGTTCATACCTCTACCCCTTCTGATATTTTGACAAACCAAGCTTCTAAAGCTGCTGTGACTGAGGTTCCTTATAGTCCTTTAAGGCCTTCGACTGTGGTTTTTCCACATATTCCTCCTGATAACTCAACCACCACAAATGATCGCCAACTTACTCTCACTACTATTTCACCTTCTAAATCCTTTCCTTCATCAAGCGAAACTTTCGCAGGTGTTGATATTGCCTTTAAAGTCTTGTCTAACATTTTAGACAATGCTAGAAAGTCTTCCACTGACCCTCTCCAACAGGAAGCTTGCGAGACTCTATTTAAGTATTTTGGCTCTGATTGTAATGATTCACGAGCGCCTTTGGAGAATGAAATTGAAGTTCTAAGAAAAAGTCTTCAAGCTAAAACTGTTGAATGTGATACCTTGAATCACATGCTCCGCAACTCTTCTTTAGATTGCGAGAATCTTCGCAGAATAAATGACGAGCTGAAAGGTGATTTTTTTATTTGCCTCTGCTATTTTTGCTTTTCTGTTTCATATACATACTTTCTGTACTTAGATTATTTTTTTTAAATTCTTGATTCACATATTAGTTTCAAATCGGGCTCATTTCATAGAAAGACTCAAATCTGAATCTATTGCTGAAGAAGTTCGCGTTGAAAGAGATTCTTGGATAGATCAACATACTAGACTAGACAATCTGTACACTTATTCAATTGATCGCATAAATAATCTTACTAATGAGAACAATCAATTATTGCAAAGGCAGAACTTTTTGAGTGGCGAGCTTGATCGCCTCTCATATTTGTTTTTTAAGGCTAATTTGGCGATGGAATCTTTATCAGATGAGAATAAAACCCTGTCCCAAAAAAAAACATAGATTTTCAAGCTTGATGACAATTTCCTCGCAGCAAATAAGTAATCTTCAAAGTACATGTAATAGTCAAGAGCAATCTCTTCATTCTCTTAAGAAGGAGCTCAAGGAGTTAACTGAATCATCTGCCGCCGAAAAGGATAAGCTTATCAAGGGTAGATTAACTCTTAGTTTAAGATCCATCGAACTTCAAGACCAATACTCTCAGTTAAAGGAATCTTATTCTTCATTAGAAAATGAAAATTCATATCTTCGCAACAAAGAAGAAAACATGAAATCTCGTCTGAAGGGTATGGTTGGCGATAAATTCGATGATGCCATGAATCAGTGGGAGAACTATTTATTTGCTTTAATCCAAAACTTAACCTCGCAAAAAGAAGGTAGTCAATTGACTGCCTCTTTTGTTGATCTTCTCATAAAATTTTATATTATGTTCCTTGTGAGATTCTTGTCTAACTGATTTTTTATTTTGTTGCTCGCAGAATCCGAAAGAAATCTTCATTCTAAAATCACTGATCTGACCGCTACATTGGATAAAGTTCGCAAAGAAAATAAATCTCTTGCTTCTAATTGCTTTATTGCTCAGGACAAAGCATAAAGAAGACTTGATTATCTTGAATACTTTAAGAATATAGAAATTAGGAATCGTGAAAGAGCTCTTCTTCGCCAAGTCCATCTTAAGGCTTAAGTTCTCGTGAATAATATTCTGCTTCCCCGTTATTTTTCTCCTGTTTCTGTCCCTCCTCTAGAGGTTGACGATGATGAAATTCCTCTTCCCATGGATGAAGAGTTAGAGTTTACTAATGATGAAGAAAATACCACTCAAGAAAATCAAGAAGGTGGTGAAGAAGAAAAAAAAAAGTCCTCCTAAAGAAGTACCCGCTGATGAAGAATCCAGAGAAGAAGAAGCTCGCGGTGTGAAGGATGCTGATGATGTTGATGAATCTGACAAGAACAATAAATCTGGCGAGGCTTGAATTTTATCCTTGCTTTATTTTACTTCTTCTATCTTGCGAGTGATGTAATCTTCGAAACTTTTAGAATTTTAATTTTCGATTTAGCTTACTTTGAATATTTTCAAGTAAGATAATGTAATATTACTTCTCTATTCCCCTTCTTGCCCTTCATTATCTTGCTTGAAATGGTGAATATTCATTATCTTCTTTAAGTAATTTGTGTTGCTGCATTCTTGAGAAAATATGAATACATCTGCGATATGAGGAATACTGTTGCACTTTTCTGAAAAATTCTGAGGGAATCCGCGATGTTAAAAATTTACCTCCTTGTATATAATTCTGCGATAAATGAATGTTTTCTGCCATATTAAAGTAAAATAGTTAATTGGTAAGATTATTCTTTTGGTCTTATTTTGCCTTCCTAGTTAAAGGTCTTATTTTGCCAAACTTTTTCTGTCTGCGACAAAATCGCAGAATTTCTTAACATTTGCATGTAAAGACCCTTTGATCTTGTCTTATCCATGTTTCTCTCAAAATCTTTGTGACAATATGATAAGCATACATTCTCTCGCAAGAATTTACCCTTATGACATTGCCGTCTTGCGATGAAATCACAGGACGTCTTTACAATTTCATGTAAAAACCCATTGATCTCATCTTAACATTGCTCTCATGGCTTGTTGCCTCTGCATTATTTACGTTACGCGACAATATGACAGGCCTTAATGTTCTTGCGATCATAAAGCCCCATGACATTGCCGTATTATGACACTTATCAGCTCCCTAATGGAGGGTGCCGCCCTTATCTTCCCCCTAGTTTCCCCTTCAATGAGGGCACATCGGCCATACAAGACTAGCTCCCCCCATCTGGATTTGCCAACAACCAGTTGTGTTCGCAGCCTCTTATCCTTTATGCCTATATGGCTTATAGTTACAAGACTGCACCCTAAGTGGGGTTTTCTTCAGGCCAAGTGCATTATAGCCAAGACTTACCAAGGATGTCAAGAGAGTTTTGTACGCTCCGGGCACCCTTGGCTCAACCGTGTACCTCGGCGCCTTGGTCATACTTTGCACTTCTTGGAAGAGACTCTCAGTCGTCCAACCAGGGTATAACCATATATAGTTGGAAATCCAAGATCCCTCTCCCGGATAGGTTTTCTTTAACCCCATCGTCTGCATGACTCAGGTTCCAGCAGCGGTATAACCTTATCGCTGATTCATGTCAAGACATACCCCCTCATATGACGTGCTATTAGGTCTTACATTTTCCTCTTACGAAATTTTATTCGCTATTCTTACGATGATGCTCGCATAAATTTTAATATTGAAAGAAGAATTTTTTAATTGTTTCATCTTACATTTGTATTTCTTACCTCGCAAAAACTGCTACTGATAATACCTTTTAATAAACAATCTGTTCCATGGTCTATCAAGTCTTTGCCCAACATCTCTTCCCTCCGGATCCATTAATTTGTATGCTCCATTTCCAATTATCTCTTTAATGATGTATGGTCCATCCCATTTTCTCGCTAATTTTCCACCACTTTCTTGCTGATATTTTGGTGTTTCTCGCAAAACTAGATCGCCATGCTGGAATTGATGTTTCTTGACTCGTTTGTTGTACTCGCGAGCTAATCTTCGCTGGTAGTTTTCCATATGTTGTAGAGTTTTTTTCTCTCTTTTCTTCTATTTCGTCTAACTCATGTAAAATCATGCCAGCACTTAGATTTTTCTCCCATGCCTCTCTTTTTGTTGTTGGGATAGCAACCTCTATTGGTAGGACAGCTTCGACTCCATATGTTAAACAGAAAGGTGACATTCCAGTTTCCTCTCGTCTAGTTGTATTATATGCCCATATCGCATTATGCACTTGCTCACACCATGATTTGTGATAACCTTCTAACTTCTTTTTCAAGATGTCTGCGATTGTCTTATTAGTTGCCTCAGCTTGACCATTTGCTTGTGGATATAAAGGAGTTGATTTTCCACATTTTATCTTAAATGCATTAAGAAGCAATTCAATATTTTGCCCTTCAAATTGCTTTACGTTATCAGACATCAACTGTGCTGGGATCCCAAATCTGCAAATTATATTTTCAAATATGAACGTAAAAATGTCCTTATCGCGGATATCTTTGTCTTTGCCTTAACTTCTCCCCATTTTGTGAAATAATCTGTAGCAACAATTAAATATCTTCTTTGTCCAGAACCAGGCACAAATGGTCCCAAAATATCCAATCCCCATTTTCCAAAATGCCATACGCTTGACGAAGATGATAATGGTGCTCCTGGTGCATGTATCTTCTTCCCAAATCACTGACAATCTTCACAACGCCTGGAAAGTTTTTTTGCATCCTCATGCATATATGGCCAATAGTAACCCTGCATATTTGTTTTATATGCTAAAGATCTACCTCCGCTGTGATTACCAGCATCACCACTATGCAACATTTTTAACACCTTTTGTCCTTCTTCCCTCGTCAAACATCTTAGCGATGGTCCATTAAATGATCTGCGATATAATACCTCATCTCTTAGTTCATAATTGGTTGCTCTACTTTTTAATTTATGTGCTTCTAATCAATTTCTGGGGATTTCTCCTCTCTCCAATCTGTAGCATTATTCCCTATTTCTTCCTCGCCAGATTCTACCATCATTACATCTACCTCTTCTTCTTCTTTGTTTATCGCCGGTTGCAAAAGTGTTTGAATTTTTATGCATCTCGCAAGTGGGTTCGTCATCATACTTGATATGAAAGCAAAAGCATCTGCAAGCCTATTATCTTTCTTTGATATGTGTCTCCATTTTATTTTTGGAATTCTCGCAGATAATTCTTCAACAAGTTTTTTGTACTTCTTCAAAGATGGTTCATTTGTGGTATACTCTCCCTTTATCTGGCGAATAACCAATTGTGAATCACTGGTGATTCTAGCATTTTCCAATTTCATTTCTATCGCAAACTTCAATGCATGTATTACAACTTCATATTATGTCTCATTATTAGTGGATGCAAATTCCAATCTAAATGAGAAAGCTGTTTTTGCTCCTTCTGGTGAAATGAAAACAACTCCAATCCCATTTCCTTCTCCATTTGACGATCCATCCACTAGTATTTCCCACCTGTCAGGTTCTGTTAATAGCTCTTTTGGGTCCCCATGTTCTTCTTCTATATCTATCGTCTCTTCTATAGCTTCGTCATCTTCTAAAGGAAATTCAGCTAAGAAATCTGCGATAACTTGTGATTTTGGCGAGGATAGAATTTCATATTGAATATTAAAGTGTCCTACTTGCGCATTCCATCTCTCAACTCTTCCTGATCTTTTTGAATTCTTCATCACCGATTCGATTGGAACTCTCGTTAACACTTTGATCTTATGCGCTTGGAAGTAAATTCGAAGCTTAAAAGTTGCGTGTACCAATGCTAGAATTAGTTTCTCAATATTTGAATAATTTCTCTCTGCTGAATTAAATGTTTTGCTGATATAATAAATTGGTTTTTCTACCCCTGCGTCTACTCGCAATAACACAGCACTTAGCGCATATGGAGTTGTTGCGAGATAAATCAATAATTCTTCTCCCGGTTCAGCTATCTGTAATATAGATATACTCGCCAAATGTTCTTTTATTCCTTGAAAAGCTTTCTCGCATTCATCTGTCCACTTGAATTTTGTTCCCTTCTTAAGTATATCGAAAAAAAGTTTACACTTGTCTGAAGATCGCGAAATGAACCTTCCTAGCGAGGCTAAGAGTCCATTTAGTTTTTGCACATATTTTACCGTCGCAGGAGTTGGCATATCGCGAATTGCTTGTACCTTTTATGGATAAACTTGTATTCCCTCTTTTGACACAATATACCCCAAAAACTTCCCTGAAGTTACTCCAAAGGTACACTTATCAGGATTCACTTTAATATTGAATTGTCACATTTGATCGAAAATCTCTCTCAAATCTTGCACATGATTCTCAGCTTCTTTTCTTTTGATTAGCATGTCATCTACATACACTTCTAATGTTTTGTGGATCCACTTTGCAAACACCTTTTCCACCATTCTTTGATACGTTGCACCAGCATTTCGTAATCCAAATGGCATCTTTGTATAACAATATAATCCTCTTGGAGAAAAAAATGCAGTATGTTCTTGATCTTCTTCAGCGAGAGGGATTTGATTATATCCTTTATACCCATCCAATGATGATATTTTTGCGTTTCCTGCTGCTGATTCAACCATTTGTGGAATATCTGGCAACAGAAAACTATCTTTTGGACATGCCTTGTTTAGATCCGTAAAATTTATGCAAATTCTTATCCCTTTGTTCTTCTTTGGGAACACCACCATGTTTTCAATCCATTTTGGATATTTTGCTTGTCTTATAATTCCTGCGTCGAGCATCTTCTGTAATTCTTCTTATATTTGAGAATGATATGTTGTTGCGATCTTCCTTATTCTCTGCTTAAATGGTCTTATGTTTTTGTTGATTTCTAATTTATGACATGCTATTGACGGGTCTATCCCTGGCATCTCATCCATGTTCCACGCGAATATATCTTCATATTCTTGCAAAAGGTTTATAGTTCTTTCTTCCTCATCTGCCTCCATTCTAGTCCCAATTTTCAGCATTTTAGGTTCTTCTTTACTTCCAATATTTATTTCTTTTGTTGGTTCAGCAGCAGTGTAGCTGGCTTCTAGTTCTCCCATTGGTGTTGGCGTTTTCATAACTCTCGCGAACTCATCTCCTTCTCGCGAAACTTCACTTGGTATCCCTTTTCCTTCTTTTGCCCTTATCATGTAAATTTTAAATTCTTCTTCTTTCTTTGCTTCTCTGTTCAATTTTCTGCGAGCTTTTCGCAGCTTTGGACGTTCTTCACAATTTCTTACTTCAATTTGGTAGCACAATCTCGCGAAATCCACATCTCCTCTAATCTCTCCAATTCCACTAGGCATAGGAAATTTAACATATTGATGTAATGTTGACGCCAAAGCCTTGATTGTGTGTATCCATGGTCTTCACAATATCATATTGTATGGCGATTCCACATCTACCACACATAATGATATTTGTGTTTCAATTTCTCCTAGCGGAATTCGTACCATTATCTCGCCTTTAGGTTTTGTTATAGACTTTCCAAAGCCATGAACATAATACGTTGAATGAGACATTTCTTCATCCTTATATCCCATCTTCTTGAAGGTATGATAAAATATCATGTCTACAGAACTTCATGTGTCTACTAAAGTTCTATTCATAGCCCATTCTTCTTCAGATTTCATCGATTTATCTTTTCTCATTGGTATAATGGTTAATGTGACCACCAATGGAGATGTATGACTTGAATCTCCTTCTGGTATTTCTGCTGCTGTAAACGTGATTTCTTGTTTTTCCCAATCTTTCAATGATGATATCTTCTCCACTGTCATAATCTTCCTTCCTTCAAAATCCCGTTTATGTATCCTTCCCTTGATATTTTCATGAAATCTATCAATCATTTCTTTTGTTATTACATCACCTTTCAATTTTCTATAATCCTTTTTGATTCTGATCATTCTTCCTTCAACTTTCTCACCGATTTACTTTATGATTTCCCTAATCTTTGAACAAATTTTATCTTCTTCTTCGCCTTTTCTTCTATTTTCGTTAATTCATCCCTGTTTCGGGCGCCAAAATGTAGTTGCAGGATTTCCTACACTACACCCTTGTCAAGAATCTATGAAAACTAAGTCATAATTGTGGATGAACAACAACACTTTTATTAATTCACTTTCAGGAAGATTTACAAGAAAGATCAAAACTCAGAAGTACAACTTTCTTTCTAGAGTTTCTCTCTCCTCAAAATTCTCTCAGCTCTCAAAAATACATAATCCTTTTCTGGATCTATCATGCCCTTTATATAGGGATTTACATAGTGGAAGATAGCTAAGATGTCCCCCTAATTCGGATCTTCTTTGCGATCTCATCGCCATAACTTCAGTCTTCACCATCGCCAACTTTATAACCATCGTAAAGCAGACTTATTCTTCATATATCTTTAATCGTTAATCGTTACATCACTCTTTTGTGACACTCGCCAAATGTTGTTGAAGAATATTGCGACAATCTCGTCAGAGTGTCGTTAATACTTGTAGAAACGTTTGGGCTTCTCGCATAAATGTTGTTAATATCGCGGGAATAGCGTTGTGGCGATATTCTGGTACTAGACCTGCAAACCCTTTGGTAAAGATGTCTGCTGCTTGGTCATTTGTAGAAATATAAGAAATCTGCAAATCCTTAGATTGGACCAACTCCCTATCAAAATTATAATCTATAGCCAGATATTTCATTCTAGTGTGAAAAACAGGATTAGAGGAGAAGGAGATAGCACTTTTATTATCACACAGCAGAGATAGAGCTGTAGGGAGAAACACATAAAGATTAGTAAGAAGCTTGCATACCCAAACTACCTCTGCAACAGAATTAGCTAGACTGCGAAATTCAGCCTCAGTAGAAGATCTAGCAACAATAGGTTGTTTCATGATGGACCAGGAGATAGGATTAGAGCCAAAAAATATACAATAACCACCAGTGCTTCTCATGGTATCAGGGTCACCAGCCCAATCTGCATCACTAAAGCCATGAACAGCAGAAATCCCTTTTGTAAACAAAATACCATGATCTATAGTATGTTTGATGTACCTTAAAATCCTCTTAGCAGCTACCAGATGATCAGAGGTTGGTGATTTCATATGTTGACACACCTGATTTACTGCAAAACTAATCTCAGGTCTTGTCCAGGTAAGATATTGCAATGCTCCCACAAGAGACCTGTAAGAAGATGGATCTTGCAAAGTAGTGCCTGAGTTTGCCACAAGTTTGAAGTTAACAGGGACTGGTGAAGAACAAGGCTTTGCACCAACCATGTCAAACTTATCTAATAAGTCTAAGGTATACTTGGTTTGAGAAAGAAAAAGACTTGTTGCATTTCGCTTAACTTCAAAGCCTAGGAAGTAATGATTGGGACCCAAATTCTTCAAGGGGAAATATTTTTGCAGTTGAGTGATAAGTTCTTGACAATAAGCACTAGAGCTTCCAGTGAGAATGATATCATCAACATAAATAAGAAGAATAGTAATTCTGTGTTGATGTTTTTGAACAAACAAACTAGAATCTGCAACAGATGGTTTGAAGTTATAAGAAAGGAGAACTTGAAGGAGTTTATCATACCAGGCCCTGGGTGCTTATTCAATCCATATAAATATTTGTGAAGTTTGCAGACATACTCAGGGTGCTCCTTGTCCACAAAGCCAGGTGGTTGAACCATGTAGACTTCTTCTGTGAGATCTCCATGCAAATATGCATTACTAACATCAAGTTGAGTGAGAGACCAGTTAAAATTGACTGCTAAAGAGAGTATAATTCTGATAGTGGTGGGTTTAGCAACATGACTAAATGTTTCAGTGTAGTCCAAGCCTTCTTGTTGATGAAAACCCTTTGCAACCAATCTAGCTTTAAATTTGTCAATAGTGCCATCTGGATTTTGCTTTATCCTGAAAACCCATTTACAACCCAAAACATTTTGAGAGGGGTGAGGAGAGACAAGAGACCAAGTACATGCATCTTTTAGAGCAGTATGTTCTTCAACTAGATATGTATTCCATTTAGGACATTTTTGAGCTTGACTCACACAAGTAGGAATAAGAGGTAATTGTTGAGCTTATAGTGAGGCAGAAAGAGCATGTTGAGTTGAATAAACTTTAGGCCTAAATATGCCACCTTTACCCCTTGTAATCATATGATGAGTATTAGGTGGAGAAGACGGTGAAGGTAAGATTGGAGTTGGCTCAGTAGTAACAACTTCAAGAGAAGGAACAACTGCAGTTGGTGGAGAGAATATAACTGATGATACTTCTGTTGAAGAAGCTTGAGAATCTGAAGTGGGTGTAGTAAAGGAAAGTGGAGCAGTAGATGATTCCTCAGTGAAAATAGGTGTGTTCAATACAATGTGTGGAGTTAAAGTAGTCTTGAGAGGAAAAATAGACTCCTGAAAAACCACATGTCTTGAAACATATACTTTTCCAGTAGAAATGTATAAACACCTATAACCCTGGTGTTGATTGTTGTAGCCAATGAAGATGCAAGAAGAGCTTCTGGGTTCAAGTTTATGAGAGGTATAAGGTTTCAGAAAATGGAAGCATAGACTACCAAAACTTCTGAGATATATATAGTCAGGCTTCTTGTGATACAACATCTCAAAGGGTGACTTGAATTGAATATACCTAGTTGGGAGCCTATTAATAGTAAAATTAGCAGTAGTAAAAGCCTCTACCCAAAAAGAAGCAGAAATGCTATATTGAAGTAAGAATGTTCTACCAACATCAACAATATGTCTATGCTTAGATTCAGCAACACCATTCTGTTCAGGTGTGTGTGGACAAGAAATTTTATGAAGAATACCTGAATCAGTTAGAAATATAGAAAGTTCCTTGTTGACAAATTCACCCCCACCATCAGTTCTTATAACAACAATTTTAGTCTGCAATTCATTCTCAACTTGAAGTTTAAATTGAAAGAAAATATTTTTGAATTCAGATTTGTCATACAAAGGAAATATCCAGCAGAATTTAGAGTAGTCATCCACAATGTTGACATGGTATCTAAATCCTGAGATAGAAATAACAGGACTAGGACCCCAAAGATCAAGATGAAGTAACTCTAATGGTCTAGAACTACAATGAGTAGAGACAGTAAAAGGTAGTTTGTGACTTCTACCTAACTGACATTCAGTACAAAATAAATGACTTTTGATTACATGTGAAAGTTGAAGAGAGTTGCAAACATGCTTCATAGTTTGAAAAGATGGATGAGCCAACCTCTTGTGCCATACTTCAGCTGAGATATTAGTTGTAACACCTGAGAAAGCCTTATTTGAATAATTGTGAATGAAATGTAATGGATAAAGACCATTATTGTGAGGGCCTTGTAAAAGTATCTTCCCAATGTATAAGTCCTTCATAGAAAAACCAGAGGCATCAAAGGTTACAGAGCAATGATTATCTGAGGTGAATTTGTGAACAAATAACAAGTTTTGAGAGGCTTGTGGTACTAAGAGAACATTGTGAAGATTGAACTGGTGATTTGGAGTATATTTTAAAGAGAAACCAGTGTGAGTAATATGCATACCTTCTCCATTAGCAGCTTGAATTGCCTCTGAACCAGTGTAAGCATAAGAATCTTGTAGCTCATGTAGATCAGGAGTGATGTGATTGTTATCTCCAGTGCCAGCAAACCAAGGATTTTCACCCATGATATTAGATGAGGCAAGCATATCATTAAGATGATGTGGTGTGTGAATATTGTGATAAGAGAAGTTCAACCTGTTTCTGCATTCCAAGGAAGTATGACCAGACTTTCAACAGATTTGGAAAGTGATTTCTTCCTCAGGAGACACCAAATTTGGTGGTGGTGGAATAACAGAAGGTTGAGAAGTAAAAGCAACAAGAGAAGAAGTAGAAACAATTGATGATGAACCTCTACCAGAAAATGAAGATCCACCTCTTCCAAAAGAACCAAATCTACCACCAGAACGACTGAGAGAAAGGTTAAAATAACCAGATCATCCCCCATTGTAACCACCATTATAACCATGATAAGTACCTCTTCCAAAAGATCTAAAAGCATTCATTTGAGCAGCAAAGGCTTTGTTATTTGATTCAGTAAGTAAAGCTTGATTCCTCTCACTAACAACAACTTCCTCACTAAGAAAATTATTATGCAACTCAACACAGGTAATTGGTGGAAATCGATGATGCATAGAAGTAGCAAATGGAATATAATCAGAACTAAGAGCATCTAAAGTGACTACAACTAGTTCATTATCTGAGACGTATTCTCCAGCAGTATCAAGTTGATCAGTTAAGGACTTGATTTCACTAATTAAAGTTGGAATCGATTTCGTACCTTGTTTAATTGACAAAAGCTTTGTTCTGAGTTGAATCGAGTGGGTGGAAGATGCTCGAGAGAAGCGTTCATCAATGCTGGTACAAAGCTGATGAGAGTTAACCGAATTTGAGAAGTAAGCTATGACAATATCAGAAATTGTTGAATGAATCCACATAGTGATTGTAGCATCTTCATCAATCCAGTCAGTGTATAATATGCTTTCAATACCATTGATTTGATTACGTTGATTTGTGTATTTAGGTGGACAGGGATGAGAACCATCAAGAAATTTCATGATCTTGAATTTTTTAATAACAGGAAGCATCAGATTATTCCAGGTGATGAAGTTGTCATCCTTCAACTTCATATGAACAAAACCTGTTAGTTGATTTAAAGGTATTTTAGTGATCGAATTTGAAGTTGGATTTTCCATTGAAGATGAAGTTTCTGGAAAATCTTGAATCATGAACAAGAAACTAAGGAATCAAGAAAATAGATATGAGAAAAGAGAAATTGAAGAAAATATTGAATAATGAAAGAAGAAATTGAAAATGTAAGGAAAACAGCGGAAAATTGGATCGAAACCCTCAGAAATTTATGATTTCTGAGTCTGATACCATAGTAGAAGTGAAGGATTTCATTAATGGTGAAAATCTTGTTACAGAAAAATGAAAGAAAAACACACAGTTCTTATAGGTAGGTGAATGCCTACAAAAGGCATTTTATACAGAACTAAGAGACCAATCAAAAGAGAAGCAAAGAACCAATAGGCTAGTGACAACACAACACATGACAGATCACATGACAACTAAGATGACAGCTCACAGGACTACTGCTGATGTGTTATTATTGGGTACGATTACAACACGAACACTAAAACTTTCCATACGTATGTGTAATGACCAAGCGTGATGGACTATAAGTCCCTTGCTGTGCTGGAGCACACAATTAGAGAAATGTAGAAGTAATGCCATCTCGCCCACATATTATAAGGCATACCAAAATTTCTATCCTTGTCGCACATTTCAAATTTTAGTTCATTTGAATAAACTAAACATGCGTATCTCCGTTATTGGCCGACTATAATGAGGCCTTCTATATGGTGACTAAATGGATTTTATCTGTCACACTTTCATGGTCCTCTTTTTTTTAGCAAACCTTTCTTTATGATTCATCAAAATTTGATCATTTTTGAAGTTTTTGAAGTTTTTTTCTTCGATTTTCAATTTAATCCGAACTTTACTGTTGTATTCATTATCAATTTCGATTCGATGATAAAAATGATCTGTAAACAAGGAATTATATTGAATTAAGAAATGAGGAATGATAGTGATTTTCAATTTTGAAATAAATCCATCAAATCTAACTAATTACAATGAATTTGTACCAAATTTCTTAACAAAAAAGAACTTACTTAGAACCTTATTGACTAATTTTATCAATTACACAGTCTAATTGCAAGTTGCATGATCTCTGTTAAAAATCAGAGTTAATCAGTAGAACAGGCTCTTTTCCCAGAATTTGGGTTAAGAAGATGAAGTCGTGGGTCGGGTTAATCCGAATATGGCCTGGAACAGAAAAGACCATATACTATTTTCACCCCTTCATTATTGATGTTTGCCTCGTTGATTTGCAAAAAGATCCATTCACCGGTTAGTTTGATTCTGAAAATCAAATTTCATAAAATTGATTGAATTCAAAATTTTATAAAGATGAGAATTAACATTACAAATCAATGAAGAAGGCTAACATTTCAGATCCAGACCTCCCTGATCCTACCCATTTGAACCATATTCGAACTACATCATATATGTTTGATGATTG
The DNA here is from genome assembly GCA_023529315.1 of Papaver bracteatum. Classification (NCBI taxonomy): domain Eukaryota; kingdom Viridiplantae; phylum Streptophyta; class Magnoliopsida; order Ranunculales; family Papaveraceae; genus Papaver; species Papaver bracteatum. The sequence goes on from JAJJWX010003050.1 coordinate 577,984, forward strand.
TGTTTTCTCTTCATGATTATTGGACGAGTTAAAATTTAGAAAATATATGGTAAGCTTTATTGTGGATATTTTGTAAGGTCACTGCAGAGTTGCTATGAGCGTTGGTAGTGGTGGAAGATGATGTAAAAGATGGAAAAAGATGTAGGTTTAAAAGATGATGTACTAAAATGCCCTTGGCCTTTTCAAATATAAGTTAACACTTGGTTAACATGCCTGGACTGTTGTGAAACATGAAGAGTATATCATTTACTATTTAATTTTTTTTTTGAGAATAAGTGAAATATATTAGAAAGCCAAAACGAGAAACAAAAAAGAGAAAGCATAGGCTGTTGTCATGTTATCAAAACATGACATGCCCTATTATGAGATGTAGACAACAACCTAATGGTACTACTACCTTCTTCTTGATCACCTAATTTATCTATACTAAGAAAAATATTTAGGAAAGTTGGAAAATCCTCCTTCCAAGTGTTAAAAATGGAGTATTTTCTTACTTCCGACGCTAACTTATCTGCCACAGAGTTGGCAGATCGATGGACAAATTTAAAACCTAAAAAGTTGTTGCAGCTTGCTAAGATTTGCACTGCTTCCTTAACTATCATCTGATTTCTCCAGTACATTAGATTGAGTCTTATATGGATGAAACCAACAATCCTTTCACAGTCCCCCTCCATCCAGAAATGCGATAAGCCTTCATCTCTCGCCCATTTATCTCCCTGTAAAAGAGCTAAAGCTTCTGCCTTTTCAGCACTTGAGACAATGAAGATCCCTACTTTTGCTTCTCTTCCATTACCTGCATCATCTCTTAATATTAGTCCAAAACCAGCATATTCTGTGGCAGAAATCCAAGATGCATCATAGTTAAGCTTAAAACAATTAAAATCAGGTAGTGTCCAAGGAACATTAAGAGTTAAACTTCTAGTAGGACTAGCGTTTGGATTGAGTAATCTTCTTCCACTGTAATTCCAGAAGTTTAAGTGTCTCTGTATGATAATAGAAGTTTTCAAGGAAGAGACATTTTTTTCTTCAAAGATTCGATTACACCTCTCTTTCCAAATGAACCAGCATTTTGTTGCATTGATTTCTATTACACTATCTCCTTGCAGCTGCCATCATTTGTAATGATCCATAAAAGAGTTTCTAGTAGTATCATACCTACCTCCATCAGCAAAGGGAGGTTGCATCCAGATGGACTTTGCAAACCAACAATCGAAAAGAAGATGATGCACAGATTCTATATTTTCTCTACAAAAAATACATTTGTTATCCACTTCAGACATATGTCTAATAAGAAATTCACTCATAGGTAGTGCATCATTCATACATTTCCATAAGAACAATTTAACTCTTTGTGGCAGTTTTCCTTTCCAAAAGTTCTTCCAAAATCTCTCATTGTCTGTATTTATGTCATGCTTTCCACAAAGTTTATCATATAGAGACCTAACAGTAAAAATTCCATTCCTAGTGAGTGTCCATCTAGGTTTGTCCTTTTCTAAGGTATCATTCTTGTCTATAAACAGTTTAATATTCATAATAGATTGAGCAATTATATGAGGAAAAGAAGCGATGATTAAGTCTTGGTTCCACTTATTAGTATCAGAATTTATCAGATCCGATCCAAGTGTTAATTGAATGTTCCTTTCGGAACAGATTTGATCTAGAGTGAAATTTAGATCGGGTATCCATTGGTCAGTCCATATATTTATGGATTGACCATCTCCCACCTCCCAACAAGTATGCTTATTAATCAAAGAAGCTCCTTGGACAATACAGTTCCACATCCAGGAGGATCTTGAAGTTTTCTTAATAGCCAAAAAAGATTTTTTTTTGAAATATTTTTTTTAAACATTTTTACCCACCAGGAATTGGGTTCTGATATGATCCTCCAGGCAATCTTTGCTAGCATTGCCTGGTTCATTTTTTCAGCATCCCTGAAACCCAAACCTCCCATGGAGATAGGTTTGCAAAAGAAATTCCAAAATTTTATGTAGTAGCCCTTGGCATTAGATTCTTTTCCCCACCAAAACTCAGTTTGAATTGAATTTATCTTATCTGTGATTTTTTTGGGGAGTTTGAAGCACCCCATTTGGTAAATTGGCATACTAGAAAGGACTGACTTGTTAAGAACAAGTTTACTAGGTTGGCTAAGAATCTTGCTTTTCCAACCCTTTATCCTTTCTTCCATTCTAGTTACAATGAAATCAAAAGTTTTGATTTTTGATTTATCAATAAACAAAGGCACTCCTAAATAAGAATCTTTGATATCTATTTTCTTTATTTTTAACAGCTTGGACATCATCTTTTTCAGCTTATGATGTATCTTTTTACTAAAAAAAATCCCAGATTTTTCAAAATTTACCATTTTCCCTAGCACCAGACTGAATTCATGAAGAGCATTTAGTAAATTTTTGCAACTTTGCAGATTTGCCTTGGTAAAAATCAGGCAATCATCTGCAAAGAAAAGATGAGAAATCAGAGTATTGTTCAAACTTATTTTTAGACCCTGAATTTCTTTTGAAATTTCCTTAGAAATCAAAAATCTCGAAAACACCTCCATACAAATGAGAAATAGATAGGGGGATAGAGGATCCCCCTGTCTTAGCCCTCTTCAAGGTTTAAAAAAAGCTCCTGCTGAACCATTTAAAAGAACTGCGATTGAAGCAGTGGATAAGCATTGTCCTATTAAGGTACACCAATCCTTGTAGAAACCCAGTTTACCCATAGTCTTTAATAAAAACTCCCAATTCACTCTGTCGAAAGCTTTCGACATATCAATTTTTACTCCTAAACCTTTTTCTTTTGTTTTTCTGTGGTTCATAGCATAAATTAGCTCATGAGATACGATCACATTATCAGAAACCTGTCTGTTAAATAGAAATGCCGACTGATAAGGAGAAATCAGTTTATCCAGCCGGCATTTCATTCTATTAGCTAACAGTTTAGAGATTACCTTGTAAGTAGTGTTACAAAGGCCAATTGGCCTAAAATCAGAAGCAAGTTTTGGTTCTTTACATTTCGGAATTAGGAAGAGAAAAGTTTTGTTAAGTTCAGTATTTAGTTTTTTTGTTTCCCAAAATTCCTTGATTAATCCCACCATTTGATCTCCAACTAAAGCCCAGTTATGTTTAAAAAAAAGAAACCGGGAAACCATCTGGTCCCGGTGATTTGTTAGGTTTCAAACTTCTGACCACCTCCCATATTTCATCATAAGAGGGAGTGGCCATTAAAGTAATGTTGTCTTCCTATGTTACTCCTATTGAGAGATGAGAGAAGATTTCTTCATTCTGGTCAGTTGGCAAAGCCTTGAACATATTGTTGAAATAATTATGAAGTTCTAAAGATATCTCCTTTTTATCTTTTAGTTCTCTAGCATCAGAGCTAAAAAGACAATCTATGTTGTTTCTTTTTCTTCTTTTCATTGTTTTTAAATGGAAATACCTTGTATTTATTTCCCCTAAGCTAACTATATTATCCCTTGAAAGTTGTTTAGCAATTTCCTCTTCAGTATCGTAAAGTTTTTCCAAGCAAAGCATTTTAGAGTTTATAAGACTTTGAGATCCTTTTTTTTAATTCAGTTTTTCTATTTCAGTCAAATGATTCCTAATTTTTTTCGTAGGAAGCCCAAAGACATTTTTCCTCCAAAAGGAAAGTTGGTTTCCCAAGTTTTGAAGATTAAAAATCATAGCATCTGTTTGGTTAGTACCATCTTTAATCCAGCAAGAGTTAATAATATCTAAGAAAGATTGATCTTTTAACCAAGTATCAAAAAATTTAAAAGAGTAAGAAGAATTATTCTTTTCTTGTCCCTCCATGTTAACCATCAGAGGACAATGATCAGACCCAACTGGAATTAAGACATTAAGAGAAGAATTTTTGAATTGGTTTTGCCATTCAATGTTAACAAAGGCTTTATCCAATCTTTCTTGGATATTTTCAATTCCTTCTCTATGGTTATTCCAAGTGAAATGAGGTCCTTGGTAACCAAAATCCTCTAGAGCCGATCTAACAAGAAGCCTTTTGAAAGGTTCAACTTCACTTTCAACAAAAGGTTCTCCTCCTTGTTTATCCTTTTTATTTAAGATTTGGTTCCAATCCCCTAAAACCATCCAAGCAATTTTGTTATAATTTACTTTAACATCTATTTCTTCTAAAAATTTCCAAGATTCTAGCTTGATTGGTTTATAAGGTGACCCATAAAAACCTGTTAACAACCATTCTTTTTTAGAGAAATTGGTTTTAACAAGGACATTAATCATATTAGAGCTAGAATGAACTATTTCAAAATTAAAACCATCCACCCATGCCATAGCAAGTCCTCCTGCTATACCCACTGGGTCAACTATGAAAACATTTGGAAAATGAGATAAAAAATTCCTTACAACTGATCTCTTTTTCTTTGTTTCAGAATAGAAAACCACATCAGGATTTTCAGAGTTTAATATGAAATTAAAATGTTGTTTTGTTTTTTTTGAACCACAGCCTTGGACATTCCAAGCTAGGAATTTCATAATAGAATCTTTTGTATTTCAAACTAGTCTCCAGAATTGATAAGTTGTTGATCTAAAACTAATAGAATTTTAAGTAAAGGAGCAGGCTAATTTTAAGAAAAAACAAGCAAATATGAAGAAAAGTTCTAAAAGCAACCTAAATTTTTCAAAAGGCTAAGCAATTTTCAGCAATCAAGTCAAAAATTAAGGCTTAAAGAAGTAGAAGTAAACAAATTTTGTAATTACCTGGATCCCCTTCATATTTTTCCCAGCATCCCCTTTTTTATCAGCAACCACCATATCCTTCTTTTGATTCAAGTCAATCGACACCTTGTTGAGCATCAAATCCATTTTCTCCAAACTATCAGACTCCATGAAAGATCCAAATTGATTAATACTCATACTATCCTGAGACCCATTATCAAATTGTTCCGAGTTTGAACCTAGAGAGCTATTGGTTTCAATCAGATTTATGCACCCACATTTGACAGTTTGAGGGTGTTAAAATACATATGCAAACTACATAGCAAGAATAGCAAGAATAACACAGTTACGTCATAAACCCCAATGTCTGCTTGCACGCAGTCATTACTGTTGGCATGCCTAAATTTTGTTATTGATGTTGAACGGCTACGTGCGAGTGTGGCTTCCATCGGGTACAATTTTTTTTTTGTTGGCACTCACTTTGCGCGGTTTTTAAGTGTAATCTGTTCGTCACTCTTATAGGGTCCAAAACTAAAATTTTTTTCTTAATAAATTTTTTTTCTTCAAAATTGATCGATTCTTGGTCGGCCCTTACTGCTGCAGCAGTCATCTAGTAAAATTAACACCTTAATTTCATTCCATGAGATAACCTTTTCCTTTTATAGATGTCTTACTACTTCCTATCGAAGAAGTTCTATCTCTTTGAAAATTGGATTTATCCACTGTCAAAGGTGTCTCTTTAATAGGAATGGTTATACACTATTACTGGACCAGAGAGGATATCAACCATTTTCTTATTCGATTTTATTAATACACTCGATTACGAAATACTTCGATTCAGAACAAAAATAATATCTATGCTTATACAACACGAGGGTATGGTGAGTCACCCAGCGGTCAGGATACATTGGATTTTCTAACTACCGGCTGTGATTTACCCTCCCCTCTTAGAAAAACGTATTGGATTTGGTTGATCCAATGGCTTCCCGTCACTCGAGTCGCACGATATGTCTATTGATTCTGTAACTTTAAAGCGAATCATAAATTTTCATTGTATGTAACGCATAGCCAGATGCCTTCCGTTCGAATATCTCTATCATGTTCCTCATTAATCTTTCCCCCCTGACTTCCATTCGATTCATAAACCCTATATTCCTTTCGAAACTCCCTTCCATACCATTAGGTATTCTCAATCCAGTATCCGCTCAAAAAAACAAAAAAATGCTCATCCCAAATTTGATTACATGCATTAATTGGATCCTCTCTATAAAATGGCAGATCGCAATCGAAATCAGCATCAGTTCCAATCTAACATGTGAGTATTCTTTTCATTGCTTTTAATTTCTATTTGCATAAACTTTTTATTCGGAAATTATTATTCGTTTAGTTCCAGTCTTCGCAGTTAAATTCGTCTATTTCATATTTACATAAACTTGCTTAAATTTACGATTTCAAATCATATTAAAATTTTGTGATGAGGTTTTTGGTTTGCCCTTCCTAATGTTAATTTTCCAATTTTTATTCATTAGGTCTGCATCTCAATAGGTATGATTTTATTTCATATTCCTTTTTGCTTCAGGATTATGTTATTTAGATCTCGATATGTAACTTTTTTCTTCAGATTTTGGTTGTTGAAAATGGTGAATTAGTTCTAGCTGAAATTTTAGTGTTTCTTTTTAGGGAGGGTACTTTAGGGAAAATATAGCAATTGAAACTTAAACCTAGATTTGATTCTAGGTTTGGCTGTCTGATGTATATTTGCTAATAGGAAGATTTCCTGTTGCATTATGGTTATCTGCAAGTAGTGCACACTAGGGATTGGGGTCTTTAGTTAGCAAAAGGGTTTTGGGGGTTTATTATTTTTCTTGAATGATGCTGAAATTCAGTCATGAGTACCATGTAATGAGAAACCAAGATCAGCGTAACTGAGGGAACCAGGTCATGGTTTTCTTTGATTAAAGGCATTGTTATTCCTTGAATTTGTTTATATATGGTTCTTGGATGATAATTACAATTTAATTTGTGAATCTGTTCATTCCTAACTGTTGTTTTTCAGTTAGGTAGTATGTTAAGCTAGAACTGACAATAGGCTCGACATTGATTCACCTTGGTCTTTGTTTATTGATTGTGATAGTTGTTATTTAATAATATAGTGGTACTGAATGTGTTTTTTTGTTGGCGTAGATGTTTAAATCCACATCAAAATGGTATCGCAGGTCAAATGAAACCCACCAAAGGTAGGCTTCTCTTACACATAGGATAACTTCAAGTGTGGATATGGTTATCGTTAATAAGGAGGTATTCATACAAACTGTTTCCATTTAGTTTATTTGACTGTATTTAGTCGTTTTTGTTTAAGTATAGCGTTAAAATACCCTATGAGGTGCTCAAATATACTGTTGATCTAGACAATTGATTCCACAGGGAGACCAGATTTCAGCTCTGTTATTACCAAGTCCAAGACTAACTCATGAATCCAACAATTGAACTTAAATTAAGTTCGTAACCCATGAATCCATATTTCATCTCTTCTACTGCCACAAGGATAAGGTTAATTGAAAATCACCAGTAAGTTATTGGCGATCTATACCATCAATGTTCCATAAAAGGTCCTATAAATAGTGTTTCTTCTTGCAGACTGATGTTTGTTTGTTCTTGGATTAATTGCAGGATCTTAATATTATAATAAAATATCTAAACCCCTCTTTTTACAGATTAGGGGAAAATCACCCTGTCGTCAACCAATGCGACGAAGGTCTACAACAATGTAGACATACCTGAAATCATCGAAATGCGCTCAAGGTAGTTAACTAGATTTTATTTTATAGAAGCTCACCTCATTCAACATGTATTTCTCTTATTGCCATTAAATTCTTTTTTCTTCAAATCAAATGTGTGCAGATGACGTTATGCGCGCCCACCCCGTCATATTACGGTAGAGAATAGGAAAGGCAAGACAGCGATGCATATATTCGATCCTGACAACAGGAAAACCATATCTCAGCTCCTCACAGCTAAATGGGATCTATCTTGCCATGTCCTTTTTCACATCCCAATTCAACATTTCAATGGTTTTAGTTGGTTGTGCATCCCTATTTTTCATCCATCAAACAATCCATGTATATATATTATTTCTTTGTATGCAGGCAGCTAATGTCATCATGTGTAACGCAACTGATATCAGATCCCTCTCTGGAAATTATCATGATCCATTTTGTTATATTAATATATTGTGGGCAGTTTATTTAGTAATAACAATACATTTGTTGGGACCAGTTATACTCATTTTGGGGGATTACACTTTGTAGCAGAGAGATAAGGAGCTCATTCCGATGCACAGTCATTGACAACGATCTTCCAGAACAGTGGATAGCCAGTCTCATAGCTACGGAACTACCATTTTATTTGAGTGGAAACGTTATTTGTATGTGGTAAAGGACATAGCTAGAGTTGTTCCCGCAAACTAAAAATTGAGGAGACATGTGCTATAAACTCTCTGCACATACAATTTTGACATTAAGTTTTAGATTTTTTATTAGTTTACTTTGTTGTGACTTTTGTTAGTGATCGACTTTAATAGTACACTATATTGTTTTTCACATGAATTATTAATAACACAAGCTTTCTCAAGATTGGTATGGCATAAGTTTTATGAAGAATTGAGAAGGGAAGCTACTACAACATGTCATCTGGAGTATGCACGTGCTCATTAAGCCAGAAAAGCACCAACAGTAGTTATTCAAGTTGGAACACTCGGGATAGTAACTCACTATGGATAATATTAGCACATTAGAAGAATCAAGGGCTCCAATTATTGTGCAGGTAGAAAAAATTTAATGTCATTGAAAACTTTCTTTAAGGTTTGGATTATCAGGTTACTCTTAGCTGTTGATCATAATTTTCCACTGACTTGACAGCATAATCAAATAGCCCCCTCTTCTGAAACCCCAGCGACCGTCATAGCTTTTAGTTTGGCACATTTATATTCCCTTGATTCACTTCACATGAAAAAAAATCCGGTTTGTGTTGCAGTCATTGAATATGTGATTCACTACAAAACTGAGTTTGTTCACGAGCAGTCAGCCTACATTAATCCATTATGCATCTCGGATTTACCCACTCTTATGCTATATTGTTTACAGGTACCCATATGCTAGACCACCACGCTATATTACCAAGTTTATTATCAAAGGTACGCCTATATAAATTTTGGATAATCAGTAATTGAAAAACCATCTCCCAGCTTTTGTCTGTCGAATGGGACCTAGCCTACCAGGTCAGTCCTTCCCGTTGTTTCATATGTCTGTAACCAATTATCCCCTAAAATCCAGGACTCATTTGTAAATTTTCAGCTAATCTTGAATCCGACATATGCAGGTCATTAATGTTCTCATGTGTAACGCCACTGCCAGAGTATCATGCATGCCCTCGGTGTAGCAACAAAAATTTTGGTGAGGAGGGTGAGCTTTGGCGCAGCAAGTGAAGCACAATGGGATATTCCCATTGCCAGGTAACGCCCTTCACCATGTATTTCCTTATCCGATTGTTTTGAAAAGTGGCTGATCATTATTAAATTGATCTGGACATTCAATTCGTTTGTCCTTCAAGTTCCTACTTCGCTTTGGAGTGGAACACAACACCAGATCTGCAGTCTTTGTAACTCTGGACAGTGAGCTACACAAATTGGTCCATCACACTACATATAAGCTCATTGGCGGGTCATACGTATACTTGCTTTCCCTATTTACGCTAGATTATCCTGAGCATATTTAGCTGTTTTCTTTGCTATTCATATACCAATCTAGATTTACCTCCTCAACACTCAATAATTTTCTAGGATTTTGCAGTGGATGCGGTCATGTCCGGATTCTCATAGTCCTGCATCAGGTAGTGGATTTTTAAATTACTCTGATCAATACCTTCAACATAAAAAAAGAATGTTACAACTAGCTACACCATTGTAGACGACCCATTTTTGACGGTATCTACAATGAAGACTTCACTGGAGACTAAACCCAGAATCTCAAAAATGTCTTCTTTTGACCGTCAAAAGGTTCGTTTCTCTCACTAAGAATCCTATATGGTTTTATCTTCTGGTCAGATTGTTTAATCCTGCTGTAGTTTTACGTGCTGATGGATGTTTTCCATTTAATTCGATTGCATATCCGATATTTCATATTTGCTAAAACTTGATTGTATTCTCAGCTATCGTCTACGTGTTAGCACTGGAGTTTCTAAAGCATTCGTTGTCCTCTAACCTCGATTAAATGAGTCCAATGGATTTCGTGTTATGATTCCCCTTCTGTGGGCATTATTGTTATGAAACTTAATGCAATATATTGGTTGACATCGTCGGGGCAGACTTAAAGTATTCTTCCTAATTAACTATTCTAGAAATGTGAAATGAAGTTGCACCGATGATAATCGTATGAAACAAACTTCCGGTTAAGTAATGTTGATCAACCATTAATTATTTCATCTTTACATACAAACTTTGATCAATTGTTCACATCAGACATTTTACCGAAACACAAAAACTCATTACAACTTCAGCTGATTGCCCTGTGAAATAGTAATAAATCATTTTGTTCGAATGAAGTTTAGTAGTAGGTCCATTGCATTTTCTATTGAACCCATTGAGGATAGCTCTTTTGATTGACGCATACCGAATAAAACAAAATATGAACATTTTCTACCAATTATTATGTATGCTAAGGATACAACACTACACAAGCTAAGAATAAAACATTCCACAAGCAGTTGGAGATATAAATACGTTATACATATGAGAACTTTCGAGTTTAAAAATTATAATACGATGTTAATATTATTTTTTAGTTACAGCTGAAATACTATTTTCTTATTTGGGAAAATAGATATTATCACTTTTTTGATTTGACATTTTTAAGTTAGATAAAATGAAAAATAGATTGTATCATTTTTCTAGAAACAGATGGAGTAATAATTTTGTGACATCTAACTGTCAATTTGGGAGAACTTTTGTAGCTACATCCGACTATTTTATTTATTCCACTAAAATAACTAAAAGATCAGTATGTGCACCCAAAATTAAAAATAAATAAATGATCAATACGAATTTCAAATGCGAAATTAAAGTACACTAATTGATTTTAGAAAATATTTGATGCCTTTGATTTGGACAACGTGAAATAGCCCGTGCCGTTACGGCACGGGTCATTCCCTAGTATATATATATATATGCTCTGATGCATAATAAGGTTGAATCCGTCCATTTTGTTTAATTAGTAAATTTACTAATTAACACTAGTGGATGAACAACAAAATAATGTTCTCAATTCCACCGGTTTACAAATCTGACGATCACAAGGGGATATGGTCGATCCAGACTATTCACCTTTGCAATCACACATGATCAAGATAGCAAAAGATTCGAACACCCATGTACATTAACCAAGGATTCCTAACCATTACAATTCTCAAACATAATTGTAAACACCATTAGGATATCATTAGTGTTCGTGATCAGATGAACAATGAAAAGGTTTAAATCAAGAAAATAAATACGCAGACTTATCTTTTCTCCACTAGTGCCATTAAAAGAGAATGCTTATAACGCAGTCATGAACCGTCATGCACTCTTTCCCGAAGAGGCGTCCCTTAGCATACAAGTGAAAAATTCACAAGCTTTTAAGGAGATGAATGAATGTGGAACACCTTGTTTAAGAAACAAATGGTTCTCTGCCCAAACTCATTTCAAGCCAAAGTTTCTGTGAGACCAGAAATTAAACCTTCATCATGTTTTGTTTGTTATTCCATAATCTGTCAACCACCATTCATGAACATGTTGGTGCTCTACACCCTGCCTCATTAACTTTTAAAGTTGGCATCTTGGGTGCCTATCCAAAAAAATAATACCAGACGCTGTAAGTCAGTGTCTCATGCTTTGTGTTATTTCCAAACTTCAATATTCAATTTGGAATGTCAAAACTACTGACTTTTTCCAACAAGGTTATTCTAGAACTTGCAGGGAATAACCAAAGAATAGGTTAACATGAAACCACCGATCAGTAGCAAAGATATAAATATCAAATGTCTTAAGATTGTTGGATAAATATATATATATATGCTCTGATGCATAACAAGGTTGGTCCATTTTGTTTAATTAGTAAATTTACTAATTAACACTAGTGGATGAACAACGAAATAATGTTCTCAATTCCACCGGTTTACAAATCTGACGATCACGAGGGGATATGGTCGATCCAGACTATTCACCTTTGCAATCACACATGATCAAGATAGCAAAAGATTCGAACACCCATGTACATTAACCAAGGATTCCCAACCATTACATTCTCAAACATAATTGTAAACACCATTAGGATATCATTAGTGTTCGTGATCAGATGAACAATGGAAAGGTTTAAATCAGGAAAATAAATACGCAGACTTATCTTTCCTCCACTTGGGCCATTAAAAGAGAATGCTTATAACGCAGTCATGAACCGTCATGCACTCTTTCCCGAAGAGGCGTCCCTTATCATACAAGTGAAAAATTCACAAGATTTTAAGGAGATGAATGAATGTGGAACACCTTGTTTAAGAAACAAATGGTTCTCTGCCCAAACTCATTTCAAGCCAAAGTTTCTGTGAGCCCAGAAATTAAACCTTCATCATGTTTTGTTTGTTATTCCATAATCTGTCAACCACCATTCATGAACATGTTGGTGCTTTACACACTGCCTCATTAACTTTTAAAGTTGGCATATTGGGTGCCTCTCCAAAAAAATAAATACCAGACGCTGTAAGTCAGTGTTTCATGCTTTGTGTTATTTCCAAACTTCAATATTCAATTTGGAATGTCAAAACTACTGACTTTTTCCAACAGGGTTATTCTAGAACTTGCAGGGAATAACCAAAGAATAGGTTAACATGAAACCACCGATCAGTAGCAAAGATATAAATATCAAATGTCTTAAGATTGTTGGATAAATATATATATATGCTCTGATGCATAACAAGGTTGAATCCGTCCATTTTGTTTAATTAGTAAATTTACTAATTAACACTAGTGGATGAACAACGAAATAATGTTCTCAATTCCACCGGTTTACAAATCTGACGATCACGAGGGGATATGGTCGATCCAGACTATTCACCTTTGCAATCACACATGATCAAGATAGCAAAAGATTCGAACACCCATGTACATTAACCAAGGATTCCTAACCATTACAATTCTCAAACATAATTGTAAACACCATTAGGATATCATTAGTGTTCGTGATCATATAAACAATGGAAAGGTTTTAATCAGGAAAATAAATACGCAGACTTATATTTCCTCCACTAGGGCCATTAAAAGAGAATGCTTATAACGCAGTCATGAACCGTCGTGCACTCTTTCCCGAAGAGGCGTCCCTTAGCATACAAGTGAAAAATTCACAAGCTTTTAAGGAGATGAATGAATGTGGAACACCTTGTTTAAGAAACAAATGGTTCTCTGCCCAAACTCATTTCAAGCCAAAGTTTCTGTGAGCCCAAAAATTAAACCTTCATCATGTTTTGTTTGTTATTCCATAATCTGTCAACCACCATTCATGAACATGTTGGTGCTCTACACCCTGCCTCATTAACTTTTAAAGTTGGCATCTTGGGTGCCTCTCCAAAAAAAAAAAAAAAAAACCATACGCTGTAAGTCAGTATCTCATGCTTTGTGTTATTTCCAAACTTCAATATTCAATTTGGAATGTCAAAACTACTGAATTTTTCCAACAGGGTTATTCTAGAACTTGCAGGGAAAAACCAAAGAATAGGTTAACATGAAACCACCGATCAGTAGCAAAGATATAAATATCAAATGTCTTAAAATTGTTGGATAAATATCTTTGTTATCGATTCTCCAATAATACAACTCGTGTATTATCCACCGATCTGTTACAACTCTTTGTAACACGGTTTTCACTTACATCTCGTAATACCAATAACAAAACAAGAAAAGAATGATAGAAAAGAGATAATCAATCACAAAACTTAAACAGTCTTACTTGGGTGTATTGAGGCGAGTAATCTCTTTGCTTAAGACATTTGACGCCCTGTATATAATGCTGTTACAGGTTTAGCGGCATATGTCTCCAACATTCAACAATACCTCGATGTTTTTCGTTGCACTTCGATAACTCCGAATAGCGAATCCGAATAGATGTAGCACAAACTATTCTTTAACTCTTGAAGACACTTGCAAACTCTTAAATTTCTAGTACTAGTTTTATGACTCTAAAAACACATACATGAAATGGAGAATATGTGGGGTTTATATAGGTTTATACGTGACTTTTGGAGAAGCCCTTTCATGAAAAGTCACATCCCTTAGAGGAGAGACACATCCCTTGAAAGGGTTTATATGATGAATAGACACAACCCTTCATAAGTTGGTTGTAACTAACTTAATTTCTGTTCAAATTTCCAACAAGATGTACCGTCATTGTTTGAAATGGTAGGTTTCTGAGATGGTTGCACTTGGTGATGGTGTCTGCAGAGACGGCTCAGTCGGATCGAGAAGCACCTGTAGTCGACGGAAGAGATGTTGTTGCTGCCATCGCAGTGAGACAAAGAGAGGCAGTTGGTGTTACTTGGAAGGAGGACAGGAAGAGAACTGATGCCCTGATTTGAGTAGTGCAGGCAGTAGTAATGGGTAAAGGCAACAGATTCGGGGATTCGCTGCAATCTGAATTGTGTCGAGATTTGTATGAGCAGAAGAAAAGATTGCTATGGTATGGTGTTCGAAGGAGTTGAAGTTGAATTCGTAGTGGAGATGCATGTTGGAAGAATTGTTGGATCAGCTAATGGTCGATCGATGGAGGATGGTTGCAGTGAAGATAGCATCAGATCTATTTATGGGGTTCGTATGCATTTTGAGAATGAGGTTGTATGTAGCTGAAATGCTTGGTTTTGAGTCAGTTGAGGAGGGTTTGAAGTTGATTCGAATTGGCAACATATTGGGCTGGAATCTCAGGGAGAGAACAAGGAAAAATGGAAAGTGGTCAGTGGTGTTGAACCAATGGAATTTGGGGACTGGCATGGACAGTTTTGAAAACGAGATCAAAGAGTGGAGGTGCTGTATTTATTCAAGATGTACAAGGATATAACCTTTAAGTTTCAGTCCAACATGGCAACATTACACAGCAATAGATATGCAGGGATTGGTGCTGAGGCCGGGAGACAGATTGGTCGTGGTCTCATTTAGAAGGCAACAGGGGCAGAGTATATATATTGGTGCCATGGCTGGAATCTGGAGTAAGTGGATTTAGACGCCGGTTATGGACTGGGCCTTGGCATTGACAAGATCCACTAGGTCTTGTTTTCTCGCAGCTTGTACATATATCTCAAAGGAGATAGAAAGGAGAGGATACATACGGAGGGCTGCGGCTACACATCAGCAACTAGGAGAAAATGGTTTGAGTTGATTTTATCTTATATTCGTTTTTGATTAGTGATGCTCCTTAATATTTTTATGGCTTTTGAGAAAGCCATGCTTTGTTAGTTTTCTTTGTAACTAGGGTTTATGATGGAAACCATTTTGGATAGTAGGCTACTATGAATTGAATGATATATCAATAAGACCATTATGATTTGAATAGATTTGATTTTCGAATGTTGTTTATCGATTTATTGAAAACGAGTTGTTGCTTCACCGGTTTTGAAAACCTATGTGGGTAATTGGTAGATTTACAAATGTTTGTCTCATTATTTGATATTCCATGCTTGGGTTAAGTTCTTTGATGGGTTATGCTTGAAGAGCCAGATAATAATTGTGAATCAGTATTTTAGCTTCGTACAATTTACTCGCTATTTCAATTTGATAGTGCATACTTGAATTTAATTTATTTGATGTGCTATGCTTTTGGTATACTAGTGATATTTGCGACTCTATGCTTATAATAGGTGATGCCAATAGAACGGACGATAAACTCATATTCAGAATTATATTTCATTTCAATGATTAAATAGAAGTATTGGTGGATATCTTAAAACCCTGGTTACTGATTCTCACATTCTTGGTTACATCTTTATTATTTATTATTTCACTTTGTTCCGAATTTCTAAAACCTCTCAAAAACATTATATTGTTGTTATTTATTTTTATATTAGTTAGTAGTAGTATTTCATACTCCTCGTGGGAACAACCTGTACTTGCCATTGTTCTACTAGTTAGACACTGTGCACTTACATTATTTTATTGTAGGTTTCCCAACCTACCACCGACCCGGACATTAGCATCATGACTAGCCATATAATTGTGCAAATGCTTTAGAAAGTCTATGGTACCATCACCCAACTCCCCTAAAGTAGTAAAGGCTAGTGTATCAAAACCAAAGCCATGAGACGTGCACTTCTTTAAATATTTAGCATTCTTGCGAGTAACAGTATTCTTAATGGCAAGGCCTGAGGTAAAGGCACGAACTCCACCACCGGTGAAAGGTGAAACACCATTCACATTCAAACACACATCCCGCCCATTATCCCAATTATGCACAAGTATGTCAACCAGTCTCAGAGCAGTGCCGTTATTGGCAAGAAGTCCCAAGTCAACCTCCTTCCTAGCCGGTACACCCGCACGGTAGCACATGTCAGCAAAAGTGTCCAGCACCAAATCATGTATAAATTTAAGCCCAACTTCATTCGCACAATGCAAGGCATGATCACCGAAAATATCCATATCTCTCTTGCAAAAGGGACAAACACCATCCGCCTCGAAAAGAGGGATCCACAATCTGTACCGAAGAATTTCACTAAACTTCCTAGCTCCAATATGTTGATTAAGCCCCACTATTGGAATTGCCATCAGGAAATCCTAGGCATGTTTAATTTGTCAGGTTACAATGCCATAAAAAAAAATCACGCTCCGACATAGCATAACTGATGTGTATGTTTTTATTCACCGCTTTCAAAGTAAATATTTGCCAAGGAGTTCATGGAATGGGTGGCAAAATTACTAGAGCATAGAGGATAAATGTCAACACATAGCGAGTTGAAGGAGTCTAAGGCTCGCTGAAGAGAAGGTCCACTACTACTGATGTCAGCACCTTTCAAAATCTTGGACTGCAACTTAAGAGTCTGTAAACATGAGTCAAGAAAGCAATACTGTTTGGTATATTGTATAGTGTACACGCCCATACCGCCATGTTTTTAAAGGCAAAGTAGAAAGCCTTTGCTGAAGGGGCCCAAAGCCAGGACCGTCTCCCATAATGATGTGTCTAAGAAATTCAAACAGGCGAGCATCAAATAAGTCTTGAGCTTCTTGTAAAAATTCATTTTTAGTTTTTCTCAAGGAGAAGTAAAGTCTCGAAACACCGGTGCAATTTTGAAACAAAAGCAATTAACCTTGCATGTATTCTAACTTCTCTACAACATCAATGAGAGCCATAGACTTGCGCACTTTACTAACAACCAAATCTTTTATGAATTGAGCATCAAAGCTGACCGGCCCACCCAAAAGCTTCATACCCTTAGCTGGCCTACTAATATTATGAGGGAAAACGCCCGGAACTAAAGCTCTAGGGTTTGGAGAGGGCTAAAACAATTCCATTTTGGAAATATTCAAATGCAAACCCCTTTCAATCCCGTAATCTTGAATAATCTTCAAAGCCTTTGCTACCATAAGAGTTTCTCCAATCAAGGTACCATTATCCAAGTACCAGGCTTGCAGTTCAAGCTCACATTGTGCGATAATTTTTTTAACCAAGGGGTGAAGAGTAAGATCAAACAACAAAGGACCCAAAGGATCACCTTGTTGAACGCCCTGGGAAGAGGCGAGAACATGATCCATATAATATAAAAGAGCGGAAGAAGCGTAACAGAATTCAACCCACCGAGAGATCGATGGGCACATATTACGTACCTCAAAAAGAATGGATGATCAATCAATGAGATTGAAAGCATTCGAGAAATCTACTAGTAATATGGAAAGATTATCCGAGTCTCCTTTCTCCTCAATCATACGGTTAACAACATGTAAGATCGCCTCTCCACCATATTTGGCACCTACTCCGAACCGTAAGTCTCATAAATAAGCATTGACTTCTTTGCCAACATGTGTTGCGGCGCATTTGGAGACAAGCCTCCTCCATATTGTTCCCATAACGATGGGACGCAAGCCACCACCCGTCTTAATCAAGGGAGTAAGAGGTGCACTTGCGACGAACTCCCCCAAAATAGATGGATACAAGGCTTCAATCCAAAGATTAACTACCTCCGTGATGGCTGCGAGTACCTCCTCCGAAATGGCAGCTACAGAGCCACTGATGGCATTTAAAATATGTTGCGCCCTGAACCCATCTTTACCACAAGAAGTTCCCTTAGGGAAGCTTCTAAGACGACCCAAAACAAGATCATCCGACTTCTTCATAGCCTCATGCGTAACATGGGTATACGGAATCTATGGTGGAGTCGCAAACGGATGCTTACACCGAAGATCGTTCAAAGTGTCTTCATTATCAGAAGCGACTTCACTGGATGAGAGTGTGAATAGCTTCAGCATAAAGTCCATTTCTCAATTTGCCCCTACACATCCATAGGTTAGTGGCCTCTTGATTATTCAACAAGGTCCTCTTCTTCTTATCCCGTAGCTTATGAATGTTCCGGTGCTCATCCAAAACATTATGAACTAACCCCATACGGCCGTTAACTTCTTCCAACTGATTCAAGGCCAAATAAATGGACATGACTAGAATTTTTTTCTTGGTAGAAGCCTTCTCTTCTTGGTTGATTTGAGGAATGTACATATGAAGAATGCATACGGGAAATAACAAGAGCTGAATCCAGGGCGCCGGTTCCTTAGGCGAAGCGATAACTTTCTGAAGAACGTTCTTGAAAGTACGATCAAAGTGAAGCCTACACATGGGGATGCTCGAAACAGTTGGGGTATTGGCTTGAAAAACTGTATTCAGTAGTTCAAGACTTACCGTAGGCAGAACTACCTCATCAGGCTTGTCCGCAACTACGTTGGTGAAGGAACTGGAGCTGTCAGGAGCTTCTACACCCATAACAATAGCAGGAGCTGAAATTATATCTCCCTGATGCAATTTTCACTTCTTATCCCATGCATTTATATGCATACATTGATAGCAAAGCGAGCTTTTCAAAAGCCGCAATACTGAATCCCATGCCATGTAAATAGATGCATTGCTAGACAATCACTCGCGACATATGTTCTTGCCTTCTTCTCCTTTATAATGTTGATTCTTCAAATGGTTAAACAAAGAACCTCTCAATAGCCCTCTCCCACCAGTACAATTTCTGCACCCATCCAAGCCACGATATGGGCATTGGTAAATATTATCGCATCCTTCAGGGATTGAAGGACACATGCTAATGAGAGGAATTGCAGGCAGGGACTGAGGTATGAGAGCTGTGGAAACTGTACAGGAATCAGTTCCAAGCATTGGGGAGAAGGTCGATAATGAAAACCCTAGATGAAGAAATAGTACGAAAAACCCTAGAGGAAGGTAAATCACTGCCCATGATGATGTTGAAGTCGAAGAAGGTATCCAAGTGTAGCTATTAATGAGGGTGTTGTGTATCTAGTACATCTACAAGGAGGGTTTGGATAAAAAATGGTAGCAAGCTACCTTCTCTCTGATAAACAGAGCCTGGACTTCAATTGAAGTTTAATTAGGTTTTTATTACATTCTCAGGAGAAGAATGATTGGTCTTTAATAGACCAATCCTCATTAACAATATCAACAGCTAGTAACTCATCCACTCAACACATAACTCGAGGAATGACTTAAGGATGAGTACACCCATTAATTGGTAACTGCACCCATTAATAGCTAATTCAGAATAATAGTATGCATACATGAGTTACTCAGTACATTTAAGTTGAGTGTGCCATGAGGTACATGACACTGCCCCTCCCATTTAGAGATCCTTGTCCTCAAGGATGAAGTATGGAAACTAAGCTTGAATATGAGAAGCAACCTCCCATGTTGAGTCAGCAGGGTCTGAGTTGCACCATTGCACCAAGACTTGTGGAATTTGAGATGTTCCTCTGACAGTAACTCTAGTATCCAAAACAACAATGGGTTCAATGACAAACTGACCTGCATGGTCTACTAGGGGAAGGTGAGGTGATGACACAACTAGCAATCCAATTTTGTTCTTCAGTTGTCAGACATGAAAGACTGGATGGATTCTGGACCCCATATGGAGATTGAGCTTATAGGCAACAACTCCAATTTTTTATAAGACTTCAAAAGGCCCAAAGTATTTGGCTGAAAGCTTGAAGTTCTTTCTCACAACAACTGATGTTTGCCTATAAGGCTGTAGCTTCAAGAAAACCAAATCACCCACTTCAAAGTTTCTGTCAGACCTCTTTTTATCTGCAAAAAAATTCATTCTACTCTGTGCCTTGGACAGTTCTTCCTTCAACAGTTGCAACATAATATCTCTTTGTTGCAAGTAATTCTCCACAGTAGCAACAGAAGTAGAAGAGGGAATTGGAAAAATCAGATGAGGTGGAGTATACCCATACAAAGATTGAAAGGGTGACATCTTGAGGCTGGAGTGAAAATTGGTGTTAAATCACCATTCAACCAATGCCAACCAATGTACCCACTGTTTAGGATGAGAGCTTGTCATACATCTCAAGTACTGCTCAACACAAGCATTGGTTCTTTCAGGTTTCCCATCAGTTTGAGGGTGGTAGGCAGAACTGAGTTTGAGGGTGGTGCTAAGGTTTTGAATAATGCCTTCCAGAATTGGCTAATGAAGATTTTATCCCTGTCACTCACAATTGAACAGGGAAGTCCATGAAATTTAAATACATGTGAAAGAAATTCATTGGCAACTGTGATGGCAGTGAATGGATGGCCAAGAGGAATGAAGTGGCTATACTTAGTTAATCTGTCCACAACTACTAAGATGGCATTTTTCTTAAAAGACATGGGGAGTCCTTCTATGAAATCTAGGGAGATATGTTTCCAAGCAGTGTCAGGGATGGGAAGTGGTTGGAGGAGACCACGTGGTAGTGTGTGCTCCCCTTTATGACATTGGCATACATCACAACTGGTGACTAGTGCAATAATTTCAGTCTTCATATTAGGCCAAATGAAGGAGGTTCTAGCTCTGTGATAAGTACCATTAATGCCAGAATGCCCCTACTGCAGAACCATGCAAGGAGTGTAATATAGAAGATCTGAATGTGGTACCTAAGACAATATAGAGTCGCCCCTTGAACCTTATGATGCCCTGAGTATAAGAATAATTACCCTGAGTTGGATGCACAGTAAGTTGTGTTATGAGTTATTGGGCCATAGAGTCTGACTCATAGCTTGAGAGAATATCTTGCACCCATTGAGGTTGAGATAATGACAAGGCTGAGCAAGAAGCATCAGGAAATCTGGACAATGCATCAACAACTTTATTATCTAATCCTTTTTTGTACTTATAATGACATAATCAAAACCCATCAGTTTCACTAGCCATTTCTGTTGCAAGGAAGTAGACAACCTCTGGTCCATTAGATACTTTAAACTTTGGTGATTTGTATGAATGATAAGTTGTTGGATGCTCAAATGGTGCTTCCACTTTTGCACAACCATGACAATGGCTAGAAATTCCTTCTCATAAATGGAAAGAGCTAATGCCTTGGGGCCCAATGGTTTGTTGAGGAAGGCAATGGGTTTGTCATGGTATAGCAGCACAACACCAATCCCCCTTGAACATGCATCAGTTTCCAATGTAAATGGCTAGGAGAAATCAGGCAAGGCTAACACTGGTGCTGTAGTCATGGCCAACTTGATAGAAGAAAAAGCTTTAATTGCAACCTCAGTCCAAGAAAAAGAGTCCTTCTTAAGCATATAAGTGAGGGGTTTACAAATGCTACCATACCCCTTAATGAATTTCTGTAGTATCCTGTAAGCCCCAAGAACCCTCTAAGCTGCTTCAATGTTTGAGGTTGTGGCCAATGTACCATAGCTGCAACTTTATCAGGGTCAGCAGCAACACCATTAGCATTAATAATATGCCTGAGATATTCTAACTGTGGTTGGGCAAATGCACATTTGGACAACTTGGCAAAGAGAGAGTGCTTCCTTAAAAATGAGAATGTTAGTTGCATATGCTCTAAATGTACTTCCATGGATGGACTGTAAACTAGAATGTCACCAAAGAATACTAGCATGAATTTACGCAAATATGGTTGAAATACCTCATTCATCAAAGCCTGAAAAGTTGCAGGGGCATTAGTAAGCCAAAAAGACATTACTTTGAATGGCCATGATGGGTGCGAAAAGCCGTCTTGTGAATGTCAGGTGCATACACTCGAATTTGGTAATAGCCAGAACGAAGATCAATCTTTGAGAATACCACCGAACCATTCAACTCATCAAGTAATTCCTCTATAAGTGGAATTGGAAATTTGTCTTTAACAGTTATGTCATTGAGTTTACGATAATCAATACAAAAACGCCAAGTTCCGTCCTTCTTTTTAACAAGAAGAATAGGAGCAGTAAATGGGCTATGACTGGGTTGGATCACACCAGAGGAGAGCATTTCAGAAACTAAGGATTCGACCATAGACTTATGAACATAAGGGCATTTGTATGGTCTTTGAGAAGTTGGGTCAGAACCAGTTTTGAGTGGAATTTTGTGGTCAAGTGACCTAGAAGGAGGAAGTCCTTTAGGTTCTGCGAAAATATCTGAAAAACTGTCTAGAAGGGTGGATACTGCAGGTGGTGGTGATTGTATAGGTGTAGTAGAGATGGAGAAAAACTGTCCAATGAGTGTAGGGGTGTTACTCTTTAAAAATTTCTTAAGAGAAGAAGCACTGAGAAGGCTCAAGGAGGGTTTAGAAGAAGTACCTTGAAGGGTGATTGGTGTGCCTTGATGTACAAAATAAATACTCAGTATACTGAAGTTAAAAGTAACATCACCAAGTTTGCGCAACCAGTCGGCTCCCAAAACAATATCACAACCACCTAGGGGAAGAGCTCGTAAACTTTTAGAGAATTGATGTCCTTGCATTTCCCAGTTGATGTGATGGCAAATACCCTTGATGATAGTGCTATCTCCATTAGCAACTGTGACAAGAATCTGACCAGTTGGTGACACATGAAGGCCGAGTTTGGAGGTTAGAGCAGTATCAATAAAACTATGATACTGCCTGTATCAATAAGCACAACCACATGGTGCTTGTTAAGATGACCACGAATTCTAATAGTGTCATGAGCAATACTTCCTTTCAAGGCATGTAAGGAAATCTCAATAGTAGAATCCGAAGTTGAGGGAGATGCATCGGAAAGTTCTTCAGTAGATAAGGACCCATTTTCCTCCACATCATCATCAGCAATTAACATGAACAACTGTTGAGTTTTACATTTATAGCATTATCTGTAAAACTCATCACAGTTATAACAAAGTCCTTTGTCTTTCCTAACCTGCATTTGGGCATGGGTGAGTCGTTTAACAGGTGGAAGAGAATTGTCTGGTGATGTTTTTATGGGAGTAGGAGGTAGAGTTACAATTGGGGATGATGAAGATGTATTGTGCTTAGTAAGGTTAGGGGATTGGGAGAAAAAGGGTTTGATGGCAGATGGTGGGTGGGACACAGAGAGTGGTGAAGGTATAAATGGTTTAGAGAAGGATTTAATTTGTTTTGGCTGGTGCTGCAAAGAAGCTTGCTGCAGCCTAGCCAAATAAAAAGCTGTTGCAGTATTCTCAGGCTTGAACATCTGCACCACTGTATGAATCTCTTCCTTTAGCCCACTAATAAAACTTAAGGTATAATAACTCTCAAGCAAATAGGGATAGTTGGTTACCATATAGATTTTATAATGTTCCCAAAGATCATAGTAATCTTCTACAGTGGTAGTTTGGTTGAGCTTATTGAAACTACCTACATAGTTGTCCTGAGCAATATCTTCAAATCTAGCACAAATATCATGTTTAAAGGATTCCCAAGAAATAAAGTCCTTACCCTGGTGGTAATTTAAGAACCAGGAATCTACTAATGAATCAAAATGTATAGCAGCCATATCAACACGCTCCTCATCCGGAAATCGATGCAAATTAAAATACCTCTCACATTTAAGGATCCAACCATGAGGATTAGTACCATTAAAACGTGGAAAATCGACCTTAGGAGTACGAGTAAACTTACGAGAGTCATTGTTGGTGAATTTGTGAATCATCTCAGGGAGGTCTGTATAACGATCATCCATATGTTGGTGAGGAATCGCTGATCCAGAAGGGTCTGGAGGTGTAGAATGAGATGATTGAATCAAGTTAATAAGAAAATTCATCTTGTAACCCAAAGATTGAATCTCATTCTTCATCTCAGGATTGAATCTGTGTGTTGAGTAACAATGGTGGAAATCTCTTGAAGTTTTTCTTTGGTGGCCATGGTGACAGGTTCCAGGATGGAGTCTGATACCAATTGTAGTGTATCTAGTACATCTACAAGGAGGATTTGGATAAAAAATGGTAGCAAGCTACCTTCTCTCTGATGAACAGAGCCTGGACTTCAATTGAAGTTTAATTAGGTTTTCATTACATTCTCAGGAGAAGAATGATTGGTTTTTAATAAACCAATCATCATTAACAATCTCAACGTCTAGTAACTCATCCACTCAACACAGAACTCGAGGAATGACTTAAGGATGAGTACACCCAACAATTGGTTAACTGCACCCCTTAACAACTAATTCAGAATAAGAGTATGCATACATGAGTTACTCAGTACATTTAAGTTGAGTGTGCCATGAGGTACATGACATGGGAAAAAAAGCTGAGGGTCGAAAATGATAGGCAGGGATCAAACAGAATCGGCTTGATCAGATGAAAACTCACAGATTACGTGATCGGCTACAAATCGCAGGAAACGACCCTCCGTATTTTTTTTTTATAAACAAACCTATATCAACATTAGCAAATATTTACACAGTGACTGTTATTTATATTACAAAACTTAGCTAACCACTCTTGTTGAGAAGCAAGACTCATATCTATAGAGCTAAGTGACACTGAGGGACTCTTAAGAAGTAACTTCGCTAATCTATCCGCAAGACTATTACATTTACGATTTACATAGCAAAATGAAGAACGAGCAAAAAACTGACTGAGACGCTGAAAAGCAAGCAAAAATTGATAAGCTCTCCGATCGATCCCTGATTCGTTCTTCTTCATAACCATAATTACATCTTTGTTACCATTATAGAAAATTAATGACGTAGCTCCAAATCCTGTGGCCCAAGTTGCCACCTTTTTTTCTTATAAAGAAAAAAGAAAAAGAAAAAAAAGAGCCTGCCTAGGTGGTGTTATGTCGGTAGTCGCCACCTTTCATAATACAATAAATATTTCTATCTTATTCGCCTAACAAAACGAGACTCCACGTACATACAGTCCAGAGGCCGGTCCCTTTGACCGTTGAGATATCAGCCCAGGCAGCGGCCTGCAGTTTTTCTTGTAAAGTACAAAATGTACCACAGTACCATCATGATTATTTTTTTTCTTTTTCTTTTTTTTTAAGCATCCATAGATTTATCTGATCATATTCTTATTTCGACGGATCTCCAGTAATAAATAAATAATACTAGAAATTTAACGAATTAACAACAAAATTATTCTTAGTTTTTATGGTATAATCATAAATCTCCGCCATAATCCTCTCCAACTACTAGCAGGCCACTCAGTGGCTCTTAAAGTCTCTACTTTATCCGTCTCTTTAAAATCTCTTCATTTCTTCAGACAACTTTTCTATCTCTCCAAGTAAATAGATGAAATAATGATGATGAACAAAATCTGTATAAATTTGTCCTTGTTTCTGGTACTAATCAGTTCTGTTCAGAGCAGATTCATTACATTACATAGTTCAGATCATACTGATCTGATTTCAGATGGTATCACTGATAATGTTGAGAAATCAACAACACCGTCGATTCAACTTCTTAATCGACAATCCTATTTATCAGAAGGAATTTGTGAAGAAACTTACGGATTTTTACCGTGTACGACAACAGTGTTTGGTAATCTATTCTTGATTATTATCTATGGAGCACTTATGTTTCTTGCTGCTAGATTTTTGTCTACTGGTAGTGAACTTCTTTTAGAGATCCTTGGTCCTGGCATTGTTGGTGGTCTTTTTCTTCCTATGCTTGGTGCTCTTCCCGATGCTTTACTCATTCTTGGTAATCTCTTTTCCCTACCTATATAATTTGTTCGCTATCTTCTTTGTATGGATCTTTTGGATTTTCCATTGTTCCAATTGTTCCATTTGATATTGCTCGTAAATTTGGTATTTGGTTTTCATCTTTTTTCTTTTTTTCATGATTAGTAGATTTTATTTAAGATTTCACTGTTTTATTGGCTATTTGAATTTAACTGTTTCCCTTAGATTTCTCTAATCTGATTTCATTGTGCTAAACACTTAACTAAATTAAGCAAGGTTCTGAACTTGTAATGGATAGGGTCCTCAGTTCAACATTTTCACAAAATTTTGCTACATTTTGATTGGTTGATGTTGAATTTGATGGGTACTTTAAATTAGAGACGAGATTCATTACATTTCTGTAAATTATGCACTCTTACATGGAAAATGAATTTTAAACAGCAATTTTGTTTGCGTTATTCTTCCTATACCACAATTGGATTTTAATGTGTAGTTATATTCACTCAATTTGAGCGAATTGATTCACGGCTCATTGGCAAAGAAGTGAATCATTGGTCATTATTGATAAACATCCAGATGAAGGGAGACTGGATCATCTCTCCTTTAATCTCATAGCTCAAGGGTCCACTCAGTCGACCCAGACTTTAGTTACGAAAGGGAGGGTACACCATACTTAAGATGGTCCTGTATCAATTGCGTGGGTCAAGATCTAGATGTTCAAATTGAGCATAAATGAAGGAAATGATTTCTTGTACACATATCTTGCTCAGTAGTGCCAAACTTTATCTAAATGAGTCACTATTGCACTGAAACACTCTTTCAAGGAACTAAGAAATTGTGCGCTGTTTATAAGCAACAAGAATGATATAATTTTTCTTGATTCTGAGCAGTTAATCCTAGTATTAGTATTCTAAACATGGATGAAATTACGGCTGATTTTTGCTGTTTGACCTCTTTCGTTATAACCTCCAAACCTGAATCTATATATTCTGTTGGTTAATTATTTTTCTTTCAAATTGATGATCCCATGTAAGTATACCCTAGTACAAAGCTAAATGTGTTGGTTACTCACGTTCTTACATATCCAGGTATCCTGGGCATGCTTTGTTCCCACCATAGTTGGTTTAATGTTGCATTTGCATTACATGTTTTGTACAGTATCTGGAATTTCTGGGACTAAAGAAGTTGCTCAAGAGCAGGTCCTAGTTGGAATGGGTTTGCTAGCTGGGTCGACAGTCATGCTTTTGACTTTACTATGGGGATCTTGTGTCGTTCTGGGAAAGTGTGATATTGATGATTCAACTGCAGTAGATTTAAAAGATACCAAGAGATTAAGCTTAACAGGTATGCTCGTCTATGTCTCATTTCTGGGGCACTTTCATTTAGTTTCCTTTTCTCTTTTCTTTTTTTCCCTTGTGATAAATGAATTTTTAAGTTACAGCTTACATGTTTTTTTGAACTTTAATACTTGAAGGTTTGATGTTACTTCATAACGAAGATGTTTATGCATATTTTCATAAATTCCTCCTCGTACATGTTTTTAGAGCCTTCCATTATTTTCTTTTATTTTTCATGGACATTTGTAAAGTTGAGAACAAATTTTTTTTTTTTGATAAGAAGTTGGGAACTCCATCACATGTAATCCAAGACTCAAGCTCATGTAACTGTATATACTCATTATTTAGTTGTGAACTTCGATAATAGGCATAACAGAAAACTCCGAGTTCATCTAGTCTTAATAATAGGCTGTATCAGATTCTTATCACACAGTTGCGTTTGATGACTGAGCCACTAAACAGATATCTCATTATGACTTAGTAAGTTGTTTTGTTGCTTGCACAATATATAATCCACAATCTCTTCTTCTCTGCAGGTTCTGGTGTAACTGTTGATATTTGGACTAAATATGCTTCATGGATAATGATCATATCTGTTGTTCCATTTATTATTGTTCAACTGCCACAGATACTCCATATAAATTCAGGAAGGCACTTAGTAGTTTTGATTTCACTGATCGTTTCAGTTACACTGTTGATCTCTTATTGTCTCTATCAGGTATGCTGTTTGTTAAAGGATTTCATTATTTTTTCTGGAAACATATATATCTTCGACATGCTGGAGTAGCTAATTTTTTTTTTAATATATATTGCTTTTCTTTTTTGTTCAACTGTCAAATAACACTATATATAACACAAAAATGGGATCACTGCTGTGCTGTAACAAACTTTTTTCTTTTTCTTTTTCTTTAGAACAAATAGTTAGAGGAACTAATTATAACTACTTTTCAAAAGACTTGATATATACCATTTGTTAGCCATTGTCGAGACTCGACATAGGCAGTTCATCTTCAAGAAGCTCCCTATACTTAATAGAATAAATAGTGGGTTTCAGCTCTTTTTATGTAGAGAGTTAAAGAACCTTTTAAACATTCATTCTGCAAAACAATATCTATATATTCTTTTTTTTTGTTTGTCAAGTCTGTTGTAAAGGGTTCTTCAAAAAGAGATATTTTCTCTACTTGTACACATTTCCTTGGCAGGAGTAGGATTTACCAATGCCAATTATGAAAAATGATAGTTTTGGCATAATGCTTAACCTCTTTAAAGAGGACACAAACAAAAGTGAAAGTATCTCATTTGAAGGATGCAGGGTACAGTTAAGGAGTCTTTTATAGGAAATATATTAAAATCTACCTCTTCAAGTGATAGAGAGTAGGATTGACTCTCAGATGTGCAAAGCCAAACAGTACTCTGTTGGAACAAAATAGAGTCTCTTGGAGGTCAACTTTCCATGTTGATACAGCAAAGAAATTCCATATATCCAGTCAGCTGGTGACGCTCAAAGGAACTAATAGATGCATTTTGATAGCTACTATATTACTTATTGCTGTAACATACCCTTTAATGTTGAACTCAGACGTCAATTTTTTATTTTTGTTGCAGGTGTTTCAACCTTGGATTCAAAGGAGAAAGCTTGCATATGCTAAGCATAAACATGTAATGTCAGGAATTTTAAGACATCTGGACCTTGAAAATAAGCTCATGACAGATGATTATTCTCCAAATGTAGATGTTATTAAAAAGTGAGTCCTTGTCATGCGTTCTTGGCATTCTTCTTCATTATGGTTGTTATTATATCTGCTAACACGTCTTATTTTTATTCGTTATTCTGGATAATAACAGGTTATTTAGATCATTGGATTTAAATGATGACGAAACTTTATCAGTTCAAGAGTTACGAGCATTAGTTATTGGAATTCGCTTTGAGGAAATAGAATTTGATAAGGAGGATGCTGTGATAAAAGTGCTTTCAGATTTTGATACATCTCGTGATGGTTGTGTCGATGAGGAAGAGTTTATCAAAGGAATCTCAAAATGGCTTGATGAGGCGAAGCCGCACAAAATGATCCATAAATTTTACCAGGTATGTGATATAATGGTTTTGAACTCTCTTGCGTTTCCAGTTATGTTTTGCATCATTTTAGCATGACATCTCCAAGTAATACAGCACACAAAGAAAGAACATGATCAGTGGTTGGATAAAAGTGATGAGGAGGCAGAGGGTGTTGAGAATCCCAACTGGATTTCAGTTAAAGCTGGATTACTGTTATTGCTAGGAGCCACTATTGCAGCTGCGTTTGCGGACCCACTTGTGGATACTGTTAACAATTTCTCCACTGCAACGAGTATACCACCTTTTTTCATCTCATTCATTGCTCTGCCTTTGGCCACTAATTCCAGTGAAGCAGTGTCAGCACTTATTTTTGCTAGCAGAAAGAAGAAAAGAACCGCTTCCTTGACATTTTCTGAGGTCTCTCTCTCTCTCTCTCCGATGTCATCATATATGTATATATATATAGATAGAGATAGATAGATAGATAGGTAGATACAGATATAGATAGATACTAAACTGCAAGATAGGAGGAATATAATTGGTAGTGTGATAAATAAATTGGATTCTTCAAAACACATCACTTGCTTCAACATCATGTAGTACATGACTCGAATGTCGTCCACAGTTTGCTATACCCTGCGCTCTTGCGGAACTTAATTAACTTATAATTGATGCTAATCATCAAAAAGAAAATACAGTAAAACTTTCATAAGCAAATTAATAATTAAAGTAAATTATAATTGAAAGCTAAACCCTTACGGAGTAATTGATTCTGCAGATTTATGGAGCAGTCACTATGAACAACATCCTTTGCCTTTCTGTGTTCTTAGCTCTAGTTTATGTGAGGGGACTGTCTTGGGACTTCTCAGCTGAAGTACTAGTCATTCTTATTGTGTGCGTTGTTATGGGTCTCTTCACCAGCTTCCACACTACCTTTACCCTTTGGACATGTTCGGTTGCATATGTACTCTATCCTTTCTCGCTCGTGCTGGTTTACCTTCTTGACTATGTGTTTGGATGGTCATAGACTTTTCTCAGTCCAAAAGTAAAATGAGAAGGTTAAGTGAGACTTAACCTGTTTGTGTATTTTAATTGTTGTCAACTTTTGGGTGAACATTGTCTTGATATCGAACAAGACTTTATCTATCTTTATGTGTTGTTATGGGGTCTCTTCACCAGCTTCCACACTAACTCTTCCCTTTGGACATGTTTGGTTGCATATGTACACTATCCTTTCTCGCTCCCTTCTTGACTACTGATGGGTGGTCATACAGAAAATATTTCAGTAAACATATACCTGTGAGGAGGGAGTCGGTTTCTTATTTGTCCAGTCTAATTAGTATCCTGTTTTAACAGGAAAAAACATGGAGATATCAGCTCATTAGTAGTCTGTTTTAACATGAAAAAACATGGAGATATAAGCTCATTAGTAGTTTAACAATCATTATATTCCGCAGTTCATATCTCCAATTTCAGAAACATTACAAACATAAATAATTATTTCAGACCTAGATGGCATATGTATGTGAATTTTGCTCATCTTTGGGCAGTGAAAACTCCACCAAGAAAAACAGGTACGATGTGGAAATTACTGCATAAAAATATGCCAACAGATGATACGGTACTCTTCTTTGATGCTAGCTTCGCGTCTTGTTCCAATCTTTGTCGCACCTCTAGAAACTCAGCAACATTAGTTTTTCAAATGTTCCCTTTGAAACTGGATGGGAAACATTTTTTTTTTAATTTTTTATGTTTTTATAATGGCTACTAATACTTGTGACATGTTTACCATTCAATTAAGAAGCTTTTATGGGTGGCAATTGTGAATTGTATCTGGCTTTTATGGTCAATACGGAATAAGTTAGGTTTCCAACATGAAGTGGTTCGTATACAATCAACAGCAGTGAAACTCAAATTTCTCATGGGAAAAATATCGTTTGATCCTTTTTAGGTGTGCCCATGTCTGTTTAGTCATTTGGTCAAACAACTTTACTGTTTGGTCCATAATTATTTAAAAATATTTAAATAGACAAAAATATCCTTCCGTGTTAATTTTTTTTTTGTAACAGTTCTTCCATGCTAAAAAAAATAGACTTCTACAAAAAGCTAAAAAAACAGACTTCATTCCCGGGAATGAAGTCCATACAAAAAGCTAAAAAAAACAGACTTCATTCCCAGGAATGAAGTCCATACAAAAAGCTAAAAAAACAGACTTCATTCCCAGGAATGAAGTCCATATAAAAACCTAAAAAAACAGTCTTCATTCCAGGAATGAAGTCCATATAAAAACCTAAAAAATATCCATATAAAAACCTAAAAAAACAGACTTCATTCCAGGAATGAAGTCCATATAAAAACCTAAAAAATAGACTTCATTCCAGGAATGAAGTCCATACAAAAAGCTAAAAAAACAGACTTCATTCCAGGAATGAAATCCATATAAAAACCTAAAAAAACGGACTTCATTCCAGAAATGAAGTCCACATAAAAACCTAAAAAATAGACTTCATTCCAGGAATGAAGTCCATACAAAAACCTAAAAAACAAATTTCATTCCAGGAATGAAGTCCATATAAAAACCTAAAAAATAGACTTCATTCCAGGAATGAACTCCATATAAAAACCTAAAAAATAGACTTCATCTGCGTCTTCATCTTCAAAACAGCAGCATCAGTTGAAAAAAAAACAAGAAAAAAAAGAAAAAAAAAACTCGTTTTCATCGTCTCCACCATCTTTATCTTCTTTTTCATCATCATCATCAAAATCAAGATTAACACCATCATCTTCATCGTCAACAACATCAACAACGACATATCTTCATCTTCTTCATATCTTCATCTTCTTCATATCTTCATCTTCTTCATATCTTCAACAGCAGCAGAAAAAAGAGAAAAAAACCCTAAAAAATCGTATTCAACAGTACCAAAATCATCATATTAATCGTCTACAACTACCGATCTAAAATATCTAAATGGATCTTCACCTTCATCGCCTCGTTTACAGCAGTAGGAAAAAAAAAATGGAACCGCCATTAACAAGAGGAAAGAAGAAGAAAAAAAAGGAGAGAGAATTTTCTAGATCTGAAAAATAAAGAGAGAAAGTAAATCTGAGAATGATTTATTCTCTCCTACGTTTTGACTATATATATGGTCCTTATCCAAAAGGGTATTTCTGACACTACAGGGTGACATTTACATCATCCATGACATCAGCGTAGGACCAAACAATAATTTTTAGGACCAAATTATAATTTATATTACCAAATAGGACCAAACAGATATTTAACTGGGTCAAATGGACTAGACTCATCCTAATATATTATTCATAGGACCTAATGGTATTTCCTACATTTCTCATTAGTGAATGTGGTTGTCTCAGCATAAGATGTATGCACATTACTATTGCGGACTTGTACATTCTGAGATTTCTTAAGATCGAAAGCATTGCGACTAAGGCTCCTAAATTCGTAATCATTGAGGTAAATTGGATCCCCCTTTACATGGACTAAGCACGGGCTTAAGTTTAACATACCAAACTTGTCAACCAAATCTAACAGTCGAAATTGATATGGTTAGTTGATGTACTTTTTGAAAATGTACCCAGGTAATGATATTAGCAACCTGGGCAAATGGAGTGAAGGAATTATGATATTATTCAACTAAAATAGTTAGAAAAGGCGTATCAAGATAGTCGAATATATCTGTAAAAGGCGTATCAAGATAGTTGAATGCACAGAAACACAAATACGTATTTCATTTTTGACATCGTTAGCTAAGTTTTGTATAAGTTGCTGCAGTGACCTATATTTTATTAGTGAGAATTAAAGGAACAACATAGAGACAAATAGTAGTGTGTTCTCATAACTTTAATGATGTACAAACACTAACTCACTTCAGTTTTACCTTCACAGTATGCAGGTTTTTAAGCATATATAGGATCGAATTCCATCTTCTTGAATGTATTCTTTGGTTTATAATCCACAATGGATGCACAATTCCACAAAACTCTACCGCCCGATGAAACCAAGAACAGATGGAAAAAATATTAACTACAAACTACTAAAAATATATACAAGATATAAGAGGATTTTGGAATTGAGCAGGTTAGTAAACTAAGACATATTTAAAGTTTTGTGTAAAGCTTTGGTTCGAAGTTTTCCATTCATCTAGATCTAGATGTGCCACCAAATGGTATAAATGACAAATGGAAAAGGGGAAGCAATGAATTTACCTTCAACAACTACGTAGAGGATAGTAGTACCTTGGTTAAATTCGTTGGGTTTTCTAACAGAAGTTGAGTTGGTATTTATATTTCTAATTACAGATGCTTCTAAAATTATTGAAATCAATTAGATGTAAAAATACAAACGGTCTTCAGCTAATAGATGAATTCTTTACTCTTCAGAGATCAAATCTGCAGCTCCCAACGCGGAGAGTGGTGCGACATTTCATTAGTGAATCCATCCCCTTGTTAGCTAGTTTGCAACCAACATAGCAGTGTGCTCGGCAACCTCAATTATGCAAGAAAATAAAAACCATTTCAAAAGCAGGTATAATCTCCATCCACATTTCAAAATCAGGAATATAAATTTGGCTAAATGACGTGGATCACTACCGTGGGAACCCCAATTGAAAAGAATACATCCATCATTTGAAAAACCGGTTCATGCATGAAGAATTGATTATCATCCAATAAAAAGATTTCCAATGACACGCAAAAAAAAAAAAACTGATTTAGCTTATGCGCGGGCTATAGCGAAAGAAGTTATCTTGTCAAAATCAATTTGCCATCAATTAATTTTAAAACATAACAATAGTATTTACCAAAAGAATCCTCTAGAAATTTTGACGTTCCTAACCTACAATCTTCACAGAAGGCCAAAATCTAAATAAGCAAGCCTAATGGAGACGATAATGCCAAGGCCGCAGTGAGATATCTTTGATAACTATTTCAATACTATACTAAATG
This sequence comes from Papaver bracteatum, assembly GCA_023529315.1. Taxonomy (NCBI): domain Eukaryota; kingdom Viridiplantae; phylum Streptophyta; class Magnoliopsida; order Ranunculales; family Papaveraceae; genus Papaver; species Papaver bracteatum. The sequence goes on from JAJJWX010003050.1 coordinate 612,187, forward strand.
GTAATATGAGAATTACTATAGCATTAAGATAGAAACTCAAGAGCCAACCTGTAGTGCAGTGCGAAGAGGTATGTGCCTCCATTTACCTCTTTACAATGCTTGATTTCTATTGTTAGTTTTGTAAATGCCATTTGTCTCCATCACACCAAACCTTTTAAATATGAGTTTCGATTCTTCATAAAAAAAAGAGTCACAAGTTGAGTGAAAAGCAACTCAAATACCGAACAATCGATAACCTCAGACTGGATACTTAAAGCTAAAAACAGAAAATGGGAATGACTACCCACCTTTCCAAGTATACCGGAGTTGGAGCCACAATTAGCAGTAGTACTCTAAAGGCTGTCAATGTTCACCATCAAGAATACAATGCAAGTTGACAAAACCGAAATTAGATATTAGAGGGTCTTCCATATGAACCATACCTGAAGTCTAGTTTTGGAACACACAGTTGGATGAAGATTTTACTGGTACCTCTAACTCCTCTAGCCTCTCCTGTGCAGCACGAATCATAAATGTAATTGAGAACAACTAAAATTTTACATCCAAAAATTATATATCCAATTTGTGAGAAAAAATAATGTTGATTGAAGAAAAAGAAAGGAAGAAAAAAAAGGTCAAGGTATATATCCAACAACTTGTATAACTAAACGAATAATTAAATGAAAACCACTAAGATCGTTGATTTCTACCAAAAGATTGGTAGAATTACCTTAGCATGTAAAAAACCCATATCTTTGAAATAAACCGTAATAGATCCATAATTAAAAATAAATAAATAAAAAAGATTAGAAAAAAGAAGAACATTTAGGATGAAGTAAACCAAGAAAGCAAAATTCAAAATAGAGCAGGGAAATGGAACAAACCATAATCTTCGTTAGTTTGTAATACAGACGATATTTCAGAAAAACTTCTACGGTATGCACGCTTGCAGGCATAAACCTAATGGCTTAGCACACTTTCGTCTGTAAATTAATGTGAAGTGTACACCTCATGTGCAACCTAATATATGTGTTGTAGCATCCGTCTTCTTTAAAAGTAAGATATCTTAGGTATTTTGGTTAAAACTAAAATCGTTTTGTCTCCTTGACCTATCTAGATTTTTTTTTCCTGATCGATGATCTATCTAGATATTTCCTTGTTCACCAGATTTTCCTCTGCCAGTGCTACTCGCCATTGAATATATCTTGTTTTACCACCTCATCCAGTGCTACACACCATTGAATATGTCTTTTTAAGAACACTTGCTAGCAAAACTTATAGATTATGTTGATTTAATTAATCGTCATTGACAATAGAATCAGTAGTGGCGGTAGAGATAAGAGGCAGAGAAGACGATAGAATTAGTGGTGGCGGTAGAGAAAAGAGGCAGAGAAAACATAAGAGAATAGATTTAGGGTATCGACTTGTTTCTGCGAGTATGTTAGATAAGTATTGCTATTGATCACCTACCCCATTCAGTGTGCATCGAAAAGCACCAAAAAAATATCAAAACCCACGATTCCTATTAGTCTATATTCTCTCAAGTGGGGCCAAAAGCTCTAGAATTTGAGCTTGATACAGCTTTTAACCACGACAGAGTATTTTCTCCTGAAACTATATATATAATGGTTTACAATTAGGGCGTTCCTGTATATACCCCCTAAAAATGATCATGATACCCCTTTATCCATGTACCCACTAAGTTAATCTTCCCACCCCATCAAAAATATAAACTCTATGTACCCCGTGAACCACCAGTATTATCCATCTTCAAATCAATGCCACCTATGGTTTTTTGGAGCAGATTTCAGCGAATCGTTGATTGTTAGAGCTAACACTATGGGAGAGGGCATCCCTTCCCTATCCCTCAAATAAAGGGAAGGGATAGCAAAAGGAAGCCAACCTCACTATATGGTGCATTCCCATCCCATCCTTTCCCTACACGAAACGGCTACTCAAAAGCCGTATGAATAGTGCCAAATGGCTACTGAGTAGACGTATGAGTCAACTCGTTGACTTGACCAATAAGACAACTGAGCAGCCGTTTTATAGGTTTAAGTCCTCAGAAGCGACCTCAGGCTCGGCCACTTCTTCTTCTTCTATAGTTTTTCATCCTCCCAAAACCCTTTGAAACCCCTCTTACCCCCTTTCAATTTTTCATATCTATTCATTGCGATTCGATGGAATAAATTAAAAGGGTTTGATCGTTAATCCAAGGTGAAACAAATCCATTCTTCAATTTCGAATTTCATCAAAAAAATCATCTAAGGTGAGTGATTGTATTGTTAGGGTTTCAAATTAAGTTGATTTTGATTTTGATGAAATTGTAGATATTAGGTTGGTTAGGTTTGTAGTATACAATTCAATAATGTAATTAAAACATATATTTAGTAAAAAATCCATGATTAATTGTTGTTTTTCTTGATTTATGTTGAATGAAATGTTTGTAAACTAGCATATAAATGTAGAACATTGATTGACTTGTATTTGTGTATGGCACACAAATTTATACTGTTTTTGTTGTTTGCATAGGTACATAATGAGTCTAATGCGTGCTTATGTGAGAGTTAAATATGAAATCTATTTGGATTCCTCTAGTGATGAAGAAGAGAAAGCTTTGCTAATGTTTACACAACTATGTTTGGATGAACGATTGCGTATTATTAGACAACCTGTACCAAGGGAGGTACAGACACGTAGTGTAATAACGCGTGATCGAGTGTGGCATGATGCCAAAATGATGAATGATTATTTTACGGATGGAACTGGTTATACCTCAAGATAATTCAAACAACGTCTAGGCATGAGGGAAGACTTATTCGATAAATTGTTAGGAAAATTGCTTGAAGTTGGTCTAGAATGGCAATAACGTCTAGATGAAACCGGTACTATGGGGCATTCTCCGCATATGAAATTAGTTGCCGTGATGAAATATTTATGCAAAAGTACGACAGATGATAGTGTTGATGATTACACTCGTATGAGTGCCACCACAATAAACTATTATCTAAAAAGATTTTTCCACACCGTTTGCATTACTTTTGGAGAAAGATATTTGCGTGAACCCACTCTTGAAGATGTTCAGAGTTTGCTAGATGAAAATGCGGACCGAGGTTTTCCTGGAATGATTGGTAGTGTTGATTGTATGCAATGACCATGGAATAATTGTACGGTAGCTTGGCCAGGAACTTACAAGGGTAAAGATAAAGAGAGTAGTTTGGTATTAGAGGCGGTGGCATCATACGATTTGTGGTTTTGGCATGTTTTTTTTGGAATGCCTGGATCAAACAACGATTTGAATGTGTTGGCACACTCACACCTTTTTGATAACATGCTAAAGGGTGTAGGACCTCCATACAATTATGTGATCAATGGTCACCACTATAATATGGGTTATTTCTTAGCCGATGGTATCTATCCAAATTTGACTACAATTGTACAAGCTTTCTCTCAGACATTAGACATTCCCGACTATGTGAGATTCAACAAGTATCTCACAACATGATTATCGAGCATGAACATCGGGATCCGGATTAGGGAAGAGTTGTTCCTGTTCCGATTCCGGAACCTACCAATAATGGTCGTGTATTTATGTCATCTCTGAAAAACCTAGAAATGCACCTACAACTAAGAAATGATCTTGTCAAGCACATTGCTGCGCGTCCTGGTAAAGGAGGCCAGGAAGCGTACTTGTCTAGTTTGGAGGGTTCAAATATGGAATACGTGGTACTTCCGTCATCAAAAGGAGATTATGATGATACATACTTAGAATAAGAAGTTGTTCCTAGTCAAAACGAGGATGAAACATTTGATTATTATGGAGATTATAACGACCAAATCCCAAATGACTTTGAACATGCAGATGAACATGTTTATGCAGACGTACATGTGGGAGACGATTATGAACATGATGGAGATGACGATGAGGATTATGACGATGATGAGGACGATGACGATGGTGATGATGACTATGACGATGACGATGATGCTCCGTACGATGATGCGAGTATGTATGGTGATGATGATGTTAGGGCATATGATGTATTTCACTATTGTGTTTTAAGATTTCGACTGTTACATGCATATGTAATAACATACTTTTAATTATTTTTGGGTTTCAATTATGTATGCAAATGAATACGTTTATATTTGATGGCATATGGTTTACAATTAGGAAAATCTGTGAAATCATTTAAATCTCCTTGTACATTATACGGACATGTATACATATCCGTGAAATATCTTTCTACAGTATATGGATTAGTATACTTATCCGTAAAATCTCTTTGTACAGTGTATGTATATGTATACTGACCATGTATAAAGGATTCACAATCTCTTTAGCAATGAACACATTAGTTCGACCAACTCTGTTCTCCATTTAAAAAAAAAACACTTAGTTTTGTCCAAGTAATTATCCAAAACAATTTTGTTTGTTAATTATGGTGGAATATATTCCGGAGGAAGACGAATTGATAGTTAGTTTATGGATTGAAGTTCATCTATAGAATGAAGAAGAAGATGAACAACTAAATAACTCAAAGAGTAGTTGCTGCAAAGGTTGACTATACATAACGGGAATCCTAATGAACGCATGGTTAAGTATCTGAAACAAGTTAAACGTTATAACTTCAGACGTGAAAGTATATGTAACGATACAGAGATCGTTATATTTATGGAGGGATTGAGTACCTTCGGAAATCGTAAGAAACTTAGCGGTTACCTCTCCAACAATTTTTTATGTATGTGTACTGAATTGTTCAATAATTTAATTATAAATTGATATTGTTTTCTTTTGTTGTAGGAGCAATCTTCTTTGGAGAGTTACAAAAAAAAGGTGGGGACACCTTTTAGATTTTTTAACTGCTATGTGATTTTGAAAAACAGTTTCTCAGAATATATAACCCTTCCTCCTTTGAAGATTCATCCTCCGAATCATTAGATGAAGAGTAAAGAATTTAAATAAAGATAGGTTTTGTGGGTATATCTCTTTGTAAACCCTCACGAGACATAACTCGTCCAATAGGGTCGCCTATTGGTTTAAAGGCTGGTTGCACGTGCTTAATGTAATCGTTAATCATATGAATATGAAAATAACTATTCTTATTTATTGTTGAAGCATATTACATCATGTTCATCACATTTTAACTTCAACACATACAAATTATAAAAAAGCACATTATATGAATTCATTCAAACTCTTGATTAAACTAAAACATAACAACACTTATTCAGCCCATGCCACCGTTCCACACTCAAGGAATTTCCAGTAACCTTTTCCTTATGATTTCTTTGCACTTGACCGGTGCATTTCCATAAAGAAATTACAACCATCAGTTTTACAGGGAATCCCCTTGGTGCATTCAAACTCTACCTTTCCTTTTAGTTTGAAGTTCTTGCAGAGTTCTTCAACTTTTTATTGTTTGATTGCATATTTCATTGCATCCTCCAAATATTGTGCTTCTCCCGGATATTTCCCATACTCATATTCCAAGTACCTTATCTTCTTTGGTATCGACTCTTTGACCTTCCTCGTGCCGGTGCAACCTGGTTGTGGACATTTTATATATATCCATGGGCATTGAAGCAGACTATGATTATCCATGAAACAACATGGACAAACCTCTTTTGCTTCCACACAAACTATTTGTTTTCCATTTCTACTTGAACTGTTAGAATACATAATTGAGGTTTATATCTGAGAATGAATTGAGATTGTTGTAATTTTTTTTTTTTGAAAAAGGGTTTTATATTTATATAAAGAAATAGAGCAGTTGTGAATGAGGTATAAGAAATAAAGTCATTGGGCATGACTTCTAACAAATTTAGTCGTTGGGAACGAGTTCTAAGAAATATAGCCGCTGGGAACGAGTTATAAGAAGTAGAGACGTTGGGAACGAGTTATAAAAAATATGGCCGTTGGGAACGAATCCTATATAAGGAAGATAACTCATTCTTATTTGTAGCATCAATCTACCCATTCTTCTTTGATGTATTAATCTTTGAGGTCAAAATCAAAGCTAAACATCTATTCAATGGAAAATCAATCAGCAACTACCAACTCAGTCAAAGAAATTCTTAGAAGATGCAAGCGAACCACTCCATCTATTGCTGCAATGGAAAAAGAGATATGCAAAAAAGGTCATCAAGCTAATACGAACGCAACAACGTCTTCATTACCTACCAAATTAACTAATGTGATGGCTGAAGTGTTAAGCAAACGAAAATCCACAAAAGGAACCAAATATTCATCATCGGCTTTAACCGAATACGAAGAAAAACTCAAGGAATACGAAGAAAAACTAAAGGCAAAGAAATGAGGTCAAGAACAATTCCAACTGAGGGCAAGGTTAAAGGATGTTTAAGAAGAGACGAAATGGATTAGAAACTTTTACCTTCTCAAGGATGATTTTCCAAAAGATCCTAAAGATCAAACTATATTTTGGATTCAAGTTGGTTGGGGTCCTTACGTTAAACCGACGGGCAAGGAACCACACTTTAATTATAAACTATCCGATATATGTTCAATGGTTAATCGTGTTAGGGAATTATGCATCAAGTACAATTAATTACTCGATAGGTACAGAAGGGACAGATTAGCTGCACAAGATGCATATAAATTCTGGGGAGGAGAACAGTTTTATCATATCGAAGCAGCAATGATCGTTGAATCTCACACCAACAAAAATAATAACATGTAATGTATTCAAACCTATCGTGCACCATGTTAAGAAACGAGGGTAGAGCGATACACGATTTTAATTGAATGATCTGTTGTAATTTTTTTTGAAAGTTATTAATTTGAATATGAAAATTGTTTGGTTATAACACATTGAAACATTTAATGAATTCAAACAACAATTTAAATTTATTTAGAGAACACTTTTAAAATTAAGTTAACAACAATACTAACAAAAAATTTAGGACAACATTTTTAATTTAAACATGGATTATAAATTAAAAAACTAAACTCAATAAAAGATAAAAACAATTAGAGATGGATTACATCTTCATCTTCTGAATCTTCAACGCTGACTATATTCACCCCCTTCAAAATCTCCTTTTGCTTGCGTCGATAATATTATTTTTCGCTGGGAGCTAATCGACTAAGGTCCATAGATATTATTGCATTGTCTTGATCAAAATGCATTTGTTGTTGATGCATTTGATTAGTCTGTTGATGAAGCTTTGGCAAATTGAGTTGTTTTTTCCATTTGATAACTCGGTTGTTTAGTATACTCCCAAATTGTTTGGTATTGGGATTCTTGTTCCATTTTCATTTTTTCCTTCCTTGATCGTGTTTCCTTAAGATACTCCAAAATACTAGCACTTTGTTGATAAATCCTATCTTCTTCCATCTTAACCGAAGATGTTCCCTCATCACCTTCTCTAAATATACCTTGCTCATGATCCTTCTTCTGACTGGATAGCATTTTGTCTTTTTTGGTTCCTATAGCACGTGCATTATGCTTGTATTTCCAACGAGTCTCTCCATTAGGAAGAACTTTAGTACCATCTTCGTGTGATACAAATTTACGATGATTATTAAATAACTCACTTTTTTGGCTCACAGTGAGTTCATAATTATATCCAGGGACCTTTTCTATAAACAATTGATAACATGCATCATACTTGAATGGTTGTCTGGTCTTGTTTGTTCCTGAAATAGACACGAATTATTTGACATTTTTTTTTATATTCTTCATCTTGGTTTTTAAGGCTGCCCAATCTCTTTCATATGGATTGCCGTTACGTTCGGCAAAAGTTTGGTGAATATGTATCCAAAAAATAGCGGTTTTTTGTCCCGAACCCATGATTTCATTCATACTCACATAAATAAACGCAATTTTAAGATCAATCTCTTCCCGTTGAACAAAATTATTAACCATTTTGAATGAAACTAACATATAAAACTTTAGTAGTAGAAGATAAGTATAAAAATTAGAGAGGTATAGTAAGAAGAAGAGAAATAAGAAATTAATTGATGTAAGAAGAAGATAAATAAGAAATCAATTGATTTGGTGTGGTTTAGGTAGATAATTAGAGTGGTATTTATAGAGGATTTTGAAAAAATGGTCGTTGGGATCCTACGATGGAGAAGATATAGACATTATTAATGACGGATGGTTAGGATCGGGTGTGAGAGAGGTGTAAATGAAAAAAGGTCAAACAAATATTTTTACGGATACATCTACTCAGTATCCGTAAAGCGTAAAAAAATATGGTAACTAAGTAGTCGTGTGATTTCCCTTCCATACAAGCGGGATCAGATGGGATCCTCCATTTAGGGAAAGGAGTGAATATCCCTACACATGTAGGGATATGGGAAACCATAAGAGATGGTTTTTGGAGAGTTTGAGGGATAGGGTAGGGATGGTGCTCTCCATAGTGCTAGCTCTTAGAGTTTTTGATCAATATTTGGAACATCAACAGGGTTAGGGTTCTTGTGGTTTAGTTGAAAATTCATAAATAATAAATACAAATAATCCTTCCTTAGTTTGCGTAGTTGAGCCAAAAGTAAAAGTAAAGAATAATGGTATTAGACTTCCTAGAATGCATCATAGTACAACCTTGGTTACTTTTAGGAGACTGTGATTTCGGTTGATGAAAAAAGAGGTGGTAGGTGTCCACTTTCAAATTTTGTTAGATATTTTAATGAATGTATTGATTTTTGTGGTCTTCGGGCCCCTAATAATGGCTTAAAATTCTCATGGTGTAATGGAAGATTTGGTAATAAGAGAATTCTCTGTAATCTTGACAGAGCCTTATATAATTCTAAAAGGTTGGATATCTTTAATGGCTGGCATTACCATGTTGGAGCCAGGGATATCTCTGATCATGGGTATATCATTGGTTCAACTGCAAAAATTCCAAAAGCTCTTAATGCTCCTTTCCGTTTTTAGAAAATATGGTTGTCTCATCTTGGTTTTCTTCAACTGATGATTGATTCTTGGAATGAAGAACTTTCGGATAACCCTAATTTTATATTTATGAATAAGCTAAAAATATTAAAAAAGATTCCGAAGACTTGTGAAAAGACGAGGGTACCCAAATATACCTCAATCTAAAACTTTTCCACCTATAAGTCCTTTATATGAAAGTGATTGTTTATGGACTGATTTGAGATAATACAACTAATCGGTTCACACTTTGTGTGATCGTCTATGGATATGAGATCGAGACAATACGACAACAAGATAACTTGTGTGATTGACTATGGATAAAAGATCGAGACAATACAACAACGAAGTATGATTACTTGATAAAAGGTTCGGACTTAACCAAACACAATAGGATTGTTATCAAGTAATTAGGAATTAACATTTGTGTATTTTACTTCTAATTATAATAAAACAATTATAATTGCGGAAATAGAAAAGTAAAAGACATAGCAACATTTTGTTAACGAGGAAACCACAAATGCAGAAAAACCCTGGGACCTTGTCAAGAATTGAATACTCTCTAAATTAAGCTGCTAAACAAAATCTAAACCAACTTCGTATAGTTGAGACCAAGCAACTAAACCAATAGTTCACCGAGTTCCCATGGTATTCCTGCGCCTCCAACTTGTAATAAGTCACGCACTTGGAAAAATTTCTTTGGTTCGTATTCCAAATAGTAAAGGAACAACAAATATGTTCGGTAATAACTCTTTTTAAACAATTTGATATGAGTTTGACAAAAGGCTCTTCCATTTATCCCAATAAACTCCTTTGTCGGGTTCTTAGCTCAATCTATTCAACAACTGTTAGAGAATTACTCGGTTGAACCCACCAAGCATTGGTATGTCAAGTTTGGTTGTCATATTTTAGTGAGTCAAAACTCATTTAAGAGTCGATTGATTTAAATGTACTAGAGTCAACTTCGTATAGGTTTAGCTTGAAAGTATTAGGGTGAGACATTACAAGTATTGCGAAGACTTGAATAAGTGAAGAAGAACGGAACTACAACCACAACATCATCCTTCCACTTGAGGTTAGTGATATTTGACTTGAAATGTTTCATTCCATAACGTATCTTTCAAGTCGTGCATATTGAAAACATAAAACTGCGAAGCATGAACACTGTAGATAGACATAGTATTAAGGAATACAATATGAAGTTTCTTGCTTAACCATTAAACTTTGTATATAAGACATCGACATAATCGTATGAATGCTATTGTGATTATGTATGGGTATGAGGTGAGGATTTCATCTTAGGGAACAATGTTTACATGTGTTCTAAGGAATTAAGTTCATGATATGTGTTGTGAACCATATCTTTTGATGTGTGTTATGAAAAGGAAATCGCCAGGCGTTATTGGGGATGCTCTTCATTGCATATCTTATGAATGACCAATATGTGTGATTAGTATAACCGCTCATGACTTGTTTGTGTTCTTGGTAAAACCATTCACATGAGGCCTAACTTATGTATTGGTATGACTTTTATTAGTGAAAACGGTCTTAAGTAATCACCTAGGGTATGATTGGGTTGTGAGTGTCTGAACTTATTACTGGGAGAAGGGAAACTGATCCTAGTAAGAGGTATAGTGCATCACAAGGGGAACCGATCCTTATATGAGGTGCAACAAGGTTTATGGAAGAAAGGGGAACCGATCCTATAAACATGTGCAACACATTTTTGGGAAGGGGGAACCGATCCTATGGAATATGCAGTGCATACAAGTTAGATACCAAATATATGTGGGGAACCGATCCTAGTACCTAGTCAGCCATATCTTTGTTAAGCTAGTGTAACTATGAACTGTACTCACATGGAGGTAGAACCGAAACTTGTTTTGGTAAAACCGTAAACCCATGAATTTTGATTAAGTGTTACTTGATCAATCACGTAGTTCTTGAAAGTCAGATGAACCAATTCTAAACTTGTTTGGAAGCGTGGTAAATCGGTTTCAAGTGAGCAAGTATGAAAAAGGGCTTGCAAGAGTAAGATGTCGGCACACTTTGAACACGGTGCATTAATGCTTATTCTATATTGTTCAAAGATATTCCTTAACGGCTAAGAAGGAAGTAAATCCCAAGATCGAATTTAAATAAGTTAAGAATCTTTTTAATTAAGGGTTTTTAATTATATATGGAAAATAAGAATTAGTATTGTGCATTTGCTAATTAAAGATTTTCCAAGGAGATTTCGATCATTATTTTTGGACAGTGCATTCACAGGAATTATGAAAACCTAATTTGGTGGAGTAATGAAAAATATCTTGAGAATATTTTCGGTTTTGGAAATTCCTTAGTGTCCAAACTTCATCGTCTATAAATAATTTGAGTTTGCATTTCTAGCAAACTAATCCTGCGTGACATAGACTTCCTCTTTTGTCTTTGTTACTGGTGAAGCCGCCTATCGGAGAGGAGAGTAATCTAATTAGGTGAAATCTCTTACGACCGCTCAATTTAAAGTCTTCTTTGGGATTGAGAAGCTCTAGCGCGACCCGTTGGTGGGAAACTAGATATTGCGGTTTATCTTCAGTTTTCGTATTGATTTGATTGACTAACGGAGGTTGAACTTTGATTGCACCTAGTTTGTTTTTTTTTTCTTTTCTAAATCATGAAATTTTATTACCAAAATAATGAAAATTATTACAAAAGAAAAGCCCAGCTAATTAATCAGAAAGGCCCAAACAACTAAGAGTAAAAGGACAAAGCCCAACAATAGGCCCAAAGAAAACAAAAACTAAAATCACAAACTACTTTTCATTTGAAGCTACAGAGGACAAAGCAATTCTTCAATAAATAAATCTATAATACACACCCTCTTCACTCTCCAACTGATTCAAGCAATTTGGTTTGTCTTCATAGTACATAACAGTCCCCCTTGCTAGTAATACCCCCTGCTTAGCCATTATGTCAGCAGAAAAATTTACCTCCCTATAAGAATGTATGAAGGTGATCCCTGAGATATGTTTTCTAATATTATTCCACCTATTCATAACAAACCAAGGGATTCTACCATTACTGAAGGCTAGTATAACATCTTTTGAATCAATCCTGATGCAAACATTGCCATACCTTTTCTTCACAACCCATTCACCAGCAGCCACTAAGGCCATCACCTCTGCCAAATAATTTGTTGCTACTCCCAGTCCACCAGAAGCAGCACCCAAGCACGCACCTTGATCACTCCCTGCTACAAAGCCAAAACCTGCATTCCTAGGATTACCTTGTGATGCACCATCACAACAAATCAACACTTGACCATTTGCAGGAAGTTTGAAGAAAACTTTCTTCACTTCAGGCATATGAGTTTTAATTCCTGTAATTCCAAAGAAAAGGAGGATATTGATATCATACATACTTCCCCATTTGGACCCTTTCAATCTTACCCTACACTCCTTTGTTGAGAAAAGGATTTTCTGTTTGAATTTTTCAACATTGAGTTCTTCATTCTCATAAATCCTTTTGTTTCTTGTATGCTAAAGATCCACCATCACCTTGAAAGCACAGTTGTACCAGATTTCTTGTATTGCACCACTTTTACCCTTAGCATATTTCAGAACTTCCTCAAAAGATGATGGATTAGGTAGGTAGAAAATACCTCCCAACCAATACCATATTATTCTGCTAAAAGGACACTCCCATAATATATGATTTATTGTGTCTTGTGTATTGTGTATTGCCACACAAATAGCATTTTGATACTGTCATAAAACCTTTGTTTCTTACAGCCTCCTCAGTGGCACAAGCACCCCTCAGAATTTTCCATAAGTTGGATGAAGTATAGGGGTGAATGCATGGATTCCAAATTTTCTTTGCCCAAGACTGCACTGGATATTTATTCCTTATTTGGTTAGCATCATTAGCAACAGAGAATTTGAAATTAATAACACTCTCCCATATTTGTCTATCAGGACCATCACCAATTACAGGTACTTCATTTCTTTCAAAGAAGTTGAACATTTGCTTAGGAATTTGCCAAACACCATCTATAATTAAATCAGCCACTTTGAGTTCCATATTGCTCTGAACAAAATGATCTATTGCATGCCTCTCAATTAGAGTATAGTCCTTAATCCATTTGTCCCTCCATACATAAATTGATTTTGCATCACCCACCAGCCATCTTTTTCCTTCATTTACTTCAGCCATGACCCATTTAATCCCAGTCCAAATAGAAGATTGTTTGTAAGATGAAGTCCATTCATTCTTCTTGTTCTTATACTTTGCTCTCATAAATTGAGTCCATTTCATATACTCTATTTCAATTTTCCATAAAAGTTTCATGAGCATAGCTTTATTCATCGCCTCTAACCTTCTTAAACCCAAGCCACCTTCAATTGTTGGAGCATTTACTTCATCCCATTTTACTGTGATTAACTTTTTAACAGCAGGGTCACCAGACCACAAGAAATTTCTGATAATTTTTTCACATTCCTTGATAAAAGATTGGGGCCACTTGTAAACTGCCATATTATATATGGGTATGCTCTACATCACATGTTTCACTAAAGTTAGTCTTGCAGAAAAGGCTAATAATTTGCCAATCCATCCAGCAAGCATCTTTTGCATTAACTCCACCATCCCCCATAGTTGGTATGATTTAACTCTACCAGGATTTAATATAATCCCCAAATAAGTATCAGGCAGCTCTGACAGACCCATTTGTAAGTACTCAGCAATGTCATTTCTTCTTACATTTGAAACCCCTCCTACAAAGCATTTACTCTTGTTTCTATTCACAACTTGTCCTGAAGCTTGCTGATATTTGCTTAATAATTCCATCAATGTATCCAGTGTCTTCTTATGACCATTACAAAAGATGAAAATATCATCAGCAAAAATTAGAAGTGAAGGCCGACAGTTACCTCTAGTTACCATTGCTTGAAACTTGCCTTTCTGCACCAGAAGAGATAAATTTCTGCTAAGAACTTCCTCTGCAAGAATAAATAGAATAGGTGACAAGGGGTCACCTTGTCTCAGTCCCCTACCAACATAAAAAAAACCACAAGGGTCCCCATTAACAAGTACATAGATCATTGCAGACTCAAATATTTTCCTAATCCAATTGACACCAATTTCAAAGAACCCAAATCTTCTAAGCACTTCAAACAAAAATTCCCAACTCAATGAATCATATGCTTGAGTTATATCCAATTTGAGTCCAACATTCCCACATCTTCTCTTTATGTTCAGTTCATTAATCATTTCAGAGGCAAGCACAATTTTATCTTGAATACTTCTCCCTTTAAGAAAAGCACTTTGCTGAGGTGATACTAGTCTCTCAATCAAAGTACTTACTCTAGTGGTAATAATTCTGGTGAAGATCTTAAAAGAGAAATTAGCTAATATAATAGGTCTATATTGTTCAGCTCTTCTTGCACCCTGAACCTTAGGAAGAAGGAATAAGAAATTAGAATTTAAACCTTTAGGAATGAATCTGTAATTCCAACAATATTGAATAACATTAATCAACTCTGCACCAACAATCTCCCATGTAAATTTATAAAAACAGCCAGGGAATCCATCTGGGCCTGGAGCACTATCACCATTCATGCCAAAAACAGTTTCTTTAATCTCCATTGCAGTGGGAACATCATCAAGGAAATTGTTATCTTCATCATTTAAAATCTTAGGTATTGATCCCATCATTTCCTCATGAAAATTAACCTGCTGGTGTTCAAACTTCTTTGTATAATGTTCCACCAACATATTTGAAATTTGAACTTGATCTATAACTACATTACCATCTGCACTTTCTAGCTCTGTAATATTGTTCTGATCTTGCCTTATCTTAATAGAAGTATGAAATAATCTTGTATTAGCACCACCCTCTTTAACCCATTGCACTCTGGACTTTGCTCTCATTAACTCATTATACTGCTTAGAAACAATTTCATGCTTTCCTCTTGCTGTAACCAAATTGTTAAGCAATTCAAGATTTTCAAGATCCTCATCAGATAACAAGGAAGTTGCAAGTACTTCATCTTCTGTAGATTTAACTTTGATTATGAGATCACCAAAAACCTCCCAATTCCATTTCTTCAAAATATGTTTAAGGCTTTTCAATTTGTTTAAAAAGGAAAAAGCTGGGTTCCCTGATGTATCTTCATTCCACGAGTTCTTAATAACTCAAGAAAATCAAGGTGAGAAGTCCATATATGTTGATATCTGAAAGGCGCATTCAAAGGTTTAGCAATATTAACAATATAACCAAATAAAGGACCATGATCTGATATGCCCCTCACTCCAACTTTATAAGATCTAGTTTGTTTATGCTTGAGAATCTTCTTTCCTGATATAAGATTCACTCAAACTAGTTCAAGGTTTCGACAAGGATCTTTAGACTATTGTTAGATCTAAAGACGATTTTGTGATAATCCATTGTTAACAGACTATGTTTTGTGTGTGATTGATCACAAGAGATTCAAGTAGTTGTGTGCAGGTGTTTATTGAAGATCTAAGAATATTTGAAGACAAAGAAGATATTGAAGATTTTGACTTGGTTTTTATAATCTTTGGTGTGCACAATACTTGTTTGGGAAAAAGAGGATCCAATTAATAATCGGTTTATCCTTGTGGTAGATTGGATTGATTAGTTGAGGAAGATCGACATCAATACATTTCCTTGTGATTTGTTTGGCTTAATATTAACGATTGCCTTTGGGTGATTGAACATAAGATAGATCTTGGAACCTGGAAAAAGAGTTTATGTTAAGATAAACAAGGGAACCTTTGCTCAACTCATATCACTTGGTTGAAGAGAGTTGATACCAAACATATTTGTTATTCCTTTACTGTTTTGCATACGAATAAAAGGAATTGGTCCAAGTACGTGAATTGTTAACAGGTTGGAGGCATGGGAATACAGGCGGAACTAGGTGAACTATAGGTTTAGTTGCTTAGTCTCAAATATACGAAGTTGGTTTATTTGGTATAGCGGCTTAATCCTGAGAGTATTCAGTTATGGACAAGGTCCCGGGGTTTTTCTGTATTTGCGGTTTCCTTGTTAACAAAATCTTGCTGTGTCATTTAATTTATATTTCTGCATTATAATTGTTTTATTATAATTAAAGTAAATTGCACAAAAGTTAATTCCTATTTACTTGATACGTGAATCCTATAGAGTTTGGTTAAGTCTGAACCTTTGTATCAAGTAAACACACTTTGTTGTTGTATTGTCTCGATCTCGTATCCATAGATGATCAAACAAAGTGTAAACCGATTTGTTGTATTGTCTCGACTCAGTCTATAGACAATCACTTTCAGGGAAAGGACTTATAGGAAGGAAAAGTAATAGCTTGAGGTATATTTGGGGTACCCTCGCATTTTCAATTGGTATCAGAGCAGGCAAACACGAAAAGATCTAACAATCTGTGTTTGGTGCGATCCATCCTATAAGATATGAGTCAAAATATGAAAAGCAAAGCTAAACTTATGAAGAACTCAGTTAACGTAGGGCAAGATAATGAGAACATCATCTCAGGGAAGGCCAGTAAAAACCGGTCTCAAAAGTCTTTTCGAAAGACAAAGAAAAAGTCTATGACTAAAGACTCAATTGCATATCAGGTTGCTGATCAGAAAAGGTTGATTTTAAAACTCAAGAAACCTGATATGGATTCAAGTATAATTTGTAGTGAAAAATCATCTGAAAAGAGATTTGATTCTCTCATATGTCAAAGCTCTGAATCTGGTAAGATGATGAGGAGATTTTTCAAACAAATCGAGAACCTTTCAGAAAAGGTGAAATCCATTGATAGTCTAGATGATGTCATAGAACTTATAGTTCAATTGAATGTAAGGATTTGTGAAGAAAAGCGATATACAGTCAGTCTTCAAAATAATCTGATTGATTGCGAGGAACAAAAATTGAACTTGTGTAACAAAGTTCATCTGCAGACTACATAGTGTGAAAATATTATTCATTCGCTGGAACACTCACAAATGAGAAATAAGATCCTTACTGAAGATCTTCTTACAAGAACATGCCAAAATGTATATCTAGACAAGTGTCTAAAAAATTATTTCCATCAATGAATGAATACCTTAAGGGAACATATAGAATGTCTATAGCAAGAGGCATTAGCAATTAGTCAAATGACTAATCTTGATCACACGGATTCTAGTTCAAAGAACATTCCATCATGGGCTCAGGATATACTTGAAGATATTGCATCTCGAAATAATCCTAATCAAGAGGAAGGGTTCAACACCCAAGATCGGGAGAAAGTATCTTCAAAAAGGGGACTTGATGAGGTAAATCCTCATCCTAATGCTTAAAACGTATTAGAATGTGCATCCTTACTTTTCCCAATCTTCGGATGTAAGGAAGCACATTAAATAGGCAAGTAGAATCCTAATAACATCTCTTATTCAGATCTAAAGATGATCTTGTGATAATCCATTGTTAACAGACTCCGTTCTGTGTGTGATTGATCATAAGAGATTCAAGTAGTTGTGTGCAGGTGTTTATTGAATATTTAAGAAGATTTGAAGACAAAGAAGAGATAGAAGATTTTTGACTTGATTTTATAATCTTTGGTGTGCACAATACTTGTTTTGGTAAAAGAGGATCCAATTAATAATCGGTGTATCCTTGTGGTAGATTGGATTGATTAATTGAGAAGATCGGCATCAACACAGTTCTTTAGATTAAGAGTGTTGATTGGCTTAATCTTAACGATTACCTTTTGGTGATTGAACATAAGATAGATCTTGGATCCTGGCAAAGGAGTTTATGTTAAGATAAATAGAAGAGCCTTTGTGTAACTCATATTACTTGGTTGGAGAGAGTTGATACCAAACCGATTTGTTGTTCCTTTACTGTTTGGAATACGAACCAAAGGAATTGGTCAAAGTACGTGACTTGTTTACAGGTTGGAGGCGTGGGAATACAGACGAAACAAGGTGAACTATAGGTTTAGTTTCTTGGTCTCAACTATACGAAGTTGGTTTATTTTGTATAGCGGCTTAATCCTGAGAGTATTCATTTCTGAACAAGGTTCCGGGGTTTTTCTGTATTTGCGATTTCCTCGTTAACAAAATCTTGCTGTGTCATTTACTTTATATTTCTGCATTATAATTATTTTATTATAATTAAAATATATTGCACAAACGTTAATTCCTATTTACTTGATACGTGAATCCTATTGAGTTTGGTTAAGTCCAAACCTTTGTATCAAGTAAACATACTTCGTTGTTGTATTATATCGATCTCGTATCCATAAATGATCACACGAAGTGTGAACCGATTAGTTGTATTATCTCGACTCAGTCCATAGATAATCAGTTTCGGAGAAAGGACTTATAGGAAGGAAAAGTTTTAGCTTGAGGTATATTTGGGTACCCTCTCCTTTTCAATTGGTATCAGAGCAGGTAAACACGAAAAGATCTAACATCTGTGTTTGGTGTGATCCATCCTATAAGAATTGAATCCATGTTTGATTCAGTTAACGTTAAGCAAGAGTATGACTACTCAAAGGTTGAAGATGTTACTACTTCGTTGATTCATGATCCAGGAGTTGCGAAAATATCTGTGTATTTTTCTGATAAAAAGGAAGATGCTGATAAAGAGTTGATAAAACTCCTAAAGCCTATAAAATATCTGTCTTCTAAAATGGTGATTCTAAAGACATAGTCAAATATTCTTAAACATGAGATCAGAAATAAACACAGTCAACTAGAGAGTCTGGCTGAAGAGAATATGAATCTCACTATCAAATTAGAAGCTCTTGTTAATTCTCTTAATAAAGAGACATGTCCAATGACTCTGACGAATGATGCTGTTGTTTTAGTCACATCTGAAACAGATCAAGATGATGGTGGTTTGCTGAACTACATCAAGTCAGAAGAGGATGAGAAACAAGCTTCTACATCTACTAATGATCAATTGAAATCTTGTCCAAAGGAAACTTTGAACCGATTCCATGACCATGATCTTAAGGAAAACACTTTTCAGTCACTCGACAGGAAACTTATACTTCTTCAACATACTGTGGTCAAAATATTGAAGGAAGTTTCTTGTCTTAAAGAATTGAAATATCATTCCTCAGTAGAAATACAGATTGTGCCACAACCCTATAAGATCAACTCGAAATCATAGGAAAGAGTTGACAATAAATTCTATAAGAAGATTCCTCATCATCCACATCGAAACAATTCTTGTTTTGATGAAGAACGACTCCAGAAGGAAGGGAAAGGGAGAATCACTGCCAAAAGGAACAATAAGGAGTGTCCAATAATTATTTCAGATAATCACACTGATGTGAATCATAAGGAAGTCCTTAGAATGAGAAAATCGTATGAAAATCTCATTGAAATAATTAAGAGAGATCTATCAATATTTGAGAATTCTCACATCGGTAAAATTTCTCCACATGATCATATCTCTAGAGTTAGAAAAGATCATCGTCTTGGGAGAAAATATATTGGGAAGAAATTCCCTAAAAGAAACATGAACTATGGTTCTAATATTCAATATAAGCTTGAAAAAGCTTATTCCGGTGCAACTTAGTTGTAACAAAATTGTGCATTCTCATCCTTATCTGTGCTCGTAATTATGGATGGGAATGGCATAATAAATCTGGAGCACATGTGATTGTGTAACTGATTATAAGAAAAGTTATAACTTTTATGGGTAGCTGTGTATCCTAAAATTGTTCATGTTTATCATGATTTTCTAGATAAGTTTTATTTAGAATTTTTGAATAAAACTAAGAAGTTCGGACAAAAGGAAACGAAATATATTCTTTAATATTTTCGGATTCTTCTGATATCTTTCGGTCCGAAAGCTGTCCCATTTTATATGGAAACTATCTCCTCCAGTATAGTGATACCCTGATCAATCATCTTATATATAACCAAGCATGCCTCCAATAACTCGCAGTGTCTCAAAGACTAATAAGGAGGAGGCTCAAAGTGTTAAATATTGTCAAGGAATCAATACTGAAAGGAAGAAAAGAAGAAGATCAAAAATCATGTCTGATTATGATTCTGAGAGTTCGGTTGGTTCACAAGATGATTCATGTATGTTGGCCTACAATCTACAACAAACAGGATCCAACCAAAGTCAAGTGGATTTTTTCAAACAGTATGAATCAATACATCCAAAGTTTTGAAAAAATGGAAACTGGTCTAGTTTTGACGGTCCGACATCAGGATTGGTTAAATGAACGAATTAAAGGAATAAAAGAAGATCTTACCGAACTGAAAGTTCTTGTTGAAAAACTAGAAAAACAGGAAGTGGTTACAGACAAGTCTCTTGAGACATGCTTTAATCGTTTGAACACTGAAGAAACATCGGTGAACAAAAAGACACCACTAGAGATTAAGTTATATGCTGTAATATTTAATCTAGAAAAATAGACATCAATTTTTGATTTCTTTCATTGATTGTATAAGTCTATTATGAATAAAGTTATTTTTATAATTTTCCATGTGATAGTTTGTGATTTACATATCCGGTGCTTGAATGCTTTATTTATTTGCTATGTATGATTATGGGATGTTTGATTTCAGTTTTATTACCTTGATATTCGATCTCATAATATGTTCTCAACCCTTATGGTTTGGGTGACTTTTTGATTTAGCATGATTAAGTTCTATCCAATGTTGGTAGGCTTTATCAAAGGATCATGAGGGGTTCCTGTAGAACAATATGTGAAAAAGTCACAATATGTTGAATCGGTTTTGGTTTAGCATAAAAGCATATGTGTTTTGACGGTTTTCAACTTTTGATTGCAATTGTTAAAACTGATTTTCAACCTTTCTCTGATAAAGGTTGGTTGTTGTTATTCTTTTGTTTTTGGCATGAGGATGACAACATAATGGTATTTCGATATCAATTCTCCCTGGAAGAAGAAGATGCGATCATATTGGAGAAGTTGGATGCGAAATTTAGGTAATAATCTTGTTATTTAATTGGTTTCCTGTTTTAAGAAAAGCCTATTTTTATTTGATATATATATATTTCTTTTGCTTAAACGAAATTGTCAGTACAATTGATGTGTTTATTCCATTATGTATGTGTGATTCAATTGGTTCCGGTTAAGTAAAACTATTGTTATCTTGATTTGTTGTGTGATATCAATCGCTTAGGCTTACCAAAGTTTTGTGTAATTGCGGTGCTTTAATGTTTATGTTATTTCAATTGCTTCACGTTAAGTAAAACAATTGTTATTTTTCTTTATTGCATGGTATCAATTGTTTAGGCTTACAAAATTTCGGTGCAATAGTGGAACTTTAATGATATATGTTGTTTTAATTGCTTCCGGTTGAGGTGAATAATTATTCAAGTTGATCTATTGGTTTGTATTAATTATTTATGGCTTAACGAATGAATATATTGACGGGATGAGTTGTTTAGTCCAATTCGATTCCGGATAAGATAAACTAAGTTAATTCTGATCTTAGTTAGACTTATCAAAGTGGAGGTTTCAGTTATTCAAGTCGAGCCGAATTCCTAAGCAAGGAAATGCTAGTTAACTAACCTAGTATTTAGCTTGTTTAAAATCTAAAGGTCTAAGTTATATGGATAATTATAACCTAATGAGAAAAATGGAGTTTATCTTTGTTTTGGTCTTATCGAATGAAGCGGTTGTATTTATACAATCGGTTTAGAAAAGGAACTAAGTTGCTTAGTTTATGTTTGGTTTGCTAAACTAGTTGGGAAAATTGCTTTGGGAAATTATTTCCATGATAATACCAAAACATAATTACTTTGTAGTTTCGGTTTTGATATTGGTTATCAAAAATGGTATGTGGAACCCTCTTGCTTGACTCAACAGGTTGCAAGTCTATCTTGAGATTTGTAAGATCCTTTTCGTGTTGTCCTTTATTTTTTTGTTTCTTTGTCATTTTTGTGACAAAAAGGGAGAGAAATATATGGAGTAAACAGGTGATGCTGGTATCAATTTTATGTTGATTGGTATGGGAATTATATAAATAGCCTTACTATTTACGGGCCTTCAAATATACCCCCTTCCACTATATTAATACCCCTATCCAAAAACACAGAAGACAATTTCTATCATAATCCCATTAATACCACCGTCATATTAACAATGTTATCAGACCTTTCTAACTTCAGATCTCAAAATCAAAAATGAAAAGAAATAATCTCTTATGTAAACTCATCTCTCGACATTACAACCACCTTCGCGCCGCCACCAACTCCGTCGCCACCATTTCCATCTCCTTCTCTATCATCTCCATCTCTATCACCATGAACAGTGAATCAAACAAACCAGTTCCAGCGCCACCTCCTACACTACTACCAAATACACCAGCAGCGACACCACCATCACTTCCAAAATAATCGATTTTAGATCGATTTTCACCCTGTTGAACTAGAAATCGTAAACCTAGTGATGAACCAACCCAAAATAAATCTCCAAAACCTAATTTCAAGCATAAGGTTCATTTTGATTTTCTACTAAATTGTACATGATTCTCATTTCAAACCTAAGTTTGGATTTCATTCTTCTTGAGATCGATAATTGATTCGGGTAAAATATGATTGAAATTAACGTAGTAGATAGTTAATGATGGAGTGAGATGAATAAGATTCATTTGATTCCTGGTAAGATTTTGAATACATGATGTTTTTATCACCGAGTTATGATTACAGTTGGGTTGAGATCTTTCCATGAGCTCTGGTTTAGAATTTCAGTTCATGCCTGATGCTGCCTTCGCTTGAGTAGACTGGAAATGGATGAAATTTAAGAGGTTTATGAAGTTGGGTTGTGGTTGGATAGGAATTTGTGAGAGATTTTTTGTTGGATTTCTAGTCAGAAAATAGTCAAGTGGTGTCTTTGTCTTAAATTTTTAGATGAAGAATGGTTAAGATTGTGGATATTTTAGACTCTGCGTATGACTAGAAATGTTTGATTCTTATCAAAATTAAGTTTGCAGGTTGATGAGAAGCTATATAAATGGCGAAACACTACAACAAAAAGGCCTCTTTATCAATAGCAAGATGTCCCCAAGAGAAATTCTTTCTCTTATGTGATTTCCATTGTATACTAAATCAGTAAGTATATTTAACAATTCAATTTATGAGATTTGCTTTACTAATAACCAGTATTCCCTTTACTTGAAGCTTGTGATTTGGTTAAATGCTATCTACTGATTTTTAATGTTGAGTGGGTTGTATCTAGGGATACACAAAACCGAACCTAAACAGTGTACCGAACTGAAACCATTGAAAAATTAACCGAACCGAAGTGAAACCGAATACAACGGTTTAGGTTTAGGTTGTCAGTCCCAGGAAACCGACAGACCTGGTTTCGGTTACGGTTTATATCCAAAACCGTACCGCAATAACCGAAACCGAATAAGTTATTAGATATTAGCCGTTGATTTATTAAGTTTAATCGTATCCATTAGATTTAGGTATATAAGTCATTCGTTAGATTTGTTAGGTTTTATCTCTTCATTCACCCATCGACCAACACTAGCAGCAGCCTAACCCATTTCTTCTCTTCTCTTATCATTTCTTCTTCTTCACAGAATCACAGTTACTCACCTCCGCCATCTCACCCATCATCAGATTCAGATCCAGCTACTTCATCTTCTTCTTCTATTTCTATAACAAAAAGGGTAAACTTATTCCCTCAATCTCTTCTTGATTTTTTTTTTATCAACTGCATGTTTAGGGGTTTTACTGATTTCGTGGTTTTTTGATTTCAGGGTTCACTGTTAAAGTTTCTCTCCATCTCTACAACAAAAAAGGTAAATCTCTACTACCCAAATCTCTTGTCAATTTTTCATTCATGGTTATTTTAATTCAACTGTGTTTAGAGATTTTGATATTACGGGTTTTTGATTTCAGGCTTCATTGGTAAGGTTTTTCTCCATCTGTAGAACAAAAGAAAGGTAATCTCTGTTATAAGCGTTAGATTTGAATTATTTATGAAACTATTAGTTAGATTTGATGCTAAAAATCTGAAAATTAGGGTTTTGTGATATTAATTTAGGTGGACTTAAAACTGAAAAGGAGGTTACAGAAGAATGATTTGGTAAATCTAATGTTAAATTTATTCAATTGAATGAATAATTTTCTCTTATGTGATTTCCTTTGGCTCGGAGGTTTGATTGTATGAGATTTGTGTACTGTTAGTCTTGATTTCCTTTGGTTCAATTTTATTTTTATTTTTGTGTACTGTTAGTATAAGATTTGTGTTGATGTATGGCATAATATTAGTGGGTTGTAACTAAAATCTGGAATATTGAATACTGAAATTATGTAGGCTGCATTTTGAAATTATGTAGGCTGCAGATCTAGAGAACATAAATTTGTTTCTCTTAATTAAACAAATGTTTAGCAAGAGGCACAACATACATTTCCATTATTTTTATGTAGTTTTTGAAAGATGGAGACATTTTCATTTTAGTTTGCATGAAAGTGAAGAAAAAACAATATATGCTGCAGAGGTTGTATCAGGTCAGGATTGAAATGGTCATTGTTAATCACATAAAAGGATATCAATTGTCATAAAGTAGTAGTAAGCAAGTACCAGAAAGACAAAAATGTTCTTGTCTTTTTGTATTTTGTTCTGTTCATCAGGGTATATTAAGGACCCGCCACCTTCTCACTTACCTACAAAATGTTAGTAATATATTAAGATTTAAGACCACCTAATTAGTGTAACTACTTTTATTAGTAGGTTTCAGGATAATTCATATTTATCGATTCACCCAAGGATACTAGCAGACATTGGCTGCATTTTGATATGTTGTTTATTCCACTTATGTGCAAGTGCTATTAAATTTTCCATGGAAAACGCAGCAACACCACTTGGTAGGGATCGTCAAATTAGGGCTACAATATGGGATCACTTCGTTAGGGAAGAGCCACCTTCAAAACATGCTATGTGTCGGTATTGTAACACAAGATTCCCTGCTGATCCTATGATGAATGGGACCTCCAGTTTGATTCTTCATCTAAAGAGATGTAGGTTAATGCCTCAATGGTTAGGTAGCATGAATGGTATGTACTTTTTATTAGTATTAGTTCGATTTCTGAATGAACTGAACTTGTTACTGTGTATGTGCAGGTACTAGAAAACCTCCAATGGAAAACGCAGCCGTGGAAGCACCACTTGGTAGGCAGAATCAAATTAGGGTTGTATGGCCTCATTTCGATATGGAAGATCCACCTTCAAAGTATGTAAATTGTCGTCATTGTAACGCAAGGCTTGTTGCTGATCCTGTGATGAATGGAACCGCTGGTTTGATTGCTCATCTGAAGAGACGCAGAAACTTCATAAGAAACAACCAATTATGAACTTATGGCGTTTGAATTTTTTTTTTTTATCATCAAGGAGAAACTGAACTCTTGGCATTTTATTTTTTCTGTTAATTTTAGTTGGAAGAACATGTAGTGTGTTAAAAATTATGTGAAATATAATATTTTTATGACAGGTTTAGAAAAAAGTTATCTGTCAGGTTTGTACAACCGACAGAAATAAAAATAAAATTTTAAATCAGTTGGTTAACCGAAACCGGCTGGTTTTATATCAAAAACGGAAGTCTCTAAACCGGATGAAACCGAATAAGCTAAATGGTTTCATCGGTTTCTAATATTAGAAAACCGAGTACTTCGGTTTCGATTATTTTTTGGCCAAAAACCGTACCGAACCGAACCATGTGCAGCCCTAGTTGTAGCACGTTTGTTTTTACCACCTATTCTTAAATTTGTTGCTTTCGGGTTATGAAAGGGAAATCAGGAGTAGATAATGAAACACCTAATCAAGGAAACATATGCAAGACTTTTGGATATAATGAATTTGCTAGACTTGCAATGGATCCTAGTATATTATTTCTTCATCTATATAATTGGAATTTGGTGACCTTTGACTCCTACCTAGTGATTTTTTCAACAAATAGTTTATGAACTTTTGGGGTTCTAATTTCATTGCACATAAATGTTATCGGCATTAGGGTGTAAAATTAATAGCTACATAATTCATAAATTACTACTTATGATTTTTTTTTTTTTTTGTCATTTTCGTTGTAATAAATTTCAGAAATACGACTCAATACAAACGGACTACAGGTAACTAGTTGTCAGCCTAGCGACAAGCTAGGCTACTTGTATGAGACGTATGCTTTATGAGACGTATGCTTTATAACTAGTTTATGAACTTATGAAAACTGAAACTAAGAATCTGCTACTTGTATGAGACGTATGCTTTAATCTAAGCATCTATTCTCTTACTCTTTCCCTTGACTATGATAATGAGTTTAGTGGAGTATCAATTAGTATTTTAATTCCTCTTTATGCACATTAGTTAGTAATCTTCTGTTTTGGTCCTCCACCATGAATTTTAATACTACGATAACAGTGTATTAAGCTTGGTAATTTTTATGTATGTTCATCATCTTTTTTTGTGGTCATGCTTGCTTTCCCCTCCTCTTTGTGGTTAAAAGTTTAATGTTAACTTTATTATACTATAAGATATGCTTATGGTCGAGGAAAATGATGTTTAACATTGGATTATGTGTTTACAGCAGAAGAACACATTCCAAAGACGGAGTAGAAATTCCGGTTTCATGTTTGCAACCTCTAACCTGATCCGTCGTGCTGTGAGGAGTAACACAATGGCTACTATTGCAACTCAATCTATTTCAGCTAGTCAACCTGTTGCATCTATTGATTGGTTACATGCAGTCTAAGGGAGTCGGAGCCTGTTGTGAAGGGTATGTATATCCCGTTCTTCTTATTAGCATTTTAAGAATCAAGTTAGTAGGCACAAGTTACCTAACATTGGTTTAGTTACATACTCTATATTTGGGGACTACTATATTTGTGTATCAACAATAGAAATTGACCTTATTTTATGGAGTCAACAACCAATGTTTGTGTATCAACAATAAAAATGGTAGTCAACAACCAATATTTGTTTATCAACAATAGAAATTGATCTTAGTGTAAGGAGTCAACAACAAATGTTTGTGTATCAACAATAGAAGTTGACCTTAGTTTAGGGAGTCAAGAACCAATATTTGTGTATCAACAATAAAAAAATGGAATCAATAACCAATATTTGTGTATCAACAATAGAAATTGATCTTAGTGTAAGGAGTCAACAACCAATATTTGTGTATCAACAATGGAAATTGACCTTAGTTTAGGGAGTCAACAACCAATGTTTGTGTATCAACAACAGAAAAATGGAATCAACAACCAATATTTGTGTATCAACAATAGAAATTGATCTTAGTGTAAGGAGTCAACAACAAATATTTGTGTATTAACAATGGAAAAATGGAATCAACAAAAAATATTTGTGTATCAACAATAGAAATTGACCTTAGTTTTAGGGAGTCAACAACCAATGTTTGTGTATCAACAATGGAAAAATGAAATAACAACCAAATTTGTGTATCAACAATAGAAATTGATCTTAGTGTAAGGAGTCAACAACAAATATTTGTGTACAAACAATAGAAATTGACCTTAGTTTAGGGAGTCAACAACCAATGTTTGTGTATCAACAATGGAAAAATGAAATCAACAACCAAATTTGTGTATCAACAATAAAAATTGATCTTAGTGTAAGGAGTCAACAACAAATATTTGTGTACAAACAATAGAAATTGACCTTAGTTTAGGGAGTCAACAACCAATGTTTGTGTATCAACAATGGAAAAATGAAATCAACAACCAAATTTGACAAATATTTTGGAACTTTTGAATTTTTAGATCCAGTTGTTGACACCTAATATTATGGCGGCGGCAATTCAGGGTTCAACAGTAGTGATGGTGGCTGAGTGGTGGCGGCGGCGGAGTGGCGGCGGAGTGGTGGTGGCGGTGGAGTGGTGGTGGCGGCGGTGCTGTTGGTGGATGTAAAATAATAGATTTTTTTTTAATGGATAAGAATTTTAAATGGAAAATAATATTGTAAGTGAGGGTATTAAGGTAATCTATTTTTTAAGGGATAAGGTATTTAAATGATAGGGGTATTTACATTGTTGTATAAGGGTTTATTTATTGGGTGTCAAAACTAGGGGTATTTAATAAATATAACCTTGATTGGTGTCACTAGGGAAGATGACAATGGTGCTTTAAACGTTTATCTAACGAATGAGGAAAAACACAGACTAAGGGGGAGTAACATATCATATGATTGGGATAACAAAGACGTGCGGATTGAAAATCTACCTATCTCACCTTTAGAGGGAGTATGAACTTTGTTATTATAATGTCAAAAGAGGCATTTTAAGGATTGAATTAATGCAGGTTATGTGCTGTTGAATTTGGGAATCAAGCGTATGTGTAATGAATTATCGTAATTTGTGTATCCATATGATTGTAACCGTTTTGTCACTAAAATTAACAAAGGGGGAGATTGTTAGAGCATTGCTCGGTTGAACCCACCAAGCGTTGGTATGTCAAGTTTGGTTGTCATATTTTAGTGAACCAAAACTCATTTAAGAGTCGCTTGATTTAAATGTACTAGAGTCAACTTCGTATAGGTTAGCTTGAAAGTATTAGGATGAGACATTATAAGTATTGCGAAGACTTGAAGAAGTAGACTTGAAGAAGTGAAGAAGTATGGAGCTACAACCACAACATCATCCTTCCACTTGAGGTTAGTGATATTTGACTTGAATTGTTTCATCCCCTAACGTATCTTTCAAGTAGTGCATATTGAAAACATAAAACTGCGAAGCATGAACACTCTAGATAGACATAGTATTAAGGAATACAATATGAAGTTTAGTGTATATAAGACATCGACATAATCGTATGAATGCTATTGTGATTATGTATGGGTATGAGGTGAGGATTTCATCCTAGGGAACAATGTTTACATGTGTTCTTAGGAAGTAAGTTCATGATATGTGTTGTGAATCGAAAAGGAAATCGCCAGGTGTTATTGGGACTGTTCTTCATTTTAAATCTTATG
The DNA here is from genome assembly GCA_023529315.1 of Papaver bracteatum. Taxonomy (NCBI): domain Eukaryota; kingdom Viridiplantae; phylum Streptophyta; class Magnoliopsida; order Ranunculales; family Papaveraceae; genus Papaver; species Papaver bracteatum. The sequence continues at coordinate 641,018 of JAJJWX010003050.1, forward strand.
AACGACCAATATGTATGATTAGTATAACCGCTCATGACTTGTTTGTGTTCTTGGTAAAACTATTCACATGAGGCCTGACTTATGTATTGGTATGACTTTTATTAGTGAAACCAATCTTAAGTAATCACATGGGGTATGATCGGGTTTGTGAGTGTCTGACCAAATTTTGGGAAAGGGGAACCGATCCTATGAAGAGGTGTAGTACATCACATGGGGGAACCGATCCTTATATGAGGTGCATCAAGGTTTATAGAAGAAAGGGGAACCGATCCTATGAACATGTGCAACACGTAGGCAAGGGGGAACCGATCCTATGGACATGTGCAATGTTGTTTATGGGTAAAAACTATATCTACTGGTTTTGATAATTTTGGGTGTGATAGATGAGAAATGAATCTAAACCCTAAAAAAATGCACTGTACGGGAGTGCTTTTGATTCAAGAGATCAATCTATACAATTCTGGCCTAAACCAAGAAATGGTCGTTCCAGACTTGCTTCGATCACAAAGTGAAGGAGATGGGGTTGATCTTAGGGAGGGAAGCAAAGAAGGTGTTGAGATGGTGAAGGTGTTGGCTGTTTATGACTTGTATCAGAATATTGGACTGGCTTGCAAGAAATCAGCTCTGGTGTTTTCTGGATACGAATGACAACACTTGGTTTTCTGTGTTTGTCTGTCTTGTTTGGAAAATATGCAAAGGACCTATTTATACAAGTCATAGAGCGCAAAACCCTCATCTCGTAGGAAGTGGAGGAAGTTGAGTGATGGAGTATTGGGGACGTGTGGGTGATTACACGATCACGTCTTAGTACACTTCTCCCATCATCGCTAACCGTCCATGCTTTCCTGACACGTTCTTATGATGGAGCGTTGCACGCTGCACGCTGTAAACCGCCAGACCAATAACCCAATAAGTATCCCCCAGTTTGTGACATGCTTGAAGTCTCGATTGTGTGGATCGTTGGACCCACAGAAGGTATCATACGGTGCTAGATTAAATAATTAAGTTATTTGGGAAATCGATATTTATGAAACATCATGTGTATTCTATGCATGTAATGCATCGAATATATTCAGCGTGTATGAAGCATCACTGTTTTAAGTCTTAACGGAGTAAGTCACGGATAAGCGTCTTAAAATAGCATCACGTCTAACCATTTTGAGTGATCGTTTGGAGACTGCATGATCGAGCCATGCCTTGGACGATCACTTTATATGGAAGAGTGGCGGACGGTGATCACGGGGATGCTTCATTAGTCACTTAACTCCTATCCAGGGCTGACCGACCAAGATGGTAGAGTTTGACGGACAAGATGATCTTGACATTCATCTGCGACCGTTGATGGAGGTTTTAAGGTTTTTGAAGAGGTGCGCAAGCATCACTCTTCAATTTGACTGAAACCAAGCATGGGAGGTGTTTTAGGCAGGACCGACCGGGCATGCGTGTAGACGGATTGCCAGTGTACATGTCCATACCTCACTGTCCCATGAAGGTGCGATCTAGACCACTCAATTTGACTCACAAAGAGGAGCGGTCGATATCGATTTGCAACAGAAATCTCATGCCACAAAGGAGTTGGAAACCGCGCAACATGCCTACTTCGGGAGCGCGTTTCGAGACATCCAGCCATGGTTGGCCTTGGTCGATAGGTCATGCGTGTATATGGGCCCATGGTGATCATGTTTACATGCTCGGGACCTTTTAAATCTACATCTACACCCTCCATCCAAGCTTCCGAAGATGGACGCTCGTGATCGATTAGTGACATATGTAACATGCTGCAAACCCTAATTAGGGTTTTGTATCGGTCGTGCGTAGACAACTTCAATCGATCGGTTTTGCAAGCTAAGCTCCTCCCTTGTGGAGGCCGACCATGTGGGACCCATATTGGGTCGGTGGTGAGCATGTGCATACCTGTCCCATGGTCACAGGCTTGATCTAAGCCATCCAAACATGCCGGTGAAGTTGGATGGTTGTGATCAAACTGCGACATGTATGAAATTCCGTGACCCTTTAAAGCATCACGCCAGCCTTGTTTTGAGCAAACGTATATTGCTCCATGGCTTGCTCGTGAGAAAGTCGGTCAGGTAGGTAGGAAGTGGGCCCACCGGTGTGCAGGACAAGCTTGTCCGACCGGTCATGGGATAATCCACGCCGTCCGATCACGCCTGCGAAGTTGGACGGACGTGGCGGATTTGAGACTGCCGTTGGCAGTCTTGCTCGTATGAGCTTCCTCCAAGTTGCTTCCCAACCATGCTTTTTCAGGCTGGGGTTTGGTGGCTGTTTTGGAGGTATGACATGTATTCGACCGGCTAGGGAAAAAACGGGACCGCTGCGGTGATAGCCTGCTCCTGCTGAGGATTGTCTAGGCTGGTTAAATCATGCGGCCAACTTGCGTGGCCGTGATCGTTTCTGAGACTGATATGGACAGTCCAAATTTCCCTTAGGAAATTAAACATGCTCAATCGGGATAGTATAATACACCGAGAGATGTATGATCAATCGGGCTATTATAACACACAGAGAGATGTAGCCTGTACGGGTATTTTGTGCATGCCTCATTATTGATACTTGGATATTCATGTTACTCTGCTGAGAGAAACAATCAGTCATCATGCCGCACCAATAATGAGAGTCATTCTGGGAACATCACAGGAAATACAAGGCTAGTTATGCATTAATTAATAATGTTGTAAGTTCACAGAATAGGGATTGTTTCTACATGCACCATTCTGGGTGAATTTTATATATTTATCGAATTGCTTCAGATAAATAAAATGAGAGGATTTCTGCGCTCATCGTTTGTCAAATGGCCTTACCCTTTGTAGGATGTCGTTACAAAAATTAGTTTTACAACTTTATCCCTGAGCTAAAATCCACTGTCAACATTAAGTCCCCCGCCTAGCATGCAATGGTTACACTATTATGGGTTAGGCATTAAATGGTGACAAATAAAGATAAAAATTTTGAGAAAAGGTTTAGATGTTACCAGGAGAGACGGGTCGTCCTGTCCTTGGAGTATGTCACGCTCAAGAGGCGTCCAGGCGAGCGTTCCCCTAGCATGATATCGGTTTTGCGTGCTTTGATCAACCTTGCTATGCCTGCTTCGGTCGAGAGCCTGCTTCGTGCTTGCTCCGCTCGAATATCGGTCTTGCATTCTTCGATCGACCTTGCTATACCTTCTTCGATCGAGAGTGGGACCTGATGTGAGAATGCTTGCTTCGAACATGGGCAGATGGGCATTCTTCGATCAAACCCGGGTCCACCGTGTACATGTTTCAGACGTCGGCCCTGTCCTGTGCCTGCTTTGCTCATATGGTTTATGTGCTTGCTCGAGTGTTATCCTTGCTACTTCGACCAAACACCGACCTTGCTATCTTGACCAAACACCGACCTTGTTGCCTTTACCTTGCTTCCTGCTTCGCTCAAATATGGGACCCACTGCGTGCTTGCTTTGCTCAAAAATGAACCTTGTGTGCTCAAATGTGGATGTGGGTCCTGCTGTAGTTGCAGGAAATCCTACACTACACCCTTGATAATAATTTACAGTAATTAACACATATTTGAAGATTAAAAACAACACTTTATAATTTGATTCTCAGAAATGTTTACAAGAAATAGAAGAAATCAAGAATACAACCGCTCTCTTGAATTTTCTCTCTTCAAGACTTTCTCAACACTCAAAAATACATCATCCCCTCTCTAAATCTACTGGGTCTCTTTATATAGGGTAAGTACATAGTGGATGACAACTAAGTTATCCTTTAATTTCGGATCTGGCTAGCGATGCTCTCGCGGTAGTTGTTATGCTAACTCTCGCATACGTTGTATTCTTTACAGAATCGTCATGCTCTTTTCGTGTTTCTGTTACCGTCATCCGTTACGTCATTATTTGAGTTACTCTACGACGCTCGCAGAGTGTTGTTGAGAACTTCGCAGAAATGTTATTTTAGAATCTCACCGAATTGTCGTGGCGATATTCTGATCCTACATCTTGCCTCTTCTCATGTCTTTTCCACGAAGGAGAAAAGATCATGAGAATTGAATTTTCTATAATGCCGCAGCTGTTTATATTTTTTCATTTTTCTGCTCTGACACGTTTATGTATTCTTCGTCTGCTGTTTTCACGTATTTTTTCTTCCATTCAATTTTTGACACGTCCTTTTCAACCGCCATGATCTAACCGTTCACGTCTTTTCTTTGCATTAATTGCATTTATGTTCTCGAGAACTTTTACTTTATATATATACCTTCTCCACTCTTCACTTTTCTTCTTTTTACTTTCTTCTTCCTTCTCTCTGCAATCTCTCTGCAAATTCATTGTTCTTCTGTAAATTCTGCATCTGCTATTGTCATAATTTCTTTCTTTTTCTTTCGATCTCATCTTCATTCCCATACTAAGATGCCTCCTCCTGGTCATAAAAATGTTCTTGCCTTTGAGAAGATGCAAAAGAAACTTAAAGATAAAGGTTTTACCTTATCCACTATTCCTGATCAAAGCCCTAAGGCTGAACTCTCCATTAAATTATTTTCTGATCATCCATGTAATGGCGAGAAAATCATAGTCTCATTAGGTCAACTTGAAGCTGTCCTTCCTATTTCTCTTTGCAACCCTGAACTTCCTTTATTTTACCAAATTCTTTCCCACACGAAGTTCTCGCGGGCCATATATCAACTAAGTGGAGATTGCATTCGTCTGCTGCTTGAGTTTGCTACTCGCGGTGCTGGTAAAGAGTCTCTCTACCCTCCTGAAGCAAAGAACCCTAAGTTCAAAGATGTTCCTATTGTTCATGCGAAGTATACTGTAGAGAATTTCTTCGCGAATTATGATGTTATTCCCATGAGGAAGGATAGTACTTGTTGGGGTGTCCACTTAGAGAAATAAGATGGCGTCAATGAAGATAAAGCTCTTATGTTGGATATTGACTGGCATCCGGGTAACAATACATCTCCTCGCTACTCTAATGATAATAGATGGTGTGTCTTTCCATTATTTCTGGAAGGTCCATATATCTTTGGTTCTCATGCTGCACATGCGAACCTCGCAACATATCAACCATGGGTGTTAAGATGGCCTGAAATAGAGGGAGAGGTATATTCCCACAAATTTTTTGCATAATTATCATTGTTATCTTCCTTATGTTTTCATACTCTCGCTGACTACTCAATTTTTATTTTTAGATTAACAAGCTGAAACTTAACTACCAGAAATTTGGGAAGCCCAACACCTTTTTAGCCCTTAAATCTCTCACAGATGAAGTAAGAAATATTCCTTTATGATTCTTAATAATATATTGTTTCCTCTATTTCTTATCTTTATCTGTGTTCGCAGGTTATTGAAGAAATAGAACCTGTGAAGATTGTGAAAACTAAGGGGAAAGACAAAGATGCTTCTCGCAAGGAGAAATCTACTATTCCTCACAAAGAGAAGTCTACTGCTCCTCGCAGAGAGAAATCTGGTACTCCTCCCTCAAAGAAAAGAAAAACCCAACTCCCTTCTTCTTCAACTCCTCAATCTAATGAAGAAAATTCGAGGGATGATTCTGATAATGACAATGATGATGATGAGGATGAAGATAATAATGATATTTCTTTCATGAAGGACTCCTTCCCTCCTGAGTCTTCTATGACTCAACTCCAACATTTTTGGCGATGCTACACATGGTATCGTAAATGATTATGGGAATGAAGCTCTTAATGGGGTATCCTAGGCTCTCGCCAAGATCTGCAATGGTCTCATATTGGTTAATAATGATTCTCTCCAAGGAATCTCAAGATCAATAACTCCCAGTCTCTTAAATTCACTTGGTATTCTAGTATGTTTTCACTTCTTCGCCACATTTATGTATTCATTTCTTCACCAAGTTTTAATCTATATCGTTCCCTCGCAGGTTGGAAGAGCTTCCTTTGCTGTTGCCTCAGACTTGGATAGAAGACGTGTTATTCATGAAAAGAAGGCTGCTAATTTTCGCGAGAAGAATGAGGAATTATCATCTGTATCTGCTGAGCTTCGCCAGAATAAGGAAAATTAGAAGCTGAAATTGCTGAACTTCGCAAGAAGAACAAGCAATTAGAAACCGATGCTTCAAGTGATAGACAAAAGATCTTTGATCTTGAAAAGGCTAATCAACAACTCTATGGTATGAATTTTTCCCTTCTTATTTTACTTCTTTTGCCCCATTTTAGCTTATTCAAGTAATCATTTTTGCAGATATTTATGACCTTACTGATGAGGCTATATTCCTCCGATCTTTTCCTGAACCTGTAGATGAGGATACCCTTCTTGCTCGCCTTAATAATTCTTTAAGTAGTTTTGCAGATGATCAAATGAAATCTCTTTCCATAGATGAACTTAAATCCAAACTGCATCTCTTAAAAATTGAGCACAAATTCAATTTGGGTTTAACCAATAAGTTTAAGCGTCTTTCAATTTGATTCAAAAGAAGAAACTAATAGATTAAGAAGTAAGAATAGTGATCTTATTGACGAGAAAGATCTTATTGTTAAAAATGGTGCTCAAGCCCTAGCAGATTTCCATAAAATTCTTACTGATATTCAAATTGAGAGGGATAGACTTATCTGCGAGAATATGGATCTTCTTGCGAGGGAGAACCAAGTTCGCTCTTGTCTTCTTATTAGTAATGATGAAGAATTTGCTTGGGCTGCAAAAATTCTTGATAATGCCAGAAATCACTTAGGTGTAGATGTTAGTCTTTATGTTGAGCAAGTGATGAGTGCCAAATATTGCATATTCATACACCTTTTCATTGGCACTTAACTCATCTTTCGCGCTTCAAAGTCATATATTATCCCAAATTCTGCATTTTTACCATTTTCAAGAATAAATATTTGTATTAATTAATTTTGTGTTTTTAAGTACTAAATAATGCTTGGAAGAATTGAGAAGACAAAAGAGAAGAAAGTTGGAAGCGTTGCAACCCGCTCGCGCATCAGTGGCAACCTGTTTACAAATTCATGGGATTAAACAACCCATGATCCAAAACCCAAGACCCAAATCCATTTCCACCTCACCCCCATTGGATTCTTTCCAAAACATCCACCTCACCCCCATTGGATTCTTTCCAAACATCCACCTCACCCCCATTGTATTCCATTTCATCCATCAATTAAATAAAACATCCCCATTCTCTCACTCAATCACTCCCAATTTGTTTCCCACAACCAAATATATTCCATTCAATCCATCAATTAAGAAAACATGTTTTGTTGAGTGGATGCTTTCCAAATTTCGAATCCAAGTGCTTGAGGGAATTTTGTGTATAAATAGAGAGGGTTGTTGTGTTGAAAAACCATCCAAGAATAGCTTGTTCATGTTAGTTTATCAAATTTCAATTTTGTTGTAATGTTCTTCATGTTCTAATTTCATTTACTAGGGTTTAGATGAAGCCCTAATCTCATTGGTATGTATTCATATCTTGTATCTTGTTCTTGAAAGTTTAGAATTGTTTAAAGATATAATTTAATCCAAGTTTTTCAACATCTTGCTCTCACAATGTATGCCATGTATCCATTGTAGTTAGAATATCTCTATGTTGATTATGCTACAACTCATGCTTAACCAAATATTGATCTTTAGATTAGTTGTGCTTAATTAGACAATTAATGCTTTGGAGAAATACTTTAGTTGTGATTAAATTATCCATTGGAGAAACACCTTAGTTATACGGTAGACTTGAATCTACTATAAGGACAAGAATAATATTACAAGTTGAATGCATATCATAGGTTATTGGTGGATTTGAATACCCTATTATCCATATTATCATTGTTTACATATCTTGTTATTTGCATCTTTTACTTTTATTATTTCAGTCACTTGAAAATCATATCGTCGTATCGACAAAATCAAACTCCTTTTGGTTACTCTCTGAATCAGGATTTAGAATCAACTTCTACACTCTCCAAGTCTCTGTGGTTCGACCTGTGCTTGCCCTGTGTTGCTTGTCGACACTGTGCACTTGCAGTTTATACATAGAAGTAGGTATCTTTCCGAGCCTACCAGCAAGCGGCTTTAATTAAAGACATTATTTCTGAAAGAGAAGGTTGTTAGCTATCCTTCCTTGTTAATTTTTTGTCTTTCATAGATTTCCGCAATTTTTTTAATTTTTTGTTATATACTCGCAGGAGCTGAGAAGAGATATTCTGAAAGAATTGGAGAACTTGAAGCCGATAAAGGTTAACTTGCAAAGACTCTTGCTTCTCGCAATGAAAAATATTCAAGATTGAAAGACCAATTAAAGATCACTACTTCAAATTTTAGTAATATCCTTGTTGGTGTTCGCAATGACTCCTTCAAGAGGGTTTGTGACGATCATAACATTTCTCAGTCTTTGTATCCTTGCCTCGCTGAGGAAGTTCCAACGAATACTCCAAACCTTGTTATCTCTGACAGTGAGGCGGAAGAATCTGGCGAAGATGAAATAATGAAGATGACGATAAAGAAGGAGAAAAATCTGGCGAGGATGATGATGGGTCTAATTAGTCTTGTCTTTCCCTTTTAATCCCTCTGTAATATTTGTTCATTTATCTCTTTCTCCTTGTAATATACTTTTGCAAGTATTTCCAGCTTCTAACATTCCTTAGTGTATAAATTTCTTTTGCTTCTATATGTATAAATCAAAAAACAATTCTTTTCTGCAATATAGTTAATCAACATGATTATTAATCTTTAACTATCTGTGTAAATGTATTATATGATAATGTCTATGTAAATTTATCATATAATGATGAATAACAATTCTATCATTATGTTCATTCCCATACTTGCCTCTGTTATTCATCTGCAATATGAAAGAAATTGAGTAGAGTTTAGACATTAGTTGTGAATAAAATCTATTTAATTATTTTTGCCTCAATCTTTGCGATAACATCGCGAGTAACAGTTGCATAGTTTTATGATCTCTGCATAAATATCGCAAATCTCATGATCTCTGTATTAATATCGCAAGTCTCATTATCTCTGCATCAATATCGCAGTCATTCAATCTTGATTTTTTGTGGTCTTATTATGCCTTCCTAGTTAAAGGTCTTATCTTGCCACATTTTGTATTGGCGACAAAATCGCAGGACATCCTTACACTTGCATGTAAAAACCCATTGATCTTGCCTTATCTGCGTTTTGTCACTTTCTCTGCGACAAAATGACAAGCCTAAGCTCCCTTGCGAGAAAAAAGCCTCATGACATTGCCGTCTTGCGATGAAATCGCAGGACGTCTTTACACTTTCATGTAAAAACCCATTGATCTCATCTTAACTTTTTCTCATGGCTTGTTGCATATGTATAATATTTGTCACGCGGCAATATGACAGTCCTAGATGCTCTTGCGAGCATAAAGCCCCATGACATTGCCGTCTTTAGACACTTATCAGCTCCCTAATGGAGGGTGCCGCCCTTATCTCACCCTTGGTTGCCCCTTCAAGGAGGGCACATCGGCCATACAAGACTAGCTCCTCCCATCCGGTCTTAACAACAACCAGTTGTTTTCGCATCCTCTTATCCTTTATGCCTATATGGCTTATAGTTACGAGAATGCACCCAAAGTGGGGTTTTCTTCGGGCCGAGTGCATCATAGCCAAGACTTGCCAAGAACGTCCAGGGTAGTTTCGTACGCCCCGAGCATCCTTGGCTCAACCGTGTACCTCAGCGCCTTGGTCATACTTTGCACTCCTTAGGAGAGACCCTCGATCGTCCAACCAGGGTATAACCTTATATAGTTGGAATCCAAGGTACCTCTCCTGGATAAGTTTTCTTTAACCCCAACATCTCCATGACTCAGGTTACAGTAGCGGTATAACCTTATCCCTGAGCCATGCAAAGAGATACCCCCTTATATGACGCACTTTAGGTCTTATATTTGCCTCTTGAGAAATTTTATTCGCGAACTAGGGTTACGCCATAAAGATTCGTCCCATTCTTATATTTCTCTTGCTCGTATTACAACTCTGATGAAATTTCTTTTCTTTGATCTTCTCTTTATTTGCATTTCAACTCTTGTATAATTTTTCAATTTCATCTTTTTCATTCAAACGAAATATTCTTTTGAAACATTTTCTTCAACAAATCATTCATAAATTTTTTAAAAAATTTCATCATTTTACCTTTCTACTTACTACTTTCTGCTTCTACCCTTTTGTTGCGTTTTGTTATTTTTTCTCCATCTGCGAGATCTCGCCATCTATTGTTTGCAGCTCAAGTTGATTTCACAGTGTTCTTTCCTCTCGCCGCTCTATTGTATCAACCATCAGCTTATCACCTCTTTTTTTTGCTTGATGTTATGTTTCCTGTTTCTGCTCTTTGTAGCCCTTTCCTCACAAGATTCCATATCAATTTCATAGCATTTCTTCCCATCAACTCAGTCTCCCTTTATAACTCCAACACCATTAGGATGAGGAACTTTAATACATTGGTGGAAAATTGATGCCACACCTAATATCTTATGTAGCAAAGGTCGGCCAATCATGGCATTATAAGGTGATTCAATATCCACAACGCAGAATAGGATCTTAGAAGATAACCCCTTTAATGGAATTCTCATTGTAATTTCCCATTTGGGCTTGTTGGCAGTACCGTTGAAACCATAGATCTTATAGGTTGACGGTATCAGATCCTCGTCTCTTCCACCCATGGTTTTGTAAGTATGATAAAATAAGATACCAACTGAACTTCCAGTATCTATTAGGACTCTCTTAATGGCCCATGAATCTTCAGTTTCACCATCATCATTTTCTTCATCTTCTTATTCTATTTGTTTTGGATTAATTTCTAATCTTACCACCAGTGGGTTGTCATGCATCTCGCCAGGCTCTGGTACTTCTTGTGCAGTAAAAGAAATAGTTTGCTTTTGCCACTCTTCTAATGGCGAGACTCTTGCAATATTCATTATTTCTCTTCCATCCGCATCTCTCGCGAAGACTCTTCTTAGAATGTTGTCGTGGAAATCCTCAATAGTCTTGTATGAATGTATGATGGAATTACAGAACAAATTCTTCGCCTTGGTTCCAACCTTTATCACAAATATTTCTGCTCCTTTTACTGTATTCACTCTGCGAATATCTGGTACCGGTGGTAACTGCTGAGATTGCGGATGTCCTATTAGAAAATGATTTAACTTTCCCTGATCAATCATCCTCAAAATTATTCTTTTTACATTCCTGCAATCATTCATTGAGTGACCATGAAAATGATGGTAAGGACAAAATTCTTGATTTCGATTATTTGGATGTGGCTCTTTTCCCATATCCCAGGGTGATGGTATATTTTCCATCAAAATGATAGCCTCCCAAATTTTTTCTATACTAGCATTCAGAGGTGGCATCTTAATTTCTTCCCATATTATCTTCTGACTCCCTTTCCCTCTAAAATTATTTTGCCTCTGACCGCCATAAGTATCTTGCGGCTGATCTAGTCTTTGAAGTTAATTATTTCCACCGCGATTGTAATAATTCCTTTCCCTTTAAAACTCCTCTTGATCTCGACTTCCCATGGCTGCTAACTTCTGCTGGTTATCAATCACCACTTTCTCTTGTTGTGGCTGCGAGGTGCTCGCCACATTATTAATCATTTTAGGAAGTAAACTCCCGTTTGCCGCTATTAAGCCGGTGTTTGCGACTGGATATGATTCAATCTCATTTTGTTTCTCCTCCAAAGCAATGTATTCTTCTTGTAATTCTCGTAGATCAGTCATTGTGATGGTATTTTTGACTCTGAAAATTTAAAAATATAGTAGATTGGTTGCGAACATAGAATTAATGAAAGATAAAATGAGGTATCTTTCATCCACTCTACCAGCCATCTCGCTGCACATTGACTTCCATGAGACTTTTTCCAATCCTATGTTTTAACCCAAATACACCTTCAATACCGGGCCGCGAAGAATTGTTGCTTATATAAGCCCCCAAAAATGTAGCTTGCAGATGGTCGAAAGAAGTTATAGTGTTTTTAGGTAAACCTTCGAACCATTTTAATGCCTCGCTAGTTAACCTTGATACAAAGTATTTGCATAATACAGAATCATGGTTTTCCCATTGTAGCATACACCTAACATAAGCCTCGACATGTTGAACAACACAGGTAGTCCCATCGAAGATACTGGCTAATGCTGGTAAATTGCATTTTGGAGGGATTCCTCCTAATTGTACTTCTTAAGTGAATGGGGTTCTCGCAGCTTCCTCAATAGCTTCATCAAGTTGCCTTATGCCTCCTTCTCTTCTGTTATTTAACATTCCCCTCATTTCTGCTAGTTCTCTTAAGATTTTTTCATTCCCAACTGAGTTTTGCTCCATTGGTCTTTTCAGCGCAGCTTCCCTTCTACTGCGTTCATTCCTATCTTGTGTTGTGAGATTCTGATTTCCATCTCCATTATTTTCTCTGCTATCCTCTCTTACATTTCTTTCACGAATGTGCACATCATTATATCTCTTATTTTCTCTTCTGCGAGTTTCTTCTGCTCTTCTTTGCACCCTATCGTATTCTTCGTTAATAGTATCATTATTGCGGTTTTGTTCACATCTTCTTTCTCGATTATCATGATTATTCTGGCGAATTTCCTCTTGGAATTCTTGCTCTTCTACCTCTGCTCTCAGTCTTTCCCTTTCGCAAGCTAAGCGTGCTTGTTCAGCATAATGTCTCTCGATTTCTCTTTCAATTATCTGTTAATTTCTTAGAGCTTCTCTTCCATGCAATATCCTTCTTCCTTCCTCTTGATCTTCTTCGCTATCTTGGTTATTTCGTTCCTGACGCTGTTCATTCTCATGCCTTATGTTGTTTTGCTCATTTTTTTTAATTTCACCTTGTGGCATGTAACGATTTTCCCTTATTTCTCTCCTTCCGCGATGTACTCCATTTGGATCATAATTTCTTCTTCAATATTTGTTATAGGTGAACTTCTTCTTACCTCACTTCTGATTGTTCTCGAACTTGATCTCATTGTGCTTCTTGATCTTCTATTTTGTAACCTCATGTTTTCCATTCTCAATTCATGGTTTTGCCTTGCCAAATTTGCACGTTCTTCTGCCTCTAATCTCCTTTCCTCTTATATTTTTTGTCTTAAAACCTCTACTGTTTCATTTTCATCACCTCCATTTACTTCTTGGTTTCTTCCCTCTCGTCTTTCATCTCTTAATTGTCGATCTTCTGGTTCTTCTATTGAATCTGATCGCCAAGTATGCACGCTTACTCTATCATAATCCACAGCTCTATCTTGTGTTGGTGTTTGCTGATTTGGTTGTTGAACCTGATTTTCTCCATCATTCCTTGTTCTATTTATTCTTGTTCTTATTCTTGAAGATTCTCCCATTTCATTTGTTTCTCCTCCTGCAAGTCTTTTACTCCTCCTTACGATTGTTGGTGGTTCTGATGTATTTCTTCTTCTTCTAGCCATTAATCTTAGTAAACTGTTGTATATTGCGTAAGATCTTTCACTAATTGTTCCAAATTCCTTCCAATCACAATGTCTATTTTTATCTTTTTCTTCAAATAATCATCAATTCATCCCTGTTTCGGGCGCCAAAATGTAGTTGCGGGAAATCCTACACTACACCCTTGATAAGAATTTACAGTAATTAACACATATTTGAAGATTAAAAATAACACTTTATAATTTGATTCTCAGAAATGTTTACAAGAAATGGAAGAAATCAAGAATACAACCGCTCTCTTGAATTTTCTCTCTCTTCAAGACTTTCTCAACACTCAAAAATACATCATCGCCTCTCTAAATCTACTGGGTCTCTTTATATAGGGTAAGTACATAGTGGATGACAGCTAAGTTATCCTTTAATTTCGGATTTGGCTCGCGATGCTCTCGCGGTAGTTGTAATGCTAACTCTCGCAGACGTTGTATTCTTCGCAGAATCGTCATGCTCTTTTCGTGTTTCTGTTACCGTCATCCGTTACGTCATTCTTTGAGTTACCCTGCGACGCTCGCAGAGTGTTGTTGAGAACTTCACAGAAATGTTGTTTTAGAATCTCACAGAATTGTCGTGGCGATATTCTGATCCTACACCTGCAGAGAGCGTTGAAGCAGCTTATGGAACGAGCAGGTCCCGGAGAGTATTGAAGCAGATTCTGAAGCGAACAGGTCCCGGGGAGTGTTAAAGTGTTTAAGCGACTTTTTTTTCTGGAGAGAGCTGAAACGCCTTCTTTTGGAGAGAGAACATTGAAGCAGCTTGGAGGGAGCGTTTGAAGCGGCTTCTTCTTCAGTTTAGTTTCCCCTTGCAAATTACATTCTTTTTGATTGACCATATCTCTTGTGCTGAAGAATTCCTTGACTTACGGCGAAAGAATTTCATGTTGAGCCTCAGTCCCCAAGCGTGATTTATATGGTTCTATCTTGTATGGTCGGTGAGTTTACCATAATAAAGATATCGTCATCTCTCCTTCGTGACTCTATTGATTGTCCGTGAGAAAAATAAAATATGCAGAAGTTCGGATTACCTCCGTCCGTAGTGGTTGTTGCTATGGTGAAGCTCGAATACTAGTATCAACAAACGAACAACGGTTTTTAGCTGCAGCTGTGATTAGAAGAGACTAGCAGGAAGAGGCGTGAAACAACGATAGAGATCATCTCGTTATTAGAGGGATAAGCTGGAACCGATGGCTTTCTTGATGTTTCTTCATGGAATATAGAAGAGGGAGACAGTCCCCTGCCCGCGAGTATCCAGATCTCTCTATTTGATAGATGTTGTCACGCTAGGTTCACGAGGCCGTCTTTACATCTGCTCTCTTGAGTATATCCTTGTCTTTAGCCATCTTGGAATCATAATGATAGCATGCTTGCATATCTCTAAATTCACCATCTTTGAGATAAGAAGTGGTAAGCAGTCCCCAATCATACTCCTTTGGTAACACAACTACTTCTTCTACGGGAGACAGATTCTGAAAGCGTCTCTCATTGACGTAGTTATAGTCGATCCAGATATGGGATATCTTGGACGTTGTTTCACTATTGTGGAAGTCGTGCATATGGTACTGGAGTTTGGAGTTGGTGATTTTGGACGTGCAAGATGTTGTATCTCGGCAGTCTTCCTCTTGCTGCTTTAGCGAAACTGCTTTACAGAAGGCTGAAGCTTGCATTGCCACGAACATCATGAGGCTCTTTATGACGGACATGCTTGTTATTTCTAGCAGAGAAGGTGCTGTTGCAACCTAAGCGTTTAGCATATTCACAGAGTTCAGAGGGTGTCTAAAAGCACAGGCTCTTCGACAAAGCACGATTTACAGGTACCATCCTATTGATGCACAATTACACCACTTGTTGTTCAGTCACATTTGGATCATGACCCTTCAGCGCCTGAATTCGGGACCTCTTGACATAATCATTTGGATGTTCGCTGTTTCGCTGAAGCATTCCTCTTAAGTCTGACAGAGTGATTCAACCAAGCGATGGATTCTTTCTCGATATGATGATGCGTATATCGTTATCTTCTTGAGGTTGCTCCCTTAAGGTGTTGTCTCCAGTAGATCTGAAGATGTCCCGGGCTCGCTCTTCATATGGACTGACTGTTGATGGTGGATTTTCAACAAGGGTCAAATCCGTAAAATCACGATACTACATGTTTCTGATATGGCTTCAGGCATGTGACGATTCATATTTTACGAAACCATGATGAACATGTCTTTCTAAAAGCCTCCACTAGCTGAGCGTTCGATCCCTGGCATTTCATTGTGCACTCTATGTAGAATAATAGAATTGGGCGGTCCTCCTACATAATTGTTTGTTAAGAGGGCATAACGCCTTCAGGACGTCGGTGATACTCACTGTTCCCTAACTACATGAGAGCAACTACCCTCTACATAGAAGAACGATTGGGCGGTTCTCCGTAAGATTGAGAGCAACAACGCCTTCAGGATAGTGAAACTCACTGATCCTGACTATGTAGAGATACCATGTATATACTCGGGTGTTCTCCGTAGTTTCTGAGAGCACCCTCAGGAATAGCCGTCTCTTTACTATGCACATAGATTAATTATTCCATGACATTCACCACTGAATTCCCAGAATGATCTATTATTGCTCCTATTCCATGGTTGAATCCACGGCCCGATCCCATGGAATGGAAATAACAATTGCTCATATTCCATGGTCGAATCCATGGACTGATCCCATAGAATGGCAATAACAATTACTCATATTCCATGGTCGAATCCACGGCCTGATCCCATGGAATGCCAACAATAATTGTTCTGATTCCATGATCGAATCTACGACTTGATCTCATGGAATGGCAATAACAATTTATATTATATCATTACTCCGATTGCATGATCGAATTCACTGCTAATCTCATGGAATGGTAAAAGATAATTTTATTACTCCAATTCTATGGTCGAATCCACGATCCCATGGAATGGTAATGGTTATTTTGTTATTCCGAATTCATGGTCGAATCCACAACTGATTCTATAAATTGATAATAAAGAACTACCCAATTTTATTGTTCAATTTCATGAATTATTCTACACTAAATTTTATGGATTAGCAATAAATACTTAATAATCGGGCATCTGGATCATCACTGAGTAAGCCCCACAAAAATGGTGTAAGTGTACTCGACAATGATGCACGACTGAGCACCCAGATGCAAGAATGAGCATCAAAAAATATGAATAGATGAGGAATTGTTTAAGGGTGAAAACTATTCCCGCCGGATTTGGTAATTTTGGGTGTCTGGATGAGGAATGAATCTAAACCCTAAAAAAATGCACTAGGCGGTGAGTGCTTTTGATTCGAGAGATAAATATATACAATTCTGGACTAAACCAAGAAATGGCCGTTCCAGACTTGTTTCGGTCACAAAGTGAAGGAGATGGGGTTGATCTTAGGGAGGGAAGCGAATAAGATATTGAGATTGTGAAGGTGTAGGCTTGTTTATGAATTGTAACCGAAAGGTGATCAGGCTTGTAATTAACGCAAGCAGGCTCTGGGTGTTAACACTTGGTTTCTGTGTTATGTTCTCTCTGTTTTGTGTTTTTCTAGAAATAGAAAGAAGAGCCTATTTATACAAGTCATTGAGCCTTATTCACGTCTCTCGTGGGAAGTGGAGGAAGTGGAGTGATGGAGTAGTGTAGTTGTGTGTTAGTGTCACATGATCAGTCCTTCCCACTTCTCCCATCATCACTAACCGTCCATGTCTTCCTGACACGTTCTTGTGATGGCGTGTTGCACGCTGCACGCTGTAAACCACCAGACCAATACCCCAGTATGTATCCCCCAGTTTGTGACATGATTGATGTCTCGAGTGTAAGTATGGATCGTGGGACCCACAGAAGGTAGCATGTAATGCTAATTAAATAACTAAGTTATTTAGCAAATCGATACTTGTAAAGTATCGTGTATATTCTATGCATCTTATGCATTGAATTTATTCGGCATATATGAAGCATCGATGTTGCGCATCATGTCATGCCTGCTTCACGTGAGGGTTTGGAGGATGTGCTAGCAAATCCCCCTTTGGCCGACCACACGGTGTGGTAGAGTGGTAGACGGTGATACCTCACTTGTCGCCTAATTCCCATTCTAGGCTATCCGTCCAAGCTGGCGAAGTTGGACGGATGAGATGGTTTGCGACCCACATCTGCGACCATTGGATTAGGGTTTAGGAGGTGCGCAAGCATCCTCTTTCAGCTTGGTCGAATCCAAGCATGGGAGACGTTTCAGGGAGAACCGATCAGGCATGCGTGTAGGCGGCATGTTGATTTCCATGTCCATGCTTTAGTTTCCCACGAAGGTTTGATCTAGGCCACTCGAATTCACTGGTGAAGTTGAGTGGATGAGATTGATTTGCAACAGAAATCCTATGCCGCAAAGGATTCTTAAAGGGGCGCGATATGCCACCTTCAATGCACGCATTTCGAGACGACCAAGTTTGGTCAGTCTCGGCCGTTTGGTACATCATGTAGGTGGTAGGCGGGTATTCACGCCTATACTTGACTTTCCTATGGAAACGTGATCTAAGCCACTCAATTTGTCTGGCGAAGTTGATTGGTCGAGATCAATTTATGATTTAGGAAGTGTGCCCATGCCAGTTTGGGTGCACTAACCGAGGCACCTGACCAAGGCTAGCTTTGGCCGATTGGTCGGTCATGAAGCCGGGCCTGAGGTGGTCATGGTAGCATGTTCGGCCTTCCCTAATGTTTCATCTTTGCCTTCCATTCAAGCCTGCGAAGATGGATGCTCGAGATGATTTTGCAACACAATGATGGTGCCGCAAACCCTAATTTAGGGTTTTGCCGGCCGTGCGTCATGCTTGGTTTGGCATGCACGAATTAGGACAACCAATCACGGTTGGTCCTGACCGATTGGTCATATGTGTAGTCGGGCCCATAGTGATCGTGTTGACATGCTCTGAGCCCTTTGAATCTACATCTACACCCTTCATCTATGCCTACGAAGATGGATGGTTGAGATCGTTTTGCGACACATGAAATGTGCCGCAAACCCTAATTTAGGGTTTTTGTTCATTCCGCTTGGTTTGGACGGTTTGGCAAGCTATGCCGCCCCTTTTGGAGAGGCTGATCATGCGGGACCCGCATTGGGTCGGCAGTGAATGTTCCAATACCTGCTTGGGGGTATTGGATTCGATCTGGATTATCCAATCATGCTGGTGAAGTTGGATGACCGGGATTATTTCTAGACTGTTATGGACAGTTTAGACGCTCGATCGGGCTAGTATAACACACCGAGAGTTTACAGCCTGTACGGGCATTTCGTGCATGCCTCACTGCTGGTACTTGGATATTCATGCTACTCTGCTACGAGTAATAATCAGTCATCATGCCGCACCAACAATAAGGATTCTGCTAGGAACAACACAGGAAATATGAGGCATTTTATGCATTAATCAATAATGCTAAAATTCACAGAATATTCGGGGGATGGTTGCCATGCTTCATTCTAGGTGAATTAGTAAGGTGAAGAAGTATTCGTCACTTATAAAATAATCTCACCCTCTACAGGATGATCACACAAAAAGTTTGGTTTTACAACTTTAGCCCTGAACTAAAATCCACCATCAACATTAAGTCCTCTGCCTAGCACATAATGGTTACATTATTGTGGGGTAGGCATGAGATGGATACAGTTAAAGATAAAACTTATGAGACAAAGTTAGATATTACCAGGAGAGACGGGACGTCCTGTCCTTCGAGCATGTCACGTTCAAGAGACGTCCGGGCAAGCATTCTCCTATCATGATTTTGGCTTGCTTAATTGATGGACTGTTGTGCCTGCTTTGTTCGTGGGGCTATTGCGCCTGCTTGATTAAACGTGGGCTTGATGTGCCTGCTTCGGTTAAACGTGGGTCGACCACCGCGTTCCTACTTCGGTTGAATGTGGGTCCTCTGCGTGCTTACTTTGGTTGAACGTGGGACTCATCAGGCGCATGCTTCGGTTAAACATGGGTCCACTGCGTGCCATGTGCCTGCTTTGCTTGGGGCCGGCTGTGTATGCTTCGACCAATATGGGACTAGTTTTGCCTGATCAAGTGGACCCACCGTATTCCTGTTTTGCTTGGGGACGAATGTGTCTGCTTCGACCAATATGGGGCAGCTTGTTCCTGATCAAGTGGGACCCGCCGTGTACCTGCTTTTCTTGGGGCCGGTTGTGTCTTCTTCGACCAATATCAAAACCTATTGATTCACCCAACACAAGACTTGCCCCTTGACCAATACCGGCCTTGCTGACTTGTCGAAGCCCGACCTTGCTGACGGACATCGCTGCCTCGATGCCTTGCTGTCTTATTTCTTCAGAACACCGACCTTGTCCCGTACACCAGCTTTGTTACTTCTTCCAACACCGGACTTGCTGTTGTGACCAACACCAGTCTTGCTGACTAACACCTTCCTTGGTAACCAACATCGGTCTTGCTCGAACGTGGGACCCAGGCGTGCTTGCTTTTCCCAAACGTGAACCTTGTATGTTCGAACGTGGTGTGGCTCCAGCTGTGTTCATATCCTCCTAGGATCATGCTTCACTTCTCCTATCGACTTAAAGGTTTTTCATGCTCTGCTGGGCCCTTATGAAGGATGGACTAGACGTATGTTGAGCAATGAGTACATCAAAGATAACTTGACCAAAGCGTAGATTGTTGATGTAGCTTGTGTGTTGAAACGACTCGAGAGGATGTTAAAGTGGCTTCTGGTGCGAACGTTGAGGTGGATCCTGGGGAGAGTATTGAAGCAGGATTATGAAGCGAACGTGGGTCCCTGGAAGAGCGTTGAGGCGAATCTTGAATAGACCATTGAAGCAACTTCTTCTGCTGGAGGGAGCGTTGAAGTGGATTTTTCTTCAGTTCGATTTACCCTTGCGAATTCCATGCTTCTCGACTGACCGTCTCTCTCGTGTTGAAGAAGTCCTTGGCCGACGGTAAAGGAACTTCATGCTGAGCCTCAGTCCCAAAGAGTGGTCTACGTGGCTCTATCTTGTATGTCTGGTGTGTCTTTTGTACGTAATGGTCGTTGATATGGTGGAACTACGGATGGCATTAATCGACGAGAAACAACAGTTCCTGGGAGCATCTGTGATCAGTAGAGACTGGCAGAGAGAGGCGTGATAGCTACGGCCACGAACTTGGCAGTCTTCATATAGTGGTAGAGCTCGTCTCATTGTTAGAGGGATAAACCGGAACCGATGGATTTCTTGATGTTGCCTCTGGAATAAAAAGGAGGGAGACAGTTCCCTTCCCACGAGTATCCACCGAGCCTTCGATTTGATAGATGTTATCATGCTGGTTTCATGAGGCCGTCTTTACTATGTTGCATTTCATAGACATCCGGGAATATCACCGATCTTTGACAATACGTCCATTCTCTTGAGTGTATACTCGTATTTGAACATCTTGGAATCATAATGATAGCGTGCTTGCATCCATGATTGAGATGGACAACACACTAAGAAGTCCCCAGTCACACTCCTTTAGTAACGCAACTACTTCTTCTATGGGAGAGGAAATTCTGAAAGCGTCTTTTAATGTTTCTGTTGTCGATACAGATATGGAATATATTGGACATTGTTTCATCATTGTGGTAGTCGTGTATGCAGTACTGGAGTTGGAGTTGGCGCCCATAATGTTATATCTCAGTGGTTTTCCTCTTGTTGCTTCAGGGAACTTCTTACAGAAGGCTGAAGGTTGTATCGCATGTTGGTCAGATATATGCCCCTACGAACATTATGAGGCTCTTCATTACCGGCAGGCCTAGTTCCTTCTATCAGGGCATATGTTGTTGTAGATGAGCGTTCAACAGCTCCAGAGGATGACCAAAAGCGCAGATTATCCAACATAGCATGATAGGCATGTACCACTGTCTGATAAAGTGACTCACCCGGATCTTGCTCGATATGACGCGTGGACATCGTTATCTTCTTGAGGATTCTCCCTTGAGGCATCGGCTCCAGTGGAAGATTGCCAGAGCATTGATACATTGCACCGTAATTCTTTAAACTAAATGGCTATATGGTATAATAAAAATTTCCGAGAGGATTTCGAAAAGATATCTTACTTGCATCATGCTCGTACATCCTTATCTGGTTGTAGTCGCTACATCCATCCATGGAGAAGAACATGCCATGTCCGCTGGTTGCATCTACTAACATGTCAATGTTAGGTTGAGGAGGATCGTTTTTAGAGCAGCTTCAAGTATCTGAAGTCTATGCAGCACCTGATCTATCCATTTTCCTCGTGTCTGAACTGCAATTGTTTAACCGACTTGGATTCAGGTATGACATGTAGATGATAGGTGACCAATTTTCATCTAAATCTGGCATTTCTTCATATCTTCAAGCGAATTTGTCCTAGTAATCTTTGAGAAGTTCCACGAGCTTCGTGCGTTTATCCGTACATAAGGTTGAGCTGATGGAGATAGGCCTAGGAGATTCCTCAACGATTTCAATCTCATTAGTTGTGGAGTTGGTGCCATCTTTCAGCTGTTGTAGAGCATCTAGCACTTGTTCTTGTGGTTCGTTGTTGTTGTAGCATTCCATTGGGTGGAGATATTGGGTAACAGTCTCCCATGCTAATTAATAATGGCAGCGTCGGTATACCGTTTTCCTTTTCTGGTCACGACTCGTCAAAAAAGTTCGTTCCAGTTTTTCCTTTCTGGTCACGACTCGTCACAAAAGTTTGTTCCCTCTTCATGTGAACGTGAGTCGTGGCTTCACAGGATAGGGAAGAATGCTTCTTCAGCAAAGATGAATCGTGGGTTTTATCCCTCAATGATGCAATCCGGTCTTGTTCCTGAATTGACGCCCACGTGGGGAGTGGGACGCAACGAACTTGTCTGATTCTTTCTTTGGAGAAGCGTCGATAAGGGCCGTCTTGAACTCTGAATCCTTAATGCGTGCGGTGACATGTAGGGAACGATTATGACCTTCCTCTGGTTGATTGCAGCAAAACGTCTCTGCCCGCTGATTCTTCGAAAGGCGTAAAAGTTCGCATAAATTCTCTATTAGAGAAATCACTCCCCGATACACTGACCTATAGCTCATAGTGAGACTATTGAATTAAGGAAGATCGTTGTGAGGATCAGTCCCCAGTGTAGGAATCTCCATGACAGGACCAATCATATCTGATGTCACTTCTTTGATCAGGTCCATGTAGGTCCACGCCGCTGAAGTACCTTCTCCGGTGCGTTGAATGCATTCCTTGTTGGCTCCATGGGATGTCGCGGCTCTTATGAAAATCAATCAGTTAATATCTTAAGAAAAGTGAGTACCTCTTTCTGATTTGCGGCCATATCTGTTTGAGTCTTACAAGAACTTCATGCTTGTCCATAAAGTCTGCAATGGTAATGGGAGATGGTCCTCCTCTCGTCCCTCCGGCTCATCGTCCTGATGAAGCAGTGAAAGTTGTTGCTCTGGTGACCACCGGAGGCATTACACTTGAGGAGATGTTGGGTTTCGCGGCTTCTCTGGCTCTGGTGATGAGAGGCATTACACCTACTGGAATATCTCCTGCTTCGCTAGTGTTAGTGATAGAAGTGACAGCTCCACGAGATGTATTGACCACGGTATCTCCATTGACAGGTACATCGACACCGGGAGTGTTATCCACACTAGCTCCATCAGAATTGATTGCTGATCCAGACCTGAGTCCCACCATCTTGAAATGAATTGCTGATTAAATTTTTTCTAAGATTTATCCCCTTGAAATTGCAAAAATTGAATAGGGTATTGAAAGATGAAATTGGGAATTGGAAATTGATATTGCAACCGAGATATTAATCTCCCACTGTGGTCGCCAATGGTTTAAGGGTGAAAACTATTCCCGCTGAATTTGGTAATTTGGGGTGTGTGGATGAGGAATGAATCTAAACCCTAAACAAATGCACTGCGCGGTGAGTGGTTTTGATTTGAGAGATCAATCTATACAATTCTGGCCTAAACCAAGAAATGGCCGTTCCAGACTTGTTTCGGTCACAAAGTGAAGGAGATGGGGTTGATCTTAGGGAGGGAAGCGAAGAAGGTGTTGAGATTGTGAAGGTGTAGGCTTGTTTATGACATGTAACAGAAAGGTGAGAAGGCTTGTAATCAACGCAAGCAGGCTGGGTGTTAACACTTGGTTTCTGTGTTATGCTTTCTCTGTTTTGTGTTTTTCTAGAAACAGAAAGAAGAGCCTATTTATACAAGTCATTGAGCCTTATTCACGTCTCTCGTGGGAAGTGGAGGAAGTGGAGTGATGGAGTAGTGGAGTTGTGTGTTAGTGTCACACGATCAGTCTTGCCCACTTCTCCCATCATCACTAACCGTCCATGTCTTCCTGACAGGTTCTTGTGATGGCGTGTTGCACGATGCACGCTGTAAACCACCAGACCAATACCCCAGTATGTATCCCCCAGTTTGTGACATGATTGATGTCTCGAGTGTAAGTATGGATCGTGGGACCCACAGAAGGTAGCATGTAATGTTATTTAAATAACTAAGTTATTTAGGAAATCGAAACTTGTAAAGTATCGTGTATATTCTATGCATGTTATGCATTGAATGTATTCGGCATATATGAAGCATCGCTATTAAGAATCATGTCCTGCCTGTTTTACGTGAGGGTTTGGAGGCTGTGCTAGCAAATACCCCTTTCGCCGACCACACAGCGTGGTAGAGTGGTAGACAGTGATCACGGTGATACCTTACTTGTCGCCTAATTCCCATTCTAGGCTATCCGTCCAAGCTGGCGAAGTTGGACGGATGAGATGGTTTGCGACCCACATCCGCGACCGTTGGATTAGGGTTTAGGAGGTGCGCAAGCATCCTCTTTCAGCTTGGTCGAATCCAATCATGGGAGACGTTTCATGGAGAACTGACCAGGCATGCGTGTAGGCGGCATGTTGATGTCCATGTCCATGCTTCACTTTCCCATGAAGGTTTGATCTAGGCCACTCGAATTCACCGGTGAAGTTGAGTGGCGGAGATTGATTTGCGACAGAAATCCTATGTCGCAAAGGATTCTTAAAGTGGCGCGATATGCCACCTTCAAGGCACACGTTTCGAGACGACCAAGCTTGGTCAGTCTCGGCCGTTTGGTATAGCATGTAGGTGGTAGGCGGGTATTCTCACCTATACCTGACTATCCTAAGGAAATGTGATCTAAGCCACTCAATTTGTCTGGCGAAGTTGAGTGGTCGAGATCAATTTATGATTTAGGAAGCGTGACCATGCCAGTTTGGGTGCACGAACCGAGGCGCCTGACCAAGGCTGGCTTTGGTCGATTGGTTGGACATGAAGCCGGGCCCGAGGTGGTCACTGTAGCATGTTCGGCCTTCCCTAATGTTTCTTCTTTGCCTTTCATTCAAGCCTGCGAAGATGGATGCTCGAGATGATTTTGCAACACAAGGATGGTGCCCCAAACCCTAATTTAGGGTTTTGCTGGCCGTGCGTCATGCTTGGTTTGGAATGCAGGAATTAGGACAACCAATCATGGTTGATCCTGACCGATCGGTCATGTGTGTAGTCGGGCCCACAATGATCGTGTTGACATGATCTGGGCCCTTTGAATCTACATCTATACCCTCCATCTATGCCTGCTGTTGATGGTGGATTTTAGTTCAGGGATAAAATTGTAAAACCAATATTTGTGTGACCATCCTGCAGAGGATGAGATTATTTTATATGTGATGAATACTTCTTTGCCTCATTAATTCACCTAGAATGGAGCATGTAGCAACCATCCCCCGAATATTCTGTGAATTTTAGCATTATTGATTAATGCATTAAACGCCTTGTATTTCCTGTGCTGTTCCTAGTAGAACTCTCATTGTTGGTGCGGCATGATGACTGATTGTTAATCGCAGCAAAGTAACATGAATATCCAAGTACCAACAATGAGGCATGCACGAAATGCCCGTACAAGATGTAAACTCTCGGTGTGTTATACTAGCCCGATTGAGCATATATCTTTCGGTAGCCCGATTGAGCATCCAGACTGTCCCTAGCAGTCTCATAAACAATCACGACCACGCAAGTTGGCCGCATGCTTTAACCATACTAGACGAACCCTAGCAGGAGCGGGCTATCACCACAATGACCACTAACGGGCCCATTTATGCCCTGATCGGTCGAACATATATCGCATCTCCCAAAAGCCACCAAATGCCAGCCTAAAGGAGGATGGTCATGAAGCAGCTTGAAGAAAACGTGAACGAGCAAGACTGCAAGCAGCGTTCTTAAAATCAGCCACGGCCGTCCAACTTCGCCGGCGCGATCGGATGGCGTGATCATCTTATGGACGGTCGGACAAGCTTGTCCTACACACCGGCGGGCCCCCTTCATACTTACCTGAC
Source organism: Papaver bracteatum (assembly GCA_023529315.1). Taxonomy (NCBI): domain Eukaryota; kingdom Viridiplantae; phylum Streptophyta; class Magnoliopsida; order Ranunculales; family Papaveraceae; genus Papaver; species Papaver bracteatum. Next base: position 666,807 of record JAJJWX010003050.1, read on the forward strand.
CGACCTTCTCACGAGCAAAGCCTTAGAGAAACAAATGTTTACTCAAAACAAGGCTTACGTGATGCTTTAAAGGGTTCTGTGTCGCAGTTTGGTCACAACCATCCAACTTCACCGGCATGTTTGGATGGCTTAGATCAAACCTATGGCTATGGAACAGGTACCAACATGTTCACCGCCTGCCCAATGTGGGCCCTACACGATCGTCCTCCCCAAGGGAGAAGCATAACATGCAAAACTGATCGGGTGAAGTTACATGGGCGTGAACTATACGAAACCCTAATTAGGGTTTTTGCGACATGTTGCATGTGTCGCAAATCGATCACGAGCGTCCATCTTCGCAAGATTAGATAGAGGGTGTAGATGTAGACTTAAAAGGTCCCGAGCATGTCAACATGATCACCATGGGCCCATATACATGCATGACTGATCGACCAAGGCCAACCATAGCCGAACGCCTTGAAACACGCGTCTGAAGTAGCCATGTCGCGCGATTTCCATTTCCTTTGCGGAATTATAGTTCTATCTCAAATCGATCTCGACCACTCAACTTCGTCGGACGAATTGAGTGGCCTAGATCACACTTTCACGAGACAATGAGGTATGGGCGGCTACACTGTCATGCCGTCTACACGCGTGCACGGACGACCCTTCCAAAAACGTGTCCCAAGCTTGGATTCGACCAAGGTGAAGAGTGATGCTTGCACACCTCTTCCTAAACCCTAATTTCACTAATGGTCGCAGATAAGTGTCTCAAAGATCATCTCGTCCGTTCAACTTTACATGTTTGGTTATAGAACCCTAGTCAGGAGTTAATTGGTCAATGAGGCGTCATGATGATCACCATCCGCCACTCTACCACACCATGTGATCGGCCAAGGGAGGGCTTGCTAGCGCAGCCTCCAAACCATCACATGAAGTAAGAAGGGCATAATGCTCAACAACGATGCTTCATATATGCCGAATACATTTGATGCATAACATGCATAGAATACACACAATACTTTACAAGTATCGACTTCCTAAATAACTTAGTTATTTAACTAGCATTACATGCCACCTTCTGTGGGTCCCAAGATACACACGCTCGAGACATCAATCATGTCACAAACTGGGGGATACATACTGGGGTATTGGTCTGGTGGTTTACAGCGTGCAACGTGCCATCACAAGAACGTGTCAGGAAGACATGGACGGTTAGTGATGATGGGAGAAGTGGGCAAGACCGATTGTGTAAAACTAACACACAACTCTACTACCCATCACTCCACTTCCTATACTTCCCACGAGAGACCTGAATAAGGCTCAAGTGACTTGTATAAATAGGTTCTCCGCCCTATTTCCATGACAGACAGAAAACAACACAGAAACCAAGTGTTAATACACAACGTATTCAAACACCCAAAGCCTGCTTGCATTATTCGTAAGCCTGCTAACCTTTCTGTTACAAGTCATAAGCAAGCCTACACCTTCACAATCTCAACACCTTCTTCGCTCCCCTCCCTAAGATCAACCCCATCTCCTTCACTTTGTGACCGAAACAAGTCTGGAACGGCCATTTCTTGGTTTAGGCCAGAATTGTATAGATTGATTTCTCGAATCAAAAGCACTCATCGCGCAGTGCATTTGTTTAAGGTTTAAATTCGCTTCTCATCCACACACCCCAAATTACCAAAACCAGCAGAAGTAGTTTTCACCCATAAAAAATTGGCGACCACAGTGGGGATTAATCTCTCGGTAGCAATATTAATTTCCAATTCTCAATTTCATCTCTTCAATACCCGGTTCGATTTCCGAAATTTCAAGGGGTTAGTTCTTAGGATCAATTCATTTCAAAATGGTAGAACTCAGGTCTGGATCAACAATCAATTTTGATGGAGCTAGTATGGATAACACTCCCAGTGTCGATGTACATGTTAGTGGAGCTACCATGGTCAATACATATCGTGGAGCCGTCACTTCTACCACCAGCGGAGCAGGAGGAGATATCACATTAGGAGTGATGCCTCCTGTCACCAGAGCCAGAGCAACTGCAAACCTCGGCATTTCTTCGAGTGTAACGCCTCTGGCGGTAACCAGAGTGACAACTTCCACTCCTTCACCAGGATGAGTAGCTAAAGGAGCAAGAGGAGGACCATATCCCATTACCATCGCAGATTTGATGGAGAGGCAGGGAGTCCTTGTTAAGACTCAAACGGATATGGCTGCAACTCAGAAAGAGGTACTCACTTTTCTTAAGACATTAACTGATCTATTTCCACAAGAGCCGCGGCATCCCCTGGAGACAACAAGGAACACATTTAATGCATCCGGAGAAGGTACTTCAACGGCGCGGACCTACATGGACCTGATCAAAGAAGCGACATCAGTGATGAACGATCCTGTCATGGAGATTCCTACAATGGGGTTGATCCTCACAAAGATATTTCTCAAGTCAATGGTCTCGCTATGAGCCAGAGGACGGTGGATAAGGAAGCGTTTTCTCTAGTGGGAAGTTTATGAAAACTTTTACACCTCTCGAAGAATCAGCGGGCAGAGATGTTTTGCTGCAATCAACTAGAAGAAGGTCACATCCGAGCACTACATGTTACTGCACGCATCAAGTATTCAGAGTCCAAGAGGAACCTTATCGACACGGAAGCGTCTTCGAATGTGATTACTCTCAAGACTCTCAGGACGGCCAAGGTTCGCTCATGCAAGATCGTATGGTATCCTACCATAATGACATACTTTGATGGAGACCAGACCAACACATACAGGATCGTCCTTTCAATATATCACCAATTCCTGAAGACTATGCTGAATAAAGAAGTCATTTATATTCCTGCATCATTGTATCCTTATACACCAATACATGGAGTGGAATCATTTGAGCCAAGAGAAGCTCTGCACGAGGAATCAGACAAAGTTCATTGTATCCAACTCCCTACGTGGGCGTCAATCAAGGAGGAAGACCGGCTTGCATCATTGCAGGCTAAGTCCCATGATGCATCTTCGGTGACGAGGTGTCCCAATTCTTCTTCATCATGTGAATCCGCGGCCCACGCTCACACTGGGAACGAACTTTTGTGGCAAGCCGTGATCAACAAGGGAAAACCGTATACAGAGGGGATATTTTTATCTAGTCTCTTCGCCCAAGGGTATGCTACAACAACGACATACCGCAAGAAGAAGAAGTGCTAGATGCTCCACGACAGCTGCACGATGGCACCAACTCCACAATTGATGAACTCAAAGTTGTTAACATCAGGTGCTGTGTGGATTTCATAGACTTGAGCAGATGCTTCCCCAAAGATGATTTTCCTCTACCTAACATCGACGCGTTAGTAGATGCCACCAGCAGACACGACGTGTTCTCCTTCATGGATGGATATAGCGGCTACAATCAGATAAGGATGTATGAACATGACGCGAGTAAGAAATCTCTTCGAACTTTTCTCATAAATTTTATTATACTGCAATGACATTTTGTCGATTACGGTAGAACGTATCAACACGCTATGACGGAAATCTTCCACAACATGATGCATAAGCAAGTTGAAGACTACCTGGATGATATGGTAGTCAAACCAAAAGTTCGGTCGGCCCACAAGAGTCCTAAGGAAAGTGTTCTAAAGGTAACTGCTGAGGAAATCAAAGTAGACCCATCCAAGACCCAAGCTATCCTCATGATGCCGCCTCCGCGAACTGTGAAGAAACTCTAAAGCTTCATGGGAAAGAAAGGAGCAAGTTTTGTCTAGACCGCACTACAACAGGAAGCGTTTCAGAAGATTCAACGAATATTGTCATCTCTAAATCATCATAAAGGGTTCGCCTATTATGTCAGCCCGGACGAAGAGCGGGATATCTTCAGATTTACTGGAGCCGACACCTCAAGAGAACAACCTCAATAATATAGTGATGTCCGCATCATCATGTCGAGAAAGAATCCGCAGCTTGGGTGAATCACTCTGCCGACTTAAGAGGAATGCTTTAGTGAAACAACAAACATCCAAATGATTATGTCAAGAGTTCCCGAATTCAAGCACTTAAGGGTCACAATCCAAATGTGACTGAGCAACAAGTGGTGAAATTGTGCATCAATAGGATGGTACCTGTCAATCATGCTTTTTCGAAGAGCCTGCGATTTCAGAAACCCTCCGAACTCCGTGAAACAACACTCGCCCTGCTAGAAAGAACAATCATGCCCATTATAAAGAGCCTCATGGTGTTCGTGGAAACATACATCTCACCAGACGATGAAGCAACAAGAGGAAGACCACCGAGATACAACATACTTGATGAGTGCCAAATAGTGCATATTTCTACACCTTTTTATTTGGCATTTAACTCATCTTTTGCGCTTTAAAATCATATATTATCCCAGATTCTGTGTTTTCTTTGTTTTCAAGAATAAAATCATATACTAATTAATTTTTTGTTTTTAGGTACCAAATAAAGCTAGCTAAGAGTGAAGAAGGGACAAAAACCAAATGTAACTCGTTCAAATACGAGATCTCTACTTTTCATCGTGTAGAGGACGAGAAGGGAAGCCAACGGCGAAAGAACGGAGTCATTCGGAGTTCGTATGAAGAAGTTATGTCCAAAACAAGAAAAGGGCAAATTGGTCATTTAACACAGGAAGTGCTATTTGCACCCAGCCGAATGATAAGGGGCAGTCCAATCTTTTGCTTGTGGGGCTGTCCAAAAATTCAAATATTGTTAAGGGCACCCGCCATGCAGATCGGGGGCACCCTTCTTCTTCACAAGGACAGAAAAATGGCGGGAAAACCATAAGAATGGTAATATGCTTTGTTTCGTCAAACAAGGGCTAGAAAAGTCGGCTTGAGCTACACAGAGCACGTGATGATCATGGCAGCAATGGTGATGAGGCAGACAGCTCTCTGATGAGCTTGGCCGAGCTTGGTGATGGCAGTGATGATGGTTCGGGTACGAACCTGGTGAACGTGAAGGATGCTGTTCATGGGAGACAGCACGGGTTGTCGGGACTGATGATGACAGAAGAGCTGTCTATGGAGCTCGCGTTGCTGTTAAACTCGAGCATGGCAGAACAAAGAGAGATGAGTTGAGACGAGCACGAGCTGGAGTAATGATGGTGAGGATTTGCTGATTGATGCACGAGTTGTCGAGACAGCATGAGATGGTGAAACACGTGATGAAGAGCATGGGCTACCACATGCTGTTGAAGAGGTGGTGCAGCCGAGGATATCCATGGCCGGAGACAGCGAGGAGAACACGGCTGATGGCTTGCTGTGGATGGATGAGAAATCGAGAACATGAAAACGTGAGAATGCTTGATGTTTCTCGGGTGAAGCACGTGAAAACTAAAAGAAAGTGAGAACTTTCTTCACTTAAGATGAATAAACAAGTAGAGCATGGGAATAAATCAAAAGAAAAGAATTAAGTAAAAGGAAGAAAGAGTTGTTGCATGTTGCACATGAAATGGTCGGGTAAAGATGGGCTGTTGTAAAGAAAAGAGAATGAATGAAAAGAAAATAAAGATGCGCATGGGAGCACCACATGCTGCGCGTGGGAGGAAAACACCCAGTACCACATGCACACAGTGATGAAATGGTCGGGTATTCTACTCTATAAATAGCATTCGAACTCTTCTCCCAGGACAGAGGGCAGCTAGGGGTTCTCTCTACACCATAACACACACCATATTTTCTATCAGTACAATTCCATTTCCATTTTCAGTATGTTCTAAAACTCTTTGCTAGAGTTTAGATGAAGCTCTAGCCTACTGATATGTCATTCATACTTTGTGAGTTGTTCTTGAATGTTTGAAATTGTTTAAGATATAATTTAATCCAAGTTTGTCAATATTTTGCTCTCACAATGTATGCCATGTATCCATTGTAGTTAGAATATCACTATGTTGATTATGCTGCAACTCATGCTTAAAAATATTATTGATCCTTAGATTAGTTGTCTTTGTAACTAGACAGTTAATGCTTTGGAGAAATATTTTAGTTGTGATTAATTTATCCATTGGAGAAACACCTTAGATACAAGGTAAACTTGAATCTTCTATAAGGACAAGAATAACATCATAAATTAAATGCATATTGTAGGTTAGTAGTGGATTTGAAAGCTCTAGTATCCTCATTCTCAGTGTTTACACCCTGTGTTATTTTCTTCTATTTAATTTTATTATTTCAGTCACTTGAAAATCATTTCGTCGTATCGACAAAACAAACTCTTTTGGTTACTTTTATTTAAATCAGTTTAGAAAGAACAAAACTTCAACTTACACTCACCAAGTCTTTGTGGTTCGACCTGTATTTGCCCTGTCTGCAATAGACACTGTGCACTTGCAATATACATAGTAGTAGGTATCTTTCCGAGCCTAACAATTTTTTGGCGCCGTTGCCGGGGACTCGGTTAGCGGTGTAGATGAGGTTTCTATCTTTACTGATTGAAAAAAAAAATTATACAAAATTATACAAAATAAAAAAATAAAAAAAATAATATTTTTTTTTAATTACATGTTCTTCTTTACGTTTTTGTTATTTTTGTCTTTTCCTTACAGAATTTGGAATTCGGAGCGAAAGAAAATTTGGCAAAGCTTTTGGTGAATATTTAAAAGTCTTGGAGTAAAAGGCGAAGCTAAAGGGGCGAAAGAAGAAGATTTTTTTTTACATAAAAAAAAAAAGAGAGTTTATTTTATTTATTTATTTTTAGATTGTATTAGGATTTCTCTATTCTTGTAATTTTCTATTTCTTTTGCATTCTATCTTTTTGGACTTTGGACTTGGACATTATTTTATTTTTATTTTTAAACCCTACGGAAGGGTAGTATTAAATATCAAATTGTTTGCAGAGAAGGACGGTGATTACAATATCACCTCGGCCCCTCGGGTTCGTTCATGACATAGGAGTCGTGGCTCGAGTCGACAACAACGGTTCATCCCCCGTCTGGTACGGGAGGTAAATTTGTCGAAACACTCGCGAATCCCATGTTAGCGAGTTACTGTATTCCTTCGGTTGCATATATGTTGAGGACTTGAATACGGCTGATTTTATTTTCCTAGTAAATGGCAAGAAATGGCCATCTAAGATAAGGGTTCAGATTTTATCACCGTTCTCTTCTTGCCCGCCTTAGGAAAACGATACCTAAACGTGAACCTAAGCTTTAAAATTTGAAATAGAACAAGACCTATAAGGTAACGAGCTTAGTAGGAAAGTCGTTCGGAAAATATTGGTTACTCTTTGAGCATACTTCGAAGTTCATGATAGTTTCTGTAAATTGAATGCGTGACTGCGCCGCCTTGTGATACGGTGAGGCCTTGGGTATCAAAGCTCCAGCAGCTTCCCTCTCCTCTATTCAATATACTTTAACTCAGATTGATTCCAGAGGGGTTTGCTCAGATTGTAACGAATTTCCTTTCAAAGGATTATAAGTTGGTCTAGAAAACAATCTAAGTGGATCCATCATGCTTTTTGTTTGCTAGAAATCAGTAGGTTTACTATGGTGGAGTCATCCTTGTTTGTGATTGAATAGAACTCCCCTTCCTTGTTTGTGGTATTCTATATTTATTTTATTTTTATTTCTTCATTAAAAAAAAAAAAAATGACTAGTTATGGATGTATGAGTGTTTAGCATGCTTGATGTGCTAGCTGGGCTATGATTGTGTCTTTTAGAGACCAAAAAAACCGACTAGCTAGAATTCCCCAAGAAGATATAGTCGACATACCTAGTCCTGAAGTAGAAAGCCCCGACCAATCTGAGACAATGGGTGATCACATAAACCCGCCCCGTAGTCTCAAGGACTACATGTACCCAACGAGGACAAGCCAGTCCTCGTGCATTGTCTTACCAGCTGCTGTTGGACAATTTGAGCTAAAGGCAAGTATCCTTAATATGTTGCCTAAGTTTAGAGGGGTTGATGCTGAAAATCCCTACCACCACGTGAGAGAATTTGAGGAAATTTGTGGGACTCTTCAGATCAACCAAATGACGGATGAGGCCCTCAAACTGAGACTATTTCCCTTTTCTTTGAAAGAAAAAGCAAAGTCTTGGATGTGTGCTTTGAAGCCACAGTAAATTAATTCATGGGATGGCCTTACAAAAGAGTTTTTCAGAAAGTTTTTCCCCAATCATAAGACTACGACCATTCGTCAAAGTCTGAATAGTTTTGTGCAATTAGATGATGAGACTCTAGCAAAATATTCAGAGAGATTCAATGAATTATTGCTCCAATGTCCCCATCATGGTTTTGAAAAATGGAGACTTGTGCAAATTTTATATGAAGGCATAGATGTCAGGACCCGAACTACAGTTGAGGCAATGTGCAATGGTCTGTTTATTGACAAAAGTGCTGATGAGTCTTGGGATTTCTTAATCGAAGTCGTTAAAAAGACTCAGCAGTGGGAGTCCATCCGTGCACCTAAAGAGACTAACCGTGTAGCTAATTTTCACAGAATTGAGTCCGACTTTGATGGAAATGCAAAGATGGCATCTATGGCTAGGAGAATAGAAGAGCTAGAGCTGCAGAAGAATGTAAAACCTAATGCCCATACTCTCCGTAACCAAATTTAAATGGCCACTTGTGCCGCGTGCCATGGTTCAGACCACTTAGTGGACACTTGTCCAGACCTCCATGCATTTCAAGAGTCTAAAACCGAGCAAGCCAATGCTTTGTACAATAGGCAAGAGAACAATCCGTACTCTCAAACCTATAACCCAGGGTGGAGGAATCACCCTAACTTTTCATGGTCTAAAGGGCCCGTCCAAGGGGGAACATCAAATAACAACCAAGTATACTCATATCCTAGAAACCCCCAAGTACAACCACACACTCAGTACCCTGTAGAGAAAAAGCCTAGTTTTGAAAACAGTTTCAGTCTGTTGACCCAAAATCTTGTACAACTTCAAAAGACAACCGACCAACGTTTCACGAGTCTAGAACTTAAAATGGGTCAGATATGTGATGCTTTGAGTGAGAGAGAGAGGGGCAAGCTCCCTAGTCAGCCCCAACAAAATCCAAAGAATGTATTTCAGGAAAGTACTTCAACTTGCAATGAAACTTCACATAGTCCTGTAAATGCTATCACCACTCTTCGTAGTGGTAGAGATATTGAAAACAATGTAGGTGTACCACAGTCGAGTGAGTCTAGATCAGACTCACCAGTGCTTACAACTCCACAGAAAACACCCGTTGTGGAAAAGGAATCTGAGCATGATACTGATTCTAAGAATTCCACTGATGCTAATGTACATGCACCATCTCATGTACTTGTTGCTCCATTTCCTCAAAGATTAGAGCAACAGAAAAAAGGTACCCAATACAATGAGATGTTGGAGATGTTTAAACGAGTCAATATAAACATTCCTTTTCTCGAAGCAATTAAGCAGATACCTGCCTATGCAAAATTTTTGAAGGACCTATGCACACAAAAGCGAAAGCTTCACGTGCATAAGCGTGCCTTTCTCACTGAGCAGGTAAGTTCAATTATTCAAAACAAAACACCACCTAAGTATAAAGACCCAGGTAGTCCAACTATCACATGCACTTTAGGCAAGCATACAATCGATAGGGCTTTATTAGACTTAGGTGCAAGTGTGAATCTTTTGCCATACTCTGTGTATGTGTAGTTAGGTCCTGGGGAGCTGAAACCCACTCCTGTTACGCTACAATTAGCAGACAGGTCTGTAAAAATCCCTCGGGGTATTGTGGAGGATGTATTGATAAAGGTTGATAAATTTTATTTCCCCGTGGACTTCATTGTGCTGGATACTCAACCTGTGCAAAACCAGATTGTCACATTCCTGTTATTTTGGGACGTCCTTTCCTGGCTACGTCCAATGCTATCATAAACTGTCGTAATGGAGTGTTGAAATTATCTTTTGGTAACATGACTGTGGAACTGAATGTCTTTCGTGTAAATCAACAACCCATAGATTGTGATGATGATGAATTGCATGAGATTAACATGATTGAGAGTCTGATTCAAGACTCATTGCCTGATATTTTATTTGTGGATCCTTTGCAAGCATGTCTAGATAACTTCGACTTAGATCTCTTCGATTCTAAGTACATTAGTGAAGTTCACTCTTTGCTTGAATCTGTGCCACCCATGGACATTGCTAAATGGAAATCTGCTGTGGAACCACTTCCACTCTCTGATTCCAAATCTGCCCCATCTCCTGTTGAACCACCTAAACTTGATTTGAAACCATTGCCCGATACATTGAAATATGCTTTCTTAGGTCCTTCTGATACTTTGCCTGTGATTATTGCATCATGTTTAGACACAGAGCAAGAAAATAAACTTTTAGAAGTACTTAAAGAGCATAAGGAGGCCTTAGGTTGGTCCATATTAGACCTTAAAGGTATAAGTCCCACAATTTGCATGCATCACATAAATCTGGAAGAAAACACTAAACCAACCAGGGAAATGCAAAGAAGACTTAACCCAAACATGAGAGATGTTGTTAAGGGTGAGATTCTGAAATTGCTTGATGCGGGTATCATATACCCAGTTCCTAATAGCAAGTGGGTCAGTCCCATTCAAGTGGTACCCAAAAAGTCTGGAATTACTGTAGTTCCAAATGAAAATAATGAACTTGTCCCCACCCGTGTGACCACATGGTGGAGAATTTATATTGATTACATAAAATTGAACACGGCAACAAAGAAAGACCATTTTCCCCTGCCCTTCATTGATCAAATGCTAGAAAGGTTGTCGAGACATAGGTACTATTGTTTTTTAGATGGCTATTCAGGCTACAACCAAATTCACATAGCACCCGAAGACCAACATAAGACTACTTTTACTTGTCCTTATGGAACATTTGCTTATCGTCGTATGCCTTTTGGGTTGTGTAATGCACCCGCTACTTTTCAACGTTGCATGATGAGCATATTCTCCGACATGATAGATGAGTTTCTTGAAATTTTCATGGATGACTTTTCTGTCTTTGGGTCTTCTTTTGATGAATGTTTGCATCATCTTACTCGTGTGCTGATTCGATGTAAAGAAAAGAATTTGGTTTTGAATTTGGAAAAATGTCATTTCATGGTTGACTCGGGCATTGTTCTAGGGAATATCATCTCGGAAAAAGGAATAGAAGTAGATAAATCCAAGGTTGATATCATTCAACACTTACCTCAACCTCGTTCTGTGAGGGACATAAGATCATTCTTAGGCCATGCCGGTTTTTACCGCCGATTCATCAAAGACTTTAGTAAAATTTCAAGACCTTTGTGTAATCTTCTTGCAAAAGATGTTGCATTTGTCTTTGATGATGCATGTAAGGAAGCATGGGAGCAATTGAAGTCTCTGCTTACATCTTCCCCTATAGTCAGACCACCCGACTGGACCTTGCCATTTGAACTTATGTGTGATGCATCTGACTATGCTGTAGGAGCTGTTTTAGGTCAGCGAGTAGACAAACTCCCTTATGTGATCTACTATGCTAGTAAAACACTTAATGACGCGCAAATGAATTATTCAACAACTGAGAAAGAGTTACTAGCTGTTGTGTTTGCATTGGATAAGTTTAGATCTTATTTGATAGGGTCTAAAATCATCATATATTCTGACCATGCTGCGTTGAAATATCTTTTATCTAAAAAAGATGCTAAAGCTCATCTAATTCGATGGATACTCTTGTTACAAGAGTTCAACCTCGAAATTCGAGATAAGAAAGGGTCGGAGAATGTTGTAGCTGATCACTTATCTAGGTTGAATGTTGAATCTTTGATGAATCAGTGCTTATTAGAGAATCATTCCCTGATGAGCAATTAATGCTTGTATCTGAAATGCCTTGGTTTGCGGATACCGTGAACTACCTTGCTACAGGTAGAATGCCCTCTCATTGGTCTAAGCAAGACCGTTATAAATTCTTGGCGGAAGTTAAACACTTCCTTTGGGATGACCCATACCTGTTCAAGTACTGCCAGGATCAAATTATTAGGAAATGCGTCCCAAATTCTGAACAAAGGGATGTCATCTCTTTTTGTCATGACCATGCTTGTGGAGGCCACTTTAGTGCCAAGAAAACTGCTGCAAAGATCTTGCAGAGTGGTTTTTACTGGCCAACATTGTTCAAAGATAGCCATGCTTTTTGCGTTGCTTGTGACCAATGTCAGAAATTAGGAAGCATATCTAAAAGAAACATGATGCCCTTACAACCCATTTTGATTGTTGAGCTGTTTGATGTGTGGGGTATTGATTTCATGGGTCCATTTCCTAACTCTGAAGGTAAGTTGTACATTCTTGTTGTTGTTGATTATGTCTCTAAGTGGGTAGAAGCCATTGCATCCAAAACAAATGATCATAAAGTTGTTCTTTCTTTTCTTAAAGAAAACATTTTCTCTCGCTTTGGAACACCTAGAGAAATAATCAGTGATGGAGGTAGTCATTTTTGCAATAGACCCTTTGAATCACTTGTGCGCAAGTATGGAATCACTCATAAGGTATCAACACCTTATCATCCTCAGACCAGTGGCCAAGTAGAAGTTTCTAATAGGGAAATTAAGCGTATCCTTGAAAAGACTGTTAATCCTTCTAGGAAAGATTAGTCTTTACGTTTAAATGATGCTTTGTGGGCCTATAGAACTGCATACAAGACTCCCATTGGAATGTCCCCTTACAGACTTGTGTACGGTAAAGCTTGTCATCTTCCGGTTGAGTTAGAGCATCGGGCATATTTGGCTATAAAGAAACTCAACTTTGATCTTGATAAGGCAGGTACCCAAAGGAAACTCCAACTCAATGAATTGGAAGAACTAAGAAATGATGCATATGATAGTGCAAAAAGGTACAAAGATAGAATGAAGGTGTCCCATGACAAGCACATTTTGCGCAAGTCATTCACTTCAGGACTGAAAGTTTTATTGTACGACACTCGTTTGCATTTGTTCCCAGGAAAATTACGTTCTCGATGGTCAGGTCCATTCTTAGTACGTACTGTTTTTCCCCATGGAGCTGTTGAAATCGAAAACCCAGCAACCAAGAACATCTTCAAGGTCAATGGTCAGAGATTGAAACCATTTCTGGAACCTCTTCCACCAGAAGATGAGACCGTAGACTTGGAAGACCCCGTCTATGTGGACTAAGCTAGTCCACCCGTGTACATACATATGGATTAATAGTCCAGTATCTTTCCCTTTTCTTTTTATTTTTGCATAGTGTTTATGTGTGCTAACCAAACTTTTTGTCTGGTGCTCATATTGTTTGCTTTCAAAGCATTCATTCAATTATGGTTAGCACCACCCTTTTTGAATCTAGTAATCTCTGTCCTTTAAATCTTCTCTACCTTGCTCTCTTGATATGTGTTCTTATCATCTTTTGAAACATTGAGGACAATGTTAGATTTAGGTTTGGGGGTGGGTTTTGCATATAGAGTTTTTAGTCTTTTATTAAAAAAAAAAAAAAAAAAAAAAAACCTTTGTAAATATTTGCATAAAACCTCCAACTTTTAGAGATCTTAGAGTCGCTAGCATGTTTCTAGCTATGTTTACATAGAGAGTCTGACCGAAATAGCTGAGCTTGGAAGTACCGGAGAACACAATCGGGTTTCTTAGGTTATTAAAGCGTTAAAATTGGATTTAGCCATGCTTGGGAGGCTTAATTAGGTGCTGTAAAGAAATTCGGTAGTAGAATTGTGATCACCCATAGTGGAGACTACCCATTTTTACATCAAGCGAGGTACCGACCTTCAATTTGTGACTTTCTAAAAAATCTTTTAGAGTGTGTGTCACCGTACGTCAATTCCGGGTAGGAATGGTGAGCTACCCAACTTCGCACCACTTTCAGCACTATTTTTGATCTCTTGAGTGCTAATTTTGTCAATCATGAGGGTGACGTCTAAAGATGAAAACTCCTTCTTGTAGTTCGATGAGCAATTAGCATCACTCTATCTCTCTCAACAACATCAACAGATCCATAGAAACATATCATCAACGAGCATAGAAACATCAAAAATTAGTCCAAGGTTTACATGCAACAATACAGTACAAAGAGCAGAATTATATACACATTTGAAGAGGTATTTTACAAAAGCAAAGCAAAGAGAAGAAAAGAACATGAGAATTAGAAATCAAGACAACACAAGTTGTGAAGAATTGAGTGATAAAGTCCTTCATCCATGGAGTTAGTAGTTTCATTGTTTTTGTTGTTTCATGTTTAATTAAAAAAAAAAAAATATTGAAGTTTATTTTCTTAGTTTAGTTTTGATACCACCATGGTAAAGAAGAATTCAAGAAAAAAAAAATTCAAGCAATAAGGAAATTGAAGAGAAAAATTACAAATTGTCAAGTTTTTCGAAGTTCATAAGTTCATCATCAACAGTTGAAGACCAAAGACCGAAGATTGAAGACATTTCTATGGATGATGTGAGAGTGGTGTTGATTGCCGATCGGATGTGAAGGTAAGTGAGTACTCCCATCCTTTCTAATGGTTGATTTCCTTTCTTAGAGATCATCAGAAAAAGATTCTTTTTGTCCACAATTCTGTGGAGTCTCCAGAAATTATTTCGGAAGGTTCTCCTTCCCACCATCAACGTGTGCATGATTTCTCTCTTTATTCCTATCTGCACACATGAGAGACTAAAAAAGCGGTATTTTTGAGTGCAATTATCATAAAACCCTACTGGTGAAGCAGAAGTCGAGGCTTGTGATTATTCTCGAACCCGAATTCTTTCATATGGTATGGTTATTTCTCGCTCAACGCTTAAGGATGAGAATGCGTTCTTTGGTAGTTAGAACTTCGTGTTACTAGCATGCAGAAACTCTATTTCCTCATAGCTCCTTGGATGCTTGGGACTCTTTTACGCTCTGAAGTTGGAGAAGGTTTTGTGGGTACATCTCTGATAGGACCTCACGAGACTACAACTCGTCCACTAGGGACACCTAGGGGTTTAAAGGCTTAGTGCATACGCTAAATGCATTCGAGAGACCAGCGACAGTGGTATAGTTAGGATTTCTTAATTTCTGTTTCACTTGAGGACAAGTAAAATTCAGGTTTGGGGGTATTTGATGAGTGCCAAATAGTGCATATTTCTACACCTTTTTATTTGGCATTTAACTCATCTTTTGCGCTTTCAAATCATATATTATCCCAGATTCTGTGTTTTCTTTGTTTTCAAGAATAAAATCATATACTAATTAATTTTTTGTTTTTAGGTACCAAATAAAGCTAGCTAAGAGTGAAGAAGGGACAAAAACCAAATGTAACTCGTTCAAATACAAGATCTCTACTTTTCATCGTGTAGAGGACGAGAAGGGAAGCCAACGGCGAAAGAACGGAGTCATTCGGAGTTCGTATGAAGAAGTTATGGACAAAACAAGAAAAGGGCAAATTGGTCATTTAACACAGGAAGTGCTATTTGCACCCAGCCGAATGATAAGGGGCAGTCCAGTCTTTTGCTTGTGGGGCTGTCCAAAAATTCAAATATTGTTAAGGGCACCCGCCATGCAGATCGGGGGCACCCTTCTTCTTCACAAGGACAGAAAAATGGCGGGAAAACCATAAGAATGGTAATATTCTTTGTTTCGTCAAACAAGGGCTAGAAAAGTCGGCTTGAGCTACACAGAGCACGTGATGATCATGGCAGCAATGGTGATGAGGCAGACAACTCTCTGATGAGCTTGGCCGAGCTTGGTGATGGCAGTGATGATGGTTCGGGTACGAACCTGGTGAACGTGAAGGATGCTGTTCATGGGACACAGCACGGGTTGTCGGGACTGATGATGACGGAAGAGATGTCTATGGAGCTCGTGTTGCTATTAAACTCGAGCATGGCAGAACAAAGAGAGATGAGTTGAGACGAGCACGAGCACGAGCTGGAGTAATGATGGTGAGGATTTGCTGATTGATGCACGAGTTGTCGAGACAGCATGAGCTGGTGAAACACGTGATGAAGAGCATGGGCTACCACATGCTGTTGAAGAGGTGGTGCAGCCGAGGATAACCATGGCCGGAGACAGCGAGGAGAACACGGCTGATGGCTTGCTGTGGATGGCTGACAAATCGAGAACATGAAAACGTGAGAATGCTTGTTGTTTCTCGGGTGAAGCACGTGAAAACTAAAAGAAAGTGAGAACTTTCTTCACTTAAGATGAATAAACAAGTCGAGCATGGGAATAAATCAAAAGAAAAGAATTAAGTAAAAGGAAGAAAGAGTTGTTGCATGTTGCACATGAAATGGTCGGGTAAAGATGGGCTGTTGTAAAGAAAAGAGAATGAATGAAAAGAAAATAAAGATGCGCATGGGAGCACCACATGCTGCGCGTGGGAGGAAAACACCCAGCACCACATGCACACAGTGATGAAATGGTCGGGTATTCTACCCTATAAATAGCATTCGAACTCTTCTCCCAGGACAGAGGGCAGCTAGGGGTTCTCTCTACACCATAACACACACCATATTTTCTATCAGTACAATTCCATTTCCATTTTCAGTATGTTCTAAAACTCTTTGCTAGAGTTTAGATGAATCTCTAGCCTACTGATATGTCATTCATACTTTGTGAGTTGTTCTTGAATGTTTGAAATTGTTTAAGATATAATTTAATCCAAGTTTGTCAATATTTTTCTCTCACAATGTATGCCATGTATCCATTGTAGTTAGAATATCACTATGTTGATTATGCTGCAACTCATGCTTAAAAATATTATTGATCCTTAGATTAGTTGTGTCAGAACTAGACAGTTAATGCTTTGGAGAAATATTTTAGTTGTGATTAATTTATCCATTGGAGAAACACCTTAGATACAAGGTAAACTTGAATCTGCTATAAGGACAAGAATAACATCATAAATTAAATGCATATTGTAGGTTAGTAGTGTATTTGAAAGCTCTAGTATCCTCATTATCAGTGTTTACACCCTGTGTTATTTTATTCTATTTACTTTTATTATTTCAGTCACTTGAAAATCATTTCGTCGTATCGACAAAATAAACTCTTTTGGTTACTTTTATTTAAATCAGTTTAGAAAGAACAAAACTTTAACTTACACTCACCAAGTCTCTGTGGTTCGACCTGTATTTGCCCTGCCTGCAATAGACACTGTGCACTTGCAGTATACATAGTAGTAGGTATCTTTCCGAGCCTAACAATACTGCACGTCCAAAATCACCAACTCTAAACTCCAGTACCATATGCATGTCTTCCACAATGGTGAAACAACTTCCAAGATATTCCATAACTGGATCGACGGTAGCTTTTAGAATCTGTCTCTTGTAGAAAAAGTAGTTGAGTTACCAAAGCAGTATGACTGGGGACTGCTTACCACTGCCCATATCAAAGATAGTGAATTTAGAGAGATGCAAGCACGCTATTATTATGATTCCAATATGGCCAAATACGAGGATATACTCAAGAGAGCAAACGTAAAGACGGCCTCGTGAACCTAGTGTAACAACATCCATCGAGTCGAAGAGCTCCGGATACTCACGGGCAGGGGACTGTCTCACTCATCTCTATTCCATGAAGGAACATCAAGAAAGCCATCGATTCCAGCTTATCTTTACCATTGTATGAAGAAGTGCCAAGTTCGTGCAAGTTTCCAACATGCGTCTTCCTGCTAGTCTCTTCTGATCACAGTTGCATCTAAGAACAATTGTTCGTTTGTTGATACCAGTGCCCGAGATTCACCATAGCAACAACCACCACGGATAGAGATAATCCGGACTCCTGCATATTTTATTTTCTCACGGAGAAGTAATAGAGTCATGGAGGAGAGATGGTGATATCTTTATTATGGAAAACTCACCGACCATACAAGATAGAACAATATAAATCATACTTGGGGACTGAGGTTCAGCACGAAATTCCTTCACCGTCAGTCAAGGACTTCTTCAACATAAGAGAGATGGTCAATCAAGGAGCATGTGATTTGCAAAGGAAAATTAACTGAAGAAGAAGCCGCTTCAACGCTCTTTCCGGGACCCGCCTCGATGTTCTCTCCCTCACGCAGAAGCCGCGTCAGTACTCTCTCTCTAGGAGAAGGCATTTCAGCTATCTCCAGAAGAATGCATTTCAACACTCCCTCCAGCAGGAGCCGCTTCAACGCTCCCTCCACTAGAAACCAATTTAACATCCTCTCGAACCGTTTCAACACACAAGCTACATCAATAATTTACTCTTTGGTCAAGTTGTCTTTGATGTACTCAATGCTCAACATACTTCTAACCCATCCTTTATAAGGGCCCAGCGGATCATGACAAACCTTGAAGTCGATAGGAGAATTGAAGCATGCTCCTAGGAGGACATGGACACAGCTGGAGCCATAGCACGTTCGAACATACGAGGTTCACGTTTGGGAAAAGCAAGCATGCCTTGGCCCCATATTCGAATAAAGAGAAGACCGGTGTTGGTCACAGCAGCAATGCCGATGTTGGTAGAAGTAACAAAGCTAGTGTACGGGACAAGGCCGGTGTTAGAACGAAACAAGATAGCAAGGCCGGCGTCGGTCGAGGCAGCGATGTCCGTCAGTAAGGTCGGGGTTCGTCAAGTCAGCAAGGCTGGTGTTGGTCAAGGGGAAAGGCTGGTGTTGGGTGAGGCAATAGGTTTTTGTATTTGTTGAATCAGGCACATCCAGCCCCAAGAAAAGCAGGCACGTGGAGGGTCCCACTTGATCAGGCATAACTAGCCCCATATTGGTCGAAGCAGGCACAGCCGGCCCCAAGCAAAGCAGACACGCGGCGGGTCCCATGTTCAAGCAAGGAAGGCACTACAAATCCCATATTTGGCCGGAGCATGCAAGGTGGGGCCCATATTCGCTCATGCATGCGACGTGATACAATTTTCTACGGACGAACAATGGCTACAGAAGCAAGCTCCGGCAGCGTCTGCAGCGGTGGCAGCGACAGCAATGCTTGGCGAACTAAAGTAACGAACAGGATAAGCTGTTCGAACAAAAAAAAAGAACAAAGGAAGGATAGTGAAGCACCTACCTAATGGGAGAATATCAGCAGCATAGAAACACGTCCAATGGCAGCGTCAGAAACACTACGACAGTAGCAAAACGTCCAACGGCAGCGTCAGCAACACATCCAGCAAACAAACGTCAGCAGCGGCACCAAACTCGGCGGCGGGCGTGGTCGATGGCGGCGGATGTTTGAGCGACGGAAAAGGAGAATAAAAAAAGAGAGGGTCGGCTCCCCTTTTATAAACAAAAATTGGAAGAATCCCAATAGGACAAGGATTCCTCTTTTGATTATATTCCTTTTTGTTTCAAACACCCAAGGAAAGAAACCTGTCCCACTCCGGATTCCATGCTTGCAATGGCGCGTTCACATGGGCGATCGATAGAGGACGAGCAAGGATTTCCGGGTAATCTCCTTTCATCTCGTTTTTTCCAATATATTTTTCACCATCTTATGCCTACCCCACAATAGTGTAACCATTATACGCTAGGCAGGGGACTTAATGTTGATGGTGGATTTTAGTTCAGGGATAAAATTGTAAAACCAATATTTGTGTGACCATCCTGCAGAGGATGAAATTATTTTATAAGTGATGAATACTTCTTCGCTTCATTAATTCACCTAGAATGGAGCATGTAGCAACCATCCCCCGAATATTCTGTGAATTTTAGCATTATTGATTAATGCATTAAATGCCTTGTATTTCCTGTGTTGTTCCTAGTAGAACTCTCATTGTTGGTGTGGCATGATTACTGATTGTTACTCGCAGTAGAGTAGCATGAATATCCAAGTACCAACAATGAGGCATGCACGAAATGCCCGTACAGGATGTAAACTCTCGGTGTTTTATACTAGCCCAATTGAGCATATATATCTCGGTGTGTTATACTAGCCCGATTGAGAATTCAGACTGTCCCTAGAAGTCTCAGAAGCAATCACGACCACGAAAGTTGGACGTATATTTTAACCAGCCTAGATGAACCCTAGAAGGAGCGGGCTATCACCACAATGACTACCAGTGGGCCCGTTTATGCCCTGATCTGTCGAACATATATTTCATCTCCCAAAAGCCACCAAACGCCAGCCTAAAGGAGGATGGTCGTGAAGCAGCTTGAAGGAAACATGAACGAGCAAGACTGCTAGTAGCGGTCTTATAATCAGCCACGACCGTCCAACTTCGTCGGAGCGATCATACGGCGTGGATCATTCTATGGCCGGTCGGACAAGCTTGTCCTGCACACCGGCGGGCCCCCTTCATAGTTACCGGACCGACCTTCTCACGAGAAAAGCCTTAGAGCAACAAACATTTACTTAAAACAAGGCTGACGTGATGCTTTAAAGGGTTATGTGTCGCAGTTTGGTCACAACCATCCAACTTCACCGACATGTTTGGATGGCTTAGATCAAACCTATGGACATGGAACAGGTACCAACATGTTCACCGCCTGCCTAATATGGGCCCTACACGATCGTCCTCCCCAAGGGAGAAGCATAACATGCAAAAACGATCGGGTGAAGTTACATGGGCGTGAACTATACGAAACCCTAATTAGGGTTTTGCAACATGTTACATGTGTCGCAAATCGATCACGAGCGTCCATCTTCGCAAGATTAGATGGAGGGTGTAGATGTAGACTTAAAATGTCCCGAGCATGTCAACATGATCACCATGGGCCCATCTACATGCATGACTGATCGACCAAGGCCAACCATGGCCGAACGCCTTGAAACACGCGCCTGAAGTAGCCATGTCGCACGGTTTCCATTTCCTTTGCGGCATTAGAGTTCTATCGCAAATCGATCTCGACCACTCAACTTCGCAGGACGAATTGAGTGGCCTAGATCACACTTTCACGAGACAATGAGGTATGGGCGGCTATACCGTCATGCCGTCTACACGCGTGCACGGACGGCCCTACCAAAAACGTGTCCCAAGCTTGGATTCGACCAAGGTGAAGAGTGATGCTTGCACACCTCTTCATAAACCCTAATTTCACTGTCAAAGATCATCTTGTCCGTTCAACTTTACTTGTTTGGTTATAGAACCCTAGTCAGGAGTTAATTCGTCAATGAGGCGTCATGATGATCACCATCCGCCACTCTACCACACCATGTGGCGCTGCCTCCAAACCATCACATGAAGTAGGCAGGGCATAATTCTCAACAACGATGCTTCATATATGTCGAATACATTCGATGCATAACATGCATAGAATACACACGATACTTTACAAGTATCGACATCCTAAATAACTTAGTTATTTAACTAGCATTACATGCCACCTTCTGTGGGTCCCACGATACACACACTCGAGATATCAATCATGTCACAAACTGGGGGATACATATTGAGGTATTGGTCTGGCGGTTTACAGCGTGCAGCGTGCAACGCGCCATCACAAGATCGTGTCAGGAAGACATGGACGGTTAGTGATGATGGGAGAAGTGGGCAAGACCGATCGTGTAACACTAACACACAACTCCACTACTCCATCACTCCACTTCCTCCACTTCCCATGAGAGACGCGAATAAGGCTCAAGTGACTTGTATAAATAGGTTCTCTGCCCTATTTCCACGATAGACAAAAAACAACACAGAAACCAAGTGTTAATACACAACATATTCAAACACCCAGAGCCTGCTTGCATTATTCGTAAGCCTTCTCACCTTTCTATTACAAGTTATAAGCAAGCCTACACCTTCACAATCTCAACACCTTCTTCGCTTCCCTCCCTAAGATCAACCCCATCTCCTTCACTTTGTGACCGAAACAAGTATGGAACGACCATTTCTTGGTTTAGGCCATAATTGTATAGATTTATCTCTCGAATCAAAAGCACTCATCGCGCAGTGCATTTGTTTAGGGTTTAAATTCGCTTCTCATCCATACACCCCAAATTACCAAAACTAGCAGAAGTAGTTTTCACCCATAAACACCTGCGAAGATGGATGGTTGATATCGTTTTGCAACACATGTAATGTTCCGCAAACCATAATTTAGGGTTTTTTGTCTATTCCGCATGGTTTGGACGGTTTGGCAAGCTATGACGCCCCTTTTGGGGAAGTCGATCATGCGGGGCCTGCATTGGGTCGGCAGTGAATGTTCCAATACCTTCTTTGGGGTATTGGATTCGATCTGGACTATCCAATCATGTTGGTGAAGTTGGATGACTGGGATTGTTTCTAGACTGTTATGGACAGTCTAGACGCTCTATCGGGCTAGTATAACACACCGAGATTTTACAGCTTGTACGGGTATTTCGTGCATACCTCACTTCTGGTACTTGGATATTCATGCTACCCTGCTGCGAGTAACAATTAGTCATCATGCCGCACTAACAATAAGGATTCTGCTAGGAACATCACAGGAAATACGAGGCATTTTATGCATTAATCAATAATGCTAAAATTTACAGAATATTCGGGGGATGGTTGCTACATGCTCCATTCTAGGTGAATTAGTAAGGTGAAGAAGTATTCATCACTTATAAAATAATCTCACCCTCTGCAGGATTATCACACTAAAAGGTTGGTTTTACAACTTTAGCCCTGAACTAAAATCCACCATCAACATGAATCCTACGCAAAACAGGAGAAAATACAACAAATATTAATAAAATAATAAGGAGCGCCCAGGGCCGGGCCCACCGGACGGCCATGCCCTAGCCGTGGCCGATCCCTAGGCTTCCTTTATTATTTTTCCCTATTTTGTTATTTTCATGAACTTTCCTTGTTTTTGCAAAATTCATGAATTCTCCATAACTTCATGGATTCATGAATAATAATAATATTATAAAATAAGGAAAGGTGTGCGGGACCGGGAAACCAAGCCGTCCGGCCATGCCAAAGTCATGGACGGTCCCACACCTTATAATCCTTAGTCTTTTTATAATTATTATTCCCCAATTTCATGACACTCATGGGTTTCAAAAAAATTCATGGATTTTCCATAACTTCATGGATTCATGAAATAATATTATAAAATAGGAAAAGGTGTGCGGGACTGAAAAACCTAGCTGGCCGGCCATTCCTTAGCCGTGGCCGGTCCTACACCTCACAATCCCTAGATTTTTATAACTACTATTCCCTAAACTCATGAAACTCCCCTGTTTCAACAAAAACTCATGGATTCTCCATAACATAACGGATTCATGAAAAATAATATTATAAAGTAGGGAAAGGAGTGTGGGACATGGCAACTTAGCAGGACAGCCCTGCCCTAGCCATGGCCGATCCCACACCCTGCAATCCCTAGTCATTATAATTATTATTTTCCTGAAATTCATGAAACTCCTTGGTTTAAGCAAAAATCATGATTTCTTCATAACTTCTCGAATATTGCTCAAATCACGAAAATTCAAAAGACAACGTGGTCACACAACCGGCTAGCCTCTCACGGCAATTTTAATGTTAAAATATTCTTATTTTAATATTTACAAAATATTGATCAATTGAGCATACATGCTCATTCCAACAAAAATCAAGAATTTTAGTACAGATGAAACTCTTCTGAAAATAATGTTGCTCGAACGCACATCAGAAAATACCGAAACTCTCAGTACGGAAACACGGACACCACGACAACACATGCATTCCTTAATGACCGAACAAGGTCATTCCTAGGGCTTGCACAAAGCTAGTCCCACACGTTTTCACACTTTTGATCTAATTTGCGCAATCGCTTATATTGGGCCCAAACTCTTTCCAACTAACCTGGGGATTGCTCAAACAGACAACATCTAGTTATGTGACCACCAAAAGCCAGACCCATTCTCTCTTGGTCGGTCCCCCATCTTTCATACTTAGGTTTTTGCCTAATCTTGAACCCAGCAGTAACTCAATAAATGATGAAACCGACACTTAATCATCATTCTTTCACCAACTCTCCAACTGAGAACCCTGGTGTATGCTCACTCGAAAACTGGGCACCACATGGATGCCCATCATCCCATGTGGTCGGTCCCTCTATCACTCATGACCTATTGTTAAACAATTGCTCAAAAATTAGGGTTTCAAACAAACGCTTCACGGAATCATCATTCTGAGCAAGTTCAAACACCAAATGAATTTATGTTGATCCACGGGGATTAATTATATAATATTTGGTAATCTAACAATATTTTAATATTTTATTGGGTTACGTTACCAATAAATATTTAGTCGAATTGAGCAACATTTGATCAGTTTCTCAAATATTGGTTCAGCTATCAATATTTAGTAATTTATCAGTAATTTTTCGAATTGAGCAATACTTGCTCAATTGCACGTCAAATTATTCATATTCAGTATTTGTCGAATTGAGCAATACTTGCTCAATTGAACATCAAATTCTAAATATTCAGTGATTCGTCGAATTAAGCAGTACTTGCTCAGTTGCTACCCAATTATCAATAATCAGTAATTTATCAGTATTTCGTCGAATTGAGCAATACTTGCTCAGTTGCTCGAATAATCCGTATATATTCGGTAACTCATCAATATTCAACAACTCATCGAATTTATAATATTTTCTCAGATGAGCAACATTAACATTCATGAATCGCTGAGCATTTGTCAAATATGCTCTATTCAACAAAACTAGGCTCATTGTCTAATCAGTAAACAACTGACAAACTAAATACACATCTGTCATGCAGACTCCACGATTCGTGAGATATCAATCACGTCAAATTGGGGGATAAAAACAAGGGTTTTGGTATGGCGTCCCACATCACGTGGATTCAACCATGACGAGAAATGTGTGTAAGTTGTGTCAACGGTTGAAGGAGTTACCAAAGTAGTGGGTGCACAATCCGTCAAGTATCCACACGACATGGAACTGAATTCACCACGATCTTTTATTGGCCCACTCTTCCACTCATGAAACTATCATACTTACAAGGATCAAGGTGTTCACAACTCTGACAGTATAAATAAGTCGTTGAATCCATGATTGAGGACAACGGTTTTGGACTACACAGAATTTCTCGAGTAACTACTCTCAAGAATTCATCAATCCATCAGAACTTATTCGAACTCAATAGTTCACCAATTATTTTCAGAAATATTCAACACATCCATAATCCTTGATCATTACTGATCCCACACAATCCCCAGCTTCCCTCCTACAGATCAACCCATATCCCTCTTTGCGGACGAATTAACTCTGGAACAGCCATTGACTTGGTTTAGGCTGGAGTCCTACATATTGATCTCTAAAATCTAAGCACTCCCTTTGCAGTGTATCTGTGTGAGGTTAAGCAGTTTTCCCGGTTCGAGGAGTCTCGATGACACGCTCGACTATTCACTTTCCTAAAAAACCAGCAAACCGTTTTTCCCCATCTACACTGACATAATAGGCGAACCCTTTATGATGATTTGGAGATGACAATGTTCGTTGAATCTTCCGAAACACGATCCATACAAAACTTGCTCCTTTCTTGCCCATGAAGCTTTGGAGTTTCTTCATAGTTCGCGGAGGCGGCATAATCCTAGAAATGTTTCTGAAGAGATACTGAAATCACATTTCAAAGGATTCATCTTCAACTTGTATTCACGGCACTCGAACACTTGTTGTAAGACTCCTGTGTGGGCTTACCGAGCTTTTGATTCGAGCACTATATCATCCATGTAGTCTTCAACTTGCTTATGTACCATGTCATGGAAGATTTCCGTCATAGTGCGTTGATATGTTGCACCGGCATTCTTTAAACCAAATGGCATTATAGTGTAATAAAATTTCTGAGAGGAGTTCGAAAAGCTGTCCTACTCGCGTCATGCTCATACATCCTTATCTGATTGTATCCGTTATATCCATCCATGAAGGAGAACATGCCGTGTCCGCTAGTGGCATCTACTAACATGTCAATTTTAGGTAGAGGAAAATCATATATTGGTCAGCATCTGTTCAAGTCTCTGAAATCTACGCAGTACCTGATCTATCTGTTTTTATTTTTCACCGGAACTACATTAGCCAACTAGGTCGGATGATGGACGGGCTTAATGAAGCCAGCATCTAGCAGATTCTGAATCCCAGTCTTGATTCTCTCTTCTTTATTGTGCCTGAATTGCCTCGGAGATTGCTTGATCGACTTGGATCCAGGTATGACATGTAGAACATAGGTGACCAATTTTTCATCTAAACCAGGTATTTCTTCATACGTCCAACCGAATATGTCATGGTATTATTTGAGAAGTTCCACGAGATTTGTGTGTTCATCCGTATATCAGTAGACGGTTTTCCCTTTCTAATCACGGCTTGCTACATAGGTTTGCTGCCTCTTACTGTGAATGTGGGTCATAGCTTTACCGGATGAAAAAGAACGTCTTGTCTGCCAAAATGCATCGTGAGTCTTAGCCCTAAATGATGCGAGTTGGTTCTCCTCCTGAATTGATGCCCACGTGGGGAGTGGGATGCAATGAACTCTAAATGATTCTTCCCATAAAGCTTCTCTTGGTTCAAACAATTCCACTCCACAAATTGGTGCATAAGGAAACAATGATGCTGGGATACGAATAACTTCCTTATTCAGCATAATCTTCAGGCACTGGTGATATGTTGAAGGGACAATCTTATTATCATGAAGCCACGGTCTCTCCAGTATCATGTGGTAGTCCGGCTCCTTTTCTATGACTTCGAATTTTACCTTTGATTGGACAGGCCCTAGAGATAAATTCATATTGACATACCCGTACGTGATGGTTTGGTTTTCTTCAAAGTCCATCATAGTGGTAGGTCGTCGCACGATCTTGCTTGGGCGAACCTTGACCGTACTGAGTGTCTTGAGATTAATCACATTCGAAGATGCTCTCGTGTCGATGAGTGCCCTCTTGAACTCTGAATCCTTGATGTGTGCAGTAACATGTAGGGCCCGGTTGTGATCTTCTTCCGCCATCATGTCTTCTTATGTAAACATAACGTTATTCACAGACATCTCTGATGTTTTTGAGGTTTCCGGACGCAAAGGAGTTAAATGCACGTCGAGGGATATTTGGTTGATTGCAGCAAACGTCTCCACTCGCTGACTCTTTGAGAAGTGTAAGAGTTCGCATAAACTTTCCACTATAGAAGTCGCTTCCTGATCCACCGGCCTCTGGTTCATAGTGAAACTATTGACTTGAGGAGGATAGTTGCGAGGATAAGTCCCAGTGTAGAATCTCTATGATAGGAGAACCACTCATATCTGAAGTTATCTTGATGAGAAGATCGAGTATATCATTTATTATCTCCTTGATCAGGTTCATATTCTTCGTGTGAATCTCCAGTACTCGTGCTCGCTCGATCAACATTAGATATACCATTGGGAAGGGGGGGTATCTTCATTGGAGATACTTCAACCGGAATTTGAAATTGTTGGGGGAGTCCTAAGACCAACCATTTTGGAATAAGACAAATAGGATTGGGTATTAAAGAAATGAAATTGGGAATTTTTAAATTGATATTGCAACCGAGAGATTAATCTCCTACTATGGTCGCCAGTTGTTTATGGGTAAAAACTATTTCTGCTGGTTTTGGTAATTTTAGGTGTGTAGATGACAAATGAATCTAAACCCTAAACAAATGCACTGCACGGAAGTGATTTTGATTCGAGAGATCAATCTATACAATTCTGGCCTAAACCAAGAAATGGTCGTTCCAGATTTGCTTCGGTCACAAAGTGAATGAGATGGGGTTGATCTTAGGGAGGGAAGCGAAGAAGGTGTTGAGATGGTGAAGGTGTTGGATATTTATGACTTGTATCAGAACATTGAACTGGCTTGCAATAATGTAAGCAATCAGCTCTGGTATTTTCTGGATACGAATGACAACACTTGGTTTTCTGTGTTTGTCTATCTTGTTTGGAAAATAGGCAAAGGACCTATTTATACAAGTCATAGAGAGCAAAACCCTCATCTCGTAGGAAGTGGAGCAAGTTGAGTGATGGAGTATTGGGGATGTGTGGGTGATTGCACGATCACGTTTTAGTCCACTTTTCCCATCATCGCTAACCGTCCATGCTTTTCTGACACGTTCTTATGATGGAGCGTTGTACCCTGCACGCTGTAAACCGCCAGACCAATACCCCAGTAAGTATCCCCCAGTTTGTGACATGCTTGATGTCTCGATTGTGTGGATCGTGGGACCCACAGAAGGTAGCATACGGTGCTAGATTAAATAACTAAGTTATTTGGGAAATCGATATTTATGAAATATCATGTGTATTCTATGCATGTAATGCATCGAATATATTCAGCGTGTATGAAGCATCACTGTTTTAAGGCTTAACGGGGTAAGTCACGGATAAGCATCTTAAAATAGCATCACGTCTAACCATATTCGAGTGATAGTTTGGAGACTGCATGGTCGAGCCATGCCTTGGCCGATCACTTTATATGGAAGAGTGGCGGACGATGATCATGGGGATGCTTTATTAATCGCTTAACTCCTAGCCAGGGATGACCAACCAAGCTGGTAGAGTTGGACGGACGAGATGATCTGTACGTTCATCTGCGACCGTTGATAAAGGTTTTAGGTTTTTGGAAGAGGTACGCAAGCATCACTTTTCAATTTGACCGAAACCAAGCATGGGAAGTGTTTTAGGCAGGACCGACCGGGCATGCGTGTAGACGGCTTGCCAGTGTACATGTTCGTACCTCACTGTCCCATGAAGGTGCAATCTAGACCACTCAATTTGACCGACAAAGAGGATCGGCCGAGATCGATTTGCAGCAGAAATCTCATGTCGCAAAGGAGTTGGAAACCGCGCGACATGCCTAGTTTGGGTGCGCGTTTCGAGACGTCCGGACATGGTTGGCCTTGGTCGATAGGTCATGCGTGTAGAAGGGCCCATGGTGATCATGTTGACATGCTCGAGACCTTTTAAATCTACATCTACACCCTCCATCCAAGCTTGCGAAGATGAACGCTCGTGATCGATTAACGACACATTTAACATGCCGCAAACCCTAATTAGGGTTTTGTATCGGTCGTGCGTAGACAACTTCAACCGATCGGTTTTGCAGTCTATGCTCCTCCCTTATGGAGGACGCCATGTGGGACCCACATTAGGTCGGTGGTGAGCATGTGCATACCTGCCCCATGGTCATAGGCTTGATCTAAGCCATCCAAACATGCCGGTGAAGTTGTATGGTTGTGATCAAACTGCGACACGTATGAAATTCCGTGACCCTTTAAAGCATCACGCCATCCTTGTTTTGAGCAAACGTCTATTTCTCTATGGATTTCTCGTGAGAAAGTCGGTCAGGTAGGTAGGAAGTGGGACCACCGGTGTATAGGACAAGCTTGTCCGACCGGTCATAGGATAATCCATGACGTCCGATCACGCCTGCAAAGTTGGACGGACGTGGCGGATTTGAGACTTCCGTTGGCAGTATTGCTCGTATGAGCTTCCTCCAAGCTGCTTCCCAACCATGCTTTTTCAGGCTGGGGTTTGGTGGTTGTTTTGGAGGTATGACATGTATTCGACCGGCTAAGGAAAAAACGGGCCCGCTGGTGGTAATTGCGGTGATAGCCTGCTCATGTTGAGGATCGTCTAGGCTGGTTAAATCATGCGGCAAACTTGCATGGCCGTGATCGTTTCTGAGACTGATATGGACAGTCCAGATTTCCCTTAGGAAATTAAACATGCTCAATCGGGTTAGTATAATACACCGAGAGATGTATGCTCAATCGGGCTAGTATAACACATAGAGAGATACTTGGATATTTCGTGCATGCCTTATTATTGATACTTGGATATTCATGTTACTCTGCTGGGAGAAATAATCAGTCATCATGCCGCACCAATAATGAGATTCCTGCTGAGAACAACACAGTAAATATAAGGCTAGTTATGCATTAATTAATAATGTTGTGAGTTCACAGAATAGGGATTGTTTCTACATGCACCATTTTAGGTGAATTATGTATATTTATCGAATTGCTTCAGATAAATAAAACGAGAGGATTTCTGCGCTCATCGTTTGTCAAATGGCCTTACCCTTTGCAGGATGTCGGTACAAAAATTGGTTTTACAACTTTAGACCTGAACTAAAATCCACCATCAACAAGTGCATACAAGTTAGATACCAAATATATGTGGGGAACCGATCCTAATACCTAGTCAGCCGAATTATGGTAAGCTAGTGTAACTATGCACAGTACTCACATGGAGGTAGAACCGAAACTTGTTTTGGTAGAACCATTATACCCATGGTTTGTGATTGAGTATTACTTGATCAATCACATAGTTCTTGAAAGTCATATGAACCAATTCTAAACTTGTTTGGAAGTGTGGTAAATCGGTTTCAAGTGAGTAAGTATGAAAAAGGACTTGCAAGAGAAAGATGTCGACACACTTTGAACACGCGCATTAATGTGTATTCTTTTATTTTTCAAAGATATTCCTTAACATCTAAAAAGGAATTAAATCCCAAGATCGAATTTAAATAAGTTAAGAATCTTTTAATTAAAGTTTTTAATTATATATGGAAAATAAGAATTAGTAATGTGCATTTGCTAGTTAAAGATTTTCCAAGGAGATTTTGATCATTATATTTGGACAGTGCATTCACAGGAATTATGAAAACCGAATTTGGGTTAATATGGAAAAATATCTTGAGAATATTTTTGGTTTTGGAAATTCCTTAGTGTCCAAACTTCTTTGTCTATAAATACTTTGAGTTACTGGTGAAACCGCCTATCGGAGAGGAGAGTAATCTACTTAGGTAAAATCTCTTACGACCGCTCAATTTAAAGTCTTCTTTGGGATTAAGAAGCTCTAGCGCGACCCGTTGGTGGGAAACTAGATATTGCGGTTTATCTTTAGTTTTCATATTGATTTGATTGACTAACGGTGGTTGAACTTTGATTTCACCTAGTTTGTTTATGCTTGAGAATATTTTCTTCTAATAGAAGATTCACTCAAACTAGTTCAAGGTTTTGATAGGGATCTTTAGACTGTTGTTAGATCTAAAGACGATCATTTGATAATCCATTGTTAACAGACTTCGTTATGTGTGTGATTGATCACAAGAGTTTCAAGTAGTTGTGTGCAGGTGTTTATTGAAGATTTAAGAAGATTTGAAGACAAAGAAGAGATAGAAGATTTATGACTTGGTTTTATAATCTTTGGAGTGCACAATACTTGTTTTGGTATAAGAGGATCCAATTAATAATCGGTTTATCCTTGTGGTAGATTGGATTGATTAATTGAGAAGATCGGCATCAACACAATTCTTTGGATTAAGAGTGTTGATTGGCTTAATATTAACGATTACCTTTTGGTGATTGAACATAATATAGATCTTGGAACCTGGCAAAGGAGTTTATGTTAATATAAACAGAAGAGCCTTTGTGTAACTCATATCACTTGGTTGAAGAGAGTTGATACCAAATAGATTAATTATTCCTTTATTGTTTGGAATACGAACCAAAGGAATTGGTCCAAGTACGTGACTTGTTTACAGGTTGGAGGCGTGGGAATACAGATGGAACTAGGTGAAGTATAGGTTTAGTTGCTTGGCCTCAACTACACGAAGTTGATTTATTTTGTATAGTGGCTTAATCCTGAAAGTATTCAATTCTGGACAATGTCCCGGGGTTTTTCTGCATTTGCGGTTTCCTCGTTAACATAATCTTGATGTGTCATTTACTTTATATTTCCGCATTATAATTGTTTTATTATAATTAAAGTAAATTGCACAAACGTTAATTCCTATTTACTTGATACATGAATCCTATTGAGTTTGGTTAAGTTCGAACCTTTGTATCAAGTAAACATACTTCGTTGTTGTATTTTATCGATCGCATATCCATAGATGATCACAAGAAGTGTGAAACGATTAGTTGTATTTTCTCGACTCAGTCCATAGACAATCAGTTTTAGAGAAATGATTTATAGGAAGGAAAAGTTTTAGCTTGAGGTATATTTGGGTACCATCGCATTTTCACAACTTGAATCTCCTGTGATCAATCACACACAGAACAGAGTCTGTTAATGTTGGATTATCACAAGACATCTTTAGATCTACAAACAGTCTAAAGATCCCCGTCGAAACTTTGATCTAGTTTGAGTGAATCTTATATCAGAAGAGAAGATTCTCAAGCATAAACAAACTAGGTGCAATCAAAGTTCAACAACTGTTAGTCAATCAAATCAATCGAAAACTAATAATAAACCGCAATTATCTAGTTTCCTACCAATGGTACTAATAGATCTTCTAAATCCCAAAGAAGTCTTTAAACTGAGCGGCCATAAGAGATTTCGCCTAATTAGGTTACTTTCCTCTACGAATAGGAGGCTCCACCAGTAACAACACAACTAGGTAGTTTTGCTGGATCTAAGGATTAGTTTGCTCGAAATGCGAACTTCAATATTTATATACAAGGAAGTTTGGACACCAAGGAATTTCCAAAACCGAATATTCTCAAAGATATGCAATAAACACAATATCGGTTTTCATAACTCCAGGAAATGCACTGTCCAAATATTGACCAAAATCCCAATAGAAAAATCTATAATTAGTAAATGCACATTACTAAATATTATTTTCTAAAGATATGCATTTATTTGCTGGAAAATAAATAGCATATAAAAACTAAGAAACCTTAAATAAAAGATTCTCAATTTATTTCAATCCTGGGATTCTCCTTTAGCTATTAAGGAATATCTTTGAACAATTAATGATAAGAGTTACTGCACATGTTCAAAGTATGTCGACATCTTTACATTGCAAGTCCATTTTCATAATTACAATCTTGGAAACGATTTTCCACACTTCCAAACAAGTTTAGAATTGGTTCGTATGAATTCCAAGAACTATGTAATTGATTATCCTATCAAATCACCAATCATGGGTTTCATGGTTCTACCAAAACAAGTTCGATTCTACCTCCATGAGAGTATTGTGCTTAGTCACGCTAGTTAGCAAAAGTTGGTTGACTAGGTACTAGGATCGGTTCCCCACAACCTATAGTAACAACCTGTATTCGGTTGCACATGTCCATAGGATCGGTTCCCCCAAAACTACAAACTTGTTGCACATGTTCATAGGATCGGTTCCCCCATCTACTAAAAACGTGTTGCACCTCTTACAAGGATCGATTCCCTCTTGTAAATTTGTTGCACCTCTTACTAGGATCGGTTCCCCAATGACTAGATAAAAGTTGTTATTTACAAGGCATTGATCATACCATCTTGAGTGATTACTTAAGATCGGTTTCACTAATAAAAGTCATACCAATACATAAGTCAGGCCTTGTGAATAGTTTACCAAGATACATAAACAAGTTTATGAGAGGTTATACTAAACACACATATTGGTAATTCAAAATAGATTTGCAATGAATAACAATACCAATAAGCCTAGACATTTCCCTTTCAATTCACAAAACAAGTTTATGAACTTACTTCCTTTAAATGAATGTAAAACATTGTTTCCTAGGATGAAATATTCACTCATACCCATATATAATCACAATAGCATTCATATGATCATGCCGATGTCTTATATACAAAGTTTAATGGTTAAGAAATAAACCACGTATTGTATTCCTTAATTCTAACTAGAGTATCATACACAACTTTACAGTTATGTTTTCAATATGCACGAATTGAAATATACATTAGGGAATGAAACAGTTCAATTCAAATATTACTAACCTCAAGAGGAAGGATGATGTTGTCGTTGTAGCTCCATACTTCTTCACATTCTTCAAGTCTTCATGCAATACTTGTAAGTCTCATATCCTAACACTTTCAAGCTAACGTATATGAAGTTGACTCTAGTATATAATCAAGCGACTCTTTAAATGAGTTTTGATTCACTAAAATATGACAACCAAACTTGACATACCAACGCTTGGTGGGTTCAACCGAGCTATGGTCTAACACCCTGGCCTAGCTAGTTGTGGAGTGGCGGTTCGACATAAAAACAACTTGGTGGTCGCAAAATTGGCTCAATTGATTGGTATAAACACTTCGGTGTATGCTGAATTTTCGGGAGATATTTTCTTCTTTAGGTTTTCTCCTGCTAGGCGGATGACTTGTATTTGGTTTGAGTATGATTTAATAAATGTCATCAAAGATATTTAAACTTTTCTTTGGTGTGTTTGATGTTAGATATTCATTGGGCTATTTATATGAGGTTTCTATCAACAATCCAATTTTGATATTTTCACATATATAGGGAATGATCATGCAATAGAGGATATATGGGTAATTGGGGTGATTATATTGTTTTGCAACGGTGGGATGAGACTCCATATTTTATTCGTTCGGCCTTGGATATTGATGGATCAAGTTATCGTTTTCAATAGTTTGTATCATGTTTCATTTTTCTTTCCTGAATTCCTTCTCTTTCTGCTGAGGTTTGGACTTTGGATTAGTCCCCCTCTTCTGTTTTCTTTCCCTTTTGTTTATGGGTGAAAACTATTCCTGCCAATTTTGGTAATTTGGGGTGTGGATAAGGAATGAATCTAAACCTTAACCAAATGCACTGCGCGGTGAGTGCTTGTAGATTCAAGAGATCAATCTGTTCAAGTCCGGCCTAAACCAAGAAATGGTCGTTCCAGACTTGTTTCGGTCACAAAAGTGAAGGAGATGGGGTTGATCTTAGGGAGGGAAACGAAGAAGGTTTTGAGAATGTGAAGGTGTTGGATATGCAGGACTTATATCAGAAAGCTGAACTGGCTTGTAGGATGTAAGCTATCAGTTCCGGTGTTTGAATACAATTGTATCAACACTTGCCTCTGTTGTCTGGACTTGTTCTGTTCTCGTTAGAAAATAGGGTGGAGAACCTATTTATACAAGTCTTTTATCCCAACCTTCGTATCTCGTGGGAAGTGGAGAAAGTGGAGTGATGGAGTAGTGGAGTAGTGTGTTGGTGTCACACGACCAGACTTGCCCACTTCTCCCATCATCACTAACCGTCCATGTCTTCCTGACACGTTATTGTGATGGCGCGTTGTGCGCTGCATGCTGTAAACCACCATACCAATACCCCAGTATGTATCCCCTAG
Organism: Papaver bracteatum; assembly: GCA_023529315.1. Taxonomy (NCBI): domain Eukaryota; kingdom Viridiplantae; phylum Streptophyta; class Magnoliopsida; order Ranunculales; family Papaveraceae; genus Papaver; species Papaver bracteatum. Next base: position 701,670 of record JAJJWX010003050.1, read on the forward strand.
TTTGTAACATGATTGATGTCTTGAATGTGTGGATCGTGGAACCCACAGAAAGTAGCATGTAATGCTATGTTATTTAGGAAATTGATACTTGTGAAGTATCGTGTGAATACTATGCAGGTACTGCATCGAGTATATTCAGCATGCATGAAGCATCGCTGTTTGAGCGTAATAACTTCATGTTCAGCCTACTTCATGTGATGGTTTGGAGGTTGCGCAAGCAAGTCCTCTCTTGGCCGACCACATGGTGTGGTAGAGTGGTGGATGATGATCACCATGACTCCACACTGACCAATTAACTCTTGACCAGGGCTATATAACCATGCTAGTGAAGTTGGACGAATGAGATGATCTTTGAGACACTCATCTGCGACACTTTGTGAGATTAGGGTTTTGAAGGAGGTGCGCAGGCACCACTCTTCTCCCTGATCGAATCCAAGCTTAGGACATTATTTTGGGTTGAACGATCATACATGTGTGTAGATGGCATGACGGTGTAGGCGCATATATCTGACCGCCCCACGGAAACGTGATCTGGGCCACTCAATTCATCCGGCGAAGTTGAGTGGTCGAGATCGAATTACGATAGATAATTGGTGCCGTAAAAGCTGCATATCGTACCAGCTTCGGGCGGGCGTTCCAAGACGACCAGGCTTGGTCGGTTTTGGCCGATGGATCCAGCATGTAGATGGCAGGGTGATGTTCACGCCTATGCCTTACTGTCCCATGAAAACATGATCTAATCTGCTCAATTCGTCCGGCGAAATCGAGCGATTGAGATTAGTTTGCAGTTTGGAAGGAGCGACCATGCATGTTGGAGGCGCGCGAACCGAGGCATATTGCCAAGTTTGGACTTGGCCGATCAGGTGAAGGGACAGATGGGTCCACGGTGGTCATGTTGGTATGACTGGACCTGCTTTGATATGATCTTCGACCCTCCATTCGTGCCAGAAAAAATGGACGCTCGTGATTCAAAACCCTAATTTTGGGCTTCAAGGCCGTGCGTCATGCTCCATTCAGGCGCACGATTTGGAATGACCAACCATGGTTGGTCCTGACCGATTGGTCAAGTATGTAGGTGGGCCCACGATGATTGTGTTGACATACTCCGTGCCCTTTGAATCTATATCTGCACCCTCCATCTATGCCTGCGAAGATGGAAGGTTGAGACTGTTTTGCGACACATGTAATGTGCCGCAAACCCTAATTTAGGGTTTTCCATCCATACTTCTATGGTTTGGACGTTTTGGCAAGCTAGGCCAAGGGGAGGCCAACCATGCGGGATCCGCGTTGGTTCGGCAGATATTCCATACTTGCTCGGGGGTTATGGAATCGATATGGGCCATCCAATCATGATGGTGGATTTGGATGGTCGTGATCATATCCAGACTGATACGGTTAGTCCGGATACTCAATCGGGCTAGTATAACACACCAAGAGTTCACCCTGTACGGGTATTTCGTACATGCTTTCATTATAATGATTGGAGATTCGTGTTGCTCTGCTAAGAGCAGCACTCAGTCGTCATGCCGCCCTGATAATGAGTACAGGAAATACAAGGTTTGTTGCGCATTAATTAATAATGCTGGAAATTCATAGGGTATATGGGATTGTTGCTACATGCTCCTACTTGGATGAATTTCGTATTTTATTCACATAATGGGATTGTTGCCACATGCTCCATTCTAGGTGAACTAGTAAAGTGAAGGATATCCATCACTCATTAATGGCCTTATCTTTTACAAGATGTTGGCGCATAATTTTTTAGGTTTTACAATTTTACCCTTAAATGAAAATCCACCATCAACATTAAGTCACCTGCCTAGAACATAATGGTTACACTATTGTGGGATAGGCATGAGATGGTGACATACATATGTGAGAAAGACAGGATAAAGGAAGTTTACCCGGAGGAGTATTGACCGGCCGCTAGTTGTCCATGCCGTTGCGCTTGTATGGAACCCTTTGGTGGGACCGGTTTCCTTCTTTGGGTATTTGAATCAAAAGAGGAATCCTTGTTCTATTAGGATTCTTCCAAATTTTGTCTATATAAGGGACCGACCCATTGTTCTTTTCCTCACAACTTTTTTTTTCTTTGGTTTAGCAGCTACCGCCTGTGGTCTTTACTGCCGCCGCCGTCCGCCGTTGCCGGAGCCGTCGCCGTCCATCCGACCAAGGTAAGTTTCGTTTTTTTTTTTTCGTTTTTTTTTAGGAAAAACCCTAATTTCTTAGGTAAGAATCCTTTGATAGATATATCATGGTTAGCTTTCCCATCAAGATTGATGGTAAAACCGGCCATTTCTGCTAGAATTTTTCGGTATCGCGATTCCACGAATATTTTTTGCTTCTTTTTCCGTTGTTGCATGCAAAACTAGCTTCTTAGGTCGTAGTTTGGAGAGATATTTGGCTTGAATTTCGTAAACACAATTCTCATGAACATAAGAAAACCGTGTTATAATGCGTGCTCATGAATGCGGCGCCACCATGTATGTTTGATCCGATCGTGGCCATCTACATATGCTTGATTGAAAGCCGACTTTATGCTATTCTTGTGCCCTGAACCAACATCGGTATTGATACTTGAGAAATACCAGACTTGAAACCAATCCGGAGTTGAGCAATACCAGCCTTAGAATAATACCATACTTGAAAACAATACTGGACTTGAAGCTTGAACAATACCGGACTTAGAATAATACCGGACTTGAAAACAATACCGGACTTGGATCCAATTCCTTTGTGCATTCAAACGTGAACCATGTCTTGTTGTCTTCATACAAGTTCTAACTCCTGTCTTTCATTTCATTGTGGAATGAAGAAAATAATTCCTGTTGAGATGTCTTCCGGAAATAATACTGGTGCCAAGTCAGGAAGTGTTGACATCTTCAAAGATATGCCGAGCATCGATGATGAGTTGTTCACCTCGCCTTTTCCAAACACTAGGAGACATCCATCTCACAAGATAGTCCTGCTCTCCGATTCAAAAAACATGGAAGCTGATCCATCTTCTTCTTTAGCACTTGTGATGGGATTTTGTATTCGAAGGAATGACTATCCGCCTTCTCCTATCGACTTCAAGATTTGCCATACTCCACTGGGTTCTTATGAAGGATAGATGGGACGCATGTTGAATAACAAGGATGTTAAAGCTAATTTGACCAAGGCGCGAATCCTTGATGCGGTCATGGCATCTACTGCTCTTGAAATTAAGAAAGATGTTGCGGGTTAGATTACCTTCATTTCTCGGTGGCGACCTTCTACTCATACAACCATATCTAGATGGGGAGAGATGACTATTACTCTGGAGAGCGTAGCTGCATTAATGAACCTGCCTGTCGCTGGGAATCTTTGTTATGAACTTTTTGACACTGAACAACGTAATTATGATACCATACTCCAAAGGGTGGCAGAATTCAACGGTCTGGACAAGGAGGAGAAAAAAGATACAAGATGCTTTTACACCTGGTGGGTGTTGGAATGGTCTTCTGTGGACTCAGAACCGGGTCAAGAGTTGGAAAGGGAGCTCAGCGTAATTGCATTCATGTCTCTATGGTTGTCCAGAGACATATTCGATGACGGTTCCGGAAAGAAGACCATAAGAGGAGACCTTGTCAGGATTGCTATAAGGATAGCGAAAGATAAAGTTATTCCCCAAGGTTCCTTGTTCCTTGGATCACTGTACTCTCATCTGGACGCCTTAGCAATGGATATGCACGTTTCTAACGGGTACAAGAAAGTGGAGACGCATGTTCACTTCACTTTTTTTCAGGCATTATTATGGGAACATTTCAAAAGTTATGCTCCTGGTCCTGCAACTTCGCTCAGCAGGTTGTACGGTGGCTCGAGAATACTTCGTTGGCACATGAGGCATCCCAGAACCGGTGCGAGACTCGTGGATATCTTTGACAATGTGTCTTCCGTAGATTTCCGTCCATGGGGTCCGATCCATTCTTCCATTGTTCAACCGAAAACCTTTGTTATTGCTTCTGACGGTCCTGATGCTGCGTTGTGTACCGATGTTAAGACCATGAGATTTGGAGAACTTACTTATCTGCACAGCTGCATCCCGGGGTATGTCCCGTCTCTATTCAACGAAGCACTTACTGTGACTGCATACAATATATATAGGGCCGCTCGTCAAATGGGATTTGACCAGGGTGTTCCGTTTATCCGTTCACCAGAGGCTCCGAAAGAACTTCTCCCAGATATTTTTAATGCTGACATGTTTTTAGAGTGGCTGATTCTTACTTTCTGGCCTATTGGGATAAACCCAGTGGTAATCGATGAGTATAAAGAATTTTGGAGGAAACAACTGTTGGCTTTTCAGAAGTTTTCAGAGGATGTTGTGACAAATTCTCGTGGTGAGCAGTCCTCTGACATGTTGAGGAAGCATTTCCAGTTGAAAACACTCCCAGGCAAACGTACCAGAGCTGATGATTGCAGTCCCCAAGCAGGAGGGAGGTCCAAAAGGAAGGCATGCGATTCGGTGGTCCTCCATTCCTCCAATATCCAGGTACATAAATTTCCTTTCGTCGACTCCTTTATTTCTAAGAAGTGATTTCTTCTAAGAGTGATTCTTGCTTGAATTCAGGGAATTCTGAAAGAGAATGTTTTCACAAGGTTGGCGCGCATTCAGAATGAAAAGTCTGGTGATGTTGGCCTTCATGTTGAGAGGTCTGGCGACACTAATCCCCAAGATGAGAAGTCGGGTGAAACCAAAATCGCTCCTTCACTGGACAATGACGGAGATGACGCGAGCTCTGCTGGACAAGGTGCCTCCGTAAGTGTTCTTTTTGATGAGGTGGTGACGGAAATCAGTACCCAGAGAGAAGTTGACATCAGGAGAAATATAGGAGAGGTAACATATGCTATTGAGATGACTCCTTTTGAAGTACGTCTTGAACATGCTCCGATCGATCAGGCTGTAGTGACTTCTTCCGAAAGGCCTCCTGCAACTGACAAGGCTCCTGCAATTGGCAAAGTATTGGTAATGTAGCCTGGGGCTTTGTTCGATCCCCCTTTCATTACTCCCCATCCAGGTCATGTGTTGGTTGGAGGATTCAGTGTATCGGATCAGTTCAAAGGGTTGTACAAGGAGATATGGGAGAAACACGACCATATTTCTACCACTAAGAAGCTCAGAAGTCGCCTTGCCTTGGTCAATCGCGTCCAAGAAGCTTTATTTTCTATCCACGGGATGAGCGTCACGACCGGCCGGCCAGTTTCTGAGGAGATTATTGAAGACTGGAAGTGCCATCGAGATGTGTTTGTGCAGTATGACTTCAATGCTCCTTGGTTCTTTAAAGGGTTCTCCGAGATTTAGGAGCTCCAGAAACTACAAGATGAAGTCCCTTCTGTAGACTATATTACTCGCCTGGAAGAAAAGGTTGAAAGGCTGTCTAACGAGTTGAAGCTGGAACAAGCTGTACTTCAGAAAATGAAATCTGCTCTTGCACAAAAAGATGAGTTGCTGTTGAAGGACTTTCCTTGAAGGGTTCCGCAAATTATTTATCTTTTCTTTTAGATGTTCTTCTTTTTGAGTGATAGTGAGGATTTCCTTTCATAATTTGACTTCGGTTTTTGAATTAATGAGTAATTGAGTTGGTTTATTTTGAGATAGTTTTGTGAATCGACTTTTTCTGAAAGGGATTATTTTAAATGGAATTTGCATCTTGGTCGTGAATGATTGCATATACCATATGAAATTGCAAATGTCGCATAAAAGGGAAGTATGAAAAGAAACAAACATGGCGTTTGGTTATTGAGCCTCTTTCTTCCACGTGCGGGATGCTCAGTCCCCAGTGAATTCTAAAACTATCTTTTTCGTAAGATTGTTGGATATAACTTACTTGCTTTCGAGACCTCGCTTGTGTAAAACCAAAGTAGCCCCTCCAAGGAAGTCATCCGCATTGATTCCTCAGAGAAGGAAATCTATCCCTCTGAACCAAGTTTCTCCTTAACAATGCGCTTCAAAGCGTTGCATTCGCTGGTGGGGTGGTGAAGGAACCGGTGGAAATGACAGTACCTCGGGTCCATTACTTCTTGATTAGTGGGTGGACGCTATACTGGAGGTAGCTCCACTTCTCCATTTTGCACCCATGCCTCCAGTAACTCTATAATCTTCTTCATTGGGAAAGGAAAGTGTAGGTACTTTGAGTCTATCTTTTCCTGCGTCAGTGGGCGTTGTGAAGTCTCTATGTGGCTTTGATGTGGAGCACGTTTCGGAGATGAAGTCGGAAAGTTCGTGAGTGTCATCATGTCCGCGAATCACTTGCCTGGGTAATGGGATGTGGAAGGTGTCGTAATATCACTGTTGAGTGATCGAATTGAACGCTCCCATCCTCCGTATTCACTTATTTGATTGATCTCTCCTTCCTGAAGCATTTTTTCGCTTGGTTGAAAGGTCGATGCATATTGGACAGTCTTCCGGGCTTCAGCAAGAGTCTTGAGATATAAATATTCTAGAAGGACACCGTAGGCTGCAGGCTCCCTTTCTTTATCCAGCAGACGCTGTAGTGCTCCGTATGATTCGTTTCCTCTATGGAGTTGCCTCGAGTCTTCATTGTGCTGGACCACGTTGTTCATCTTTCCTGAGTCTCCTGCGATTACGCGCCCTTTTCGCTTCTCCATTGGTAAAGGCATGACCCATGGATAAGGGTCCAGCACTTCTCACTGTCTGGGTAGATGTCTGTCGACCCTTCTTGTAATTATGCTGTTATATCATTCAAAAGGCAGAATGTTTCGCTCTGTCTTTTAGCGATACCAGCTTGATTTTCCAAGACATCCTCCAGCATTCTAGTTATGCTTACCATGGTATCTGAACCGCCTGTGGTTTCCTGGTGAGGGTACATCGCGAGATGAAAACCGAAAAATTGAGAATTCAATTTTTTGTAACAGAGAGATCAACCTCCCACTGTGGTCGCCAGTTATTTATGGGTGAAAACTATTCCTGCCAATTTTTGTAATTTGGGGTGTGGATGAGGAATCAATCTAAACCTTAAACAAATGCACTGCACGGTGAGTGCTTGTAGATTCGAGAGATCAATTTGTGCAAGTCTAGCCTAAACCAAGAAATGGTCGTAACAGACTTGTTTCGGTCACAAAAGTGAAGGAGATGAGGTTGATCATAGAGAGGGAAGCGAAGAAGGTGTTGAGAATGTGAAGGTGTTGGCTATGAAGGACTTGTATCAGAAAGCTGAACAGGCTTGCAGGATGTAAGCTATCAGTTCCGGTGTTTGAATATGATTATATCAACACTTGCCTCTGTTGTCTGTACTTGTTCTGTTCTCGTTAGAAAATAGGGCGGAGAACCTATTTATACAAGTTTTTTAGCCCAACCTTCGTATCTCGTGGGAAGTGGAGAAAGTGGAGTGATGGAGTAGTATGTTGGTGCCACACGACCAGAGTTGCCCACTTCTCCCATCATCACTAACCGTCCATGTTTTCCTGAAACGTTCTTGTGATGGCGCATTGTGCGCTGCACGCTATAAACCGCCAAACAAATACCCCAGTATGTATCCCCCAGTTTGTGACATGATTGATGTCTTGAACGTGTGGATCGTGGAACCCACAAAAAGTAGTATGTAATGCTACGTTATTTAGGAAATTGATACTTGTGAAGTATCGTGTGTATACTATGCAGGTACTGCATCGAGTATATTTAGCATGCATGAAGCATCGATGTTTGAACGTAATAACTTCATGTCTAGCCTACTTCATATGATGGTTTGGAGGTTGCGCAAGCAAGTCCTCCCTTGGCCGACCACATGGTGCGGTAGAGTGGTGAATGATGATCACCATGACTCCGCACTGACCAATTAACTCATGACTAGGGCAATATAACCAAGCTGGTGAATTTGAACGGATGAGATGATATTTGAGACACTCATCTGCGACACTTGGTGAGATTAGGGTTTTGAAGGAGGTGCGCAGGCACCACTCTTCTCCCCGATCGAATCCAAGATTAGGAAATTATTTTGGGATGGCCGATCATACATGTGTATAGATGGCACGATGGTGTAGGCGCCTATACCTAACCGCCCCACGGAAACGTGATCCGGGCCACTCAATTCGTCTGGCGAAGTTGAGTGGTCGAGATCGAATTGCGATAGATAATTAGTGTCGCAAAAGCTGCGTATCGTACCATCTTCGGGCGGGCGTTCGAAGATGACCAGGCTTGGTCGGTCTTGGCCGATGGATCCAACTTGTAGATGGAAGGCTGATGTTCACGCCTATTCCTTACCGTCCCATGAAAACATGATCTAGGCTGCTCAATTCGTCCGGCGAAATCGAGCGGTTGAGATTAGTTTTCAGTTTGGAAGGAGCGACAATGCATGTTGGATGCTAGCGAACCGAGGCATATTTCCAAGTTCGGACTTGGCCGATCAGGTGAAGGGACATACGGGTCCACAGTGGTCATGTTGGTATGTCCGGACCTGCTTTGATCTGATATTGGACCCTCCATTCGTGTCGGAGAAAATGGACGCTCGTGATTCAAAACCCTAATTTTGGGCTTCAAGGTCGTGCGTCATGCTCCATTCAGGCGCACGATTTGGAATGACCAACCATGGTTGGTCCTGACCGATTGGTCAGGTATGTAGGTGGGACCACGGTGATTGTGTTGACATACTCTGTGCCCTTTGAATCTATATCTGCACCCCTATATATGCCTGTGAAGATGGATGGTTGAGACTAATTTGCGACACATGTAATGTGCCGCAAACCCTAATTTAGGGTTTTCCATCCATACTGCTATGGTTTGGACGTTTTGCAAGCTAGTCCAAGGGGAGGCCGACCATGCGGGATCCGCGTTGGTTCGGCAGATATTCCATACCTGCTTGGGGGTTATGGAATTGATCTGGGCCATCCAATCATGCTGGTGGAGTTGGATGGTCGTGATCATATCCAGTCTGATACGGTCAGTCCGGATGCTCAATCGGGCTAGTATAACACACCGAGAGTGGATCAATCGGGCTGGTATAACACACCGAGAGTTCAGCCTGTACGGGTATTTCGTACATGCTTTCATTATAATGCTTGGAGATTCGTGTTGCTCTGCTGAGAGCAACACTCAGTCGTCATGCCGCATTGATAATGAGTACAGGAAATACAAGGTTGGTTGCGCATTGATTAATAATGCTGGAAATTCACAGGGTATATGGGATTGTTGCTACATGCACCAACCAGGATGAATTTCGTATTTTATTCACAGAATGGGATTGTTGCCACATGCTCCATTCTAGGTGAACTAGTAAAGTGAATGAGTATCCATCACTCATTAATGGCCTTATCTTTTACAAGATGTTGGCGCATAATTTTTTAGGTTTTACAATTTTACCCTTAAATTAAAATCCACCATCAACACCTTTATGAATAAAATCCACCTTGCAACAAAAATAGAAATAAAATGTCCAGCGTTGATAAAAGTAAGAATCTTAACACCATCGGTATACTAATTAAGAAGGATGTGGTCCTATAGATGTCAACAACTCATGGATTTTTTTTATTGGAGTAAACTGGTGAATTATGTGTAGTAGCAAAGTTGAAACGATGGATGACCTTTTTCTTCACTACAAGGTTGCTCACAGAGTATTGTTTTGTATTCTTCATACGATCGGTCATGGGTTTTTGTAGAAATTCTGAACCAAGTTGTTAAAAGTTGAATGAGAACTGACCTATTGTAATTGTTCTAGTACAAATTAACAAGATGGAATAAATGAAAAAGGACCTCATAATGGTAAAGCTGTCGTAGCATCCTCAACTTACAACTTTATTTAATTTCGACAACCAAAAACAGAGTGATCTCTTACAACTTACATGCAACTGAAATAAAAGAAAACCCTAATCAGGTAAACTAATTTCAGCTGGACACATGTCAAGTATCTGCTAGTCAATAATCCCAAAATAACCAAACTACCTTATAGTATTAAGGCATGCAAAAAATATACTAAGGGAACATGGCACTCTAATAATGTAAATAACTAAGATTAGGGCATCCCAGATTGAGAGGTACATGACAATATCCTCCCTATCACCAAATCGTTGTCCTCAACGATAGAATTTATGAAAGTAGTACGCAATATGCCATATATCTTCCTAGCATCCCCTGTTATTGCATTTGTCCACCAGGTAAGCGACTGAGGTATTGTTGATGGTGTTTTTTAGCTTAGGGTTAAAATCGTAAAACCCTAGTCAGACAGTGACGTCACAGAACTTGAGTACTAATATCTCCACTAAGCGCATTTATTGAACCCTTTAATATGCCTGCGAGAAAATTACCAGGGTACCTTTTTTCAAAACTAATTAGGGTTTCAATAACCCTAATTTCTATACCACATGTGCCAATGGCATGCCGTGCGAGCCACACCTTCGTTCCAAGGCATGCCAACCATGCCAGCCGCACCACCGTACCAATGGAAAATCATGCCAGCCACATCTACCGCGCCAAGGCATGCCAACCATGCTAGCCGCACCACTGTGCCAATGGAAAACCATGCCAACCACATCTACCGCTCCAAGGCATGCCAACCATGCCAGCCGCACCACTGTGCCAATGGAAAACCGTGCCAGCCACATCTACCGCGCCAAGGCATGCCAACCATGCTAGCCACACCACTGTGTCAATGGAAAACCATGCCAGCCATATCTACCGCGCCAAGGCATGCCAACCATGCTATCCACACCACTGTGACAAACCATACCATCCACACCTACCGCGCCAAGGCATGCCAATCATGCTATCCAAGCCAACCGCACCTTTCCTTAGACTTAACCGTGCTAGTCGCACCATGCGCCAATGGCATGCCAAACCCTTGGCCCCACCATGCCAAACCGTCCACGCCAAACCTTTGTCCCCACGTGTTCCAATGACATGCCAGCCACCTTGCCGCGCCATACCGTGTTGGCTTTCCCTATGCGGATACCATAACAAAGGCTTACAATAATCAACGGCCATCTTTCCATATAAGATGCAAATCTTAGTCGTCCAAGGTCACTAACCAACGCATGGTAACTTTTGGCCCAACGCCAAAACCCTATTTTGACCACGCCTAAACCTCATCAAGGCATGCCGACCATGCCACATGTGCCAATGGCATGTCGTGCCAGCCACCTTGCCGCACCTAACTTATACAATGATGTCCTTCCCTGTACGGATACCAAAACAAAGGCGTGTAACAATCAATGGCCACCCTTCAATCCAAGATGCAAATCCTACCCGTCCAAGGTCTCCAAACAATGCATGGTAACCTTTATCCCAAAACCCTAGTTTTGTCCACGCCAAAGCCACGCCGGCCATGCCATCATACCGCTGGCTAACAACACCCCTCTTTGAGATCTTCATGAGTTTTACTTTCGGGCTGTTTTAGTCTCCCGAACGAACTCAAAACCTAAATATACCCGCGTAAGAAGATAGGAAATTCTTTTCCGTGCAGAATGGAGGGGCGGACCATAAAAATCAGAGTCTGTATGAGAATTTTACATCGATTCTAGTGAAGGGCGCCAATTAGGGTTTCAGCATGCCAAACCCTAATTTAGACAAAGCCATGGGCGCTTCCCTTCCAAGCCATGCGGCCCTAAACCATGTCGCTGGCTACCAAATGAAGGCCTGCGACGATCAAAGACCACTCTTCCATCTAAGATACATATCTTAGCCGTCCAAGGTCACCAGCTAACGTATGGCCACCTTTGGCCCAATGCCAAAATCTTAACTTAACCAAGCCTAACCATGTTAAAGCCATGAATGGTCATGCTTTCATGCTGCTGGATACCAAACGAAGGATTGCAATAATCAACGGCCACCTTTCCTCTTGAGATGGAAAATCTCAACCGTCGAAGGTCACCACGCAAGTCTCCCGATCGCAACTTGCCAAGCAACAACAAACATGCCACATGTTTTTTACAAAAAGATTTGAGACAACAACGCGTGACACAAACAGGGGGATGCTAACTGGGTATTGGTTTGGCGGTTTACAACGTGCGGCGTACACTACTCCCGTTATAAGAGAGTGTCATAAGTATGAAGCGGTTAGTAAACACAGGGAGTAATGGTGAAATATTTTCTCTTATGGAACATCAATTCCAGGCGTTACTGATGTGATTTTGATTGTTGTTGTAAAGTGGTAAGAAAGATGTCGTTCACTCAGACTTGTAAAGGATGATTTTTAGATTCAAATAAAACTAAAAAACTCAAAGAAGGTTGTTATCAAGATTTTAATAGAACTGAGACTATGGATTCCACCAATCTCCAATTTCTATGTGATTTAATCTAATCAATATTCATGCAACTCTTTATGTTTAAAGTGATTCTAATATTTTGCAAAGATAAGTAGATTCTCAAACCAATAGTTGTAAATCGAAAGCATGGACCATCAAAAGACTTAACCTAAGAATGACCCATCAATTGAGAACACAACCACTTAATCAGAATCATATATTCGATTTCAGTTCAGTGCAAATAATCATAAAAAGAATTGCAGAAATTAATTAAATAGATATTACCACATATTGGTTGGAAAAATAGCTTCATCTGTCGCCTCAGCTAAGGGGTTTAGCTTCTCATATTATTCACGTGCTCAAAATAGGTGTTCATAGCTCAAAAGGGTGAAAAACAAGAGAAAACTAATAAAGCAGACAGCTTGCAACGTTTAACAGGCGTTACAAACTGACTGTTATAGAGTACTGTTGAAATATGAATTGTTACAGGAAACGATAGAACTGATATGCTGTAAAATAAAAGACTGCTCTAGTCTGTCTAATGTTCTTCGTGTTCTTCAGCAGCAGCAGTAGAACTCGACTTCCTGCAACTCCTCCTGTTGATATCTGTGGTGTTCTAAACTTCCCCTAACTTCTTCTAAAATTCAAAACCCCTCTATGGGACTCGAGCATACCTTTTATACACCTCCAAACCCTCTAAAACCCGATTAAATCTCTCATTTTTTTCTTTGCTGCCAAGGTACGGAATTTCCTCTCCAAGTCTTCTTTACGCGTTTCTGGCCTCTCCAATTCTTTCCAAATTCTTTATTAGGCATATAGGAAATCTGTTTCTTGCCTTGAATCTCCTTAAATTTCCAAAATTAATCAAACAGGGACCCGTGAACTTCTTCCGCTATTGTATTGCTCCAACTCGAGTTCTAGCCAATTTGGATTCAAACAAATGACTTTACCAGGCATGTTTAGGCCTAAGAAGTAAACCTAATTACTTTCAGCCTTTTAGTTTCCATAGAACTCGATCAAAATCTCAACCCTAATTCTGCAGGCGTGTTGGTTTCTTTTCCCACCAAAACTGATAATTCAAATGTAGAAGATGGTCGCCCCATATGCTCTATTGGGGTGCGAATAATAGATGGGTGGCCCTTAACAGTTTGGTTGCCCCTTATCCAAAATGAGAGTCCCTTTAGAAGATGTCCTCTGGAGATGTCTTTAACAACTTTTCGAGCCGAATTTTTCAAAATTGTTTATTTCCCAAAAATACCTACAAATACACAAAACACCATAATAAGTACAAAAATGGGTACTAATAATATAGAAAATCGAGATGAAAATAGACACATAAATGCGTCTATCAGTTACCGGTTACCACCTCCTCCCATTTACTCACCCATTTTCCATTTCTTAATGAGACCAGAGTATGTTTCATTCCGACTTGTATAAATGGGTCTTACCTATTTCCACCGAACAACAAGTTTAAGTCAGGAGCATACAACACTCAGAAAACATTTGCTAGCTTTCCATCTGTTAGCTTCCCACTTTATGATACAAGTCGTGAAACAACTACTCTTCCAGAATCAACTATTCTGGTGTCAACACTTTCTTCGCTTCCCTCCCCAAAACTAACCATTATCCTTCACTTTGTGACCAAAGCAAGTCTGGAACGGCCATTTCTTAGTTTATGCCGGATTTGTACAGATTGATCTCTCGAATCTAAAGTACTCCCTTGCAGTATATTGTTTAGGGTTTAAATTTGTTTCTCACCTACACACCCGAAATTACCAAAATCAGCAGGAACCATTTTCACCCTCGAATAATTGGCGGCCACAATGGGAGATTGATCTATCGGTTACAATATCAATTTTTGACCATCGATCTCATGATTCGAACCATACATCAAGATGGTAGAAGCAGGCGATCAGTTCAGGGATCGATGACTCAGTTACTAGACGACCCGGTTGATTCAGCAAAAAAAAAAAATACTAGACGACCCGATTATTAGTCTTGACACGACAAGGAATGACTAGGGACTGCCTAAAGATTAAAAGAGAATGATCCAACCAGGGATCGACGACTCGATTATCAGATGAGATGACTGGGGACTTTCCACAATCACGGCGACGCTTCCCTAAAACTTGGTCCTACACTCGGAAGGTTCCCTTTTCATCAGGAAACCTGAAAGACCGACACTAACAGCTTGCACCCTTCCAGTGCCATCTTCTCCGCTCCACAACTAGCCAAAGCATCGCCATCCTCACCCTTTGAAATAGCTCCATGGCTCTAACACTCCGTGATCAAAACCGCAACATCTCTGCACGATACACCTACGATCACCAGAACCAGAGCCTCTTCTGCCACCCCAAAGTTTCTTCAAGTATGACAGCTCCAACCGCCACCAGAAATGATGTTACTCCACCATTAGGTAAAGATACTGGAAAAAGGAAGAAGAAGCTGACCTCCTTTTACCACTGTTTATTTGATGGAAAGACAAAAGTTTCACGTAAGGCTCAGACAGACGTGTTTATAACTCGGAAAGAGATACCTATTTCCTCAAGACACTGACGGAGTGTCCACCATAAGAGTCATGTCAACCCAAGAGGGAGATTACAAGGAATACTTTTAAACATCCAGCGCAGGCACTTCAGCAGGACGTGCGTTTATAGATGAATGGGCTCGCGTTGCCCTTGAACGCTCAGTAGAATGAAATCAACGATCCAATTTCATCACACATAAAGATCAGGAACGACTTGTCAAAAATCGAGGAAAAGGAAATTAGAAACCCTCTTGAATTCACAGAGACCCTCTTCCCGTCAGGAGATGCATGATTTCTGGGGACTTCAACCACAAAATCGTGCAGTCTATGATGAAACAGTTATGTGAGATTCTATATTTCTCCAAGGCGTAGCATCAAGACATATTTGCATCCCTTAACCGCACTGCATCAGGAAAGCAGCTATTTCCATCCAGGGAAGCTGTTCCCAAACCCCAACCTCTCCCGGAAAGCACTATCGATAGATGGAACTGGTGACTCCTAACCATTGTTCACTTGAGGGATGTCGAGTTTGATAGAATATTGAGTGACGCAGTCTCCGGCTTCAAAATTGTAACTGTTAAGGCTATGAGAGTTTCAAGGCGTCGTTTTGACGTTCTCTCCAGAAGTGGCTCCCCTTCAACATTCGCTCTAGCAGCCGCTCCGCTTCGGCGTTATCTCCATAAGATGCTCCAGGATCCGAAGCAGCATCTGGCTCCTTAAGTTTCAACGTCCTCTCCCTACTCCCTTGTTTACGGCGCAGATGCCATCCTTCCAGCAGATGTTAATATCCCATCGGCTAGGATTGCCGAAGCAAGCAGAGTTCGATGGAATGAAGCGGAAGTATTGAGCGCCATAGTTGCAGAATTAGATACTGTAGATTTCAGAAGATCCAAGGTGGAGGAACACGCACAAGCATACAAAAATAGGGTTTCCAGAGTATATAACATAACCGTGAAGCCTCGGGTTTTTCAAGTAGGAGATTTGGTATTGAAGACTTCCAAACACATTCAGAAAGACGCGTCCGCACCAAAATTCTTCGCAAATTGGGAAGGGCCTTATATAGTCACGAAAGCGTACAACAGTGGGTACTACAAAGTCATTAAAGAAGATAGAGGGAAACTGGAAGCAGTCATCAACGGAAAATGGCTTAAGGCATACTTTGCCTGACTATCACCTCGCGCCCCGCCATATCACAAACACGGATAGCCAGGCATCTTTCCACTTTTCTTCCACATCTCGAATATAAAGTCTCTTTTCCTTTGTTTGGTTGAAGTAAATCAATAAAATTCTCTTATTCATTCAAAAATAATAATACTGATGCGTGTCGTAACCACAACAAATTAATTATTATTTTACTACCTAATTAACAAGTAATATAGGGTAGTCAAGTACGTTCCCACGAGGAGCAAGAGGTTTTAGTTGTCTTATAATGTCAGAAAAAGGGGGGGTTTTGGTTTTATATTTTATAAGAAAAAGAAGTAAATAAAGCAATTAAAAAGATAAAGTTGAAATCAATAAGAGAGATTAGATCAAGGAATCCTTCTTCGTTGCAAAACAGTGATTCAAGTTATGTTCTTTTCCACTTCTTATTAGTCACAGATTATCACCAACCGTAGATATATTAGCTAAATCAGTGCTAACCCCTAAATCCCTTGTATCACCGGATACGGAAGTTCTCGACTACCGGATTTTATTTACCAAGCCACCTAGTAGTAGATCACTCAAGATGTAATTTAGTTAAACACATTAAGATTTATGAATTTATTAGGTTGATATTAGTAGTTAGACTCTTAGATCAAGGTCCACTTGCTAACGTTGTTTTCACACACAATTGCTCCACGTAATCCTTCCGTAAGGTCTCGTGTTTTCTACTTATGTAAATAGTCAAGAAACGATTACTTATCTCCTAACTTTCACTAGATTTAGATCAATTAATAAATCAATTTAGTTGCGCACCTAAACAATCTATCAATCAACCATGAATGTATAAACATTCCTATTAGTACGTAAAAACAAACGATAATCATATGAAAACTTCAAAGTAGATTTAAAACAAAACTCAAAACATGTTAAGAACTAGGAATTCATCCTCAATCAATAATAAAATTAGCTACTCATGCTAAGGAGTTCACACAAAGAATAAAGAAAAGAAAAGTGTTGTGTGTGTGTAAAAGGTGTGCAAAAGGTCTATAAAAAAGTAGAGAACTTCTCTATTTATAGGCTTCAATGCTCTTTAAATCTTCCAAGGAATAGAATCCCTTTCCTTTAGCAATTCAATTTCCAAGTCCAAGCCTTTCTCAAATCTTCCATCTTCTCTTTCCATATTCAAGCCCAATTATTCATCCAATTCCAAACCCAAATCTTCACATCCATGAGTCTAGAATACTCTTCACAAAATTTTGCACATATTGGGTCGCCGGGAAACTGGGTTTTCTGCCGGATGTTGGCCGGAATCCGTCACCGTCGGCCACCTGAGATTATGTTGCCATCGACAGAATATTCCGTCTGATACCGTTTAAATTAACTGTCAAACTAACAGCCCGCCGTTATTTACTGAAGTTAAGCTCCGAGTCAATCACACCCAATCAGCTTGAGTTAGTTGTCTTGATCGGCTGAATGGTGAGTTACTAGTAAAGATTGGTCATCGGCTACCTGACTCAGTTCATCGTCGGTGCGAGTCAACTCGCCGAAAAAGAAATTTCAATAGAGTTTCCTCTGTTTTTATGACTATTCTCAGGCCGATTTCAAGCCTTTCTTTCTTCACCTGTTAAGAACCTAACATTCATCTATTCATTCACAGTTTCAAGCATTCTCTTCACTCCCTGTGCAGTAGTAACACCTAAATTTTCTATCAGCCCCTGAATTCTTAGCTTAGCTGCAACATTAGCTCTGCACCACCATAGCTTCCTCTAACTCAACCAACACCACAAACCCATTGCAGCGACCACCATCATACAGCTTTCAATCGCCATCATTCTTCTGATGTTAAACTGGAACCAATTCCACCACTTCTTCATTAAATCTTCCACAGTTCAATCTCGAGCCATACTTCTTCACAGAGCTTCAATTTCTCCACCTCAGAACCAAGCCCATCTTTAATTCTTCTCAGAGAGTTCAAATCAATCCTCAATCCGTGTTGAACCCAGCTTTAATTTACCCAAAATCACAGCATCAGCGAGTCTTGTTCTTCTACAGAAATTCGATCCCTAATTAATCACCACCACCAACAGCTTCTCGATCACAAACTTCAATTCCTCCTGAGTCTCTTCTAAAACCATAAATCACCTTCAACAGCACCACGATCTTCAATTCTTCATCTCTGACTTCATCTGAATCTCACCATCAACAAACCCTTCTTCCATTTATATCTTGATTCAACAACAAACACCCACTTTATTTGTTCATCACTGTCTTAAATTTCTTTTCCCTGAGTTCCATTTCTCGATCTCAAAATTCACCTCTTGATTTCAGACGCAGCAGCTGCTGTCTGGTTTTGTTTCTCAATTTCATCTCTTTCAGGTGAAAAATGATTGAGAAGAGGTTCTCGATTTTAGGGTTTTGTCAATCATTGGGGTGGATCTGGGTACTGTTATGGGCCGGCCAATGACATTCCCAACTAGCTTAATACATAGGTGCCATGAATATTTAATTGGGTGCTTTAAACACTTAAGTGGTTGCCCCTTATCCTTAGCTTGACTGTAATTAGTATTCATCCAAATAGAATCACCCCTTAACCTTGACCGGGCTCCAGATAGTACTTGCATTAATAATGACTATTATATCCTTTTGGCTTAAATTGGGTGATTTCTTCTTCTTTTTCTCCGCATGACTCCAGAGTACCTAATAACTCAAAAACACGCGTAAAATACATAATTTACAAGAAAATAGCAAAAAAAGCATAAACTATATAGATAGTAAATACGGTGTATTCTACACCTATCAAATACAGAAAAAAAAAATATAGCAAAAACATGCTTAAAACCCAGAAAGAAACCAAACATCTCACAACTACATAACTCAGAAAATCCCATCTAACAGATTGTAATCCCTCGAAAGTATCATCTTTAACCGGCTTTGATACCTTTCAGTCCTACTCTTCAAGTTCCGGATTGAGTCTTCCACCTTCTGTGACTCCATGGCCATAGCTTTCTCCTCTTCCAGAATAGCTTTCGTAGCAAGGACCACACCAGCAAGAATACCGACTCTGTCGACTTTCACAATGTCAAGACGATGTCGCAACCAACTAACGTTAAACTTCAGAGATTCACAGGTAGACACCATGTTCTCCCACTTTTGAATAGTTGCTTCCGCGACAGGACGGATAGACATACTCTCCATTTCGATGACCATCGGTAAGAGACAATTCACTATGGAAACTAAAGCGGATGAAAAATATTTCACCACGCTCCTAGTGGAAATATGGCCTTATATCCTCCATATCTTTGTGTAAAGAGTCTCGAATTCTTTCCGCACCAGAAACCCACCGATGTTTCGATAGTTAGAGGAAAGACACCTCATGTGGGTTTCGAACGACAAACCTGCATTGGGATACTCATGACAAGAAATTCCTAAGTCGGCGTTCTCAAGGTATGCATCGGTTGGTAGGATCGGACTTGAAGAAAAATGGGTAGCCAAATCATCTTCATCAATGATGGTAACGCACGCTCCAATGTGATATCTATACACATAAGAAAACTTTTGTTGTTCATCGGAAAATAATGAAACACATGTTGATCAATAATAACATACCGGTATGATCTTCTTGACGTGAATGACCCGCATGATGGAATTATTGCATGAGTCAGGGCTCGCGCGTTTGACTGGAGAACCTAGTTGGATCGAGGATGATTCACTTCTGATTGACATGATAAAGAAAGGTGGACTCCACGAGAGGAAATCTTTGTTATAAAACTGGGAAGACGATGCAACTTCACCCGCGTAAGTACTGTGGAAACCCTAAAGGAATAAAGAGAAACACCGACTGAATAGGCGGAACATGATGGCATCACGACCGGGAAATCAGCCTTAAACGAAACCCCTCATCAAAAACCCTAATGAAAGCCAGGAGAGATAGGAGGGTGTGATACTTTAACATTTGAAAGAGGAAAGGACTTCCTATTTGAGTCAAGCAAGGAAAAGAGGCAACCAGGCCCGCAAAGAAAAATCATCAAGCCGTCCGCGCCATGCCTTGGCCTCACCACGCCAATCCATATGTGCACGCTTTGCCTAACTAAACTACTCCTTGTCATGGCCGCACTATGCCAAGCCGTCCGCTCTATTGCCGTGGACCCATCATGCCAAGCCGTCCGTGCCATGACTTACCGCGCCAACACTGGCAATTCGCCAAGCCAGCGTCATAATGTTCCCTAACCCATCCAAGATGATGAGTATCCAGACTAAACTGACGATTCTTATCTCACCACTTCAAGGTCTACACCACAAATAGAAGCTATGTAAGGCCACCAACACAAAAATAACGAATTCTCCTTACCTCTCGAAAAGGTTAGTCGGATCTTCCTAATTATATTTCCATGACTTCTTGTTTCGATTTTGTCCTTGTATGTCACCATCTTATGCTTACCTCGCAACAATACTCATGTTCCGAGCTAAGCAGGGGACTTAATATTGATGGTGGTTTTTAGCTTAGGGTTATAATCGTAAAACCCTATTCAGACAGTGACGTCACAGAACTTGAGTAATAATGTCTCCACTAAGCGTATTTATTGAACCCTTTAATATGTCTGCGAGAAAATTACTAGGGTACCTTTTTATAAAACTAATTAGGGTTTTGATAACCCTAATTCCCATACCACATGTGCCAATGGCATGCCGTGCCAGCCACACCTTCGCGCCAAGGCATGCCAACCATGCCAGCCGCACCACCGTGCCAATGGTAAACCATGTCAGCCACATCTACCGCGCCAAGGCATGCCAACCATGCTAGGCGCACCGATGTGCCAATGGAAAACCATGCCAGCCACATCTACCGCGCCAAGGCATTCCAACCATGCTAGCCGCACCACTGTGCCAATAAAAAACCATGTCATCCACATCTACCGCGCCAAGGCATGCCAACCATGCTAGCCGCACCACTGTGCCAATGACAAACCATGACAGCCACACCTACCACGCCAAGGCATGCCAATCACGCTAGCCAAGCCAACCGCACCTTGCCTTAGTCCTAACCGTGCTAGTCGCACCATGCGCCAATAACATGCCAAACCCTTGGCCTCACCATGCCAAACCGTTCACGCCAAACCTTTGGCCCCACGTATGCCAATGACATGCCATCCACCTTGCCGCGCCATACCGTGTTGGACTTCCCCATACGGCTACCATAACAATGGCCTGCAACAATGAACGACCATCTTTTCATCTAAGATGAAAATCTTAGCCGTCCAAGGTCACCAACCAACGTATAGTAACCTTTGGCCCAACGCCAAAACCCTAGTTTTGGCCATGCCTAAACCCCGCCAAGGCATACCGACCATGCCACCTGTGCCAATGGCATGTCGTTCCATCCACCTTGCCGCACTTAACCTATACCATTTCGTCCTTCCATGTAAGGCTACCAAAACGAAGGCGTACAACAATCAATGGCCACCCTTCAATCCTAGATGCAAATCCTAGCCGTCCAAGGTCGCCAAACAATTCATGGTAACCTTTGGCCCAAAACCCTAGTTTTGGCCACGTCGGCCATGCCATCATGCCGCTGGCTACCAACACCCCTCTTGAGATCTTCATGAGTTTTACTTTCGGGCTATTTAAACCTCCCGAACGAGCTCAAAACCTAAATATTCCCTCGTTGGAATATAGGAAATTCTTTTCCGTGCAGAATGGATGGGCAGACCATCAAAATCCGAGTCCGTATGAGAACTCTAAATCTATTCTAATGAAGGGCGCTAATTAGGGTTTCAGCATGCCAAACCCTAATTTAGACAAAGCCACAAGCGTTTCCCTTCCAAGCCATGATGGCCCTAAACCATTCCGCTGGATACCAAACGAAGGCTTGCGACGATCAACGGCCACTCTTACATCTAAGATATAGATCTTAGTCATCCAAGGTCACCAGCTAACGCATGGCCACTTTTGGCCCAACGCCAAAATCTTAACTTAGCCACGCCTAACCATGTTAAATCCATGACCGGTCATGCTTTCATGCCGTTGGCTACCAAACGAAGGATTGCAAAAATCAACGGCCATCTTTCCTCTTGAGATGCAAAATCTCAACCGTCGAAGGTCACCACGCATGTCTCCCAAGCTAAACTTGCCAAGCAACAACAAACATGCTACATGTTTCCTACAAAAACATTCGAGACAACAACGCGTGTCACAAACTGGGGGATGCTCATTGGTTATTGGTTTGGAGATTTACAGCGTGCGGCGTATACTATGCCTGTTATAAGAGAGTTTCATAAGGATGAAGCGGTTAGTAAACACATGGAGTAATGGTGAAACATTTTCTTTTATGGAACATCAATTTCAGGCATTACCGGTTACCACCTCCTCCCATTTACTCACCCGTTTTCCATTTCTTAATGAGACCATAGTACGTTTCATTCTGACTTGTATAAATGGGTCTTACCTATTTCCACCGAACAACAAGTTCAAGTCAGGAGCATACAACACTCAGAAAACATTTTCTAGCTTTCCATCTGTTAGCTTCCCAGTTTCTGATACAAGTCGTGAAACAACTACTCTTCCAGAATCAACTATTCTGGTCTCAACAGTTTCTTCGCTTCCCTCCCCAAAACCAACCCTTCTCCCTCACTTTGTGACCGAAGTAAGTCTAGAACGGCCATTTCTTGGTTTAGGCCGGATTTGTATAGATTAATCTCTCGAATCTAAAGTACTCCCTTTGCAGTATATTGTTTAGGGTTTAAATTTATTTCTCACCCACACACCCGAAATTACCAAAATCAGCAGGAACCGTTTTCACCCTCAAACAGGTACATAAACTATATTCCTAATGATGAGTCTAGCGTCCAAATAAAATGTAAGAATGACAAGTACTTGTCCATCATTATCAACAATGGGCAGTGTAGGAAGGAGTATGAATGACACCAATATGTTTCTTTAGCAGTAAAATATGAAAAACTTGATGGATTCTTGCTTCTGCAAGGAGCTTTAACATGGATGATACTGGTCCAACTTTCTGTAAATTAGTGAATGGTCCATAGTATTTGGCTGCAAGTTTAAAATTCCTCCTCAAGGCCACATAAGGTTTTCTGTGGGGATGCGGTTTCAAATATACTTTATCTCCCACCTCAAAACTACTTCATACCTTTTTTATCAGCATACAACTTCATCATTTCCTGAGAATGATAAAGGGAATCTTTCAAGATACCAATGACAACATCTCTCTCTGTTGCAAGTACTCATCAACAACAACAACAAATGTGGTGGAAGTAGAGGTAAAAGCCATAATGTGCTTTGAATTGACTCATCTTCAAACTAGTATGGCAGTTAGTGTTGTACCACCACTTAGCAAGTGGTACTCATTTATGTCATTTATTGGGTTGATGACCATATATACATCTCAGTTGCTCACTAAGAAATAGTTTACTCTTTTAGTTTGGAAATTAGTTTGTGGATGATATGATATACTTGAATTCAGTTTTGTGCCCATTAATTTAAAAAAATCTTTCCAAAAAATGCTTGTGATTATCTTGTTTTTCCCGAGACAAATGAAGCAGGTAAACCATGGAGCTTGAAGACATAAGTGATAAATTCTCTAGCCACAAAAGATGTAGTATAAGGATGGTAAAATCCAACGAAGTGGCTATACTTGGTCAATGTGTATGCCAAGCATGGTCTGGAATTGGTAATGGTTGAAGTAAACTAACAGGAAAATTGGTCTCACTTTTATATCTTTGGAAAATATCACATGCAGAAACATATAGTAGTATCTCCTTCTTCATTGCATTCCAGAAGAAGTAAGTCTTGGCCCTGACATATGTTGCATGCATCCAAAAGTGTCCCCATACAGCTGAAGAGTGAACGAAATCCAAGATTTTTATTTTGATATTGGAGGTACTTCCCACATATAAACTTTTTTGTATCTTAGAATGCCATCCTTATAAGAATACTCTGGAACAGTGTCAGGAGTGAGTACAAGCTAAGCAATGAGGTTTTGTACTTTAATGTCTTTATCAACAAGCTCTTTTAGCCTAAGCATGTTGTGACAAGGAGATTGTGCTTCAATCACCATTTTTATGAGGCCTTCTAGAGAGAGAATCAGCCATTTTATTCTCTGAACCCTTTTTGTAAGTGATCTCATAATCAAATACTAGTAGCTTCATAATCCGATTTTGATGTAAGATAATAGATTTTCTCTTTTCTAAGAAGTATTTGATACTTTGATGGTCTGTTTTAATTATGAAGTATCGTCCCTGTAAATAGGTTTCTATCATGTTACTTCTTGTACAATGGCTAGTAATTCCTTCCCATATATAGATAAATCAGCATCTTTTGGTCCAAGTGGTTTGCTATAAAAAGCAATAACTCTGTATTTTTGCATGAGGACAACTCCAATCCCAAAGTCACAAGCATCAGTTTCAAGGATAAATTACTTGTTGAAATATGGAGTATACATGGTTATTTTAATATTATTAAAAGCTTCAGCTGCAACAGGTGACCATATAAAAGATTCATTCTTCAAGAATTCGGTTAATGGCCTACTTATGAGTACCCATAATCCTTAACAAATTTCCTGTAATATATAGTGAGACCCAAAAATCCTCTGAGTCCTTTAATTATAGTAGGTATAAGCCACTCTATCATTGCAGTAACCTTCTTAGGATCAACCATAATCCATTAGATATAATGATGTGTCCCAAATACTCTAGTTCAGACTACGCAAAACAACATTTAGAAAATTTTGTATAGGGATGATGTTATCTCAATATCTTTAGAGTGGTTTGTAAGTGTATAATGTGTTCATCTAAGGAAGAGTTGTAAACAAATATATTATCAAAGAATACAAGAATGAACTTCCTAAGATGTTCTTAAAAAACATCACTTATAAGAGCTTGAAAAGTAGCAGGTGCATTTGTAAGTCCAAATGGAATTACCTTAAACTCAAAATGTCCATGATGATATCTAAATGTTGTTTTATGTATGTCAAAAGTATAGACTCTAATTTGATGGTAGCCTGACCTAAAATCAATCCTGAAAAAAAATTATGACCCATGTAAACCTACAAGTTTTGTTCCGTCTTTTGATAAATCAAGGTAAACATGAACCAATCGATAAAACCAGACTTATATTCCCGAAGAACATCTCAATTTCATCAATCACCTCACAATCCAATTATTACAATTGTACTCGTACGATAGAAACAACAAGATCAGATCACATAACTATAAGAAAAGTAGTATCGGTCTGGCTTCATAATCCCAATGAAGTCTTTAAGTCGTTAACCTGGTTTTAGAAGAAAAAAACCAAAGGTAAAAGGAGAATCGACTCTAGCTTTAGCAAACTAGTATCACACTGAATGTGTGGGGATTAGGTTTCCCAGTTACTAGAGTTATCCCTTATATAGTCTTTCAAATCATGGTTTGGAATCAACGTTAGCTTACTAACAAAGCATTCAATATTCACCGATAGATGAAAACCTGGTTAGATACAAGCTAATATCTCTCAACCGTGAGATTGAAAACTTAGCTTGCCATACACACATGTACTTGACCTTTTTGGGTTTGTGTAACCGTACCCAAACGTGTACAATGGTTGGTTCAATATTAGTCAACCAAATTGTTAGCCAAATGATAACTTTCATATAGACCATATTCTTCTTCACCATAACTAGTCCAAATGACTCAAATGAACTAGTTAGAGAGTTGTTCAATTGCTATGAGATCTCATGTACTACACAAGACACAATTGAATAAAAAACGATGTGATTCACTCGAATCATTTCATGAACTATAAATCCACGGTTTGCAAAAGCATTCCTTAGTAATTTAAGATAAGTTCAGGAACAACGTTTTCAGACATAACCTCTTGAGTTCGCGGACTCAAGCTAACCGGTTGAAGTTAATAAACTCCAGCAGAATTTCTCGGGATGAGAACGTCTGTCAGTTCGCGGACTGGGTTCGCGGACTGCACCTGAGCTTTAACTTCAGCAGATATTCTTGGGTTTGAGAACTTATGACAGTTCACAGATTGAGTTGTTGCTCACGTTCTGGTTCCACTTGATCAACAAAGTTCACAAACTTCGGTTCAAGTGTTAATAACTTATACATATATATGTTGCCACAACAATGTTTATATCCCACAATGGTTATATAGTCTAAACTCTCATTTCAATCATTGAAACATTCTCAGAGGACGTTATATAGTTGTTATTCACAAACTATTTTTCGCCAGAGCGATTTCTAAAGTGATTGAAACATAACATGACTTTCGTCACTAGGCAAATATGAACTTGGATAAATCTAAAGCTTTACCAACACCCATTTCGAGAAATATATAAGCGAGATATACTCAGCTCGAAATGTCACATGTTCATATTCTTAGTCTATATAGTAAAACGACTTTTGTCTCAAGATATGAGATAAAGTGGATAGACTTTTGAATGATAGATAAGTTCAAGTCTCCACATACCTTTTAGTCGATGAAGATCAACTGGTTCCTTGAGTAGTCCTTCGTCTTGTATGATGATCGACATGGAGTTCTTGAGCTCAACTACACTTTATATCCTAGTCCGAGACCTTATCTATAGTAGACTAGAAATCAAGACTTTATAGTTTTGATCACTAAGATTGAAAAACATGCTTGAGATAGCAACACATGCGAGTTTGACCGAGCATTGCTCTAACAGGTTCGGTATTTGGTTTGAGAGGAATTTTATGGTCCAAGATCTTTGGTGGTGGTAATGTTTTTGGTTTATAAAATAAATTAAAAAATTGGTTGAGCAATTTAGAAATATGTGGTGGGGTGGTTGATTGAATAATGGTGAAGAATATTGAAAAGAGTTCACCAATCATCCCATAAGTGTGCTTGTGAAAAAAACTTCTTAACTGCAGTATGAGTCATCATGCCGAGAGATGATTTTTGTTGAACACAGTCAATGTTATCTTCCTACCTTTGTTTTTGAAGGAAATACACAACGTGGATAAGTTGAACATGACATTACCCAGTTTTCTTAACCAATTCGCACACAAAACTAGATCACACCCTCCTAGAGGAAGGAGTCTTAGGTCACCACTAAATTTGTGACCTTGCAAGTCCAATGAAGTTGAGAGAAAACCTCATAACTAATTGTTTTCTTTCTATTTTCCATAGTAACCATCATATTAACTATAGGTTTTAGTGAATAGTGTAAACTCTTGGCTATTTCATAGTCAATGAAACTATGTGTACTACAAGTGTCTATGCGAATGGAGTTGACTCTTTTCTTAAAGTATCCAGGTATTATGATAGTGTCACTTGAGATGTTACCTATCAAGGCATATAGAGTTATTGTTAGAGCACTGCTTGGTCGAACTCGCAAGCATTGCTATCTCAAGCTTGCTTGTCAAGTTTAGTTGATCAAAACTATATACTTGATTTCTAGTTTACTTATAGCTATGTCTCGGATTAGGATAGAATGTGTAGTTGAGCTTCAAACTTTACGGCGTTCACCTATTAAAGAAGAAGATCTACTGAAGAGCTTGGAGAAATTCATCAACAAAAGGTATGTGGAGACTAAAAATTATCTATCATTCATAAGTCTATTATATCTTCTAATAACACTAAGTCGTATAGCTATATATAATTTTACATTATACACATTTGATATTTCAAGATGAGTTTATCTCGCTTATCTATTTCTCAAAATACATGTTGGAAGATTTTTGCTTTAGCTATGTTCATCATATTCTTGACGAGTTTAGTTGGAAACAATTTATTTGTTGGAAACTAAATATTAAGTCGAAAGATGATCATGTGAAAATTACCTTGAACATCTTATATGATTTGTGTGAGATAGTCATTTGATGTTAGCTCAGGAATTTTCGTATTGATCATTCGATCACTTGAAAATTACTTGAAGTTAATGGTATATGTGAGATTACCATTGTCGTCTTCTTAGGATGTTTCAATGATTAAAATGAGAGTTTAGAACGATTACCCATGTCTGGATACAACACGGTATGTGTATCCAGTATGTGAATTGTATTGTGATGATTCAGGTCTGGAACTCTTCTTTGCGTACCTAGTATAAGAACGGATTTACCTGAGAAGATACGGAACTCTTGTTTGCGTACCTAGTATGCGAACGGGTTTACCTGAGTTGGGTCCGGAACAATTGTTTGTGAACAGCTTGACTAGGACAAGGTCCGGAACTGCTGTTCGCGTACCCAGTTTGAGAACAAAGTGGTTAAGTTCTGAAATCGGTTATGTATGATTCTCATACTCATGAACTAAAACATTTATGATTTAAAGAGTGCAAATAAATTTTGGAAAGCATGACTTAATGTTCATGAATTGATTCTTGTATAAGTATTTACTACGATTACGAATCAATCCGATTTCGTTTCAATTTGTTCATGAATATTTCTATGAGTTAGTGAACAGTTGAACAACTCTATTCGAAACACAATTAGATTCATTTGATTATCTATCATGATTAATTTATTATCATATTTGATCTAGAAGTGTTAGATGAATATGGTTAAGTTAAAAGTGTTCATATGGATAACTTTGATTAATAGTTATTGAGCCTACCTAATATACACGTTTAGGTATGGTTACCCATATCTAAATATAAGTATATTTCATTTGTGCGTAACAAGCTAAGACCATCTAACGGTGGAGATTGGTTGCTTAATTTCTAAGCAGATTTAGCTTGAATCTTAAATCAGGAGTTCATCTAACGGTGAATATTGAATGCTTTGTTATTAAGTTATCTTTTCTTTGATTGTAAGCAAACCTGATTTGAAAGGCTATATAAAGGAGAATTCTAGCAACTGTAAAATCTAATCCTGGCACTTCCTTGTGTCCTAATTGAAAAATAGAGTCGATTCTCCTTTAACCTGGGTTTTCCAAAACCATTATAAGGTTAACAACTTGAAGAGTTCATTTGGGATTCATGAAGCTAGATCCAACTATTTTCTCAGTAGTTACGTTTCTGATCTTACTTTTTCTATTATATTGAGTTTTATCTTATCTAAGATTCACTCGAGATTTATTTCCGATACATAAGATATAAAAGTAATCACAACAGTTTTTTGCCTCAGACTCTTGTGATTCCGCAATCACTTTTTCTGTTAATCAATTAGGTTATTGTGAGGGGACTGATATTTCTAGGTTGCGCTTCGGGATTATAAGTCCAGGGTATTAGTTGGTTCCTGTTCACCTTGATTTGTGTATCAAAAGACGGAACAAAAAAAAATAAAGGATAAACATATCTTTGGGGGACAAATTTGTTTACACGTCTTCGACTTTGGGTCGTAAAAACTCTTAGTTGTGGGTGAGATCAGCTAAGCGAATCAAGTATGCAGAATCTAACATGTTTCTAGAGGCGTAAGGAACGCGACTGCACCTAAATTAGTCTGAGACTTGATTGGGGCTCAACTACATTCCAATCTGAAGTTAACTTGTAGTAGGCTAGTTTCTGTAGTGGCTTAATATAGTGTATTAGAGAACTGCTCGGTCGAACTCGCAAGCGTTGCTATCTCAAGCTTTTTTGTCAAGTTTAGTTTCCAAAACTATAAGTCTTGATTTCTAGTCTACTTATAGCTAAGTCTCGGATTAGGATAGAAAGTGTAGTTGAGCATTAGACTTCACGGTGTTCATCAATTGAAGACGAATAACTACTAAGGGGATCTTGTGGAACTTCATCAACAAAAGGTATGTGGAGACTTGAACTCATCTATCACTCAAACATCTATCTACTATATCTCCTATTTGAGACAAAAGTCGTATAGCTATATAGACTTCGATTATACACATTTGATATTTTGAGCTGAGTTTAACTCGCTTACATATTTCTCAAAATATGTGGGTGTAAGCTTTTGTTTAAACCAAGTTCATCTTATATTCTTGACGAAAGTCAAAAGATGATCATGTGAAAATCGCCTGGTAACATCTTACATGATTTGTGTGAGACAGTCATTTGATGTAGACTCGGAATATTTCGTATTGATCATTCGATCACTTGAAAATTGCTTTGAATCTAATATTTTGTGTGGGACAGCTATATATTTTCGTCTTCTAGGAATGTTTCAATCATTGAAATAGGAGTTTAGAACTATTAACCATGATTGGATATAGCACAGTATGCGTACTTGTATGCTAACTGTTGCAAGTTATTCCAAGTCCGGGAACCATAATATGCATACCCGTATGCGTACTGGTTGGTTTAATGAAAGTCCGGGAACTTATTACGCATACCCGTATGTGTACTTGCATAAAGTTCATGTCCGGAAATTTCAACAGAGTTTGGAAAGTATGCGTACTCTTTCGCATACTGGCGAACCCAAACTTAGTCCGACCACTTAGGTATGTGTACCAGTTTGCATACTTGAGTAGGTTATGTTCTAAAATCGTTTTGTTCATAAACTAATACATTTATAATATTAAGGAATGCAATCTTTTGCAAACCGTGGCTATAATGTTCATGAATTTATTCGGGTGAATCAAAATCGATTTTTCTTCAATTATGTCTTATATACTTCTATGAGAATATAAACAATTGAACAACTCTAAAACTAGTTTCATTTGAGTCATCTGAACTAGTTATGGTTAAGATGAATAAGGTTGATATGAAAATGTTCATATGACTAAATTTGGTTAACTATTGTTCAGCAAACAAGGTTTACACGTTTAGTTACGGTTACTCATATCTAAATGAAGTCACTTTTTATTTGTGTGTAACAAGATAAGTTCGATCTAACGGTTGAAATATATTACCTTGAGTCTAATCAGGTTTTCATATAACAGTGAATGTTGAACGCTTTGTTACCAAGGTAACATTGATTGCAAACCCTGATTTGAATACTATATAAGGGATAAATCTAGTAATTGGGAAACCTAATCCCCACACCTCATGTGTGATACTAGTTGCGACTAGTGTCGATTCTCCTTTAACCTTAAGTCTTTTCCAAAACCATGTAGGTTAACGGCATGAAGACTTCATTGGGATTGTGAAGCCAGACCCAACTATTTTTTCTATAGTTGCGTGTTCTGATCTTGCTATTTTCTATCGTGATTGATTACTATCTTCTCTATGATTTGCTCGAGATTTAATCTCTGATATGCAAGAGAAAAAGTAGTCACAAACATCTTAGTATCATCGTTTGTTATTCCACAATATCTTGTTTCGCTACCATACGATTAAGATTATTGTGAGATGATTAATATTACTAGGATTTTCTTCAGGAATATAATTCCGGTGTATCAATTGGTTCATGTTCACCTTGATTTATCAATAGACGAAATAAAACTTCTAGGTATTTCTGTGGGGGACTTATTTATCTATTCAATGGACTTTTCTGTGTGAGACAGATTGGTTTATCAAGTATTCGACTTTGGGTCGTAGCAACTCTTAGTTGTGGGTGAGATCATCTAAGGGAATCAAGTGCATAGAGTCCTGCTGGGATTCAGAGATGTAAGGAACGCGACTGTATCTTGATCAGTGTAAGATTGGTTAGGGCTCAACTACATTCCAGTCTGAAGTTAACTTGGAGTAGGCTAGTTTCTGTAGCGGCTTAATATAATGTAGTGTTCAAATCTGGACTAGGTCCTGGGATTTTTCTTCATTTGCGGTTTCCTCGTTAACAAAATTTCTGGTGTCTGTGTTATTTTTTTTCCGCATTATATTTGTTTATATAATTGAAATATCACTGGATGTGCGTAGTTCAATCAATTAGATAATCCAACCTTTGGTTGTTGATATAAATTGATTAACACTTGAACATTGGTCTTTGGTACCGTTCAAGTTATTTCACATAATAATTAGGCTCGCAGATTTCTATCTGTTTGATTTGTTGATTACATTGTGAAACAATGATACAACTCTTGGATATATTTTCATTGATTGAGTCTGACTGTCTAGTTGATTCTCTTGGAATTATATTGGAGTTTTTCCATACAGATTTGCTAAAAAAAATATTGGGTGAGGTTGTTATACCCCCGTTTTTTCAATTGGTATCAGAGCATGCAAACACGTTTAACACCTTATAAGTCTGTGTTTGTAGTGATCTGACTCTATGGACATAAGTGCTATCTCATTAAATGTATCACCAGTCTTCGATGGCTCAAATTACTTATGGTGGAAAATTGTTATGCGTGCCTTTCTTCAAGCGCGTGATTTTCAATCATGGGTTTATGTTGTTAATGGCTATGATCCTCCAATAGTTACAGTATATTGTGTTTCTATTGCAAAGGATATTGGTAGATATGAACCTAACGAAATTCTCGCTGCAAAATCAAAATTCTGATGGATTAAAAGCTATCATTCATGCCATTACCCCATATATTTAGCACAATGTGTCTACGTGCACTCAGTCTAAAGATGCTTGGGATATATTAGAAAATGTAATTAAAGGGAATACCATTGAGAAAGAAGCTAGGCTTCAAAACCTAAAT
The DNA here is from genome assembly GCA_023529315.1 of Papaver bracteatum. NCBI lineage: Eukaryota > Viridiplantae > Streptophyta > Magnoliopsida > Ranunculales > Papaveraceae > Papaver > Papaver bracteatum. Next base: position 733,981 of record JAJJWX010003050.1, read on the forward strand.
TCTGATTGGGAAAATCTTCTTATGGCTGATGAAGATTCATTTGATGAGTTTAATCACAAAGCTTCTGAAATTGTTAATGCATCTCTTGCGTTAGGTAAGACTATTCCTCCAAAGGATATTGTGATGACAATTCTCAGATCGCTTCCAGCTAAATACGATTCTAAGAAACATGCCATCGTAGAAGGAAATAACCTTGAAACACTTTCCAGAAACTCACTTGTTGGAAAGTTATAAAATACTTGGTCATCATCAGAACACAGTCATAATATCTGGGTTCAATGTTGGGACCAATACAAGTGAATCTTCTAACTTGTCTTGGGCTGATGAATATTGTTCAAATCTTATTGATCTTAACAGATCATTAATTACACAAAATATCAAGGATATTGTGAAGAGAATCAAAAGATCTGAGAAATGGTGCTCCCTCTCTGATGCTTCAGATGATTCAATATAAGAAGTAAAATTATGCCAATTTTTCAATAACATGCATACTTCCAAAGTTTGCATAGAAAACTATGCTTTCTCAGCAGAAACTTCTATTAACTCAAATTCTAATTCAGAATATGAGTTTGACATTGAGATTTTGGAATTCTTGGATAAAAATGAAGAAATTCACCAAGAAAATATTCAACTAAAGAATTTGTTGGAGAAACTTGAATCATCGCTTCAGGTGAAAAATCTTGAGATCGATAACGTTAATGATGAATTCACTAGAACCTTATCTATAAAGTAAAAAGAGATTGATACTCTTAAGTGTGACTTACAAAAGTTGTCTGGAAGCTCTGGAAAGATCTCAGCAATGTTATTTGGTCAGAAGTCCTTTGGAAACACAAATGGTATAGGGTTCAAAAGAAAGACTGTGAGCACTAACAACTTCTTTGTTCTATCCGGTTTTAGAAATATGGATGTAGAATGTTGTGATAAACAAGAGGCCAATCTCCAAAAAAAAATTTACTTTCTGAATTGCTTGTTTTGTGGAAATGCGAATCATGTTCAAAGTAAATGTTGTAAATTCAAGAAGAACAACAAAATAATTGCCAAGCTTCTGAATGACATGCAAAGGATGAATCTGGCATTGAGTAACCAACAGGGAACCTCAGAATCCAAGAAGAAGTCTCGAAGAACCAGAGTCAGACAAGGTAAGAAATCTGTTTATACAATAAACCTTCGTATGTCACCATGTGACACAAGAAGTGAGAATTTTGCTCGCTCCATTGCTACCTAAGTGTAGTGATGTTTGCATCCTCATTATTAACTTGAGAATATGAGGATTGCATCAAGGTTTCTTAAGTCTTGTATAATTGTTTATTTTTATCTTAAAATTTACATAAGGACATGTTTAATAAGTTTTTGTAGAGTGAATAATTTCTTATCAAAAATAGATAATGGATCGTGGACCGTGAGGACTTTTTAAAAGTTCTGTGGAAAAACTCCTTACGGTTTGGTGTTTCCAATATTCTATTTATATTCCTTTGTGATCAAAATGCCCTTCACCATCTTTTCTTTGAAAGATACAAGATCATGGCTCCTGTAACCAGAGGTACCACAAAAAGGGATGCAGTAGAAGCAGTTAATATGAATCTATGTGAATGAATCCAATCTTCAATAAATAAAAAGGATAAGTCTACGAATGAGAAAAAGGTTCTTCATTTAATTGTTTTTATCTGTTTGTCAGCATGATAATAAATTTAGGGCTATGGTGAAGGATTTCATTAGCAAAAGAAATGATTTAAAATCTCAAATCATTTTATATTTGGAAATGATATCTCACTACGAACAAATGTTGTATCTGACAAAGAACACCTTATGTGAACTGAAAACAGAGCTAGTGAGTTAACAAACATTTCTGAAGATCTGGAAGAATTGAATGATCCAATCATCAATGAGTTATTCAATAATGAGAAGGAATTCTCGGTAGATGCCCTGAGAAAGATCTGTGATGTCTAGCAAACTTCTTATGAGAATTTATTCTTATGTTTAAGAAGGATAACTAGGGTTTGGAATATCAATTATTGTGATTACACATAGATATTGCCAACGATTTTCATCTTGCAATGTTTTTAGATTTATTTATTTGAATTTTAAGTTATTTGGAAGATGATTTTTGCAGTATTTAATCTTTTTGATTTCACATATTGCAATTGCTTATGAGATGTATGCCTTTACGTTCGTGAACTATGCTAGTAAATCATAAATTCTCAAAAGTTAAGTATATTATGTCGTTATGAAAATATTGATAAAAGATAGAATGAACTTTTGAAAATTCCGCAGTATTGATCTTTCCCTGATCCACTTTTATGTGAAAGTACTATATGGCTCCAGAAGTTTTCTTATGTTGAGTTATTTTCGGTTAAATTAATCATAAATGTTCTCTTGTGATTAGTTAAATCGATGATATTTTGGACATTAACAAATCGCGTCCTAAGAAATCCTTCTTTTCTCGTAAAAGTATATAAGGTCGCTCATGTTGTTTTCTTGGGAATGACATCAAATGGGGGAGAGTTCTTAAATGAACTTGTGATTAATTACCATAACTTTGTGGGGAGTACGACTGTGGAATATTGTAGGAGTTATCTTGTATCTTTATAAACTCCTTGATGAATACACTAAGTTTCGACTATGTGAAATCATCGAAACAAAGTTTATATGTTCTCTTTTAGTCATGAATTATCTTTTTGAGAATTTCATTATGATCCTGTAGTTTTCATACCTTTGCTAATTTACATTTACAAAAAGGGGGAGAATTATTTGGTAGTTCACAATACATACATATGGTTTACGGATCATTACGTAAGGGGAAGTGGTTTTCATTGTAAGATTGAAGTATTGACTAAGAGGGAGTGATACATATCACTATAGTATTATTTCAAAGTTGTGATACAATTGGACTTTGATTCGATATAATAATACTATGACATTTTATAACAATGATTGTGAACATTTGTTTTCTTATTTTTATGGCAACGAATCTTCAACAACAATGATGCTGAGTTGAACACATGTAGAATCGCTGGAGTACTTGGATTAGCGAAGCATTAAATGAAAGTTGAAGAGTCAAGGAAATCAAGCATGATGGATGAGAAGCTACAAAGTTTATTTATTTTATAATCCATATGTATTGATAGTTTTGTCACTAAAATTGAAAAAGGGGGAGATTGTTAGAGCACTGCTCGGCCGAACTCGCAAGCGTTTATATCTCAAGACTGTTTGTCAAGTTTAGTTGATCAAAACTATATACTTGATTTCTAGTCTACTTATAGCTATGTCTCAGATTATTATAAAATATATAGTTGAGCTTTATGAAAAGGCGAGGTTACCCCAAATATACCTCAAGCTATAACTTTTCCTTCCTATAAGTCCTTTCCCCGAAAGTGATTGTCTTTATACTGAGTCGAGACAATACAACAAATCGGTTCACACTTTGTGTGATCGTCTATGGATACGAGATCGAGACAATACAACAACAAAGTGTGTTTACTTGATATAAAGGTTCGGACTTAACCAAACTCAATAGGATTCAAGTATCAAGTAAATAGGAATTAACGTTTGTGCAATTTAATTTAATTATAATAAAATAATTATAATGTGGAAATATAAAGTAAATGACACAGCAAGATTTTGTTAACGAGGAAACCGAAAATGCAGTAAAACCCCGGGACCTAGTAAAGAATTGAATACTCTCAGGATTAGGCCGTAATACAAAATAAGACAACTTCGTATAGTTGAGACCAAACAACTAAACCTATAGTTTACCAAGTTCCGTCTGTATTACCACGCCTCCAACTTGTAAACAAGTCACGTACTTGGAACAATTCCTTTGGTTCGTATTCCGAACAGTAAAGGAACAACAAATCTGTTTGGTATCAACTCTCTTCAACCAAGTGATATAACTTGCGGAAAGGTACTCCTTTGCCAGGTTCCAAGATCTATCTTACGTTTAATCACCCAAAGGTAATCACTTAGATTAAGCCAACAATACTCTTCAATCAAGTGATATGTGTTGATGCCGATCTTCCTCAATTAATCAATCCAATCTACCACAAGGATAAACCGATTATTAATTGGATCCTATTTTTCCCAAACAAGTATTGTGCACACCAAAGATTATAAAAACACCAAGTAAGAAATCTTCAATATCTTCTTTGTCTTCAAATCTTCTTAGATCTTCAATAAACACCTGCACACAATCACTTAAATCTCTTGTGATCAATCACACACAGAATCGAGTCTGTTAACAATGGATTATCAAAAGATCGTCTTTAGATCTAACAACAGTCTAAAGATCCCTGTCGAAACCTTGAGCTAGTTTGAGTGAATCTTATATCAGGAGAGAAGATTCTCAAGGATAAACAAACTAGGTGAAATTAAGATTCAACCACCGTTAGCCAATCAAATCAATACGAAAAATAAAGATAAACCGCAATATCTAGTTTCCCACCAACGGGTCGCGCTAGAGCTTCTCAATCCCAAATAAGACTTTAAATTGAGCGGCCGTAAGATATTTCACCTAATTAGATTACTCTCCTCTCCGATCGGCGGCTTCACCAGTAAAAAAGACAAAAGAGAAAGTCTAGGTTACGCAGGATTAGTTTGCTAGTAATGCAAACTCAAAGTATTTATAGAAAAGACAAAAGAAAATAGTCTCAAGATATTTTCATTACTCCACCAAATTTTATTTCTTTGTCCAAAAATAATTATTTAAATATCCTTGGAAAATCTTTAATTAGCAAATGCACATTACTAAATCATATATAATTAAAAACTTAATTAAAAACTCTTATTTAATTCGATCTTGGGTTTATGGTTAAGCATTAATGCAAAACAAGTTTGCAAGTCTTTTCCATGCTTTCTGAAACCAATTCCATGAATTGGTTCATATGACTTTCAAGAACTATGTGATTGATCAAGTACCACTCAATCACAACTCATGGGTTTATGGTTCTACCAAAACTAGTTCTACCTCCATGTGACCAAAGACACTAGCTTACCAAAGATACGGCTGACTAGGTACTAGGATCGGTTCCCTACATATATTTGGTATCTAAATTGTATGCACTGCACATGTCCATAGGATCGGTTCCCCCTTCCCAAAAACTTGTTGCACATGTTCATAGGATTGGTTCCCCTTTCTTCCATAAACCTTGTTGCACCTCATACAAGGATCGGTCCCCTTGTGATGCACTGCACCTCTTACTAGGATCGGTTCCCCTCTTCCCAGTAATAAGTTCAGACATACACAACCCGATCATACCCCAGGTGATTACTTAAGATCGGTTTCACTAATAAAATTCATACCAATACATAAGTCATGCCTCATGTGAATAGTTCTACCATGAACACAAACAAGTCGTGAGCGGTTATACTTAATCACACATATTGGTCGTTCATAAGATAAGCAATGAAGAATAGCCCCAATAACGCCTAGCGATTTCCTTTTCGGTTCACAACACATATCATGAACTTACTTCCTTAGAACACATGTAAACATTGTTCCCTAGGATGAAATCCTCACCTCATACCCATACATAATCACAATAGAATTCATACGATTATGTCGATGTCTTATATACAAAGTTTAATGGTTAAGCAAGAAACTTCATATTGTATTCCTTAATACTATGTCTATCTAGAGTGTTCATCCTTCGCAGTTTTATGTTTTCAATATGCACGACTTGAAAGATACGTTAGGGAATGAAACAGTTCAAGTAAAATATCACTAACCTCAAGTGGAAAAATTATGTTGTCGTTGTAGCTCCGTTCTTCTTCACTTCTTCAAGTCTTCGCAATACTTGTAATGTCTCATCCTAATACTTTCAAGATAAACTATACGAAGTTGACTCTAGTACATTTAAATCAAGCGACTCTTAAATGAGTTTTGCTTCACTAAAATATGACAACCAAACTTGACATACCAACACTTGGTGGGTTCAACCAAGAAATGCTCTAACAATCTCCCCCTTTGTCAATTTTAGTGACAAAACTCTTACAATCATATGGATAAACAAATTATAATAATTCATTACACATACGCTTGATTCCCGAATCCACAGCACATAACCTGCATTCATTTAATCCTCAAAAATGCAGCATCTGCACTATAATAACAAAGCTTATACTCCCCCTAAATGTGAGATAGGTAGATATTCAATCCGCATATCTTTGTTATCCCATTCATATGATATGTTACTCCCCATTAGTCTGTGCTTTTCCTCATTCGTTAGATAAACGTTCAAGCACCATCGTCCTCTTCCCTAGTGACACCAATCAATCATAGATTGATACCAGCATCACTTGTTTACTCCATATATTTCTCCCCCTTTTTGTCACAAAAATGACAAAGAAAAGAACATTTAATGGACAACACGAAAAGGATCTTACATCAAAAATAGATTTGCAACTTGTTGAGTCAAGCACTAGGGTTTTACACACCATTTTTGATAACTAATATCAAAACCGAAACTACAAGTAATTACATTTTGATATTTTATCATGGAAATAATTGCCCGAAGAAATTTTCCCAACTAGTTTAGCAAACCAAAAATCAACTAAGAAACTTAGTTCCTATGCTAAACCGATTGTATAAATACAACCGCTTCATTCGATAAGACCAAAACAAATATAAACTCCATTTTTCTCATCAGGTTCTAATTATCCATATAACTTAGACCTTTAGATTTCAAACAAGCCAAATACTAGGTTAGTTAACTAGGATTTCCTTGTTTTAGGCTTTTAAGCTAGACTTGAATAACCGAAACCTCCACTTTGATAAGTCTAACTAAGATCAGAATTAACTTAGCTTAGCTTATCCGAAATCGAATTGGACTAAACAACTTGTCCCGTCAATATATTCATTCGTTAAGCCATAAATAATTCATACAAACCAATAAATAAACTTGCATAAGTATTCACCTCAACCGGATACAATATAAACAACTTATATAAACCACAGTTTCACTATTGCACCGAAATTTTGTAAGCTTAAACAATTCATACTACACAATAAACCAAAGTAACAATTATTTTACTTAACTGGAAGCAATTGAATTAACATAAACATTAAAGCACCGCAATTGCACCAAATTTTGTAAGCCTAAACTAATGATATCACACAACAAAGCAAGATAACAAAAGTTTTACTTAACCGGAAATAATTGAATCAAACACACATCCATACATATATAATGGAATAAACAAATCAATTATACCAACAATTTCTTTTAAGCAAAAGCAAAAGCAATATATATATATATCAAATAAAAATAGGCTTTTCTTAAAACAGGAAAACAATTAACTAACAAGATTGTTACCTCAATTTCGCATCCAACTTCTCCAAATATGATTCCATCACTTTCTTGTTCCGGGAGAATTGATATCGAAATACCATTTTGTTGTCATTCCCATGCCAAAACAAAAGAATAACAACAACCAACCTTTACCAGAGAAAGGTTGAAAATCGGTTTTAACAATTGCAAGCAAAAGTTGAAAACCGTTGAAACACATATGCTTTTATGCTAAACCAAAACCGATTCAACATATTGTGACTTTTTCACATATTGTTTCCACAGGAATCCCTCATGATCCTTTGATAAAGCCTACCAACTTGGGCTAGAAATTAATCCTGCTAAATCAAAAAGTCACCCAAACCATAAGGGTTCACAACATATTATGAGATCGAATATCAAGGCATAAAACCGAAATCAAACACCTCATAAACATACATAGCATATAAAATAATTCATTAAAGTATCGGATATGTAAATCAAAAACTATCAAAAGAAAAATTATAAATCAAATAACTTTATTCATAATAGTTTTATTCAATAGACTTATACAATCAATGAAAGTAATCAAAAATTGATGTCTATTTTTCAGATACAACTCAATCCTTTGGTAAGAAATATTAGTGAGGGGTCGGCCGAGTCAAGGTCTGCAACTCGGGCGATTAAATCGTTCTTCGTTTTTCTCAGCTTTGATTACTCTCGTTGTCATTAATTCAGGTGAAATTTAACCTCTAAACATAAATGATTGGTGTTTAATTCTTCTAGGTAATTCTTTACTTTCGATTTGCATTATTTTCATGGAAACAACTCAAAATTTCGAAATGGATTCATTTGTGGTGGATCTTAATAAGATTGTGGAAGATAGTCCTTCTATTGATTTGGTTAATGGAACTGATAAAAGATGTGTTGTATGGAAATTATCTCTAATAGGTAGACTGGATTTACTTCGTCTAAAATTTTCTGATGTTGTTTCAAATCTTAAATCACAATGGAAATTAGAAGGTCAATGTAAAATGATACCATTAGGAAAGGGGTTCTTCACTATTAAACTTGATAATGAAAGAGATAAAAATTACATTAAATCAGGTTTATGGGAAGTATATCATCAAACTTTATGGATTCGAAATTGGATACCAGATTTTCGACCAGAACTTCATAGAACATCTACTGCAATGGTATGGGTACATAATCCTGGATTGATTTTGGAATATTGGGATGAACAGACTTTATTTACAATCAGTAAGGCATTGGGAGAACCTGTTAAGGTGGATGAAGCTACTCTGAATTTTGAAAATGGTTTATATGCAACGGTTCTGATCAAAATAGACTTAGCAAATAAAACTCCAAATAAACTTTGGATCAAGACTAAGTTTGGAGGGTTTATGCAAAGTGTTATTCTAACTAAACTTCCAAACTTTTGTTTGGAGGGTTTATGAAAAGTGTTATTCTAACTAAGTTTGGAGGGTTTATGCAAAGTTTTATTCTAACTAAACTTCCAAACTTTTGTCATCATTGCAAGATAGTTGGCCACCTACAAGCTGAATGTAGAGTGAAAGCATCATCTGAAGTAACACCAAGTGCCAACAAAGAAAAACATGGAGCTGCAACAACTAATTCCAAGCCAAAGTCACCTGAGAAAACTGAGGATAAAGGAAGCACTCAATCTCCCAGAACACAAGTTCATCAAGAACAAGTCAAATTTGATATTTGTTTTACTCCAGCCCCTAAGGTACATCAAAATGTTTTAAGTCCTCAAACAGTTAATATAACTTCAGGGAGATATGAATCTCTCAATAATTTAATTAAAGAGGAAGTTGATCCTCAAATAAATGAAGGAGATGGAAACTTATCTGTTGAAAAAGTCCAACAAGTAATTGAAGACAGTACAGTAGACAAGAGTGTTATAAATTTTATGAAAGGTAAAGATGGATCAATTTCTGAGGAAAGAATTCCCACAGCAACTTGGTCAAGAATTATTCAAAAACCTTCCACTTCAGGCACTAAAACAATTACATAAGTTCAGCAGAAGGAAAGTCAAAGTAAGCCCAAGACTCAGCAGATCAACACCAAATACAATTTGAGGAAAAATCAAGGTAAAGGGGGTACTAGAGACCTCCAAGCCTTACAATGAAAGTAATATTCTGGAACCTCAGGGGACTGAGAAGACCTAGGGCTCAGGAGAAATTAATGTCTTTAATAAATCAATTCCAATCTTCACTTGTCTTTATAGGAGAACCTAAAATAAGTTGCAATGCAGCATTTTGCAATAAGTTAAATTTACCAGGAATGCAGAATATGGCAATTCATAACTCTTTGCCAAATAAAAAAGTGAATATTTGGCTTTTTTGGAATAAAAATTTGCCCACACCAACAGTAGTCTCTATGTCAACTCAAATGATTATAGTCAACATTGGAGGCAGTCTGATATCTGGAGTACATGCTCATGTTGGAGCAATTCAAAGAAGAAGTTTATGGGAAGAAATGGAAGTAATAAGTGAGCTCAATCTCCCTTGGTTAGCTATTGGGAATTTTAATGCCTTTTTATCTGCAGAAGAAAAAGTTGGGGGGGGGAGAGCTCCTAATACAAGAAATATGTTAGATTTCAATAACTGTCTAGGAAAATGTGAATTACAGCAGGCCTCCAAATCAGGTTGTGCATTTAGTTGGTCTAATTGTCAACATGGAGAAAAAAGAATTCTATGTAACATGGACAGAGCAGTTATCAATAATTTGTGGCTCCAATATCATGAAGGATGGAGTTATAAAGTTGGTCTGAGAATAGCTTCTAACCACTCTCCTCTATTAGGGGGGTGTGTTAGCTGTCCCAAACCAAAAAATGTGCCTCAAAAGTTTTAAGAAATATGGATTGATCATCCCAATTTTTTAGAAGTTGTTAATAATTGCTGGTCTGAAGGAGTAGAAGGAAATCCATCATTTATATTTCAGAGCAAGCTGAAAAAGTTAAAAAGGGTATTGGTTGAATAGAACTGGAAAGTGTTTGGTAATGTAAATGTACAAATTCAAGAAGCAACAAAAGAAGTTCACGAAGCAATGAAAAAATCTGATGAAAATCCTGGGAATGAGGAATTCTTAGACAACTTGGTTAAGGATGAAAATAAGCTTAATACAGAAGAAGTGCAACTCATTACATTGCTCAAACTTATGGCTATAACTAAATGGGTCAAAGAAGGATCAGCTAATACCAACTTCTTCCATACTAAGTTCAAAGTAAGACAAGCAAGGAATACCATTAGTGAGATGGAAAATAACAACAATGAAATTGTTATTGATCAAGGAAAGATAGCAGAAATGCTAGTAAAAAAATTTGAAGAAAAATTTAAGTTCAAAGAAGTTAATATATCAGAATCATTACTGGATGTCATTCCAACTTTAATAACATCTGAGGATCTAGCAATGTTGGATGCAATTCCTTCTATGGAAGAAATCAAGCAAATTATCTTTGAAATGGATCCAGACAGCTCTCCAGGTCCAGATGGATTCTCAGGTAGCTTTTACAGGTCATGTTGGCAAATAATTCAAGGTGATTTGGTTAATGCAGTTCAATTTTGTTGGGAAAGAAGATTTATACCAAAAGGATTAAACTCAAATTTCTTAGTGCTTCTGCCAAAAATTGAAAGTGCAAGATCTCCACAACAATATAGACCAATTGGGCTAAGCAATGTAAGTTTTAAAATTTTTACTAAAATCATTACATCAAGAATGTCAAGCCTCATGCATAATCTGGTCTCTCCTCAGCAAGAAGCATATATCAAAGGGAGAAATATACAAGATCAAGTTTTATTAACATCTGAAATGATCAATGAAATGAAAAAGAAAAGAAGAAATGGAAACTTGGGTCTGAAAATAGATATATCTCAAGCTTATGGCACTGTAAGCTGGAAGTTTCTTTTTCAAGTGCTCAAAAAGTATGGATTCTTAGATAATTGGTGTAAATGGTTAAATACTATCTTTGAGTCTGCTAAAATTTCAGTCATGCTCAATGGAGGGCCAAACGTATTTTTTTCTATGGGAAGGGGGTTAAAACAAGGAGACCCTCTTTCTCCAATTTTATTTATACTGATGGAAGATGTTTTAAGTAGAAACATAACAAGGTTGGTGATGGAAGGAAAAATAAATCCAATGGTAATAAGGGAAGGGATTCATCCTACTCACATGTTCTTTGCAGATGATGTTTCTATGATGTGCAATGGAGAAAAAATAAGCATTCAAAACTTGATGAAGTTACTTGAAGAATATCAAGACAGCTCAGGTCAAATGATAAACAAACACAAAAGTAAACTTTTTGTGGATGGAACTTCAACAACAAGAATAATGCAGATAAAAGAATTAATGCAAATAGAAGTAAGCTCTCTCCCTGATAAGTATTTAGGTATAACTTTATATGCTGGCAGAGTTAAAATTGCAACAGTTTGGCCTATGGTAGAGTTGATGCAAAAGAAATTGGCTAGCTGGAAAGGAAAATTACTATCATTTAATGACATAATTGTTCTGATTAAGTCAGTGTTGTGCAATATTCCTATTTACAGTATGACAATCTACAAATGTTCAAAATCAGTGATAAAAATTTGTGAAAAGATCATCAGAAATTTCTTGTGGTTTGGGGATGGTGAGATCGGAAAATTTAAAACTCTCTCTTGGAAGAAAGTGTGCTCTCCTTACAGTGAAGGGGGCCTTGGTATACAAAGATTAGAAGTTCTTAATAGAGCTCTTCTTATGAAAATTTTGTGGAGAGTACTTAACTCAAATGTTGAATGGGCACTCTTCATAAAGGCTAAATATCAAGATAAGCATCACCAATGGAAAAGCAATTGGAAACTTCATCTATTTGGACATGATTAAAATGGGCTTGGAATTATTTGAAGGAAAATATAAGGTGGTGTGTAGGGAATGGAGAAATGATTTCTTGCTGGTTTGATCCATGTCTAGGCAATGCTCCCATTATTCAAGAATTTGGTTTCAATGAGTATATAAAGCAAAATATTAACTTAAAGGTCTCAGATTTAATTCTTGAAGGAAAATGGAACATAGCTGAAGAACTTAAACAAATGCTTTCTCATTACTCTCTGCCAGAAATTGGAATTGGTGATGACTTCTTAATATGGAAAGGAGATATAAAAGGTAAATTCACTACTGCTTCTGCAATCAACTTAATAAGAAACAAAGAACAACCTTTGAAATGCTACAACAAGATTTGGAATTCTTTCTTGCATCCATCTATAACAAGCAATATATGGAAACTTATACAAGGTGCTTATGTGGATGAACCTGTAATGGTGGCAAGAGGGTTTGAACTTGCATCCAAGTGCTGCATTTGTGAAGAAGAGCAAGATAATATGCAACACTTGTTATGGTCTTGTAAGTTCAACCGATAGATTTGGCAGTGGATATGCCTTGTGTTCAATGTTAAAAATCCTAATTACTTTGAAGATGTTTGGAGCAGTGCAAAACATTACAGCCCATTTATTAAAGAATGATGGATAATAGCATCTTGTGCAATAATGAAAGAGCTGTGGTTTCAGAAAAACAATTTATGGTTTGACCAAATAAAACCAAATCTTCAAGGTTTCAAGGCAAGAATCAAGAAAATGATATATGAAGGGAGCCTTAGAATAAAAAGTTATAAATGGAATTCAGACATAGATAATCAGGTAATCCAGTACTTCTACCTTGAGCCAAGAAAGGTCAAATTCCAAAATATTAAGGTTTGTTTCTGGAGCCTTTCTTGCTTTGGTTATATTATGTTTTTTTGTGATGGGGCATCAATTGGAAAACCTGGATTTGCTGGATTTGGAGTTGTAATTAGAAATCATTCAAGTCAAGTGCTGGGAGTGATATCTGATGGAATTGGTATTGCTACAAATTATTTAGCAGAACTTTATGCAGTAATAAATGCACTGGAATTGGATGTTGAATGGAAGATGAAGAAAATAATCTTAACTTCTGATTCTAAAACAGTCATAACAGAGTTAAAGACAACAAGATGCCCTGGTTTGTAAAGATGAGGTGGAACAAGGAAGTGAAAAACATTCAAGACATCAAATTTTGTCACAACTATAGGGAAACAAACTTTGCAGCAGATACAGCTGCTAAAAGATGAGCAAGACTACCAGCAGGACAAAGACAATTTAATGAAGGAAGACCAAGTTTTTTTAGCAAGAGTAGAACAACCAAATGTTGAGTATTATAGAATCTGCAAATGAAGTTCAGTTTTAACCAATACTTCAGGATTTCATTGGGCTTTAAAGTTGGTATTTTCATTTTCTCTTTGGGCCTATATAGTTGGCTCTGTTAATTTTTTAAAATTTCTCTTATAACCTCCAATTTTTTGGTCTTATTTTTTCAATTAATAAATATATATGATTCAGAAAAAAAAAAACTCAATCCTTCATATCAATTCCACATGAAGGTAGGTTTCTATTTTTTTTCTTCAGCTTGTGAATTTCTTCAAGTAGAAAACCTTGTTGCTTAACCAGAACCTCTTGTAGGTGAGAAATTTTCGAGAAGTACTCTGCAAGAGCATGTAGTTCTGTCTTCGATTGAACACAAAAGAGTGTCAATGCCTCAATACAATGATCTTTCTTCAGCGTATTCTCTCTTTCCTTCTTGCTAAGCCAATCTACTTTTTTGATTTTACCCCTATTCTCAAGAGAACCCCTCACTTATTTTTAAGATGATCATTCGGATCTATCATCTTTTCATGCAAAGATGTTTGATCCAGACTCATGGTTCGGACAAGGAAAGATCTCAAAACGAAAAGGATCTCTTTATATTTCTTATATTTCCGAAAATATAATATATTTACATATACGAATATATCAAATACTTTCAATTACTAGATTTTATTTCCATAATCTACACATAAAGTGCCTTGATTTCTTCTTCCTCACTCGAATATGGCACACATGGTGAGGAAAGATGTCATGATCCTACAAGTTACTTTAACTTCTAAATTATAGTTTGTATTAACTGTCACCAAAAAGGGGGGTAACCTAAGTTAGTTAGGGGTGGAATTAGCATTAGGTTATTTGATTTATTTTATAGAAAACCGAGTTAATAGCTTGATGTAATAATAGTTGTTGGATGCAGCTATCTGGATTGGTCCTTAAATGGACAATGAGTGTACTCGGGAGAGTTCATGAATGAAAAACCCAATTTACTTTCAATCTTTAAAGTTAGGCTCTGCTTGCAGAGAGAAAGCAGATTGCTGCTAATTATCCCTTGAATAAATCTTTGTAGTTATACATCAGTACACTACAATTGGTATCGGACTCCTTTCTTGGAACCTGTAACCATGGATACCAAAGAGAAATTACAAGAAATCACCACCGCTGTCACTCAAAATTCTGCTTCTATTATCAACATCAAATCTGAAATTGCATCTCTACAGACTTTTGTTTGTAATTTGGATTCAAATCTTGGTGTTATTCTCAATTTACTTGAGCATAATCAACCTCAGTATCAAGATTTGACTCACATTCCGGATCCGAATTCGTCTGGTGATTCTCATCCTCCTGAATTCACCAACATTCGTCAACTCATCAAAAGTTTGAATCCACCTTCTCCTGGTAGATTTACTCGTACACCAAAGGTAGATTTTCCAAGATTTAATGGTACAAACCCTCGTGGTTGGGTTCTCAAATGTGAACGATACTTCCACCTATACAAATTTCCTGATGAAGAACGTGTTGATATGGTTGCGATCCACTTCGATTCTCAGGTCGATCCATGGTATCTCAACTACCAACAAGGTAAAGAATATATTCCTTATGATGTTTTTGTTCAAGATATATATGCTCGTTTTGAAGATGTTTCTCAGGATAACTATGTGGGTAGTTTTAATAAGATGTCTCAAACATCCACTGTTGAGGATTATTATGATAAATGGAGCATTATAAAATTTATATGGTTTCTAACAATCCCACTCTTCCTGAGAGTTTTTATACCTTGAGCTTTATTAGTGGATTAAAAGAGGAGATCTGTACTGTTGAGCAAATGTTTAAACAAGCTGACACATCCACAACTTTTTACCTGGATAGATTGCAACAATCTTCACTAATTCAACAACCTAGAACAGTTAAATCATTTTCCAAGCCATTTGCACCTAACCCATTATCTGTTTTCCATCCACCTTCTGCCATTAAACCATTTTCTCTAACTCATCTACATCTACAAAAGGCAATGGTTCATCACCACCACCAATTATCACACACCCACTTACCCCGAATAAGAATTCACCTGACAACACTATTCCTCCTGTCAAAACACTTACTCATGCACAAATGCAGGTTAGAAAGGATAAAGGACTGTGTTATAACTGTGATGAATTCTACAGACCAGGCCATAAGTGTAAAACTCAACAGTTATTCATGTTAATTGCTGATAATGAAGTAGCAGACCAAGCAACTTTCTCTACTGAAGAAGTTAGTGATACTTACCTCTGGTGGTGACTCCCCTATTGCAATC
Organism: Papaver bracteatum; assembly: GCA_023529315.1. NCBI lineage: Eukaryota > Viridiplantae > Streptophyta > Magnoliopsida > Ranunculales > Papaveraceae > Papaver > Papaver bracteatum. Next base: position 749,745 of record JAJJWX010003050.1, read on the forward strand.
TCCTTACATGCCCTGACAGGAAGCATTGCTCATGATACTATCAGGATTTCTGGCCATCTTAACAAGCATTCTGTGGTTGTCCTTATAGAAACAGGAAGTACACACAGTTTCATTGATACAGCATTAACATCCAAGTTGGGTCTTCATGTGTCTCCTACTGGACAACTGCTTGTTACATTTGCTAATGGTGATAGCACTATCAATCAAGGTATCTGTCAGAACCTCAATTGGAAAATGCAGGGATACCAATTTTCTGCAAACTTAAGAGCCTTGCCTCTAGGTGGATGTGACATTGTTCTAGGAGCTGATTGGTTACGCCAACTTGGTGATGTCATCTTTAACTTCACCTAATTGAGTATTTATTTTCTACATCAAGGCAGTCTGTTTATGGGTGAAAACTATCTATGGAGGTTTTGGTAATTTTGGGGTGTGTGTATGAGAAATGAGTTTAAACCTTAAACAAATGCACTGCAGGGAGTGCTTTTGATTCGAGAGATCAATCTATACAATTCTGGCCTCAACCAAGAAATGGTTGTTCCATACTTGTTTTGGTCACAAAGTGAAGGAGATGGGGTTGATCTTAGGGAGGGAAGCGAAGAAGGTGTTGAGATTGTGAAGGTGTAGGCTTGTTTATGACTTGTAACATAAAAGGTGAGCAGGCTTACGAATAATGCAAGCATGCTCTGGGTGTTTTAATACGTTGTGTATTAACACTTGGTTTATGTGTTGTGTTATTGTTTGGAAATAGGGAGGAGAACCTATTTATACAAGTCATTTGAGCCTTATTCACGTCTCTCGTAGGAAGTGGAGTGATGGAGTAGTGGAGTGGTGTGTTAGTGTCACACGATTAATCTTGCCCACTTCTCCCATCATCACTAATCGTCCATGTCTCCCTGACACATTCTTGTGATGGCGCGTTGCACGATGTAAAACGCCAGACCAATACCCTAGTATGTATCCCCCAGTTTGTGACATGATTGATGTCTCGAGTGTGTGGATCGTGGGACCCACAGAAGGTAGCATGTAATGCTAGTTAAATAACTAATTTATTTAGGAAGTCGATACTTGTAAAGTATCGTGTGTATTCTATGCATGTTATGCATCGAATGTATTCGGCATATATAAAGCATCTATGTTGATCACCATGCCCTGCCTACTTTACGTGAGGGTTTGGAGGCTGCGCTAGAAAATCCTCCCTTGGCCGACCACACGGTGTGGTAGAGTGGCAGACGGTGATCACGGTGATACTTCACTGGCCTCCTAACTCTTACCCTAGGCCGTCCATCCGAGATGGCGAAGTTGGACGGACGAGATGACTTGCGACCCACATCTGCGACCCTCGGATTAGGGTTTAGGAGGTGCACGAGTGTACTCCTTCATCTTGGTCGAATCCAAGCATGGGAGGTATTTCATGGAGAGCCGATCATGCATGCGTGTAGATGATTTGATGATGTCCATGCCCATGCTTTACTGTCCCACGAAGGTTTGATCTAGGCCACTCGAATTTACCAGTGAAGTTGATTGGTTGAGATCGATTTGCGATAGAAATGCTATGTCGCAAAGGATTCTTAAAGGGGAGTTGTATGCCACCTTCAATTCGCGCGTTTCGAGATGACCAAGTTTGGTCGGTCTCAGTTGTTTGGTCCGGTGTGTAGGTGGTAGGATGGTATTCACGCCTATACCTGACTGTCCCATGGAAACGTGATCTAAGCCACTCAATTTTTCTGGCGAAGTTGAGTGGTCGAGATCAGTTTGTGATTTGGGAAGCATGACCACGCTAGTTTGGGCGTGCGTTTTGGAGAAACCAGGCATAGTATGCTGTACGTGTGTCGTAACCACAACAAATTAATTAATACTTTTCTACCTAATTAAAGAGTAATATAGGGTAGTCAAGGTCGATCCCACGAGGAGCAAGAGATTATAGTTGTAAAATTGTCACAAAAGGGGGGTATTGGTTGTAAAATTTATAAAGCAAAAGAAATAAACAAAGGAATTAAAAGTGTAAGTTGAAATCAATGAGAGAAAATAGATCAAGGAATCCTTCTTCGCTGCAAAACAATGATTAAAGTTATGTTCTTTTCCACTTGTTATTAGTCATAGATTATCACCAACCGTAGGTATAGCAGCTAGATCAGTGCTAACCCCAAAATCCCTTATTTCACCGGATACGGAAGTTCTCGCCTACCGGATTCTATTCACCAAACCACCTAGTAGTAGATCACCCTAGATGTAATTTAGTTAAATGCATTAAGATTCATGAATTTATTAGGTTGATATTAGTAGTTAAACTCTTAGATCAAGGTCCACTTGCTAACGTTGTTTTTACACACAATTGCTCCACGGAATCCCTCCGCAAGGTCTTGTGTTTTCTACTTATGTAAATAGTCAAGAAACGATTACTTATCCCCTAACTTTCACTAGCTTTAGATTAATTAACAAATCAATTTATTTGGCCACCCAAACGACCTATCAATCAAACATAAACACTAATATTAGTAAAAATAATCGATAATCATATGAAAAACTTCAAAGTAGAATTGAAACAAAACTCAAACCATATATTAAGAACTAGGAATTCATCCACAATCAATAAGAAAATTAGCTACTCATAATTTGGAGTTCACACAATAATAATAATGATAAAGGAAGAAAGAAAAACTTATTGAAAAGATGATGGTTGATCCTTCCTCCAATCCTTGTGCACTTTAACTCCTTCTCCAAAGTAGATGTGTCTAAAAGTTGTAGAGAACTCCTCTATTAATAGGCTTCAATACTCTCCATGTCTTTGTAGGAAAAGAATCCTCCTTCCAAAAGAACACCACTTTCCTAATTTGAGCCACATTCCAATTTCTAGTCCAATTCTCCAAAACTTCCAAGTTTTCATCCAATTCCCAATTCTAAGTCTTCACACACATGAGAGAAGTCCATACAAAATTCTGTATTTTTGCTCGCCGGAAAACTGTGTTTTTGGCCGGAAGTTGGCCGAAATTTGTCGCCGCCGGCAACCTGAAAATTCTCCTCCGGTCAAGGTATATTCCGTTGGTCAACCGTTAAGACTAACGGTCAAACAGTCAAACTGTTAGTTGACTAGGTCAAAGAGGGGGAGTCAGCTTCTGAGTGGTCTGAGTTAGCTGATTCGCTGATCTGGACCGGTCGTCGGACTCGTTCTGTATCGGTCTGGAACGGTTGCCGCCGGCACCGAGTTGACTCGCCGAAGGGAGAAAGCGGCCGAGTTCCGGCTGATTACAGGACTTTCCGGCCGTTGTTTTCAGGCCATTCTTCTCTGTATTTCCTGCAACAAACCTAACATTCATCTAATTTGAGAATTCATCAGCATTATTTGGTTGTCATTGCAGCACCAACTTCATACTGCAACCATCTTCATCTTTCTTGAATCGGCAACAATAGCCACTAACCCATCACAGACTCGAACCAGATCCAAAAATCCATTGAATACCCATCTTATCTATCTCGTTGTAATTCTTGAATTTGTCAATTCAATCATCATCTTCAATATCAATAACCACAAACCCTTATTTCACGGCAACAACATCTCATTTGACAGCACAATTATCCTTCTCAATTGAACCAACGACCTCTGATTTACTTCAATAGCAAACCCTAACTGCTAGTTCTGCCATAAACCCATCTCTATTTTCTCGATTTTTATCTCAAGAACAACATCATCATTCTCTCCCTCACTGCTTCGCCATCAGAACCCATCGATCATCAACCTCTTCCCCCTGCTGCTAAATCCCTCAGAACCTCATCTTCTTCCAACCAACGATCCATCAACATAAAACCCATCACAAACCGCACCTTCTTCTCTGTCTCTTTTCTCGACAGTAACAGCAGCCATGGCTGCTTCTTCTTTCTGTTTCTTTCTGTGACAAATGATTGAGAAAAGGTGAGTCTCGATTTTAGGGTTGGGATTATAACATCCGGATCCGGGTTCAGGTTTGGGCATAGACCATGGATACAGACCACCCATTTGGATGTCTTATAACAAGCAGTCTTCTTTGGATAAGGGCTATCCAATTAGGTTGCCCCTTAACATTAACTAGACTGTCTTTAGCGCTCCTCCAAAAGTGAGTTTCCCCTTAACATTAACGTGGCTCCAGATAGTATCCTCCCATAAAATGACCTTTTTGCCCTTTCAGCTCAAATTGAATGATTTCTTCTCCTTTTCCTCCGTGCGACTCCAAAGTACCTAATAGCTCAAAAACACATGTAAAATACATAATTTACAAGAAAAATAGCAAAGAAAGCATAAACTATTTGATAGTAAACTAGGTGTATTCTACACCTATCAAATTCCCCCACACTTAGACTTTGCTAGTCCTCGAGCAAATCAACTAAAACTTACAACTTCAAAGCGTTCTAGCGTCCCAAGCATCCAAAAAGTTATGAGGACATAGAATTTCTGCATGCTAGTAATAAGAAGTTAGAAATACTAAAGAACATATTCTCATTCTTAAATGTTGAGTGAGAAATAACCACACCATAATGAGAGAACGCGTGTTTGATAAACGATCAATACGCATTTCGCCTTGACTTCTGCCTCACCAAAAGGATTTTATGATAATTGCACTCAAAAAGACGGCTTTTTTATGGGTCTCACATGTGTGCAGGTAGGAATGAAGATAGAATTCCTGCAACACGTTGAATGGTAGGAAGGATAACTTCCGAAATTTTGAAAAACCCACATCTTTTAACATTTTGAAAAACCATTTTTCTAACGATCTCTAAGAAAGGAAATCAACCACTTATATCGAGGATGAGATTACTTACTTACCTTCACATCCGATTGCCAATTATGATAACACCACTCTCACGGAATCCAATAGAAACGTCTTCCGCTCCTTGTCTTCATCTTCTTGGTCTTCGGCTTCAACTATTGATGATAAACACTTGAACTTCATAAATCCTTAACAATTTGTAACCTTTTCCTCAAAATCCATGTCGCTTGAAACTTCCTTATAGGTTTTCCTTCCCCACGGTTTATTCAAAACAAAACAATAATAGATATTTCTCTTGTCTCATATATATATTTTTTTTCTTTTTTATTTTTTTTTTTTTTTTTTTTTTTTTTTTTTTTTTTTTTTTTTTTCATTTTTTTTTAGACAAGAGAAACAAAATACAAAACAAAGTGAAAAATAAAACAACCATGGCCGTGGAAAAGTACTTTACCGCTTGATTCTTCACAACTTGTATCGTCTCGAAATCATAAACTTCAATAATTTTTACCTTTTGCTTTTATTCGCTCTTGTAAATAAGTCTTAATACTTGGATATAGAATTACCTCATTGTATTGTAAGTCTTCAACTTTGATATAAAATTATGCTCTTTTTCTTGTTCCATTGTTGCTTTCAAACCTTGAACCTTTTCAACTTTCCTTGTAGATTTTGATGTCGCTCCCTTGTTGTTGATGATTATGGTGTTTCTATGGACCCGTTGTTGTTGAGCGAGAGAATGTTGCTAACTGCAAATCGAACTACAAGAAGGAGGCTTTCATCTATAGACGTCACCTTCATGATTGACAAATATTAGCACTCAAGAGATCAAAATAGTGCTGAAATTGGTGTGAAATTTGGTAGCTCACCATTCTACCCGGAATTAACGTACGGTGACACACACTCAAAAGAAGCTCTTTAGTCATGGAAGAATTTCTGGTGGTGCCTCACATGATATGAAAATGGGTAGTCTCCACTAATGATTGATCAGCAACTCTAATAACGCACTTCTCCCTGCACCAAATTTGCATCACCGGCATGATTAAATCCATTATTTAACACTCTAACAAGCAAGAAATCAAACGTAGTTCCCTAACACTTCCAATTTCACTTATGTCGGTCATAATTCTCTATGTAATCATACCTAGAAGCATGCTAGTGACTCTAAAATCTCTAAAAGTTGAAAGTTTTATGCAAAAAAAAATTCTTTTTTTTTTTTTTTATATATGCAAAAATATATGCTTAGCCACTCCCCCACACTTAAACCTTACATTGTCCTCAATGTAATTGAATCCTCCTAGTAAATTCAAGGTGGGAAATCCTAATATGATATGAAACAAGAAAAATAAACACACAAAACAAAAAGCAAATAAAAACAAAAGGATAAGAGATACAAAACCGGTGGGTTGCCTCCCACTTAGCGCTTGTTTTAAAGTCGACGGCCCGACATAGCTCATGCTTCACATTACTCCTCTAGAGGGAGCAAATCTTCAAATGGAAGTTAATCCACATTCACATAGGCGATGTTCTTATAGTATGGCTTCAATCTATGGCCGTTGACTTTGGAAACCGAGTTGTCTCTAAGACTAGTAATTTCAACTGCACCATAAGGAAAAACATTAGTAACAACATATGGTCCAATCCAATGGGACCTTAATTTTCCAGGAAATAGTTTAAGGCGAGAATGAAATAAAAGGACTTTTTGTCCCACAACGAAGCTTTTACGAGAAATCATCTTGTCATGAAAAAGCTTAGTCTTTTCCTTGTAAATACGGGCACTCTCGTAAGCATCATTACGTATCTCCTCTAGCTCATTTAGTTGTAACTTTCTTTGTTTCCCCGCTTCATCATGCTCCATGTTGAATTTCTTTATCGCCCAATAAGCCTTATGTTCAAGTTCAACCGGAAGATGACAAGCTTTGCCATAAACCAACCGATATGGAGACATACCAATCGGTGTTTTGTACGCCGTTCTATACGTCCAAAGTGCATCATTGAGCTTAAATCTCCAATCTTTCCTTGTGGTATTCACCATTTTTTCAAGAATGGACTTGATTTCACGGTTTGAAATTTCTGCTTGTCCACTAGTTTGTGGATGGTAAGGCGTACCAATCTTGTGTGTTATGTTGTACTTCTTGAGGAGAGCATGAAAAGACTTCTTGAAATGCGAGCCCCCATCGCTTATCACCACTCTTGGTGTGCTGTGCCTAGTGAATATATTTTCTCCTACAAAATCACAAACAACTTGAGAATCATTAGTTTTGGTGGCTCTAGCCTCCACCCATTTAGAAACATAATCTACGACAAGAAGTATATACAAATTTCCATTCGAATTGACAAAAGGGCCCATAAAATCAATTCCCCACACATCAAAAATCTCTACGGCGAGAATTGGTGTGAGTGGCATTTGATTTCGAGCACCTAGATTGCTCGTTCTTTGACATATATCACACGATTTACAAAAAACATATGAATCTTCAAACAAGGTGGGCCAATAAAATCCACTTTCAAGAACCTTGAGAGTGGTACGTTTAGAACCAAAGTGGCCACCACATGCAAAAGTATGACAAAAGGAGAGAATAAATTGAAATTCAGAGTTAGGTACGCACCTTCGTATGATTTGATCAACGCCATATTTCCATAAGTATGGTTCATCCCACACATATTGCTTGGCTATCTTCTTAAGCTTCATCTTTTGGAAGTTGGACATTGTGCTAGGTACCTTCCTTGTCACCAAATAATTCACTATATCCGCATACCAAGGTGTGGATTCTTCCAAGGAGAAAATGTTTTCGTCCGGAAAGCGGTCTTGTAATGGAAGTTCTTCTTGAGACATAACAAGTCTACTAAGATGATATGCAACGGTATTCTACACACCTTTCTTATCTCGAATTTCTATGTCGAACTCTTGTAGTATTAGGATCCACCGGATTAGTCTTGGCTTAGCTTCTTTCTTCTTTATTAAGTATCTAAGTGCCGCATGATCGGAATACACAATAACCTTTGTACCCACCAAGTATGAGCGGAACTTTTCTAATGTAAACACTATAGCCAATAACTCCTTTTCCGTGGTAGAAAAGTTGATTTGTGCATCATTAAGGGTCCTAGATGCATAATAGATAACATGGGACAACTTGTCCACTCTTTGACCCAAAACGGCTCCAACCGCATAATCAGTAGCATCACACATTAGTTCAAATGGAAGATTCCAATCCGGTGACTTGATAATCGGAGCACTTGTCAACATTGCCTTCAATTTGTCAAAAGCATCCTTGCAATCCTTGTTGAAGTCAAAAGGTACCTCCTTTTGTAGTAACTTGCACATCGGCATGGAGATTTTGGAGAAATCCTTGATAAACCGCCTATAGAAACCTGCATGACCAAGAAATTAATGAACTTCCCTCACCGAAGTGGGATATTGTAAGTTTCTTATTAAATCTATCTTTGACTTGTCCACTTCGAGCCCTTGAGAGGACACAATGTGACCAAGTACTATGCCATGGTTTACCATAAAATGACATTTCTCCCAATTAAGAACAAGGTTAGTGTCTATGCATCGTTTAAGAACTAGTTCAAGGTTGTCTAAACAAATATCAAAAGAATTTCCATAAACACTAAAGTCGTCCATAAATACCTCAATAATGCGCTCCACGTAATCCGAGAATATACTTACCATGCATCTTTGGAAAGTATCCGATGCATTGAAAAGACCAAACGGCATCCGTCTATACGCAAACGTTCCAAACGGACAAGTAAAAGTGGTCTTATCTTGGTCCTCCGGTGCAATAACAAGTTAATTGTATCCCGAATAACCATCCAAGAAACAATAATAAGAATGCCCAGCTAACCGCTCCAAAATTTGATCAATGAAAGGTAAAGGAAAGTGATCCTTTCTGGTTCCGGAATTAAGCTTTCTATAATCAATGCACACTCTCCAACCGGTTTGAACTCTTGTAGGAACAAGTTCATCGTCTTGATTTCGAACAACCGTGACACCGGACTTATTTGGAACCACTTGTACCGGACTAACCCACTTGCTATCGGAAATTGGGTAGATCACCCCCGCACTTAGCAATTTGAGTATCTCTTTCTTCACAACCTCCATCATGGGAGGATTAAGCCTACGTTGAGCATCACGTACCGTCTTCACGTTCTCCTCCATTAGAATCATATGCATGCATATGGATGGACTAATGCCCTTGATATCCGCAATTGTCCAACCAATAGCCGTTTTGTGCTCTTTCAAGACTCTAAGCAAACGGTCTTCTTGTACCGGTGTGAGGTTCTTTGAAATAATCACCGGAAGCTCATCTCCATCTCCCAAAAATGCATACTTCAAATGGTTCGGAAGAGGATTCAACTCTAGTTTAGGTGCCTTCACAATAGATGGTACAAGTAATTCATCATTCATGGGTAAAGAGATATAGGAAACATTACCCTTAGCTTCTTGTAATGCCGTCAAGGCACCACATGTCTCCACCAATTCCGTGGAAATTTCAACATCCAAGTTAGACACGCCGTGGATGTCCAATTCAATGCTCTTTTGCAACACCACATCAAGTTCATCCTCTCGATTCAATTCTACCATTTATTGTGCTAATGAACCAACCACATCAATGGAGTAAGCGGAATGCACATCACTTGGGTAGCGCATGGCTTCAAATATGTTGAAGTGTATTACTTCCTTGTCGAATTCCATAGTGAGTGTACCCTTATCAATATCAATCTTCGTCTTTGCGGTCTTCATAAATGGCCTCCCAAGAAGTAGAGAAGTAGACGAACGATTCTCATTATTGTCCATATCCACCACAAAGAAATCCACCGGAAAAATTAACTCATTCACTTGCACTAGAACGTCTTCTACGAGTCCCTTTGGATAAATGTTAGACTTGTTTGCTAATTGGATAATAACTCTTGTCTCTTTCAACGGGCCAAGATTCAAGGAGTCATAAGTATCGGCCGACATCACACTAATGGAAGCTCCCAAATCAAGTAAAGCATGTTCAAACATTTTCTTACCAATAGTAATTAGCATCGTGAAACCACCGGGATCCGTGCATTGTGTAGGCATCTTCTTCAAAAGCAGAGCCGACGCACTCTCGCCAACTTTAGTAATTTCATTATCAAGCAACCTATCCTTCTTAGTGCATAAATCCTTCATGAACTTAGCATACCTTGGCATTGTCCTTATGGCCTCGATGAAGGGGATGTTGATTTCTATCTTCTTGAAGATATCCATGAGTAGCTTGTCTTGATATTCCTTCTTGGACTTATCAAAACGACTAGGAAAAGGAGGTGGAGTAGTAAAAGTAGGAACCGGTTCCTTGGATTGGGCGGTTGGTGTTGAATGCTCCTTTGGTTCGGCATCCTCCTTCTCTTTGACTACCTCTTCACTAGCTTCTTCATGAAGAGTTGGACTCTCCACTTGTCTTCCACTTCTTAAAGTAACCGCATTAACATTCTCTCTTGGATTCACAATGGGTTGCGAAGGAAGCTTTGTGGATGCTTGAGATTTCATTAAGTTCATATCGGTCGCCAATTGTCCCATTTGAGTTTGAAAATCCTTGATTGTCGAATCGGTCTTTTGTTGGGTTTGTTGTAACATAGAAGTGAGACCTTGCATGCTTTGCATTATCACATTCAACTTGTCATTATTCGAAGAATCTTGCTCCTTGACTTGTTGTGGTTGGAATTGTTATTGTTGAGGTTGGAAACGTGATTGTTGGAAACCACCTTGTTGTGCATATGGATTAGGAGCCGCCGCTTGCTTGTTTGCATAGCTAAATTTTGGATGATCCTTCCAACCGGGATTGTAAGTATTTGAGTATGGATCGTACCTTGGCCTTGGATTTGGATATAAAGCATTCACTTGTTCGGTTTCATCATCCGGAATAATTACCGCAGCCAACCGTTGCACTACCCTTTCTATGTTGTTTAACCGTTGATCGGATTGTGAAGACGAGTCACTAACCTCATGCACCAACTTAAACATTGAATCACCTCCTGCATAGAATTGTTGCGAGTTTGCCGCCATACTTTCAATCAACTCGGTAGCTTTGGCCACCGTCTTGTTCACTAGTGCACCACCACCGGCGGCGTCAAGAAGATATCTATCACTTGTTTGGAGACCTTCATAGAAATATTGAATTATCATGGCGTCACTAAATTGATGGTGTGGATAACTTGCCACCAATCTCTTGTATCGATCCCAACATTCATATAATGACTCTCCCACATGTTGCTTGATCCCACAAATTTCTTTGCGAATTTGAGTAGCCTTTGATGCGGGAAAATATCTCTCGTGGAAAAGTTTCTTCATCCCATTCCATGTTGTGATACTTCCGGAAGGCAAATAGTATAACCATTCCTTAGCATTGCCCGCCAAAGAGAACGAAAAAGCTTTCAACATTGCTCCATCCGCATTAGTATTCGGTGGAAGCATGGCCGTGACTATGGTGTTGAAGTCCATAAGATGTTTGTTTGGGTCTTCATTCACCATGCCATGGAACTTTGGTAATTCTCTAATCAACCCAGGCTTGATCTCGAAAGTTGAGTTAGTTTGGATACACCATTGTTGTGTATCGAGCTTGTGAGAAGCTAGGTCCTTGAGTGTACAATCACCCATTACTTCTTCTTCTATATCCGAATCTGCGAATTCACTTGATGTAGAACGAGGAAGCGGAGTGTCAACCGCTCGAATAAAGTCCCTTAGTTGAGTGCCGGATCGAAGACGTATTCTAATTGGACTCGGTCTTCCCCCTTGAAGCATTCACCAAATATATAGTACCTACAACAAGGTTCACAAAACTAAGTTAGATACGGTATAGAATCTAACAAAGCAAAAATAAAGCAAAAAAGAAAAATAAAAACAACTAAAATCGCCCGTTGCTCCCCGGCAACGGCGCCAAAATTTGTACGCGTGTCGTAACCACAACAAATTAATTAATACTTTTATACCTAATTAAAGAGTAATATAGGGTAGTCAAGGTCGATCCCACGAGGAGCAAGAGATTATAGTTGTAAAATTGTCACAAAAGGGGGGTATTGGTTGTAAAATTTATAAAGCAAAAGAAATAAACAAAGGAATTAAAAGTGTAAGTTGAAATCAATGAGAGAAAATAGATCAAGGAATCCTTCTTCGCTGCAAAACAATGATTAAAGTTATGTTCTTTTCCACTTGTTATTAGTCATAGATTATCACCAACCGTAGGTATAGCAGCTAGATCAGTGCTAACCCCAAAATCCCTTATTTCACCGGATACGGAAGTTCTCGCCTACCGGATTCTATTCACCAAACCACCTAGTAGTAGATCACCCTAGATGTAATTTAGTTAAATGCATTAAGATTCATGAATTTATTAGGTTGATATTAGTAGTTAAACTCTTAGATCAAGGTCCACTTGCTAACGTTGTTTTTACACACAATTTCTCCACGGAATCCCTCCGCAAGGTTTTGTGTTTTCTACTTATGTAAATAGTCAAGAAACGATTACTTATCCCCTAACTTTCACTAACTTTAGATTAATTAACAAATCAATTTAGTTGGCCACCCAAACGACCTATCAATCAAACATAAACACTAATATTAGTAAAAACAATCGATAATCATATGAAAAACTTCAAAGTAGAATTGAAACAAAACTCAAACCATATATTAAGAACTAGGAATTCATCCTCAATCAATAAGAAAATTAGCTACTCATAATTTGGAGTTCACACAATAATAATAATGATAAAGGAAGAAAGAAAAACTTATTGAAAAGATGATGGTTGCTCCTTCCTCCAATCCTTGTGCACTTTAACTCCTTCTCCAAAGTAGATGTGTCTAAAAGTTGTAGAGAACTCCTCTATTTATAGGCTTCAATACTCTCCATGTCTTTGTAGGAAATGAATCCTCCTTCCAAAAGAACACCACTTTCCCAATTTGAGCCACATTCCAATTTCTAGTCCAATTCTCCAAAACTTCCAAGTTTTCATCCAATTCCCAATTCTAAGTCTTCACACACATGAGAGAAGTCCATACAAAATTCTGTATTTTTTGCTCTCCGGAAAACTGTGTTTTGGCCGGAAGTTGGCCGGAATTTGTCACCGCCGGCAACCTGAAAATTCTCCTCTGGTCAAGGTATATTCCGTTGGTCAACCATTAAGACTAACGGTCAAACAGTCAAACCGTTAGTTGACTAAGTCAAAGAGGGGGAGTCAGCTTCTGAGTGGTCTGAGTTAGCTGATTCGCTGATCTGGACCGGTCGTCGGGACAGGATGGATCGGTTTCCGCTGAACCAAGAGTTGACTCCGGAGGGAGAAATCGGCCGAGTTCCGGATGATTACAGGACTTTTCGGCCGTTGTTTTCAGGACATTATTCTCTGTATTTCCTGCAACAAACCTAACATTCATCTAATTTGAGAATTCATCAGCATTATTTGGTTGTCATTGTAGCACCAACTTCATACTGCAACCATCTTCATCTTTCCTGAATCGGCAACAATAGCCACTAACCCATCACAGACTCGAACCAGATCCAAAGATCCATTGAATACCCATCTTCTCTATCTCGCTGTAATTCTTGAATTTGTCAATTCAATCATCATCTTCAATATCAATAACCACAAACCCTTATTTCACGGCAACAACATCTCATTTGATAGCACAATTATCCTTCTCAATCGAACCAATGACCTCTGATTTACTTCAATAGCAAACCCTAACTGCTAGTTCTGCCATAAACCCATCTCTATTTTCTCGATTTTTATCTCAAGAACAGCATCATCATTCTCTCCCTCACTGCTTCGCCATCAGATCCCATCGATCATCAACCTCTACCCCCTGCTGCTAAATCCCTTAGAACCTCATCTTCTTCCAACCAACGATCCATCGACATAAAACCCATCATAAACCGCACCTTATTCTCTGTCTCTTCTCTCGACAGTAACAGCAGCCATGGCTTCTTTTTCTTTCTGTTTCTTTCTGTGACAAATGATTGAGAAAACGGGAGTCTCGATTTTAGGGTTGGGATTATAACATCCGGATCCGGGTTCAGGTTTGGGCATATACCATGGATACAGACCACCCATTTGGATGTCTTATAACAAGCAGTCTTCTTTGGATAAGGGCTATCCAATTAGGTTGCCCCTTAACATTAACTAGACTGTCTTTAGTGCTCCTCCAAAAGTGAGTTGCCCCTTAACATTAACGTGGCTCCAGATAGTGTCCGCCCATAAAATGACCTTTTTGCCCTTTCAGCTCAAATTGAATGATTTCTTCTCCTTTTCCTCCGTGCGACTCCAGAGTACCTAATAGCTCAAAAACACACGTAAAATACATAATTTACAAGAAAAATAGCAAAGAAAGCATAAACTCTTTGATAGTAAACTAGGTGTATTCTACACCTATCATATGCCTTGGTAGATCGGGTGAGGAGATAGATGGTTCCACGGTGATCATGTTGATGCTCAATGGACCTTCTCAATTATCTTTTAAGCCCTTCATTCGATCAGGAGAAAACAGACGCTCGTGATCGATACAAACCCTAATTAGGGTTTTGGCCGGCGGTGATTCATGCATTATTTTGCACGCACGAATTGGGACAACCAAACATGGTTGGTCCTGAACGATTGTTCATGTGTGTAGGCGGGCCCACGATGATTGTGTTGACATGCTCTGGGCCCTTTAAATCTACATCTACACCATCCATCTATGCCTGCGAATATGGATGGTTGAGATCATTTTGCGACACATGTAATGTGCCGCAAACACTAATTTAGGGTTTTTTGTCTATTCTACTTGGTTTGGACAGTTTGGCAAGATATGCCACCCCTTTTGGGGAGGCTGAGCATGCGGATCCCGCATTGGGTCAGCAGTGAATGTTCCAATACCTGCTTGGGGGTATTGGATTCGATCTGGACCATCCAATCATGCTGGTGAAGTTGGATGACCGTGATCGTTTCTAGGCTGCTATGGACAGTCTAGACGCTCAATCGTGCTAGTATAATACACCGAGAGTTACATGATCAATCGGGCTAGTATAACACACCAAGAGTTACAGCCTGTACGGGCATTTCGTGCATGCCTCAATGTTGGTACTTAAATATTCATGTTATTCTGCTGTGAGTAACAATCAGTCATCATGCCGCACCAACAATGAGAGTTCTGCTAGGAACAACATAGGAAATACAAGGTATTCTATGCATTAATCAATAATGCTAAAATTCACAAAATATTCGGGGGATTGTTGCTACATGCTCCATTCTAGGTGAATTAATAAAGCGAAGAAGTATTCATCACTTATAAAATAGTCTCATCCTCTGCGGGATGGTTACACAAAAATTGGTTTTACAACTTTAGCCCTGAACTAAAATCCACCATCAACATTAAGTCCCTGCCTAGCACATGATGGTTACACTATTTTGGGGTGGGCATAAGATGGTGACAGTTAAAGATAAAACTTATGAGACAAAGTCAGATGTTACCAGGAGAGACGGGTCATCCTGTCCTTAGAGCATGTCACGTTCAAAAGGCGTCTAGGCAAGCATTCCCCTCGTATGATATCGGTGTTGCCTTCTTCGATCGACCTTACTATGCCTACTTCAGTCGAGGGCATGCTCCGTTCGAATATCGGTATTTCCGGATCGACCTTGCTATGCATGATTAGGTCGAGGGGCTATTGCGCCTGCTTCGCTCGATCGTGGGGTTGTGCCTAATCGACGGACTGCTGCACCTGCTTCGTTCGTGGGACTACTGCACCTGCTTGATCGAACGTGGGTTTAATGTGCCTAATCGACGGACTATTGCACCTGTTTCGTTCGTGGGAGTACTCCAGGTATGACAACGACCTTAGTGGGACCTTTTTCCTCTTTCGAGTATTTGAGCCAAGAAGGGAACAGAACTTGTATCTTCTCTTCCCATAGAAAACCGTGCATATAACCCTGAACGAATGTGGACCCCACCATGTATATGCTTCAACCAAAAGTCACCCTGTTACACCTGTTTGATAGGCATGTAGGCCCGCTTACTTCGCTTAACCGCGGGATTCATCATGCGTCTGCTTGATCGAACGTGGGCTTGTTGTGTCTGCTTCGGTTAAACGTGGGTCCACTGTGTACATGCTTCAGACGTTGGCCATGTCATGTGCCTGCTTTGCCCGTACGGTTGATGTGCTTGCTCGAGTGTCATCCTTAAAACACCGAACTTGTTATCTTGACCAAACACTGGCCTTGCTTCCTTGACCTTGTCGCCTTCTTCGCTCAAATATGGGACCCACTGCGTTATTGCTTTGCTCAAAATTAAACCTTGTGTGCTCAAATATAGATGTGGGTCCTGCATAGAGCGTTGAAGAAGCTTATGGAGCGAACATGTCCCGAAGAGTGTTGACGTAGCTTCTGGAGCGAACAGGTCCCGGAGAGTGTTAAAGCAGCTTCTGCTGGAGGGAGCGTTGAAGTGTTGAAGCGACTTCTTTTTTTGGAGAGAGAGCTGGAATGCCTTCTTTTGGAGAGAACTGAAACGCCTTCTTCTGGAGAGAACATTGAAGCGGCTTATAGGGAGCGTTTGAAGCGGCTTCGGCTGGAGGGAGCATTGAAGCGGTCTCTTCTTCAGTTTGGTTTCCCCTTGCAAATTACATGCTTCTTGATTGACCATCTCTCTTGTGTTGAAGAAGTTCTTGATTGACGGCGAAGGAATTTCATGTTGAGCCTCAGTCCCCAAGCGTGATTTATTTGGTTCTATCTTGTATGATCGGTGAGTTTACCATATTAAAGATATGGCCATCTCTTCTCCGTGACCCTATTACTTCTCCATGGGAAAATAAAATATGCATAAGTTCGGATTACCTCTGTCCGTAGTGGTTTTCGCTATCGTGAAGCTCTGGAATTGGCACTCTTCATACAATGGTAGAGATCGTCTCGTTATTAGAGGGATACGCTGGAACCGATAGCTTTCTTGATGTTTCTTCATGGTAAGTAGTCCCCAGTCATACTCCCTTGGTAATGCAACTACTTCTTCTATGGGAGACAGATTCTGAAAGCGTCTCTCATTGACGTAGATACCGTCAATCCAGATATGGAATATCTTGGATGTTGTTTCACCATTGTGGAAGTCGTGTATGCGGTACTGGAGTTGGAGTTGGCGCACAGGATGTTGTATCTCGGGTGGTTTTCCTCTTACTGCTTCAGTGAAACTGGTTCTTTCTAGCAAGGAAGATGTTGTTGTAGATGAGCGCTCAACAGCTCCAGAGGATGACCAAAAGTGCAGATTCTCCAACATAGCATGATAGACGTGCACCACTTTCTGATAGAGTGACTCGTCCGGATCTTGCTCAAAATGATGCGTGGACATCGTTATCTTCTTGAGGCTGCTCCCTTGAGGTATCGGCTCCAGTGAAAAATTACCACCGTAGAGCATTGATACGTTGCACCGGCATTCTTTAAACCAGATGGAAGTACATTATAATAAAAAAATCCGAGAAGAGTTCGAAAAGCTATCTTACTTGCGTCATGCTAATACATCCTCATTTGGTTGTAGCCGCTATATCCATCCATGGAGGAGAACATGCCGTGTCCGCTGGTGGCATCCACTAACAGGTCGATGTTAGGTAGAGGAAAATTATATTTGGGGCTACATCTGTTCAAATCTCTGAAATCCACGCAGCATCTGATCTGCCCATTTTTATTTTTTACTGGAACCACATTAGCCAACCAGGTTGGGTTATGAATGGGTTTAATGAAGCCAGCGGCTAGCATCTTCTGTAGCTCGGTCTTGATATGCTCTTTCACTTCGTGCCTGAATTGTCTCGGAGACTGTTTGACCGGCTTGGATCCAGGTATGACATGCAGGTGATGGGTGACCAACTTTTCATCTAAACCGGGCATATCTTCATACGTCCAAGCGAATATGTCTCGGTATTCCTTGAGAAGTAGCACAAGTTTCGTGCATTAATCTGTGGACATGGTTGAACTGATGGAGATAGGCCTAGGGAATTCCTCACTCCCGATATTAACAACTTCGAGCTCGTCGTTCGTGGAATTGGTGTCGTCCTGCAGCTGTCGTTGAGCGTCCAATACCTCTTCTTACGGCTCTTCGTTGTTGTAGAATTTCATTGGGCGGAGAGAATGGGTAGTAGCCTCCCCTGTTAATTGCTAACACCGGCGTCGGTATACGGTCTTTCCCTTCTGATCACGGATTGACATAAAATTTCACTCTCTTTTAGTGTGAACATGAGTTGTAGCTTCACCAGACGAAGAAGGATGTTCTAACATGTCATGGGGCTTAGCCTTCAACGATGCAAGTCGGTCTTCCTCATGAATTGATGCCCACATGGGGAGTGGGATGCAATGAACTTTTCTTGATTCTCCCCGCGGAGTTTTTTTTTTGCTCAAACAACTCCACGCCACAGATCGGTGCGTAAGGAGAGAACGATGCAGGGATGCGAACGACTTCCTTATTCAGCATAGTCTTCAAATACTGGTGATATGTTGAAGGAACAATTCTATTGTCATGAAGCCACCGTCTCCCCAATATCATGTGATAGTCCGGCTCCTTTTCTATGACTTCGAACTTCACTTTAGACTGGACGGGTCCTATAGATAAATTCAGATTGACGTACCCGTACGTATTGGTTTGGTTTCCTTCAAAATCTGTCATCATGGTAGGCTGCTACAAGATCTGGCTTGGGAGAACCTTGGACGTCCTAAGTGTCTTGAGGGTAATCACATTCGAAGACGCTCATGTGTCTACGAGGGCCCTCTTGAACTCTGAATCCTTGATGCGTGCAGGGCCCGGTTGTGACCTTCTTTCGCCATCATGTCTTCTTCTGTAAATGTAATATTATTCACAGACATATCCGGCGTTTTGGAGGCTTCTGGGTGTAAAGGAGTTAACTGCACGTCCAAGACTATCTGGTTGATTGCAGCAAACGTCTCCACCCGCTGGTTCTTCGAGAGGTGTAAAAGTTCGCACAAACTTTCCACTAGAGAAACGGATTCTTGGTCCACCGGTCTCTGGTTCATGGTAAAACTGTTGATTTGAGGGGGATTGTTGTGAGGATCAGTCCCTAGTGTATAAATCTCCGTGACAGGATAACCGCTCATATCTGATGTCATCTTGATGAGGAGATCGAGTATACCATTTATTTCCTCCTTGATCAGGTCTATGTTCCTAGCGTGAATCTCTTGTACTCATGCCAACTCGATCAATGTTGGGATTCTTCCAGCCGCGACATATCATTAGAAGGAGGAACCTCTTCGTTGGAAGAACTTCGTCCGGAATTCGAAATTGTTTGTTGAGTCCTAAGACCAACCATCTTGAAAATTAACCAATGAGATTGGGTATTGAAAGATGAAATTGAGAATTGGAAATTGATATTGCAACCGAGAGATTAATCTCCCACTTTGGTCACAAATTGTTTATGGGTGAAAACTATCTCTGCCCGGTTTTGGTAATTTTGGGGTGTGTGGATGAGAAATGAGTTTAAACCTTAAACAAATGCACTGCACGGGAGTGCTTTTGATTCGAGAGATCAATCAATACAATTATGGCCTAAACCAAGAAATGGTCATTCCAGACTTGTTTTGGTCACAAAGTGAAGGAGATGGGGTTGATCTTAGGGAGGGAAGCGACGAAGGTGTTGAGATTGTGAAGGTGTAGGCTTGTTTATGACTTGTAATAGAAAAGGTGAGCAGGCTTACGAATAATGCAAGCAGGCTCTGGGTGTTTGAATACGTTGTGTAGTAACACTTGGTTTCTGTGTTGTGTTCTTGTTTGTAAATAGGGAGGAGAACCTATTTATACAAGTCATTTGAGACTTATTCACGTCTCTTGTAGGAAGTGGAGGAAGTAGAGTGATGGAGTAGTAGAGTGGTGTGTTAGTGTCACACGATTAATCTTGCCCACTTCTCCCATCATCCCTAACCGTCCATGTCTTCATGACACGTTCTTGTGATGGCGCATTGCACGCTGCACGTTGTAAACCGCCAGACCAATACCCCAGTATGTATCCCCAAGTTTGTGACATGATTGATGTATCGAGTGTGTGGATCGTGGGACCCACAAAAGGTATCATGGAATTCTAGTTAAATAACTAAGTTATTTAGGAAGTCGATACTTGTAAAGTATCGTGTGTATTTTATGCATGTTATGCATCGAATGTATTCGGCATATATGAAGCATCGTTGTTGTGCACCATGCCCTTCCTACTTCACGTGAGGGTTTGGAGGTTGCGCTAGAAAATCCTCCCTTGGCCGACCATACGTTGTGGTAGAGTGGTAGAAGGTGATCACGGTGATACTTCACTGGTCGCCTAAATCTTACCCTAGGCCGTCCGTACGAGCTGGAGAAGTTGGACGGACGAGATGACTTGCGACCCACATCTGCGATCCTCGGATTAGGGTTTAGGAGGTGCACGAGTGTACTCCTTCAGCTTGGTCGAATCCAAGCATGGGAGGCGTTTCATGGAGAACCGATTAGGCATGCGTGTAGACGATATGATGATGTCCATGCCCATGCTTCACTATGCCACGAAGGTTTGATCTAGGCCACTCGAATTTACCAGTGAAGTTGAGTGGCTGAGATCGATTTGCGACAGAAATTATATGCCGCAAAGGATTCTTAAAGGGGCGAGGTATGCCACCTTCAAGGCGCGTGTTTCGTGACGAACAAGCTTGGTCGGTCTCGGCTGTTTGGTCCGGCGTGTAGGTGGTAGGATGGTATTCACGCCTATACCTGACTGTCCCATGGAAACGTGATCTAAGACACTCAATTTTTCTGGCATAGTTGAGTGGTCGAGATCAGTTTATGATTTGGGAAGGATGAACACGCTAGTTTGGGCATGCGTTTTGGAGAAACCATGCATGGTATGCCTTAGTCGGTCGGGTGAGGAGATAGATGGTTCCACGGTGATCATGTTGATGCTCACTGGACCTGATCAATTATCTGCTAAGCCCTTCATTCGATCAGGAAAAAATGGACGCTCGTGATCGATACAAACCCTAATTAGGGTTTTGGCCGGCCGTGCTTAATGCATTGTTTTGCACGCACGAATTGGGATAACCAAACACGGTTGGTCCTGACCGATTGTTCATGTGTGTAGGAGGGCCCACGGTTATTGTGTTGACATGCTATGGGCTCTTTGAATCTATATCTACACCCTCCATCTATGCCTGCAAAGACGGATGGTTGAGATCATTTTGCGACACATGTAATGTGCCGCAAACCCTAATTTAGGGTTTTTTATCCATTCTGCTTGGTTTGGACGGTTTGGCATGCTATGCCACCCCTTTTGGGGAGGCCGAGCATGCGGGGCCCGTATTGGGTCAGCAGTGAATGTTCCAATACCTGCTTTGGGGTATTGGATTCGATCTGGATCATCCAATCATGCTGGTGATGGTGTAGTTGGATGATCGTGATAGTTTCTAGATTGCTATGGACAGTCTAGATGCTCAATCGGGCTAGTATAACACACCGAGAGTTACAAACTCAATCGGGCTAGTATAACACACCGAGAGTTACATGCTCAATCGGGCTAGTATAACACACCGAGAGTTACAGCCTGTACGGGCATTTCGTGCATGACTCACTGTTGGTACTTGGATATTCATGCTACTTTGATTCGAGTAACAATCAGTCATCATGCCACACCAACAATGAGAGTTCTGTTAGGAACAACACAGGAAATACAAGGCGTTCTATGCATTAATCAATAATGCCAAAATTCACGGAATATTCGGGGGATTGTTGCTACATGCTCCATTCTAGGTGAATTAATAAAGCGAAGAAGTATTCATCACTTATAAAATAGTATCATCTTTTGCAGGATGGTTACACAAAAATTGGTTTTACAACTTTATACCTGAACTAAAATCCACCATCAACACAGTCAAATCACCTTACAGGGTAAACCTTCTCAACCATCTTTAAGTTTGATTAGTGCTTCTTCCCTTAAAAAATTTATTAAAAGTAAAACACCTACTATCATTGGCAATTTTTTTTCTATTTATACTACCCCTGTCACTCCACCACCTCCTGCAGTTTCTGCACTTTTGGAGATTTTTGATGATGTCTTTGCAGAACCAACTGGCCTTCCACCATGTAGATCACTTGATCATAAAATCCCTCTCCAAACTGGGTCTAACCCTACTTCAAAAAGGCCATACAAATTCCCTTATATCCATAAGTCTGTTGTAGAGAAATTAGTCTCTGAAATGCTCTCCACTGGTGTGATACAACCAAAATATAGCCCATTTGCTGCTCCTATTCTATTGGTTAAAAAGAAATATGGTACTTGGCTTTTCTGTGTTGATTATCGCAATCTTAATGACATTACTGTGAAGGATAAATTTCCCATTCCTCTTATTGAAGAGTTATTGGATGAGCTGAATGGTTCTATGGTCTTTTCCAAAATCGATCTACGTTCAGGCTATTACCAAATAAGAGTTTATGCACCTGACATTCACAAGACTTCTTTTCACACTCATCAGGGCCAATATGAGTTTCGAGTCATGCCATTTGGGCTTCCTAATGCCCCTGCAACCTTTCAAGCCCTCATGAATGAGATGTTTCAACCATATCTTCGCAAGTTTGTGCTAGTGTTTGTGGGAGAAAACTACTTCTGCCGGTTTAGGTAATTTTGGGTGTGTGTGGATGAGAAGTGAGTTTAAACCTTCAACAAATGTGCTGCACGAGGAGCACTTTGATTCGAGAGATAATCTGTACAATTCTAGCCTAATCCGAAGACACGGCCGTTCCAGATTTGTTTCGGTCATAGGTGAAGGATGTGAGGTTGATCTTAGGGAGGGAAGCGAAGAAGGTGTTGAGAGTATGAAGGTGAAGGCTATTTGATGACTTGTTAACAGAAGGTTGAGCAGGCTAGAAAATGTTGCAGGCAGGCTCTGGGTGTTGAATACAATGGTATTAACACTCGGTTTTCTGTGTTGTTCGGACTTCTGTTTTGGAAATAGGGAGGAGAACCTATTTATACAAGTCGATAAGCCTTCATTACGTCTCTCGTGGGAAAGTGGAGGAAGTGGAGTGATGGAGGAAGTGGAATTGTGTGTTAGTGCCACACGGTTGCTTGCCCACTTCTCCTATCATCGCTAACCGCCCATGTTTTCCTGACATGATCTTGTGATGGCTTATTGCACGCTGCACGCTGTAAACCGCTAGACCAATACCCCAGTTTGTATCCTCCAGTTGTGATGTGATTAACGTCTCGAGTGTGTGGATCGTGGGACCCACAGAAAATAGTGCAGGGTGAACCGTGAACTTGATATAACATCACAAGCAGCCATCTTCAGGTTACCGTTTGGAGGCTGTATAGATAGGCCATGCCTTGGTCGGTTACCCTGTGAAGAAGAGTGACGGATGGTGGTCATGGAGATACCTTGTTTGCTGGTTGAATCGCACCCTAAGTCATTCGTCCAAGCTTGCAAAGTTGGACGGACGAGATGGCTCGTAGCCTTGCTTGCGACCGTTGGATGGGAGGCGCGCATGATGCCTCTTTCGGCCCAAACGTTTGCATGCTTAGAGAGTTCCAATGGAGGAACCGATCAGCCCAGTATGGAGGCGGTACAATGGTGTTCACGCCCATGCCTGCTTGACTCGCAAAGATTTGATCTAAGCCACTCGACTCAGGTGGCAAAGACGAGTGGTCGAGATTAGAACTTATGGAGGGTCCGTGACATGTTGCCTTTGGGCGCGCATACCGAGGTGCTCGTCTATCACTGACCTTGGAAGACCGGCTAGGCCTGAAGCCGGGCCCACGGTGGTCATGCTAGCATGCTCGGTTCACTCTGAGTCTCCATCTTGGCCTTCCATCCAAGCCTGCGAAGATGGACGCTCGATATGTTTCTACACCGCAAACCCTAATTAGGGTTTTGGACCCGCCACTTTGGGAGATTGGTTTTGGGTTGCGTGCGCCTCCTTTGGGGAGACCGACCATGTATGCAACATCTTGGGTCGACAGTGAGCATGTACATTCTTGCTTTATGACCCTGGGCGCAATCTAAGCCATCCAACTATGCCTGCGAAGTCGGATGGTCGTGATCGTTTTGGATCTTCTCAACCTGCATAAGGCGTTAATCTATCCTTGTTTGGGCAATCTTTTCTTGCACCACGGCTTGCATATGAGGGAGTCGGTCATGTAGGTAAAAAGTGGGCCCGCCAATGGTGTACCATCACTTCACTACTTGTTTTAGGGTATAATCTAAGCCGTCCAACTATGCCTACGAAGTTGGAAGTTCACGATTAAAAGGAATCCTAGCCGTGCGTCATGCTCACTTTGAGCGCACGTTTTGGAAGGACCAACTGTAGTTGGTCTTAACAGTTCGGTCACGTATGAAGGTGGGTCCTAGGTGATCATGGTAGCATGCTCAGGACCCCATGAATCTATATCTACACCCTCCATTTACGCTTGTGAAGTTGGACGGATGAGATATATTTTTGGGTTTGTTTTCAGCAAGCGAGACTAACACGGGTAGTCTTGCATGCGCTCAACGGGGCTAGTATAACCTGCCTTCAGGTAGCCTACGGGTGTTTGCACGTCGAACACAAGGCTTTAATTAAAGCATTAATAGTAATGATATATACCTACAGAAAACCGGGATGGTTGCTACATGCTCCGTCGGGATGGTTGCCACATGCTCCGTTCTGGGTATGTTTTAATTCTCAGGGATGGTTGCACATGCTCCAATGAATTAATATGGCGAGAAGTATTCATCGCCTGAAGGCTTTATCCTTTGCAGGACGTTAACTTACAAAAATTGGCTTTTTACAATTTTAGCCTTTAAATAGAAATCCACCATCAACAGCTAGTTTTTTTCGATGACATCTTAGTTTACAGTCCATCTCTCGAAGCCCACTTGGAATATCTGCAACTTACACTATCTTTACTAAGGAAGCATTCCTTATTTTCCAAACTGTCTAAGTGTTCTTTTGGTCAACCACAACTTGAGTACCTTGCTGATCCTTACAAAGTTGCTGCCATGGTTAATTGGCCTCAACCTCAAACACTCAAGCATCTTAGAGGATTCTTGGGTCTTACAGGCTACTAAAAAAAGTTCATTAAAGACTATGGAAATATTTGTAGTCCACTCACTGATATGCTCAAGAAGGATTCTTTCTCTTGGACTAATGATGCCACTCATGCCTTGTATTCTATCAAACATGCAATGACTACTGCACCTATTTTAGCACTGCCATATTTTTCTCACCCCTTTACTCTTGAAACTGATGCATGCTCAAGAGGGGTTGGAGCTGTCCTTATGCAGCATGATAAACCCATTTCCTTTTTAAGCAAACCACTGGGTCCCAAAGCATTAGCTCTGTCCACCTATGAGAAGGAATTTTTGGCAATTGTCATGGCAGTCCAAAAATGGAGGCACTATTTAAGCAGCCAACAATTTGTGATTCATACAAACCATCAGAGTTTGAAATACTTGATAGACTAGAAGTTATCTACTGCCCTATAACAGAAATGGATTTTTAAACTATTGGGTTTGGATTATGTCATTAAGTATTAGAAGGGAATGGAAAACAAGGATGCAGATGCTCTTTCCATAATTTCTACTGCTACATCTTCCATCTTATCCTTATCTCAGCCCCAATGGATGCAAGACATTCAATATATCTATGATGCAGATACCACAGCACAACATCTTATCACTCAGTTAACTGTCACTCCATATCATGGCAACTACTCTTATTCACAGGGCATACTCATATTCAAGGGCATGCTTTATATTGGCTCTGGTAATAACCTCAAATCCTCTATTCTCCATTCATTCCATGCTTCTTCTGTAGGAGGTCATTCTGGCATCACTGCCACTTATCACAGAGCTAAAGCTTCTTTATTTTGGCCCAACATGAAGAGTGACATTATTCAGTTTGTTACCACTTGTGATATCTTCCAATATCACAAAGGAGAGCATTCCCTTCCAGGTGGTCTCTTACAACCTCTTCCCATTCCTGAAACTGCATGGCAACATATTTCTCTTGATTTTATTGAAGGCCTACCATTGTCTTACAAGAAGAATGTCATCTTAGTAGTCGTGGATAGATTGACTAAATACAGTCATTTTATTTCTCTTGGTCACCCATTCACTGCCATCATAGTAGCAAAGGAATTCCTTTCACATGTATTTAAGCTTCATGGTCTACCTAGTTCCATTGTTAATGACAGAGATAAGATTTTCATAAGACAATTCTAGCAAGCCTTGTTCAAGTCTCTTGGCACCACACTGAAACTCAGTACTGCTTACCATCCACAAACTGATGGTCAAACAGAGAGAACTAATGCTTGTGTTGATTAGTATTTGAGGTGCATGACAAGTTCTCACCCTAAGAAATGGGTCCAATGGTTAGCCCTTGATGAATGGTGGTTCAATACCAACTACCACACCAGCTTGAAGATGTCACCCTTTCGGGCCTTATATGGTTATGCTCCACCCCATTTGGTTTTTCCAATCCCTACATCCACCTCTGTTTCCACTGTTGAAAACTATTTGCAGGAGAAAGACATCATGCTTCAACTGTAAAAAGAGGAACTCTATAAAGCTCAGCACAAAATGAAGTTTTTTGCAGATAAAAAAAGAACTGATAGGGAATTTGCAGTGGGAGGTCTATTTTTTTTGAAGCTCCAACCTTATAGGCAAACTTCAGTTATTGTGAGACAAAACTTAAAGTTGTCTGCCAAATATTTTGGGCCTTTTGAAGTGCTGCAGAGAATTGGAGTTGTTGCTTACAAATTGAAACTTCATGTGGGGTCTAGGATACATCCAGTTTTCATGTCTCTCAATTAAAGAAGAAGTTTGGATTACATGTAGTTGTATGTTCTCAGTTACCATTGGTGGATCATGCTGGACAATTTGTGGTGGAGCCTGTTGCTGTTTTGAACACTAGAACTACAGTCAGAGACTCTTCCATCATAAAACAAATATTAGTCCAACGGTGTAATTCTGCTCCAGCAGATGCTACATGGGAGGATGATGCTCACATACATGCTCAGTTTCCAGATTTTATCCTTGAGGGCAAGGATCTCTAAATGGGAGGGGCAATGTCATGATCCTACAAGTTACTTTAACTTCTAAATTGTAGTTTGTATTAACTGTCACCAAAAAGGTGGGTAACCTAAGTTAGTCATGGGTGGAATTAGCATTAGGTTATTTGATTTATTTCCTAGAAAACTGAGTTAATAGCTTGATGTAATAATAGTTGTTAGATGCAGCTATTTGGATTGGTCCTTAAATGGCCAATGATTGTACTCAAGAGAGTTCATGAATGAAAAACCCAATTTACTTTCAATCTTGAAAGTTAGGCTCTGCTTGTAGAGAGAAAGCAGCTTGATGCTAATTATCCCTTGAACAAATCCTTGTAGTTGTACATCAGTACACTACAAAAGAATTCTAATACCGATTAAGTGGTATTAGTATGAGATTTTATCTCATTATGGAACTTTGAACAACCCGTGTGTTCTTGATCTAGAATCATATGAGAAACTCTCATTTTGTTACCTCGAACTAGCGAAGTATCTTGACTTTGGTTGTCAATGCAACTCTTAGCAGTTTTGTTCTTAAGATAGTTTATGCATCTTATCTTATCTTTCCCTTTACCATTAGATGATTTAATAACATCGGAAGACATGTCCATTCTTAAAATGGGTAAATCACTAATGGAGGAGGAATAAATAAGATTGAAAACTAATGCAAAACTAGTTGTTTCCTTTTCTTCAGAATCATATGAATCAGAGGTATCATCATGAGTCACAGCCAATGCCTTACTTCTAGTGTACTTCTTACGATTGGGACAGTCTTTAGCAATATGACCAAACCCTTTAGACTTGAAGCATTGTGGCTTATATTCATCATCTTCTTCATGTTCCTTTTTTACATGAACTCGATCATGTGGTCGAGAAGATTGGTGAGTATCCTTTATGAATCTATAATTTCTTAACCTTAGAGATCTCGAAACTGTCTAGTAATCAAAGATAATGATTCTTCGATTTCATCATCAGAGTTTCCTATAATCTGTTCATCTGAATCATCCATCTGTCTATTCCTTTCCATTAGATCTTTAGGAATTTTTTCAGCTTTAAAAGCAATTCTCTTTAACTTTCCAACGAGTGTACTTCGTGAGAGAGTTGAGAGATCATTTGCCTCTATGATTGCATGCTTCTTAGAATCGTATCTTGGTGGAAATGATCTGAGAATTTTGCATACTATATCTTTTTCAGAAATAGTCTTTCCTAGTGAGAAAAATGCATTAATTATCTCAGAGAGTCTAAGATGAAACTCTTTAAAAGTGTTGTTGTCATCCATTCAAAGCTTTTCCCAATCAGACATAATAGTTTGAAGTCTATCTTCCTTCTCTGATGTGTTTCCTTCGAACATGATTTGGAGATTATCCCAAGCTTCTTTCGAAGTTTGACATGTTGACACATGATGTTGTAGATCACGGCTCACAGCATGTATTATAGCATTCAAACCATCTGAATTCTGCTTAGCTAGTGCATTTTCTTTGTTTGAAAAATCTACTAGGTGTTTAACCTTAGATCCGAATTTTCTATCTTTGGAAGAATATAACCGTCGACGACTAATAGCCAAGTATTAAAGTCTCGTGATTGAAGAAAAGATCGCATAGCAGATTTCCACCATAGATAGTTTGTTCTGTCAAATCTTGGCGGTACATTAATTGAAGTCGGTTCGTGAGAACTCGAGTTCATTCTCATAGGATGGATCGCACCAAACACAGATTGTTAGATCTTTTTGTGTTTGCCTTTTCTGATACCAATTGAAAAGGAGAGGGTACCCCAAATATACCTCAATCTGTAACTTTTCCTTCCTATAAGTCCTTTCCCCGAAAGTGATTGTCTATAGACTGAGTCGAGACAATACAACAAATCGGTTCACACTTTGTGTGATCGTATATGGATACGAAATCGAGACAATACAACAACAAAGTGTGTTTACTTGATATAAAGGTTCGGACTTAACCAAGCTCAATAGGATTCACGTATCAAGTAAATAGCAATTAACGTTTGTGCAATTTACTTTAATTATAATAAAATAATTATAATGCGGAAATATAAAGTAAATGACACAGCAAGATTTTGTTAACGAGGAAACCGCAAATGCAAAAAAAACCCGAGACCTAGTCCAGAATTGAATACTCTCAGGATTAAGCCTCTATACAAAATAAGACAACTTCTTATAGTTGAGACCAAGCAACTAAACCTATAGTTCACCTAGTTCCGTCTGTATTCCCATGCCTCCAACTTGTAAAAAAGTCACGTACTTGGACAAATTCCTTTGGTTCGTATTCCAAACAGTAAAGGAACAACAAATCTGTTTGGTATCAACTCTCTTCAACCAAGTGACATAAGTTGCGCAAAGGTTTCCTTGTTTATCTTAACATAAACTCCTTTGCCAGGTTCCAATATCTATCTTACGTTTAATCACCCAAAGGTAATCACTAAGATTAAGCCAACAACACTCTTCAATTAAGTGATATGTGTTGATGCCTATCTTCCTCAATTAATCAATCCAATCTACCACAAGGATAAACCGATTATTAATTGGATACTCTTTTTCCCAAACAAGTATTGTGCACACCAAAGATTATGAAAACACCAAGTAAGAAATCTTCAATATCTTCTTTGTCATAAAATCTTCTTAGATATTCAATAAACACCTGCACACAATCACTTGAATCTCTAGTGATTAATCACACACAGAACGGAGTATGTTAACAATGGATTATCAGATTATCATATTTAGATCTAACAACAGTCTAAAGATCCCTATCGAAACCTTGAACTAGTTTGAGTGAATCTTATATCAGAAGAGAAGATTCTCAAGCATAAAAAAACTAGGTGCAATCAATATTCAATCACCGTTAGTCAATCAAATCAATATGAAAACTAAAGATAAGCCGCAATATCTAGTTTCCCACCAACGGGTTGCGCTAGAGCTTCTCAATCCCAAAGAAGACTTTAAATTAAGCGGCCGTAAGAGATTTCACCTAATTAGATTACTCTCCTCTCCGATAGGCGGCTTCACCAGTAACAAAGACAAAAGTGGAAGACTAGGTTACGCAGGATTAGTTTGCTAGAAATGAAAACTCAAAGTATTTATAGACAAGGAAGTTTGGATACCAAGAAATTTCCAAAACCGAAAATATTCTCAAGATATTTTCATTACTCCACCAAATTCGGTTTTCATAATTCTTGTGAATGTACTGTCCAAAAATAATGATCGAAATCTCCTTGAAAAATATTTAATTAGCAAATGCACATTACTAATTCTTATTTTCCATATATAATTAAAAACCCTTAATTAAAAAGATTCTTATTTTCCATATATAATTAAAAACCCTTAATTTAATTCGATCTTGGGATTTACTTCCTTCTTAGACGTTAAGGAATATCTTTGAACAAAATAGAATAAGCATTAATGCACCGTTTTCAACGAGTGTCGACATCTTACTCTTGCAAGTCTTTTCCATGCTTGCTCACTTGAAACCGATTTACCACACTTCCAAACAAGTTTAGAATTGGTTCATATGACTTTCAAGAACTATGTGATTGATCAAGTACCACTCAATCACAAATTATGGGTTTACGGTTCTACCAAAACAAGTTTCGGTTCTACCTCCATGTGAGTATTGTGCATAGTTACACTAGCTTACCAAATATACGGCTGACTAGGTACTAGGATCGGTTCCCCACATATATTTGGTATCTAACTTGTATGCACTGCATATGTCCATAGGATCGGTTCCCCCTTCCCAAAAACTTGTTGCACATGTTCATAGGATCGGTTCCCCTTTCTTCCATAAACCTTGTTGCACCTCATACAAGGATCGGTTCCCATTGTGATGCACTGCACCTCTTACTAGGATCGGTTCCCCTCTTCCCAGTAATAAGTTCAGACATACACAACCCGATCATACCCCATGTGATTACTTAAGATCGGTTTCACTAATAAAAGTCGTACCAATACATAAATCAGGCCTCATTGGAATAGTTCTACCAAGAACACAAACAAGTCGTGAGCGGTTATACTTAATCGCACATATTGGTCATTCATAAGATATGCAATGAAGAACAGCCCTAATAACTCCTGGCGATTTCCTTTTCGGTTCACAACACATATCATGAACTTACTTCCTTAGAACACATGTAAACATTGTTCCCTAGGATGAAATCCTCACCTCATACCCATACATAATCACAATAGCATTCATACGATTATGTCGATGTCTTATATACAAAGTTTAATGGTTAAGCAAGAAACTTCATATTGTATTCCTTAATACTATGTCTATCTAGAGTGTTCATGCTTCGCAGTTTTATGTTTTCAATATGCATGACCTGAAAGATACGTTAGGGAATGAAACAGTTCAAGTCAAATATCACTAACCTCAAGTGGAAGGATTATGTTGTCGTTTGGTCGGTTGTCAGCCGAGCAAAAATAAATTCACTTTCTTACTTAACTAAAATAAATGTAGTATGTGATAAGAAAGAGTTCGTATCCACAGAGAGGCTATTGTTGTTATGCAAATTTTCAGATTCTTATTAACCAGGGGGGGGGGGGTTGAATTATCAAAGTAATAAAAATAAATTGAAGCACAATTAGATTTAACTCCCTAAAAGCAATAAGTTCTATGGAATAAGACTAATCAAGGCAATCAAAATGTGTAAAAGCACTAAATCGATTTAACCCAAGTTATGATTCATATGTGACTAGTAGGATATATCACTACAAGCACTACCCACATTTATGCTACTTAGAATCAGGGATAAACAACGTTTCGTATTGAAAACCCTAATATAGCTCTAGATATGAAAGCAAATCGGATTGATTCCGGACTCAACCAAATAAACAATCAAATCATATAACAAAATAAACTATGAATCATAAACAGTAATTTATTGAGACAAAACTAATTCATTAATTCAAATCTTATTTCTGAAATCCACTTCATATCCCATAACCAATAATAAATGTTTAGCTACTCATAGTTTTTGGATTCATCATATTCATATTCATAATCAATAATAAAAATGAAATGAAGAAGATGAAAAATAAACGAAAGCGAACCCTCGTCGCTGCTCTCCTCCAAAACTCCAGTAGAAAGATATCCCCCAAAAGAATATAATTTTTTTCTTTTTATAGCTTTTCAACTTCCCAAATTAGGTCTTCAAAGCCCAAGGTCCAAATGCTCCAATAATATGATTCCACCAAGCCCATAAGTGAGTAAAACCCCAAGTAAAAATCTGTCCCAAAAAGAGTCACCGGAAAACTGTGTTTTCCGCCAGAAGTTGTCCGGAATCCGGCACCGGACCGGAGCTCAGTCAATCACTGAGTCCAGGTAAGCGAGTCAACTCAGTGTTGTCATATATGAATCAGGGCCATAGTCAGCTAGCTGACCTGGATGAGTGAACTAGTTAACAGGCTAGCCATATTGCACAGGCTAAAACTGTGATGCGCTTCATCACTTCAGTCACAGCCAAGATGGCCCTGCATTGCTTCTTTCACTTCCATAACCTACTAAATCAACTCTTTAATCTCCATTTCATCCATAACACCACTGTCAAAGACTCAGCTGCTCCATACACTCCACCTGCAATTCAGTTCAATCCTCATTGCTACAGCCAATACCTCCTGCTACACATTCCTTGAACAACCCACTTGCAACATCATCAGTTCTCGGCTGCGGCTAAATTGGCACCTTGAAATCAGTAAAATAAAACCATCCAGCTGCTATTTGCACAAAGCCATAGCACCACAATTCCCGAAGCAACAGTACTTAACTTGAAACACCTCAGCTGCAATACTTTTAGCTTAGTTCCATATTTGAACACCAACAACACACTGTATCAGCATCATCAACCATTGCAGTAGAAATCAGTCACAAACCCAATTTGTAATTTCCTTCTTGACTTTTACATCCATGACAACAGCTTGAATCAAACCCATGTATTCAATCAATGATATTCCACCACACAAATCAAACGCAAACCCTAAGTTTTCCTCTATTAGAGCAAAACCCATATCCAAATTCATCTTTTCTTCTCCAGATTTCCTCAAATTCACCAGATCCCAAAACCCTAACTTCTTTGTTGCACATCAACAGATTTAAACCTAACTTTGTTAATCAGAAGCTGTAATTCTCTTGTTCTCAAATTTAAAAACCCTTATCAATCTCACTTATCTGAATTTTTACTCATTTTCTGATAAGCATAGCTGCACTTCTACTCTCTGAATTCCACACACAAATGATTGAGAAGAAGAATTTCTCTCACTCTCACGGTTTGGGAATGATAAAAATTACTATTGACACCCAGCATTAACAGATAAGGGCCGCCGAGCTGTGATGCCCCTATTTCTAAACTTGCATTGTTGATGTAGACTGTCTCATATCCTCCATTGTTCTCCCGATAGTGCTTGGCTGTGCAACGATGATTCTTCTCTCCTTGTTCTGAACGCTTTCTTCTTCCTCGGATTCTTCCACCAGCAGCCGCCTCTTACTTCTCACATTCACTTCTACTCTTCAATGTCTTTTCATCACTAAAGTTGTCGTTCTTTTCAGACAGAATTTGCATCACTAAAGACGACATACTTTTCAGACAGAGATGAAGAAATAAAAGAAAATAATGAGAAATAGTTTGTCTCCAATAGCCATTGCACAAGAGATGAGGCTTTCGCGCCGTTTCTTCTTCTTTTGTTCCAAATGACTCCAAAGTACCTAAATACTCAAAAACAAACATAAGATACATAATTTACAATAAAACTAGCAGAGAAAACATAAACAATAGATAAATATAAAGATGTTTTAGACACCTATCAAATTCCCCCACACTTAGACTTTGCTAGTCCTCGAGAAAATCAAACAAAATAATTATAAAACATACATACAACTCCGTCTCGTCGAGGCTACGGTTACTCTAAGCATAAATAACAATCCTTTGAACCCCTAAGTATCCCTAGTGGACGAGTTTTAGTCTCGTGAAGGTTTACAAGAGGTCTGCCTACAAAACCTATATTTCCAACTCCGTCTATTTGTGACAAATCAATGAACGAATCCAAAATGAGTACATGAGGAGGTACCTTGCGCAAATTCAATTCATATATAAGTAAATAAAGCTCTAATTAGATAGTCGAACAAACCACAATACTCGGAATTTAACTAACCACAATCACAATGAAAAGATTAAGAAGATGGATATAGAGGTAGATATTGGCGAATATTAACAAGTGATCGATGTTTCCCATATCTGTCTGAAGGTCACCGCCAAGATGAACCTATGCATCCTATTGGATTGATCTACTGGTCTGAATTCTAGTGTCAACACACTGGAATATACAAGGGAACCAGTGGTCAACAATCTTATTTCTACATCAACTCAAATGGCATATACAAGGGAACCAGGAGTGACTTTATTCAACAATAATAATATTTTCTTTTCTTTTCTTTTTTTTTCACTTTTTTTCTTTTTCTTTTTTAGACAACATGATTAGATCTTTTGGATCAAAGCGCATGCTTCTTTGTCAGCAAGAATGTGATTGTTGACTTGGATCCTGCATTCCACGCTTGTTTAGGCGACGGAGACAGGGACAACGTTTCACACATACTGCTATCCAAGTGTCATTTTTATTCTGGATGGTCTAATTGGTCGGTCTTTTTTTTTTTAGACAGCATGATTAGATCTTTTGGATCAAATCGCATGCTTATTTGTCAGCAAGAATGTGATTGTTGACTTGGATCCTGCATTCCATGCTTGTTTAGGCGACAGAGACATGGACAACGTTTCACACATACTTCTATCCAAGTGTCATTTTTATTCCGGTTGGTCTAATTGTTCGGTCTTTTTTTTTTTTTTTTTTAGACAGCATGATTAGATCTTTTGGATCAAAGCACATGCTTCTTTGTCAGCAAGAATGTGATTGTTGACTTGGATCCTGCATTCCACGCTTGTTTAGGCGACGGAGACAGGGACAACGTTTCACACATACTGCTATCTAAGTGTCATTTTTATTCCGGTTGGTCTAATTGGTCGGTCTTTTTTTCTTTTTTCTTTTTTTTTAGACAGCATGATTAGATCTTTTGGATCAAAGCGCATGCTTCTTTGTCAGCAAGAATGTGATTGTTGACTTGGATCCTGCATTCCACGCTTGTTTAGGCGACGGAGACAGGGACAACGTTTCACACATACTGCTATCCAAGTGTCATTTTTATTCCGGTTGGTCTAATTGGTCGGTCTTTTTTTTAGACAGTATGATTAGATCTTTTGGATCAAAGCGTATGCTTATTTGTCAGCAAGAATGTGATTGTTGACTTGGATCCTGCATTCTACGCTTGTTTAGGCGACAGAGACAGGGACAACGTTTCACACATACTTCTATCCAAGTGTCATTTTTATTCCGGTTGGTCTAATTGGTCGGTCTTTTTTTTTTTTTTTTTAGAAACTCAATCACTCTATTTCATCCTAGCGGTGATAACAATTCGATGTTTAGTGACCCACCAAATCACTTAGAGAATAATAGATAAATATGGAAAAATAAAAATAGAACGTGATATGGTAACAACTATCATATAATTTCTAACACTTGAATAATTCTGTCCCTTTTAGTTAATGGGTTCCTCAACTCCTCCATCCAATATGGTTCCATCCATTTAGATTGATAGTGTCATCCTAAAGGCACATGTTTCTAGGTTTCGGAGTTTATAAAACAATTTTTTTTTAATTTTTTTTTTTTACTAAAGGCATCAAACAAATTATACAAACATATAAATGCTCCCCCACACTTAAACATTACATTTTCCTCAATGTAAATTGAATCGTCCAAAGAAAGTCAAGGTGGGAAATCCATAACATGATATATAAACAAATGCATAATAAAAACTCATTACTCCAACTCATAGCTATTTCTGAACAATGGAGGATAAACACTAAACAAGCTATTTAGTTGGCATCTAATCCAAACTCAGCCAATATATACACCTCATCTTTAAGAAAAAATTACATCTACTTAGAAAGGCTAGTGTTTATTCTAAATTGTTCAAAAATCTCTAAAAGTTGGAGTTTTGATAAGCAAATATCCAAAATAAGAAAATAAAGATAAAAGACTAAAAAAAAAAAGATAGAGATAGATAGATAGATACAAAAAACCAGTGGGTTGCCTCCCATTAGCGTTTGGTTTAAAGTCTTCAGCCCGACTATATCCTTGCAAGATTCATTCCCCATACACCAATAATCTGAAAAGTTGGGGATCCTTCCATGTAACCTGTTTTGCAAATATTAGCTTCACACAAATATTAGTACAAGAAAATAGAATTGAAGCTATCGCCTCATAGAAGTTTCCCCCACACTTATTCTTTTCTACACTTGGAAGTGTATAAAGAACATAAAAATCAGGGACTTCTACGGTTTTTTCTTTACAAACATTCATAGTATGAGAATCAAAAGTTTCTAATGGTGGATATCGAAAAACAAAGTCATTTAAAAATATTCTCGAAGCACATATATTCAAGCCAATAAGAGGTAAAGGAGAAGGATAAATAGGCAAAGGATTAGCCAAACCTTTCAACTCTTGTATTATAATATCCTCTTCATCCTTAGAAACTTCAAGTGAATTACTTACCTCTTGCACATCGTGATCCTCTATTGAAACTTGCAACAATTCTTCATTCGTTTCTGCCTTAACCAAAGTCTCGACATCAACATCTTCGTTACAATCTTTTGCATGCTCAATTGGGTCTTCCATAATATTGGTCAAATTGGTTTCATTCTCAACATACTCGTCTTCGTTATTAGGCACATGCTCTACTGCGGATCCAAATTTCACTATGAGGAATTTCTTTAGAACACTCAAAAATGCATCATCCTCAAGCTCCACCCTTTGAATAGGCTCTTGATCATTATTAAGATCAATGCTTGAGTTATCTACATAAGCTCCATCATAGTCCTCTTCATGTTCATCTTGATCCCAAAAAAAATTTGCGGTACACCTTTGGGAAATGTCACCATGAGTTGGTTCAAGTGATGTATCTTCATAATCATCATCACTTTCATAGTTAACATAAGATTGGTTCTCACTGAATCTAGTGTTTCTAGTCTCAAACTCATCCTTTTGAATAGGTGAATGATTATTATTAAGATCAAGAGTTGAGTTAACTACACGATTATCAACGAAAGACCCCAAAGGTTGGCCTTTTTCAACATTAGCATCAATCAAATAATCATCACAAACCACATGCACATTAGAATAATTATTGTTTTGAAAACAAAGTTCTTCTTCATACATTTCTTCTTTGTATTGATAAATATATCTTTGTAGGTTAGAAATACCTTTACGAAGTTCTTGGAGTTGCTCGTTTGTAGCCTCTTTATCTTTTTGAAACTCTTGCCGTACAAAGTTGGAAAAGTTGTCTAACAAGTTAGAGACTTGTTGTTCACGAGCATAAGAATCCTCCAATCCTTGTGGTTGTTCACACACGTACCCGCCATAAGGTTGTTGAGGAAAACCATAAGGTTCCATGGAATATTGGTCATAACCAATGAACTGGTTTTGATTATACCCCTGGAATTGGTAGTTGTCGTATTGTTGAGGTTGTTGAAAACCGTATCCATCCATGTAGTATGATCCTTCCATGAGAAACAAGTACCTGAAATAAGATTCTCAAACCAAGGTTAAAAACCAGAAAATAAAAGAAAAACAAAACTAAAAACAAAAAATAAGAAACCAAAAACAAGTGACAACCGCTGCCTCCCCGGCAACGGCGCCAAAATTTGGTCGGTTGTCAGCCGAGAAAAAATAAATTCACTTTCTTACTTAACTAAAATAAATGTAGTATGCGATAAGAAAGAGTTCGTATCCACAGAGAGGCTATTGTTGTTATGCAAATTTTCAGATTCTTAGTAACCAAGGGGGGGGGGGGGGTTTGAATTATCAAAGCAATAAAAATAAATTGAAGCAATAAAGTATTAAAATAATCAATAAGGAGAAAGCATTGGTCACGGGATAGTTTCATTCACAAACTTGAATTCTCAACAATGACTAGAATTGAAATTTTAATCTTTCATTTACTAAAAGTAATAGGATACCTTGATCGCAAGAGTATCCCGCTAATTCCCTGATTTCTTCACAACCACATTAAAAGATGCAAATGTGACTTCTTCCTAGAAAGCAACCTAAAGTGTAAAAGCACAATTAGATTTAACTCCCTAAAAGCAATAAGTTCTATGGAATAAGACTAATCAAGGCAATCAAAATGTGTAAAAGCACTAAATCGATTTAACCTAAGTTATGATTCATATGTGACTAGTAGGATATATCACTACAAGCACTACCCATATTTATGCTACTTAGAATCAGAGATAAACAACGTTTTTATATTGAAAACCCTAATATAGCTCTAGATATGAAAGCAAATCGGATTGATTCCGGACTCAACCAAATAAACAATCAAATCATATAACAAAATAAACCATGAATCATAAACAGTAATTTATTGAGACAAAACTAATTCATTGATTCAAATCTTATTTGTGAAATCCACTTCATATCCCATAACCAATAATAAATGTTTAGCTACTCATTGTAGTTGCAGGATTTCCCACACTATACCCTTGTTAAGATCTTACTATAATCAACTCATAATTGAAGATGAAAAACGACACTTTATTATTTTGGTTTCAGAAATGTTTACAGAAATGGAAGAATTCAAGATTACAACTATTCTCTTGAAGTTTCTCTCTCCTCAAGACTTTCTTAACTCTCGAAAAATACATCATCCTTTTCTGGACACATTGGGTCTATATTTATAGGGTAGTTACATAGTGGATGACATCTAAGTTTTCCTATTATTTCGGGTTGATTCTGCGATTGTACCACGATAGTTACAATGTTAAATCTCGCAAGTTTTATAACCATCGCAGAACAAACATATTTTTCTCAAGTTTTCTTCAATCTTCAGTTATTACGTCACTCTTTTGAAGGCTTTTGTGACACTCGTGAAGTGTAGTCGAAGATCTTGCGGTGATGCTCGCTGGGAAGTGTCGTTAATCTGGCAGAGGATATCGTTGTGGCGATATTATGGTCCTACATCTTGCCTCTTCTCATGTCTTTTCTGCGAAGAAGAGAAGATCATGAGAACTAAATGCCGCAACTTCTTATCTTTTCACATCGATCTCTTTTCTGACACGTTTTTATATGCTTCACCAACTGTTTTCATGCATTCTTTCTTCCAATAAATCTTTGACACGTCCTTTCTAACCGCTGCGATCTGACCGTTTATTTCTTTTCTTTTCATTTATTGCGTTCATCTTCTCTAGAAACCTATTCTTCTATAAATACTCCTTTCATTATTTTTTTCTTCCTCTTTTTACTT
This sequence comes from Papaver bracteatum, assembly GCA_023529315.1. Classification (NCBI taxonomy): domain Eukaryota; kingdom Viridiplantae; phylum Streptophyta; class Magnoliopsida; order Ranunculales; family Papaveraceae; genus Papaver; species Papaver bracteatum. The sequence goes on from JAJJWX010003050.1 coordinate 788,850, forward strand.
TCTTCTTCTTTCTCTGCGTAACTTTTCTGCAAGTTTACTGTTCTTCCGTAAATTGCGCATCTGTCATCGTTGTGATTTCTTTCTTATTTTTCAACCTTTTCTTTGATTCCCATACTCAAAAATGGTTGCTGCTGGTGCTAAAAACTTGACTGCTTTTAATGAGATGCGAGAAAAGCTCAAAAGCAAAGGTTTTACCTTGTCTATAATTCCAGGTCAAAGCCCTAAATCTGAACTTTCTCTCAAACTATTTTCTGATCATCAATGCTCTCGCCAGAAAATCATAGTATCGCTAGGTCAACTTGAATATGGTCTTCCCCTTCCTCTCTATGACCCAGAACTCCCATTATTCTATCAAATAATATCTGACGAGAGGTTCTCGCGAGCGATATATCAATTAAGTGGAGATTGTATTAGATTGTTGCTTGAATATGCTTCTCGCGGTGCTGATAAAGGATCTCGCTATCCTGAAGCTGTGAAGAATCCTCAATTTAAAGATGTTCCCATTGTCTCTGCAGATTATACTGTGGAGAATTTCTTCAAAAATTACAAGATAGTTCCTATGAAGAGGGATAGCACTTGCTGGGGTGTTCGCTTGAAGAAAGAGAAGATCGATATTGAGAAAGCTCTCATGATGGACATTGACTTTCATACACCTACTAATCAAGGTCCTCGCCACTCTAGTGATGACAAGTGGTTCATTTTTCCATTATGTCTTTAAGGTCCTTATATATATGGTTCTCTCCCATTACCTGCGAATCTCTCAGAGTATGAGCCATGGGTCTTCAACTGGCCTGAAATATCTAAAGAAGTATATCCTCTCAACTTTTTGCATTATTATTATTCACTATCTTCTTCATGTTTTTATATTCTCGCTAATTATTTTGATCTTTCTCAGATTGATAGAATGAATCTCAGCTACCAAACTTTTAAGAAACCCAGCACTTTCTTAGCTCTTAAATCCTTCACGGATGAAGTAAGAAATATCTCCTCCTAAATTTTAAAAATATATTGTTGCCCCTATTTCTTATCTTCATCTGTGCTCGCAGGAAATCTAAGAACTAGAACCAATAAAACCCGTGAGAACTAAGGAGAAATCTTTAAAGGATAAATCTATTGTTCCTCCCAAAGGGAAGTCTTCTGCCCCTCGCGGTGAAGAATCTGGCGATCCTCCTTTGAAGAAAAGGAAGACCCGGCCTTCTTCTTCTTCAACTCCTCAACCCATTCCAGAAAATCCAAGTGTTGATTTTGACAAGGAAAATAATGACGAGGATTTCAATGATAACAGCTTCCCTTCTATAAAGAATTCTTCTGATTCTGATTCTTCGATGGCTCATTTGCTCATTTATCCAAAAAAATTGGCAAGAATATGTTTGGTATCCCAAATAAGTATGGAGATGAAACTATTAATGAAATATCCCAGTCCCTCGCCAAAGTCTGCGATGCTCCCATACTAGCTGACAGTGATTCCCTTCACGGGGTTTCAATATCGCTGACTCCAAGTCTCTTAAATTCACTTGGAAGCCTGGTATGTTTCTACTTGTTCATCCCTTTTGTGTATCTATTGATATTTTGTCATACATTGATTTATATAGTTCTATCGCAGGTTGGAAGAGCCGCTTTTTCTGTTGCTTCTGATTTAGACAATAGGCGTATCATTTATGAAAAGAAAAATGCTAATCTTCGCCAAGATAAAGAAAAACTAGAAGTTGAAGTTGCTGAGCTTCGCAGGAAAAATAAGCAGCTAGAGACTGAAGCTTCAGTTGACAAGCAAAAAATATCTGATCTTGATAAATCTAATCAACAACTCTATGGTATGATTTATTTCTTTTCTCTTTTAATTCTTCTCACCTTATCGCAGCTTATTCAAGCAACCACTTTTGTAGATATTTATGGTCTTACTGACGAGGCTACATTCTTCCAATCCTTCCCTGAACCTGTATATGATAATACCCTTCTTGCTTGCCTTAATAATTCTTTAAGTAACTTCTCATACGATAGGATTAGATCTCTCTCTATTGATGAACTTAAATCCAAACTTAATCTCTTAAAAATTGAACATAGGTTCAATTTAAATTTAACCAACAAGTTTAAGAACCTTTATCTTAGTTCAAAGGAAGAAGTGAATAGATTAAGAAAAAGGAATAGTGATCTTATTGATGAGAAGGATTTTGCTGTTAAAAACGGCTCCAAGACCCTAGCAAACTTTCATAAAACTCTTCTTAATCTCACTTATCTGAATTTTTACTCATTTTCTGATAAACATAGCCGCACTTCTACTCTCTGAATTCCACACACAAATGATTGAGAAGAAGAATTTCTCTCACTCTCACAGTTTGGTAATGATAAAAATTACTATTGACAGTGATCTTAGATAAGGGCCGTCGAGCTATGATGCACCTATTTCTAAACTTGCATTGGTGATGTAGACTGTCTTGTATCCTCCATTGTGCTCCAAGATAGCGTTTGTTTAGCAAACTGCTCTCCTTTTAAGAACCTTTATCTTAGTTCAAAGGAAGAAGTGAATAGATTAAGAAAAAGGAATAGTGATCTTATTGATGAGAAGGATTTTGCTGTTAAAAACGGCTCCAAGACCCTAGCAAACTTTCTTCTTATCAATCTCACTTATCTGAATTTTTACTCATTTTCTGATAAACATAGCCGCACTTCTACTCTCTGAATTCCACACACAAATGATTGAGAAGAAGAATTTCTCTCACTCTCACAGTTTGGTAATGATAAAAATTACTATTGACACCCAGCATTAACAGATAAGGGCCGTCGAGCTATGATGCACCTATTTCTAAACTTGCATTGGTGATGTAGACTGTCTTGTATCCTCCATTGTGCTCCCGATAGCGTTTGTCTGTGCAACGATGATTTTGCTCTCCTTGTTCTGAACGCTTTCTTCTTCCTCGGATTATTCCACCACCTGCCGCCTCTTACTTCTCATATTCACTTCTACTCTTCAATGTCTTTTCATCACTAAAGTTGTCGTGCATTTCAGATATAATTTGCATCAATAAAGCCGGCATACTTTTCAGACAGAGATGAAGAAATAAAAGCAAATAATGAGAAATAGTTTGTCTCCAATAGCCATTGCACAAGAGATGAGGCTTTCGCGCCGTTTCTTCTTCTTTTGTTCCAAATGACTCCAAAGTACCTAAATACTCAAAAACAAACATAAGATACATAATTTACAAGAAAACTAGCAGAGAAAGCATAAACAATAGATAAATATAAAGGTGTTTTAGACACCTATCATCGTTGTAGCTCCGTTCTTCTTCACTTCTTCAAGTCTTCGCAATACTTGTAATGTCTAATCCTAATACTTTCAATCTAAACTATACGAAGTTGACTCTAATACATTTAAATCAAGCGACTCTTAAATGAGTTTTGCTTCACTAAAATATGACAACCAAACTTGACATACCAACTCTTGGTGGGTTCAACAGAGCAATGCTCTAACACTTTAGACTTCATGGCGTTCACCAATTGAAGAAGAAGAGCTTGGAGGAACTTCATCAACAAAAGGTATGTGGAGACTACAACTTATCTATCACTCAGAAGTACATTATTTCTTCTAATGAAGCTAAATCGTATAGCTATATAGACTTTTATATTATACAAATTTGATATTTCGAACCGAGTTTATCTCGCTTATTTATATCTTGAAATACATGTTGGAAGCTTTTTGCTTTAGCTATGTTCATTGTATTCTTGACGAGTTTAGTTGGAAACAATTTATTTGTTGGAAACTCAATAATAAGTCAAAAGATGATCATGTGAAAATTACCTTGAACATCTTATATGATTTGTGTGAGACAGTCATTTGATGTTAGCTCGGGAAGTTTCGTATTGATCATTCGATCACTTGAAAATTACTTAAAGCTAATGGTATGTGTGAGATTACCGTTGTCATTTTCTAAGGATGTTTCAATGATTGAAATGAGAGTTTAGAACGATTACCCATGTCTGGATACAACACAGTATGCATATCTAGTATGTGAACTTGAAAAGAAGAGGGTACCCAAATACACCACAATCTTTTAGTTTTCAACCTGTAAGTCCACTTACCGAAAGTGATCGTCTATGGACAGATTCGAGACAATACAACAAATCAGTATTCACACTTTGTGTGATTGTCTATGGATATGAGAGCAAGACAATACGACTACCAAAGTGTGATACTTGATAATATGTTCGGACTTAACCAAACTCTGTAAGATCACTATCAAGTATATCAGAGTTAATGTTTGTGTAATTTACTTTAAATTATATAAACAAATATAATTGTGGAAAACAAAAGTAAATCTCACGGCAAGATTTTGTTACTTCCATTTTTGTAGTTATAATACTACATCAACAATATGATATGTTTCTCCCGCTTAGTCAATGCTTTACTCTTTCGTTAGATATAACATTTAAGCACAATTTTCCTTTCATTAGTGATTGCGAATCACTTGTTTACTCCATATATTTCTCCCCTATTTTTTCACAAAATGACAAAGGTTCGAGCAAATAAAGGACAAATCGAAAGAATCTTACAAATCTACAAGACTTGTTGAAAAAGCGGGGGTCTAACAACCTCACCCAATATTTCGATTAGCAATCTGTATGGACAACTCCGATTTGTTATCTAGAGAATCAACAAGACTCAATCAATATAAAATATCTCAAGGAGTTATTATCTCAATCTCTCGATTTGATTTACTCAAGCAAATATGATTCACGAGTCTAATCAAAGAGAGATAACTTGGATGGTACCAAATACCAATATCCAAGTGTCAATCGATTTAAATCAACAACCAATAAGGTCGGATATTCTAATCGATTGAACAACGCACAACCTGTATTATTTCAATTATATAACAAAATATAATGCGGAACAGAAATAACATAGACACCAGAATTTTGTTAACGAGGAAACCGAAAATGCAGAAAAAACCCCGGGACTCAGTCCAGATTAAACATACATTGTATTAAGCCGCTACAGATACTAGCCTACTCCAAATTAACTTCAGTCTGGACTGTAGTTGAACCCCAACCAATCTCACACTGATCTAGGGTACAGTTATGCTCCTATGCCTCTGATCCCAGCAAGATACTGCGCACTTGATTCCCTTAGATGATCTCACCCACAACCAAGAGTTACTACGACCCAAAGTCGAAGACTTTAATAAACAAATCTGTCTCACACAGAAAAGTCTACAGGTAATAGATGAATTCGTCTCCCATGAATAAACCTACAAGTTTTGTTCCGTCTTTTGATAAATCAAGGTGAACAGGAACTAATCGATAAAACCAGACTTATATTCCCTAAAAACATCTCAGTTTCATCAATCACCTCACAATAAATTTAATCGACGTCGCGAAGAATATTATTGAGAAATCACAAACAATGAGATGAATATGTTTGTGATTACTTTTATCTTCCTATCGGAGATTGAAATCTCAAGCCAATTATTACATTTGTACTCGTAAGATATAAATAGCAAGATCAGATCACACAACTACAAGAAAAGTAGTATCGGTCTGGCTTCATAATCCCAATGAAGTCCTTAAGTCATTAACCTGGTTTTAGAAAAAGAAAACCAAAGGTTAAAGGAGAATCGATTCTAGCTTTAGCAAACTAGTATCACACATAATGTGTGGGGATTAGGTTTCCCAGTTGCTAGAGTTCTTCCTTATATAGTCTTTCAAATCAGGGTTTGCAATTAATGTTAGCTTACTAACAAAGCATTCAATATTTACCGTTAGATGAAAACCTGATTAGATACAAGCTAATATCTCTCAATCGTTAGATTGAAAACTTAGCTTTCCATACACACATGTACTTGACATTTTTGGGTTTGTGTAACCATACCCAAACGTGTAAAATGGTTGTTTCAATATTAGAATCTGGAGATACACATGTACTTGACATTAAGCGTATTGTTTCTAAGCACGATAGGGCTATTTTTAATGAAGCTTGGTGTGACAGATTTCCAAACTGGAGATGCAAGGCGCTTCTTAGAATCTGTTCGGATCACTCTCTTCTTATTGGGTTTGCTGTTGATAGCCCAAGGCCGAGAAGAGCTCCTTTCAGATTTTAAAAGATGTGGCTTAGTCATCTTACGTTTATGGGCTTGGTTGAGGAGGTTTGGAATACTTATCTAGTTGGGGCACCTCCTTTTGTTTTTATGGCTAAATTGAATAGGTTGAAGGAAGCCTTGAAACTTGGAATTTAGAGGTCTTTGGAGATATTAAATTTCGGTTGAAGCAAGCTGAGGCCACTTTGGAGACTGAGTCGGATCTTCTTGACTATGAGCCTCGTGATGAGGTCCAATTTATTAAGGTGGCGGAGGCCAAGAGGGTTGTTGATGATGTGCGGAATAACCTGGATACCATGCTAAAACTGAAGGCGAGAGTGAATTGGTTGGAGGATGGTGATCAGAACACGCGTTTTTTCCACAATTGCATTCGTATGAGGAGGAGTCAGAATACAATCTCGGATATTAAAGTTTCATCTAACTCTACTTTGTTTTTGCAGGATGATATTAATGATTTTATTGTCAATCATTACCGTGACAAGTTCAATATTGGTGGGGTTACAATAGATCCGAAGCTGTTTGATATTCAGCATGAGTGCATTACTGAGGAGGAGAGGAGATATATGGATGCGGTTCCAACTATTGATGAAGTTAAGGAAGCTGTTTTTGATTTAGGCGCGGATTCTGTACCTGGCCCAGACGGTTTTACATGTTCCTTCTATAGACAGTATTGGAACATTATTTCGGGAGATATTTTTAAGGCCATTACTAACTGTTGGACTATGCGCAAAATTCCTAATGGCATTAATTCTAGTTTCATTGTTTTGATTCCTAAGAATGGCAAATCTGATGCTATTAAGGATTATAGGCCGATTGGGTTAAGCAATTTTTTCTTCAAAATCATTACGAAGATTATGGCTATTAGATTGGGTACGGTTCTAAATAAGTTGATTTCTGAAGAACATGTGGCTTTCATGAAGGGTCGCAATATTCATGAAAATATAGCTTTGGTGTCGGAGATGATCAATGAGTTGAGCATTAAAAGGAAGCATGGTAACGTGGGTTTAAAGCTTGACATTGCTCAGGCTTTTGACACTGTTAGTTGGGATTTTATTCTCGAAGTTTTTCGGCAATATGGTTTCTCGGAGGATTGGTGCAATTGGGTTCTCAGTATACTTCAATCTGCCCGGATTTCGGTCATGATTAATGGTAGCCCGGAAGGTTTCTTTAGCATTACAAGAGGTTTGAGACAAGGTGATCCTCTTTCTCCTTTTATTTTTGTAGTTATTGAGGATGTTTTGAGTCGTAACATTACAAAATTATTTGATTCGAAGAGAATGCAACCTATGGTTTGCAAGAAGAATGTGGCCCCTACGCACTTGCTCTTTGCGGATGATATTCTAATTTTCTGTAAGGGTGATTTGCAAAGTTTAAGCATCTTGAAGGAGATGCTAGTTATGTATCAATTGGCTTCAGGCCAAAGTGTTAGCTATGCCAAAGAAAATTCTATTTTGGTGGTGATAGAAGCTCTCGGACGGTGGCAATTAAAAATTACTTGGGCATGGAGAGAGCTTCTTTTCCGGACAAGTATTTGGGAGTTCAACTGAAGCCGGGCATTGTTCGTCATGCACATGTCCGTGAAGTGGTGGAAAGGATTATGGACAAGCTTGATGGTTGGAAAGGTAATCTCTTATCTTTTCAAGCTAGGTTGGTTCTTATAAAATATGTTATTTCTAGCTATGTCATACATTCAATGGATGTTTATAAATGGCCGTGTAATATGATTAAGCAAGCGGAGAAGGCCATTAGAAATTTTCTATGGTCTGGTGATGCGGAAAAACGTAAGTATTTCACGGTCAAATATGATACTCTGTGCTGTCCAAAGAGTGAGGGTGGCCTAGGTTTGAAGAAGTTGAATGATGTTAATAGATCTATGCTCATGAAGTTATGGATTTATATTCGTGACTCAAACAATACTTGGGCAAGATTCCTACGAGCGAAGTTCTTTAAGATGAATGGTAACTTAATTGACTACAAGTTGGGTTCTTCGGTTTTTCCAGGAGTGCGTTTGGTTTACAATTTTGTTCAAAAGCATACACGTTCAATTATAGGCAATGGTGATAATACTTCCTTATTCTTTGATAATTGGTGTGGTGATTTTTCGATTGCAAAGAGTCTTGGAATCTCTTATACAGGCCGGAATGAGTTTAAATCAATGGTGAGTGATATAATTGTGGATGGTGCTTGGTCAATCCCGCAGTTCACGAGAGATTTGATGATCCGTTGCAATATTGATGTGGAGAACTTGCCAGTTATTGCTGGGGGGGATGATTATAAGATATGGGATTTGGATAAAAAAGGTGTCTTTTCGGTCAAATCGGCCAAGGAGGCCATTCGAGTTGTCGCACGCTGTTTTATTTACTCGTAATGTTGTGCACCCAACCTTGAGTGTACAATATATGAAGGTTTGGGCTAATCAGTATTGTGCAACAGATGATAATGTAATCAAACAAACAAATAGACCTATGCCTACTATTTGTCGCATTTGTAGGAGGGATGGCGAGTCTATGCGTCATATTACTTGGCAGTGTAGGTTTGCAAGACGTATTTGGGCCTGGGAAGCGGGCATCTTTAATATGCAACCAATGGAGGATCTCGTTGATTCTTATAAGGTTGCAAAGGGTTGTAGTAGGATGATTAAGGATTTGTGGCGTGTTGCCCATCTTGCAATTGCCACGGAACTTTGGAAGTTGAGGAATAGCATATATTTTGATGAGGCGAAGGTGAATTGTCTTGGTTTCAAAGGACGAGTTTACCAATTAATTCATGATAATTCGATCCGCATGAAGGGCTATATGTACAACAAAGAAGATGACTTGCGGATTTTGAACTACTTCAAAGTGGCACATAGGGCTTCACGGATTTCTACTCCTTTGGAGGTTGTTTGGTGGCCTCCAAACCAGGGCGAGATAATGATTTGTTGTGATGGCGCGTCGCTTGGAAACCCGGGGAAGGCTGGATGTGGCGTAACCTTTCGTGGTTCAGGTGCGGAGGTTTTGGGCAGTTTGTTGGTAGGCCTTGGCTGGCAAACCAACTATTACGCTGAAGTTTGTGCAATTATTTATGGCGTGATGTGTTCTAGAATATGGAATATCAAGCGGTTTTGTGTTCTTTCGGATTCAAAGAGTTGCATACAAGCTTTTCAAAAGGGACAGCTTCCTTGGCAGCTGATGCCGAAATGGAGAATGGCGAGATCTTTCTATGATAATATTAGATATATGCATAGCTATAGAGAGGTTAATTTTTCAGCTGATGCCTCGGCCAAACAAGCATGTTTGTTGGCCGAGGATACTTTTGAGTTTTATGAGGGTAGACCAGTGTCCACGAAAATTTATGAGTGGCCTGGAGAGGTTTATTATCGTTTCACATAAGCCTTATACTTTTGTTGGCCTCACGGCTAGGCATTAGTAAGGCTTTTCCCTGTACAATTTTTTCGTTTTTTAATATATTATTGACCGAGTAAAAAAAAAAAAAAAAGGTTGGTTCAATATTAGTCAACCAAATGGTTAGCCAAATGATAACTTTCATATCAACCATATTCTTCTTCACCATAACTAGTCCAAATGACTCAAATGAACTAGTTAGAGAGTTGTTCAATTGCTATGAGATCTCATGTACTACACAAGACACAATTGAATAAAAAATGATATGATTCACTCAAATCATTTCATGAACTATAAAGCCACGGTTTTCAAAAGAATTCCTTAGTAATTTAAGATAAGTTCACGAACAATGTTTTTAGACATAACCTCTTGGGTTCGCGGACTGAGTTTGCGGACTCAAGCTAACCTGTTGAAGTTAATAAACTCCAGCAGAATTTTTCGGGATGAGAACTTCTGTCAGTTTGCAGACTGGGTTCGCGGACTGCACCTGAGCTTTAACTTCAGTAGATATTCTCGGGTTCGAGAACTTACGCTAGTTCTCGGACTGAGTTGCTGCTCACATTCCGGTTCCACTTGATCAACAAAGTTCGCAAACTTCAGTTCAAGTGTTAAGGACTTATACATATATGTGCTACCACAATAATGTTTATATCCCATAATGGTTATATAGTCTAAACTCTCATTTCAATCATTGAAACATTCTTAGAGGGCGTTATATAGTTGTTATTCACAAACTATTTTTCGTCAGAGCGATTTCCAAAGTGATAGAAACATAACATGACTTTCGTCACTAGGAAAAGATGAACTTTGCTAAAGCGAAAGATTTACCAACACCCATTTCGAGAAATAGATAAGCGAGATATACTCAGCTCGAAATGTCACATGTGCATATTCTTAGTCTATATAGTAAAACAACTTTTGTCTCAAGATAGGAGATAGTGTAGATAGACTTTTGAGTGATTGATAAGTTCAAGTCTCCACATACCTTTTAGTCGATGAAGATCCACTGATTCCTTGAGTAGTCCTTCGTCTTGTATGATGATTGCCATGGAGTTCTTGAGCTCAATTACACTTTCTATCCTAGTCTGAGACCTTAGCTATAGTAGACTAGAAATCAAGACTTTGTAGTTTTGATCACTAAGATTGACAAACATGCTTGATATAGCAATGCATGCGAGTTTGACCGAGTAGTGCTCTAACAATCTCCCCATTTGTCAATTTTAGTGGCAAAACTATTAATACATATGGAATACAAAAATTATATAAATAAACTTTGTAGCTCCTATTCCACATGCCTAATATTCAACAATATTCGAAATCTTCGTCACTTCCAAGTAGTCCAATGATCCCAAAGGTTGTAAGTTTAGCATCATCGTTGTTGAAAATCCGTAGCTATAACAATTAGAAAATCATCGGTTCTCAATCATTGTTAAACAATGTCATAGTATTATTACACAACGTCAAAGTCCAATTATATCACAACTTCAACAACAATACTATGGTGATACTTCACTCCCCCTTAGTCAATACTCCATCTCACATGGAAACCACTCCCCCTTACAATATGATCCGAAAACCATATGTATTTGTAGTATGGACTACAATTAATTCTCCCCCTTTTTGTCAATAAAATTGGCAAAGGTACAAGAACGGGATCCTAATGAAATTTCCGTAAGAGACATTTCATGACCAAAGGTAAATGTTCTATCATCTTGTTTAGATGCAATCATAAAGCCGAGGCTAAATGTATTCATCAAGGAGTTTATAAAGATACAAGATAACCCCTAAAAATTCCACAACCGCACTCCCCACAAAGATTTGGAAATTAAGTGAAAGTTCAAAAGAACTCTTCCCCATAAGATGTCATTCCTAAGGGAACAACAAGAGGGACCTTAATTTCAAGAGAAAAAAAGGATTTCTTTAGACTCAATAAATTGCATACAAGTATGAATTTGGAATCCAAAATATCCAATACTATTAACCAAAGCGAACCAAGATTAATTTGACTAAATATGCTCAACATAAGTAAACTTATGGAGACTTAATTCACCGATTAGATTATTCACAAGAAAACCCATAAATACTCTAACCGGATTACACAATTAAACTAATCACAAAGTGATCAATTCAATTGACCACACTCGACATCATAAAAATCTATGGAGTGCTAACTAAATAATCACACAAGATCATTGATTTAGTTCATTTGGGCTCAACATAAGAGATTATGGAACCCCAACTAAGATTATCATAGGAAACGACAACCTTAATCGTACATGTACTCAACATGAGAGAACTCATGGAATACAAACTAAATAACCACACAAGTTGATTAATTTAGTTCTTAATGCTCAACATTTTGCATCTTTATGGAACAACCAACCATGCCAATAAGAAGTCGACTTAGTCGTATCATGCTCAACATAAGATACAAGATGGAACTTTCACGGTAATACATAATAATATGGAACAATGAAGCTCTACACCGTGGATTACAAAACAAGGACCTATTCTATTTTTCTATCACAAAGTGACATAATAGACTTTATCCTTGAATCACAAAAGATTTTAACCTATCTTACATCAACAATTGACAATATAGACTTAAATTTTGTGTTTTGCCAAAAGTCCATTCATTCCTTTATCAATATTTGCATACCAATATGTGAACGACTTTATTTTCGACAAAATATGGGACAATCAAGTTCACGGACGTAAACACACATATCCCATCAAAATATTGCAATATATAAAACCATAAAGATTAATACTGCAACCATCATCTTCTAAACCAGTTTAGAATTAAAACAAATAAATCTAAAAACAAGAAGATGAAATCATTGGATATAGCTATGTGTAATCACAATCATGGCTATTCCAAAAAACTAGTTATTCTTCTAAATAAAACAGAAAACATAGAAGATTTACTAGACATCAACCCATTACTCATCATCTTCATCGGAGATACTCCAAGAAGCTTGAATTGTGTTCAACTTATCCTTGAATTCGGGAAACTTAGTTGCAACCACCGACAATTGTTCTTGAACGCATTTTACCCTTGAATTTACTTTACACACACTCCCTTATGAATTTATTGAAGTAAGATCAAGGTGGTAGGGTCACACTCATTCAAAGAAGCATCTCTTTGTCTTTTGTACACATTTTCCCTTATTCGCCTGAAGGTACAGGAATGAACCGGTTTGGGTACCCTAAGAGAGTTGCCAATTGAGTCAACACCACAATCATGGAAAATTTGACTAATCAAACAAGGATAGCCTAACATCTTGATGGGAGAAGTCATTGTAACCATTTGATGTATAATGAATCCACAAATATCAAAACTTTGAACACCCGATTCAAGAAAAAAGACTAATTCAGCAAACTCATGGATCCACCATCAATTCTCAATTGTGGAGGGACAAAGATTGGGAATACCAAGTTTTCCAAATGCCATTAATGCAATACTAAGATCATTAGTAGGAAACTTCCCTTGATTCCAAGATACCTTCTTACCACAAAGCCCCATAGATATTTCATCACATGAGGGACGTTCATCACTTGGTCTAGGGAGATGCACGTTTCCTAACGGTATGTTGGTAATCTTTGAGATTAAATCCCTATTAACAAGAAGCCTTTTTCTATTTACCATGGATTTGAATTCCATCTTATCAAGATCAACATCATGGATGTTGGCATAGAAAATTCTTGTTAGAGAATCAAAACCTTGACCAAGACCATCAAAGATATTTCCAAGATTGTAATTTTTGAAACAAGTTAAGTCCTCATCATATCCACTAGAAAAATCCAATTTCTTTTCTAAAACAAAACCTTTAGATGAAATCTTATAAAAAATTCTTGCACATGAATCATCCACAAACCTAATCCTAAGAGAATTTTGGTCACAAGGACGGTTCATACTAGATCTATTTGATACTTTGGGAATCCTTTTTGAGCCCTTAGAATTCATCATGAGATCCAAGAATTTGAAAGGAACAAGAGGAATTTACTTACTTGGAGTGAATCTTCAACACCCTTTCTCTTAGTTTCTCCAAAAAGTCTTTGATGAAGATACACACAAAAACCTAGAAGTTTACGTACGCGGACGGGTGATAGGAAGAAGGGAGTATGCAAACTTCCTTTTAAAAAGACCAAACATGGGCTTGGACCCGTTTGCAAACTTCAACCCTGAAAGAACTAAAGGAGCCTTTGTTTAGACAATTGCATATCAAGAATTATGCATTCCGCAACATGAAGGATGCACTAGAAAGCTTAAATTGAAACTTGTACACGATTTAACCATTTCTTGCCCCATTTCAAGATATATACATATGGGGTAGTACCAATCTTGTTACCAAGAGGCATAATGTGCAGAGAAATTCTCATGCAACACTTTTGGTTGATCAATGTGAACCGTCCCTGTATCATAATGATAATAATTAGGGAAGTCTGAGCTTCCATTCTTTTGCTTGATATGCCTCAAAGGAGGACTCTTCCATTTTCCAGGTTGTACAATATTATTTAAAGGTTTAATATGTACAGAGCCATTTTTGGAGTGATTCTTAGACTTAACAGAATTAAGTTTCTCTAAGGATCTAAAAACGTCTTCGAACACTTTGTAACGATCTTTATCATCTGATCCATTATGATAGTACTCCTCATAGAGATCGGTAGTTGTTATCGTGAGATTCCACATCATTGAGCGCCATGAACGTTTCTTTAATCTCTACTCCTTTCTATTTTTTTCTTTAGATCGACACATATCATATATAACTTCCTTCTCAGATGAAATGAAATTATCAAGAGAGATCAGAGGTTTTGACCATAATAGATCTTGATCAATCTTTAAGAATTTCTGGTGTGCATGACAGATTCCAAGAGAAAATTTTCCATAGAAATTTCCCATGTGACAAATTTCAAGGATCGAACAAACACAAACTTATCAGGTTTAATGTGTTTGCCTGCTCTGATACCAATTGAAAAAGCGGGGGTCTAACAACCTCACCTAATATTTCGATTAGCAATTTATATGGACAACTCCGAGTTGTTTTCTAGAGAATCAACAAGACTCAATCAATAGAAAATATCTCAAGGAGTTATTATCTCAATCTCTCGATTTGATTTACTCAAGAAAATATGAACGAGTCTAATCAAAGAGAGATAACTTGGATGGTACCAAAGACCAATATCCAAGTGTCAATCGATTTAAATCAACAACCAATAAGGTCGGATATTCTAATCGATTGAACAACGCACAACCTGTATTGTTTCAATTATATAACAAAATAGAATGCGGAATAAAATAACACAGACACCAGAATTTTGTTAACGAGGAAACCGCAAATACAGAAAAACCCCGGGACCTAGTCCAGATCAAACATACATTGTATTAAGCCTCTACAGACACTATCCTACTCCAAATTAACTTCGGTCTGGACTGTAGTTGAACCCAAACCAATCTCACACTGATCTAAGGTACAGTTATGCTCCTACGCCTCTGATCCTAGCAGGATACTGCGTACTTGATTCCCTTAGCTGATCTCACCCACAACCAAGAGTTGCTACGACCCAAAGTCGAAGACTTTAATAAACAAATTTGTCTCACACAAAAAAGTCTACAGGTAATGGATAAATTCGTCTCCCACGAATAAACCTACAAGTTTTGTTCCATCTTTTGATAAATCAAGGTGAACAGGAACCAATCGATAAAACCAGACTTACATTCACGAAAAACAGCTCAGTTTCATCAATCACCTCATAATAAACTTAATCGACGCAGCGAAGAATATTATTTAGGAATCACAAACAATGAGACGAATATGTTTGTGACTACTTTTATCTTGCCTATCGGAGATATAAATCTCAAGCCAATTATTACAATTGTACTCGTACGATAGAAATAGAAAGATCAGATCACACAACTAGAAGACAAGTAGTATCGGTCTGGCTTCACAATCCCAATGAAGTCTTTAAGTCATTTACCTGGTTTTAGAAGAAGAAAACCAAAGGTTAAAGGAGAATCGACTCTAGCTTTAGCAAACTAGTATCACACATAATGTGTGAGGCTTAGGTTTCCAAGTTGCTAGAGTTCTCCCGTATATAGTCTTTCAAATCAGGGTTTGCAATCAATGTTAGCTTACCAACCAAGCATTTAATATTCATCGTTAGATGAAAACCTGATTAGATACAAGCTAATATCTCTCAACCGTTAGATTGAAAACTTAGCTTGCCGTACACACATGTACTTGACGTTTTTGGGTTTGTGTAACCATACACAAACGTGTAGAATGGTTGATTCAATATTAGTCAACCAAATGATAACTTTCATATCAACCATATTCTTCTTCACTATAACTAGTCCAAATGACTCAAATGAACTAGTTATAGAGTTGTTCAATTGCTATGAGATCTCATGTACTACACAAGACACAATTGAATCAAAACCGATATGATTCACTCGAATCATTTTATAAACTATAAACTCGAATCAATTGCTTAAGATAAGTTCATGAACAACGTTTTCAGACATAACCTCTTGAGTTCGCGGGCTGAGTTCACAGACTCAAGCTAACCGGTTGAAGTTAATAAACTCCAGCAGAATTTCTCGGATGATAACTTCCGTCAGTTCGCGGACTGGGTTCGCGGACTACACCTGAGCTTCAACTTCAGCAGATATTCTCGAATTCAGGAACTTTCGCCAGTTCGCGGGCTGAGTTGCTACTCACGTTCCGGTTCCACTTGATCAACAAAGTTCCCAAACTTCGGTTCAAGTATTAAGGACTTATACATATATGTGTTGCCACAATAATGTTTATATCCCACAATGGTTATATAGTCTAAACTCTCATTTCAATCATTGAAACATTCTCAGAGGGCGTTATATAGTTGTTATTCACAAACTATTTTTCGTCAGAGCGATTTCCAAAGTGATTGAAACATAACATGACTTTCGTCACTAGGCAAATATGAACTTGGCTAAAGCGGAAGCTTTACCAACACCCATTTTGAGAAATAGATAAGCGAGATATACTCAGCTCGAAATATTACATGTGCATATTCTTAGTCTATATAGTAAAACGACTTTTGTTTCAAGATAGGAGATAGAGTAGATAAACTTTTGAGTGATAGATAAGTTCAAGTCTCCACATACCTTTTAGTCGATGAAGATCCACTGGTTCCTTGAGTAGTCCTTCTTCTTGTATGATGATCTCCATGGAGTTCTTGAGCTCAACTACACTTTATATCCTAGTCCGAGACCTTAGCTATAGTAGACTAGAAATCAAGACTTTATAGTTTTTATCACTAAGATTGACAAACATGCTTGAGATAGCAATGCATGAGAGTTTGACCGAGCAGTGCTCTAACACTTGTAAATAACCTATAAGAGTTAAGAACGAAGGTTTCACATACCACTTTAGATAACCAATATTAAAACTGATTCTACAAGTAATTTAGTTTTAATAAGTTATCAAGGAAATAATTTTCCAAAACAATTTTCCCTAATAGTTTAACAAATCGACTAAGAAACTCAATTCCCTTGTTAAACCGATTGCGTATGTACAATCACTTATTTCAATAAGACCAAAATAAAGATCAAAAGTAACTTTATTTCTCTCATTAGGCTCTAATTATTTAGATAATAACTTAGACCTTTCCCTTTAGACAAGACAAACACTGGGTTAGTTAACTAGTTTTTCTTGTCAAGGTATTCAATTATACTTGAATAACCAAATCCTCCAATTTGATAAGTCTAATTAAGATCGGAATTAACTTTGTTTCTCTTATCCGGAATCGATTTGGACTAAATAAATGATCCCGTATTTCGTTAAGTCATAAAGAATAGATACAAACCAAAATAAATTGACTTGCATAATTATTTTCTTAACCGTAAGCAATTGAAACAAACATAGACATTATAACACCGCAATTGCACCGAATTTAGTTTAGCAAAAACACTTGATACCCAACAATAAAGAAGATACCAAACAATAATTCAAATAAATTGACGCAGTTTTTCTTAACCGGAAACAATTGAATTCATACACACATATCCATACATAATAATGGAACATATCAATTGTACCGAAATTTTGTTAAGCAAAAGCAAAAATATATGGAATATAAACAGGCTTTTCTTAAACAGGAAAACGATTAACTAAAAAATTCGTTACCTCAGATTCTGCATACTCTTCTCCCTTGAAAGATATATCATTAAGCGCAAGTTCAAATAAGAACTCTCCCCAGTGTGTTGTCATCCTCTCGCAAGAACAAAAAAACAACAGCAAGAGCAAACTTTACCAAATAAAGTTTGAAACTGTTTTATGCTAAACACATGTTATGCTAAAGTTGAAAACCTGAAACACATATGTTATGCTAAACACAAATCATATAAACATAAATTTATTCAACATGTTGTGACTTTTCACATTTGATTTTCAATCGGAACACCTTATGATCCTTTGATAAAGCGTACCAACATGGGCTAGAGCTTAATCCGCTAAATCAAAAAGCCACACAAACCATAAGGGTCACATCATATGAGATCGAATATTAAGGTTAATGAAAACAGAAATCATACATCCCATAAACCGAATACACATAGCAAAAATATAAACATTCATTCACAGGATATGTAATCGGTAATTATCACAAGAAAAATTATAAAGAAAGAATTAGTACATTGAGTACCCTAATTTTAAATAAGAATTTAATCTTATTTTTTCTTTACATGCCTTTCAGAGAGTTCCTTTAGAAGGTTCTCAGCTTCTGTTAGATTCCTTTATACAGTAGTCTAACCCTCTTTTGAATTCTGCATAATCTTCAGGCCATCTATAATTAGCAATAGATTTTTCACACCCAGAGATTCCCATTTTGGCAGCATCTATATCATCTTTGAGTAAATCTTTTCTCCCTATGAGTTCCATTGTTCCTTCGAACATACTTGAAGAAAATATTTTTGAGAGAGTTGTCTTGATGGGAAAAGAAAAATATTGGGAGCAAAGTGCATATTTATCTTTCTCAAAGTATGTGGAGCTTGACTCTAGAATTCGCTCAATCTTTTCCACACAAAAATCACAGGCAACATCACTACATTCTCTTTTCTTTACTAATAAAGAAATCATATGTAGTACTTTCGAGTGAGGTACAGAACTACAAGAGTGTTGATGGTGTTTTTTAGCTTAGGGTTGAAATCGTAAAACCTTGAATCTGATGTGACTTCACTCTGCAAAGAAACAGAGCCACATCTGCTAACCTCTCCACTGGAAAATTTATTGAGTCGCTCAATATACTTACATGAAATTTATCCAGACTGGCGAATGTAGCAACCATCCCAGTTTTTCTGTAAATTTCGGCGCCTCGCATATATTCACTTAATATAAGTTCTTCTGAATGCCTTATATGCTATGTTCTCTGACTAAACTCTTAATGTTTGATATGGCATGACGATTTGTGTTCACTCGCAGCAGAGTAACACAAATCTCCAAATATCAAAGATAAGATCTTTGCATAAGGTAATCAATCAGAAAAGCATGCTGCTCTTTGGCAATAAACTTAAAAGAGCTTTGTGTCAACGTATAGTTATCAATCAATCGTCCTGACTAACTTGCAGAAGTTAGGGTTTCGTGCCTCGCGCAATATACCTGACCTTGCTTGTCAAAATTAATCCTAAATAAACTAAGCAATTAATCCGACATGGATTGGAAGGTGCAACCTCGCCCAAAATAAGAAAAACAGGGAGTTGCAGCAGCAAAGAGAGGCATGGCCATGCCTTAGGCCAGATGGCGCCACTGTCCATGCCCCATCCTAAACCGACCCTATTTCCCATTGACCAATTAGGTCACCCTAAATGCGCCACACGCATTTTGAATGAGGCCGGCCAGTGATGCTTGTCGGCCCCACTTCTAATCGACCGATCAGGTCGCTCTAAAGCCGCAACACTCTCACAAGAAGTGTGGTCGCACCTTATGTTTGGTCGTCCTCCTTTTGTGGCTAATAAAGTTGCTCTAAACTTGCAACCATACATTAAAGGAAAAACGTACCCTGCCGCGCTACCATGCTAAAACTAACAAGCCAAACATGCTCTACCACGATAATATATCGATCGGCATGCCAACATGCCACTCTACCGCGGCAAGCTGCCATAAATAGCCACCCACGGAAATTCCTACTCCCGTGGCCGTTTCCACACTATGGCCTTGCCATAGTTCCTTTGGCATAGACATGGCACCATTTGCACAAAAGTATTTCCATGCCGTAGCCGCGTGCAACATGCATTAATTAGGGTTTCGACATGCGAAACCCTAATTTGGGCAAATTTCTACCAAAGTCAAATAACGTTTTCCAAAGCAATGGGATTGGCATGGAAACATGGCCAATGTTGCCACGCCACATGTGGGTCCGACTCCCCGGCGCCTTGGCCACACGAAGCGCTATTTCTTCCACGGAGCCTTGGACACGCCAAGCCCTAATTTTTCCATGACGAATTCTTCCACGGACCCTTGGCCAAGCCAAGCCCTAATTCTTCCACAACGAATTCTTCCATAGAGCCTTGGCCACGCCAAGCCCTAATTCTTCCATGGCGAATTCTTTCACGGCGCCTTGGCCACGTGATCGGTTGTCAGCCAACACAAATATAATTTCACTTTCTTACTTCACTAAAATAAATATAGTAGTGATAAGAAAGAGTTCGTATCCACAGAGAGACTTTCGTTGTCAAAATGTTTCGGTTTCCTAAAAGTAACAAAGGGGGATTTTTTTTTATTTTTAATAAAGTAAAATAAACTTAAAGCAAATAAAGGAAAGTAAACAAATCAAAGATGAGAAAATATTGGTCACGGATTTCATCTTCATTCACAAATATGTTTCCTACACAATAATTAAAATTGATATTTTAATCTCAACTTTTATCAAAAGCCCTAGAATACCTTGATCGCAAGAATATCCCGCTAATCTCCTTTTGTCATCAACAAACACATTAAAAGATCCGAGTATGAGTTCTATCTAAGAGAACAACCTAACGTGTAAAAGCACTAATCAAGTTTAATTCCCTAGATGCATTAAGTTCTATGAAATCAGGCCAATCAAAGCAATTGAATGTGGAAAGCGCACTAATTCAATTTAACAAAGGTCATGGTTCACATATGATTATTAGGATATATCACTACAAGCAATAACCATATTTGTGCTACTTGTACTCAAGATGCATCACTTTTACGTATGAAACACCCTAAACTAGCATTAGATGTGAATATGAGTTCAATCAATTGGCCACTCAACTAAACAAATATTCAAATCATACATGGCGATATAGATAGTGAATCAAGATCGATAATTATGAGACAAAACTAATTTATCAATGAAATAAGCATGCTTTGTGAAATCAAATCAATCCATAACCAATAATAAGATTTAACTACTCATGTTAATGGGTTTCATAACAAGAAGAAAAAGAAAAGTTTTCATCTTTTTTAAACCCTAGAACTAAAGTAGAAGCTAAAAAGATATCCCCTAGAATAGAACCCTTCTCTTCTTATATACTTCCCTCTGCCTTCACTTTCAATAAGTCACGTCCAGCTAGCCCATGAATGAAGTCCAACAAGTCTAAGCCCAAAGGTGGATCTGAGTCAGCAACTGGATTGGCGAGTCAACTCGGCTAACTCGGAAACTGGCCGAGTTATGACCGATTCCAGGCTATTCCAGGCCATATTTCAGCCATACTTTTGTCCTTCTATGCACATTCCTAGCATACATCTATTCAAACCCATTCATTCTCTGCTGCAAATTCAGTTCCTCCAAGACTTGTTCAATTGCACTTGATAACCTACAAACCCATTGCATCAGACTTACACACCTCTATTCACTTCATGCCATAACTAGAAGCAACATTCTTTGACAGCAACATCCACTTGAGCTTGATCTCCTGCAGTTCATGAACCTCGGGTCTTCAATACCAGCAGCAGCACAATCCCATTCCATCACCAGCATCAACACTACCTAATTCGCAATTTCAGTGCCACCTGAGATTCATTGTCATCAACACAAGACTCACAGTATCTACTTCCTTCTCCATGCCTGCAATGCTCCAGATACCACCATTATACCAATCATTTCAGTCACAGCATCACTTCAGTGCAGCTCTTTGCACAGCACTGTTCTGCTCTTCTCATTCAAACCAATAGACCCTACTTGTTCTGTATCCCAGCTGAGCATCAAGTTCTCTACTTGGATGCTGCACTTCACCAGCTCCTTGCCTTGTGCAAATCCATAGGTCCATGAGCATCTCAGCACCTGCAGATGCACTTCAATCTACTGCTTTTGTAGCTTCCTGCCTGAACTGCAAATACCATTTCTCCTCTGACTCATACTTCAATTACCCGTTCCAGCAACACCACTTACTCATCTGAACTGCAACTTCACCCGCAACTTCCATTCGACATTAGCTCCAACCTCAGTAGCAGCACCTCTTCCTCGTTTGATATATCTTCCATGTAGCTCCATCATTATCTTGTCTGAATTAGTCACAATCCCATTTTCACAAGCTCAACAGCATCTCAGGTCCTTTTCCTGCAATACTAACAATGCCAACACCTTTCTTCTCCTGCAGTTTGAACTGCAACCAATCTCAACTTCCAACACCAGCTGCAACAACAACATCACTTTTCCGGATTCCCATTAGCTTCTCAACCTTCACTTCCTTCCTACCTCCAATCTGTAACTTCACTCCAAAACCATTTCCCAGCTATAGATTCTTCTTCCACCAACTGAATCACAGCCATCTCCTTGAAGCAGGACCATTCCATAATCCATCACCTCAACATCAGAATTCAAGCCTTCAGAAACTCATTGCTCTTCTCATCCAATCTGTCTCAGACCACCACTACTTCAGTAACCACCACCAATTCTTCCAGGAGCTCAATTTCTGCTCCATGAATTCATTACCACCATCTTTACTGAATCATTCTCATTAAACCCAATTGCAGCGAGAACCCATATCTCATGATTCATCAATAAAGTCGGTGGTAACAATTCCTTGTTTCAATTGCAAATACCACCAGAATCACGGCTTCTAAAACCCTTTCTGTCGATCTCCATTTCTGGATTTCTTTACCACAAGCTCAATTTCTCTTGGGATCTCAACACCAACAAATTCAATGAAACCCATCGACCATCTTCGTTGCTATCTCAGGTCCCTTTTCTTGTTCTTCGATTGGAGATTCAAATAGAACCATGATCACATCTCGATCTCTCTCAAGAACATGGCATCAATAATGGATTGCAGCAACAAGTCGTTCTGATTTCTCCCATTCACGAACTATGAACTTCTCTTCCTCTTCTTCCTAATTCTCTCGACTTCTCTCGGATTCATAAAATATATGAGAGATTAAGAAATAAGATTTCTCTGAATCTTAGGTTGAGTTGTAATAACAAAGAAATTCCCCCATCTAGTTGTACGGTTAACCCATGAGATAGCTGAGAGCATCCATGCGTTAGGATAAGGGATGACCAGCTCAAAAATGGCTTGTCAGTTTCAGAAAACTGACAGCCTAATTCTCAGTTCAATTGTCAGTTCTAGGAGACTGGCAGCTTAATTTCCGACTTAACTCCTCTTGTGCGACCTAGCATGCTCCAAATATCGTCTGCGAGTTGACCTTTTTCCTTTTTCGCTCCAAATGACTAATTTCTCCTTCTTTTGCTCCATATGACTCCAAAGTACCTAATAAACTCAAACTCACACATAAAATACATAATTTACATGAAAAATCGCAAAGAAAGCATAAATACTAGATAATAAATACGGTGTATTATACACCTATCAAATTCCCCCACACTTAGACTTTGCTAGTCCTCGAGCAAATCAAACAAAACAATTTTAAAACATACATACAACTCCATGTCATCAAGGCTACGGTCACTTTTAGCATACATAACAAGCCTTTAAACCCCTAGGTGTCCCTAGTGGATGAGTTTTAGTCTTGTGAAGGTTTACAAGAGGTCTGCCTACAAAACCTATATTTCCAACTCCGTCTATTTGTGACAAATCAATGAACGAATCCAAATTGACTACAGGGGGAGGTACCTTGCACAAATTCAATTCATATATAAGTAAATAAAGATCTAATTAGATATTCGAACAAGCCACAATACTTGGAATCTAACTAACCATAATCACAATGAAAAGATTAAGAAGATGGATATAGAAATAGATGTTGGCGAATGTTCACAAGTGATCGATGTTTCCCATATCTGTCTGAAGGTCACTACCAATATGAACCTATGCATCCTATTGGATTGATCTACTGGTTTGAATTCTACATCAAATCGCTGGCATATACACGGGACCAAGGAGTGACTTTATTCAACCAATATAATACTTTCTTTTCTTTTTCACTCTTTTTTTTTTGTAGACATCATGATTAGATCTTTTGGATCCAAGCGCATGCTTCTTGTCAGCAAGAATGTGATAGTTGCCTTGGATCCTGCATTCCACGCTTGTTTAGGCGACGAAGACAGGGACAACGTTTCACACATACTTTTATCCAAGTGTCTTTTTATTCCGTTTGGTCTAATTGGTCGGCCTTTTTTTCTTCTTTTTTTTCTTTTAGCAACTCAATCACTCTATTTCATCCTAGCAGTAATAACAAGTCGATTTTTAGTGACCCACCAAATCACTTAGAGAACAATAGATAAATATGGAAAAACAAAAATAGAATGTGATATGGTGATATTCCGAGATATGGTAACAACTATCATGGTATTTCTAACACTTGAATAATTCTGTACATTTAGTTAATGGGTTCCTCAACTCCTCCAGCCAAGATGGTTCCATCCATTTAGATTGATAGTGTCATCCTAAAGGCACATATTTCTAGGTTTCGGAGTTCATAAAGAAATTTTTTTTTATATGAATACAAGGGAAAACTAACAATGCTAAAAACTCTATATGAGAACACTCCCCCACACTTAAACTTTACATTGTCCTCAATGTAAAATTGAATCGTCCAAAGAAAGTTCAAGGTGGGAAATTTCGCAAATGAAATGCAAAAACAAATAAGATAAAGATAAAATGCTTAAGGAATAAAAAGATAAAGGTAAAAATACAAAACGGTGGGTTGCCTCCCATTTAGCGCTTGGTTTAAATTCTTCATCTCGACTTGCAAGACGAATTCCCCATACACTAATAATCTGAAAAGTTGGGGATCTTTCCATGTAACCTGTTTTGCAAATATTAGCTTCACACAAATATTAGTACAAGAAAATAGAATTGAAGCTATCGCCCCATAGAAGTTTCCCCCATACTTATTCTTTTCTACACTTGGAAGTGTATAAAGAACATAAAAATCAGGGACTTCTATGGTTTCTTCTTTGCAAACATTCATAGTATGAGAATCAAAAGTTTCTAATGGTGGATATCGAGAAAAAAATCATTTAACAATATTCTCGAAGCACATATATTCAAGCCAATAAGAGGTAAAGGAGAAGGATAAATAGGAAAAGGATTAGCCAAACCTTTCAACCCTTGTATTATAGTATCCTCTTCATCCTTAGAAACTTCAAGTGAATTACTTACCTCTTGCACATCGTGGTCCTCTATTGAAACTTGCAATAATTCTTCATTCGTTTCTGCCTTAACCAAAGTCTCGACATCAACATCTTCATTACAATATTTTGCATGCTCAATTGGGTCTTCCACAATATTGGTCAAATCGGTTTCATTCTCAACATACTCCTCTTCGTTACTAGGCACATGCTCTACTGCGGATCTAAATTTCACTATGAGGAATTTCTTTAGAACACTCAAAAATGCATCATCCTCAAGCTACACCCTTTGGATAAGCTCTTGATCATTATTAAGATCAATGCTTGAGTTATCTACATAAGTGCCATCATAGTCCTCTTCATGTTCATCTTGATCCCAAAAAGATTATGCGGTACACCTTTGGGAAATGTCATCATGAGTTGGTTCAAGTGATGTATCTTCATAATCATCATCACTTTCATAGTTAACATAAGATTGGTTCTCACTGAATTTAGTGTTGCTAGTCTCAAACTCATCCTTTTGAATAGGTGAATGATCATTATTAAGAACAAGAGTTGAGTTAACTACACAATTATCAACGAAAGACCCCAAAGGTTGGCCTTTTTCAACATTAGCATTAATCAAATATTCATCACAAACCACAGGCACATTAGAATAATTATTGTTTTGAATACAAAGTTCTTCTTCATACCTTTGTTCTTTGTATTGATCAATATCTCTTTGTAGGTTAGCAATACCTTCACGAAGTTCTTGGTGTTGCTCGTCTGTAGCATCTTTATCTTTTTGAAACTCTTGTCGTACAAAGTTGGAAAAGTTGTCTAACAAGTTAGAGACTTGTTGTTCACGAGCATAAGAATCCTCCAATCCTTGTGGTTGTTCACACATGTACCCTCCATAAGGTTGTTGAGGAAAACCATAAGGTTCGATGGAATATTGGTCATAACCAATGAATTGGTTTTGATTATACCCCTGGAATTGGTAGTTGTCATATTGTTGAGGTTGTTGAAAACCGTATCCATCCATGTAGTATGCTCCTTCCATGAGAGACAAGTACCTGAAATAAGATTCTCAAACCAAGGTTAAAACCCAGAAAATAAAACAAAATCAAAAATAAGAAACCAAAAACAAGTGACAACCGTTGCCTCCCCGGCAACGGCGCCAAAATTTGATCGGTTGTCATCCGACACAAATACAATTTCACTTTCTTACTTCACTAAAATCAATGTAATAGTGATAAGAAAGAGTTCGTATCCACAGAGAGAATTTTGTTGTCAAAATGTTTCGGTTTCCTAAAAGTAACAAGGGGGGATTTTTTTTTTTTTTTAATAAAGTAAAATAAACTTAGAACAAATAAAGGAAAGTAAACAAATCAAAGATGAGAAAATATTGGTCACGGATTTCATCTTCATTCACAAATATGTTTCCTACACAATAATTAGAATTGATATTTTAATCTCAACTTTTATCAAAAGCCCTAGAATACCTTGATCACAAGAATATCCCACTAATCTCCTTTTGTTATCAACAAACACATTAAAAGATGTGAGTATGAGTTCTATCTAAGAGAACAACCTAACGTGTAAAAGCACTAATCAAGTTTAATTCCCTAGATGCATTAAGTTCTATGAAATCAGGCCAATCAAAGCAATTGAACGTGGAAAGCGCACTAATTCAATTTAACAAAGGTCATGGTTCACATATGATTATTAGGATATATCACTACAAGCAATAACCATATTTGTGCTACTTGTACTCAAGATGCATCACTTTTACGTATGAAACACCCTAAACTAGCATTAGATGTGAATATGAGTTCAATCAATTGGCCACTCAACTAAACAAATATTCAAATCATAGATGGCGATATAGATAGTGAATCAAGATCGATAATTATGATACAAAACTAATTTATCAATGAAAGAAGCATGCTTTGTGAAATCAAATCAATCCATAACCAATAATAAGATTTTACTACTCATGTTAATGGGTTTCATAACAAGAAGAAAAAGAAAAGTTTTCATCTTTTTTAAACCCTAGAACCAAAGTAGAAGCTAAAAAGATATCCCCTAGAATAGAACCCTTCTCTGCTTATATACTTCCCTATGCCTTCACTTTCAATAAGTCACGTCCAACTAGCCCATGAATGAAGTCCAACAAGTCTAAGCCCAAAGGTGGATCTCGAGTCCGCTCATCGGATCGGCGAGTCAACTCGGCTAACTCGGAAACTGGCCGAGTTATGACCGATTCCTGGCTATTCCAGGCCATATTTCAGCCATACTTTTGTCCTTCTCTGCACATTCCTAGCATACATCTATTCAAACCTATTCATTCTCTGTTGCAAATTCAGTTCCTCCATGACTTGTTCAATTGCACTTCATAACCTACAAACCCATTGCATCAGACTTGCACACCTCTATTCACTTCATGCCATAACTAGCAGCAACATTCTTTGACAGCAACATCCACTTGAGCTTGATCTCGTGCAGTTCATGAACCTCAGGTCTTTAATACCAGCAGCAGCACAATCCCATTCCATCACCAGCATCAACACTACCTAATTTTCAATTTCAGTTCCACCTGAGCTTCATTGTCATCAACACAAGACTCACAGCATCCAATTCCTTCTCCATGCCTGCAATGCTCTAGATACCAAAACTGTACCAATTATTTCAGTCACAACATCACTTCAGTGCATCTCTTTGCACAACACTGTTTTGATCCTCATTCAAACCAACAGACCCTACTTGTTCTGTATCCCAGCTGAGCATCAAGTTCTCTACTTGGCTGCTGCACTTAACCAGCTCCTTGCCTTGTGCAAATCCATAGCTCCATGAGCATCTCAGAACCTACAGATGCACTTCAATCTACTACTTCTGTGGCTTCCTACCTGAACTGCAAATACCATCTCTCCTCTGCCTCATACTTCAATTACCCATTCCAGCAACACCACTGACTCATCTGAACTGCAACTTCACCCGCAGCTTCCATTGACATTAGCTCCAACCTCAGTAGCAGCACCTATTCCTCGTTTGAGATATATTCCATGTAACTCCATCATTATCTTTTCTATATTAGTCACAATCCCATTTGCACAAGCTCAATAGCATCTTAGGTCCTTTGCCTACAATACTAACAATGCCAACACCTTGCTTCTCCTGCAGTTTGAACTGCAACCAATCTCAACTTCCAACACCAGCTGCAACAACAACATCACTTTTCCGGATTCCCATTAGCTTCTCAACCTTCACTTCCTTCCTACCTCCAATCTGTAACTTCACTCCAAAACCATTTCCCAGCTACAGATTCTTCTTCCACCAACTGAATCACAACCATCTCCTTGAAGAATCACCATTCCATAATCCATCACCTCAACATCAGAATTCAAGCCTTCAGAAACTCATTGCTCTTCTCATCCAATCTGTCTCAGACCACCACTACTTCAGTAACCACCACCAATTCTTCCAGGAGCTCAATTTCTGCTCCATGAATTCATTACCACCATATTTACTGAATCATTCTCATTAAACCCAATTGCAGCGAGAACCCATATCTCATGATTCATCAATAGAGTCGGCGGTAACAATTTCTTGTTTCAATTGCAAATACCACCAGAATCACGGCTTCTAAAACCCTTTCTGTCGATCTCCATTTCTGGATTTCTTTACCACAAGCTCAATTTCTCTTGGGATCTCAACACCAACAAATTCAATGAAACCCATCGACCATCTTCGTTGCTATCTCAGGTCCCTTTTCTTGTTCTTCGATTGGAGATTCAAATAGAACCCTGATCACATCTCGATCTCTCTCAAGAACATGGCATCAATAATGGATTGCAGCAACAAGTCGTTCTGATTTCTCCCATTCACGAACTATGAAATTCTGTTCCTCTTCTTCCTAATTCTCTCGACTTCTCTCGGATTCATAAAATATAGGAGAGATTAAGAAATAAGATTTCTCTGAATCTTAGGTTGAGTCGTAATAACAAAGAAATTCCCCCATCTAGTTGTACGGTTAACCCATGAGATATCTGAGAGCACCCATGCGTTAGGATAAGGGATGACCAGCTCAAAAATGGCCTGTCATTTTCAGAAAACTGACAGCCTAATTCTCAGTTCAATTGTCAGTTCTAGGAGACTGGCAGCTTAATTTCCGACTTAACTCCTCTTGTGCGACCTAGCATGCTCCAAATATCGTCTGCGAGTTGACCTTTTTCCTTTTTCGCTCCAAATGACTAATTTCTCCTTCTTTTGCTCCATATGACTCCAAAGTACCTAATAAACTCAAACTCACACATAAAATACATAATTTACATGAAAAATCGCAAAGAAAGCATAAATACTAGATAATAAATACGGTGTATTATACACCTATCAAATTCCCCCACACTTAGACTTTGCTAGTCCTCGAGCAAATCAAACAAAACAATTTTAAAACATACATACAACTCCATGTCATCAAGGCTACGGTCACTTTTAGCATAAATAACAAGCCTTTAAACCCCTAGGTGTCCCTAGTGGACGAGTTTTAGTCTCGTGAAGGTTTACAAGAGGTCTGCTTACAAAACCTATATTTCCAACTCCGTCTATTTGTGACAAATAAATGAACGAATCCAAACTGACTACAGGGGGAGGTACCTTGCACAAATTCAATTCATATATAAGTAAATAAAGATCTAATTAGATATTCGAACAAGCCACAATACTTGGAATCTGACTAACCATAATCACAATGAAAAGATTAAGAAGATGGATATAGAAATAGATGTTGGCGAATGTTCACAAGTGATCGATGTTTCCCATATCTGTCTGAAGGTCACTACCAATATGAACCTATGCATCCTATTGGATTGATCTACTGGTTTGAATTCTACATCAAATCGCTGGCATATACACGGGACCAAGGAGTGACTTTATTCAACCAATATAATACTTTCTTTTCTTTTTCACTCTTTTTTTTTTGTAGACATCATGATTAGATCTTTTGGATCCAAGCGCATGCTTCTTGTCAGCAAGAATGTGATAGTTTCCTTGGATCCTGCATTCCACGCTTGTTTAGGCGACGAAGACAGGGACAACGTTTCACACATACTTTTATCCAAGTGTCTTTTTATTCTGTTTGGTCTAATTGGTCGGCCTTTTTTTTTTTTTTTTTTTTTTCTTTTAGAAACTCAATCACTCTATTTCATCCTAGCAGTAATAACAAGTCGATTTTTAGTGACCCACCAAATCACTTAGAGAACAATAGATAAATATGGAAAAACAAAAATAGAATGTGATATGGTGATATTCCGAGATATGGTAACAACTATCATGGTATTTCTAACACTTGAATAATTCTGTCCATTTAGTTAATGGGTTCCTCAACTCCTCCAGCCAAGATGGTTCCATCCATTTAGATTGATAGTGTCATCTTAAAGGCACATATTTCTAGGTTTCGGAGTTCATAAAGCAATTTTTTTTTTTAGTTAATGTAAAATTGAATCGTCCAAAGAAAGTTCAAGGTGGGAAATTTCGCAAATGAAAAGCAAAAACAAATAAAATAAAGATAAAATGCTTAAGGAATAAAAAGATAAAGGTAAAAATACAAAACGGTGGTTTGCCTCCAATTTAGCGCTTGGTTTAAAGTCGTCAGCTCGACTTGCAAGACGAATTCCCCATACACTAATAATCTGAAAAGTTGGGGATCTTTCCATGTAACCTGTTTTGCAAATATTAGCTTCACACAAATATTAGTATAAGAAAATAGAATTGAAGCTATCACCCCATAGAAGTTTCCCCCACACTTATTCTTTGCTACACTTGGAAGTGTATAAAGAACATAAAAATCAGGGACTTCTATGGTTTCTTCTTTGCAAACATTTATAGTATGAGAATCAAAAGTTTCTAATGGTGGATATCGAGAAAAAAGTCATTTAACAATATTCTCGAAGCACATATATTCAAGCTAATAAGAGGTAAAGGAGAAGGATAAATAGGCAAAGGATTAGCCAAACCTTTCAACCCTTGTATTATAGTATCCTCTTCATCCTTAGAAACTTCAAGTGAATTACTTACCTCTTGCACATCGTGGTCCTCTATTGAAACTTGCAACAATTCTTCATTCGTTTCTGCCTTAACCAAAGTCTCGATATCAACATCTTCATTACAATCTTTTGCATGCTCAATTGGGTCTTCTACAATATTGGTCAAATCGGTTTCATTCTCAACATAATCCTCTTCTTTACTAGGCACATGCTCTACTGCGGATCCAAATTTCACTATGAGGAATTTCTTTAGAACACTCAAAAATGCATCATCCTCAAGCTCCACCCTTTGAATAAGCTCTTGATCATTATTAAGATCAATGCTTGAGTTATCTACATAAGTGCCATCATAGTCCTCTTCATGTTCATCTTGATCCCAAAAAGATTCCGCGGTACACCTTTGGGAAATGTCACCATGAGTTGGTTCAAGTGATGTATCTTCATAATCATCATCACTTTCATAGTTAACATAAGATTGGTTCTCACTGAATTTAGTGTTGCTAGTCTCAAACTCATCCTTTGGAATAGGTGAATGATCATTATTAAGATCAAGAGTTGAGTTAACTACACAATTATCAACGAAAGACCCCAAAGGTTGGCCTTTTTCAACATTAGCATCAATCAAATATTCATCACAAACCACAGGCACATTAGAATAATTATTGTTTTGAAAATGATAGGTGTGTAAAACACCTATATATTTATCTATTGGTTATGCTTTCTTTGCTTAGCTTTCTTGTAAATTATGTATCTTTTGTTTGATTTTTAATATTTAGGTACTTTGGAGTCATTGGAGAAAAAGAAAAAGAAATGCTTCTTAAAAGGACAAGGCGAATCATTTCTCATTATTTGCTTTTGTTTCTTTATTTCTATCTGAAGAGCATGTCGGCTTTAGTGATGCGATTTATGTCTGAAAAGCACGACCGCTTTAGTGATGAATAGAAATTGAAGAGAAGAAGTGAATATGAGGAGTAAAAGACGGCTGTTGTTGGTGGAGGAATTCGAAAGGAGGACAAAGCATACAATTTGGAGCAAAGAGGGAAAAAGCGTTCAACCGCGAGTGCTAATGGGAGTCAAGCCAAATATAGAGGGCGCAACCATCTGAGTTTTGTTCGGTAGCGGTTGCTGTTGGTGGCATGTATCATTTGTTGGGCGCATGTAGAAAATTCACTTATTACCCAGCCCTAAATTCAAGAGATAGGTCTATTCTCTTATCATTGGACTTTGCATGAAATTGAGAGAAAATGGATGCGGCTGTTAATGAGAACTGAGAGGAGATTTGCTTCTGCTTATGCTCGAGTGACACAGAGAGATGGATCTTGAGAAATGAACAAATGATGTTGCTGCTGTTAATGTGCTCATGGGAGAAATAGGTTGGTTAGGTTCAAATTCGAAGGATGGCTAGTTCAAGAAATTCTGATGGTAGTTATTCTCAGTACAACTAAGAAAAAGATTCATAACTTGAATCAGGTTAAGGAATCAATGGAGGTAATGGCCCAGGGATAACGAATTTGCGGAGAGGATTTAAGTGATTACAGGGAGAAGGAGAAATGGCTTAGGTTTGAGCTATTGTTGACTTCTCAAGTTACAAACCAGGGAAGTTCTTAATCTGAATTTCAGTAAGACTTGTTGCTGTTAAGAGATGATGGTACTGTAGCTGTTGATAATGGGAACTGAAATGACTATGGATTGTATGGTTTTCTTCGGATTTGAAATTTTAGGCCACACAAAATGATTCCTAGGTGCAGAACAACATAAAACTGTGCATAGCAGCTGTTTGACGGAACTGTTGAGAAGTTTAGGTATTTGGGTGAATTTATGAATGATTTCTGAAGGCAATGAAGAAGGCATTACTGTGGCTGTGCTGTGGTGGCTTTGAGTTCGAGTTTGAAGTTGAACTGGGTTCAATTCTGAGCTTAATTTCAGATGTAAAGCTGGTGCTGTTATGGGTCTCTATGAGGTTGAAGATTTCAAGGTAGATAAAGGAGGATTATGGCACAGATGTTGAGTTTGGATATATGGCAGTAAAATTACTCCAAGGATGGGGTTAAAGTTGGTGATGGAGCTGTAGTTTCTGGTGGTTGCTAAGTGAATTTCAGGTGGTCTTGTGTTGGTTACAGTGAAGTTATGAAAGACATTGCAGTGGCGACAGGTTCAATTGGTGGCTGTGAGCTGTGGAGCATTGCAGGTATGAAGCTGCCATGGTCAGGGAAGGAGAACAATGGAGCTGGGGATGCTATAACTTCAGTTCATATGGAGGTTTGCAGCTGAGAGGAGGCGCTAGATGTGAGACCGCGACGCTGTTTTTGGCAGATGAGAGGAGGCGAAATGGGTTTGGTTGAATGGAACCACAAATGGAAGCAATATGGGTTTGAACTTGATTTGAAAATAAGAAATCGAAATTGGGTTTACTGGATAACTCATGAAAGAGATATGTGGGTTGCAGGCAAATTTAGTTTGTACTTCTGGTGTTGAGATGGGATGGTTCTGATTCGAGTCAATTGAAGATGGATTAAACTAAATTGAGTTTGGTTTGATGTTTGTCTGCAATGGAAGAACTGAGCAAGATTGAACTGAATTGCAGTGAAAGGGTCTTAGCTGGTGTAAGGTTAATAGCAGGTGGTTGATGAGGCACGAGCTCATATAGTGTTGGTGATCATTGCTTAGCTGCTGCGCTGCAGGGGAGAAATGGATGATGTGCAGTTGTTCAAAGAATGTGCAAGATATTGCAGTTCAAATGGTGATGCTGTGACTGGTATGGGCATTTACACAAGGACTGAGCTTGGCAATGGACAGTGAACTGGAGGCTGTGGTTGAATGACAGAACTAAAATGAATGAAGGCATCGAACTGAAGTTGGTCTTAGATAGTGCAGCAAATGGAAGCAACGTTGGATCTAAAGGAGATGAGTTAGCTGTATGACACGGGAGATATGGAGCTGTTAACATTGTTGCGATGGTTTCATCGGATGTGTGCTTAGGAATGCTGAGTATGGTTTGGCAGTGGCGATGAGATAGAGTCTGCAGATGGGATGTAGTTTGCTGGCAGGAAGCTATGCTGAGTTAAAAGGGAGAGATGCAGTTACTAAGAAGATGGAGCTGTGGTTGGTCGACGTTGAGCTCAGGGTTGAATGTTGGCAGATGTTGCTAGCATTACGGGCCATGGAAATATGCACAGCTGCTGGGAAGTAATGGAGAACATGGGAAGTACGTACTAGGATGCGAAGACAGAGATGATAGCAGTGATGCTCGGTAATGACGGATTGGTGATTGGTAATGACAGATAGCCACTGATGCTAATGGGAGATGAGCTTGTGAGTACTCGGGTCAGTGGTGAGTACTGGTGACTAATGATGGCATGCATGGATGCATGGAAGAGCTCGAGATGGCTGGAAATAAATGGAGACTTGGTTGAGCTTGGCTGTAGCATGAATTCAGATGGCAAGTTTTCAGATGAGTTTGTGGAGATGCTCTTTGATTGTTGATACTTCTCAAATTGCAGGTGCTGGTGCTTCTCAGATGGAGTAGCAGAACTATGAACTGAAATGGGAATGAAGCTCAAGTGGCCTGAGACAATTTGTCCGGCGATCGGATTCCGACACCGGCGGCCAAGTTCCGGCAATACACCCAGTTTTACGGCGACTATTATATGGCATGTTTTCTACTGGGCTACTCCCACATGAACTATGTGGGCTTGGTGGATATATTGGACTTGGACTTTTGGGGATATGACCTAGTTTGAGGAGAAAAAGCTACAAAAAGGGGAGGACTTCTACAACTTTGGATATCACGTATTTTCTATTCTACTGGGAGTTTTGCAGAGAGAGGGAACTAGGGTTTGCTTCCTTGTTTCATTTTCATCTTCATTATTTCATTTATTATATTTGATGATGAACTCCATTATTATGAGTAACTAAAACTTTCTTTGATTAAGGGCGATTTCGAAGCCCGAAATATGAATCTATATTTGATATGAAATCACTTGTTCACTTGCATTCATTTATGTTATTGATTGATTTTATACTATTCTAATATTGTCTATGGATTATTTGTTAAGGTTTTAAGTTCGAAATTGAATCATTAATTCTTAATCTATTTTCTAGTTTAGATTTTATTCGACCCGTAATTGTCTAGAGAAGATAAACACAAGTAGCAATATATGAGTACTGATGATGGGACTTTGTTAAGTACCCATATGTAGAAATCAACACTAGTAGGTGATTCATGCTTTTGAGTTCATCACTAGGAGCAACCTTATCTCACAGAACTTAGAGCACTTGTTTAAGTCAAACCTAGTAAGCGTACCTCTAGGAAACTTGGCAAGTAGGAACCGGTAGTCGAGCGCTTCCGTATCCGGTGAGCTTAGGAGATAGTAACGGAATAGTTGAGCGTACTAATTATTCTAGGGTTGTTAGTAACGAGATAATGCAAAGAACTTGGCTATATATCAATTAGGTTTGTATTCCGTGGTCTAAAATGAACCTTTAATCAATTCCATCTCATATTTGAATACAATTTACAAATCTCAGATTTTCTACAACTCAATCATCTTTGCTAAGAGTATTTGCTTAACAACTAGAAATTTCCTACCTCCCTTGGGACGATCCTGCTTACATTATACTACTTTCTAGTGTAAAAAGTAGAGAAATATTATTTTTGTGAGATTCGACACCTCGTCAAAATTGGCGCCGTTGCCGGGGAGGCAGTGGGGAGTTTAGTTGTTATTGTTTATTCTTAGTTTTTATTTTTGCTTTTGGTTACAATTTCTGTTTACTTATTCAATCTTTAAGAATCTGATTTTCAGGTACGATTTCTTTGGTGAATGCACGGAGAAGGCAGACCAAGTCCTATTGGTATACGTCTTCGTTCGGGCACTTTACTTAGAGATTTCATTCGAGCAGTCAATACTCCACATCCTCCTAGTTCTACACCAAGTGAACTCTCGGACTCGGACGTAGAGGAATAAAACATAATGGAAGTTCGACCGCCTGCTCCAAGAACACTCAAGGAGTTCACTTCTCCAAACCTTGATCAGCAGCCTTTATGTATTCAGCTGAATGGAAACATTGAGTTGAAGCCGCAATTGATTAACTTGCTTCCCAAATTCAGAGGTTTATCGGGAGAAGATCCTAATCGTCACTTACAACAATTCCATCATGTTGTAACTAGTATGAAGCAAGCAACTGCAAATGCGGATATGGCTATGATGACGGCATTTCCTTTCTCTCTTTTAGATTCTGTAGGAGAGTGGTTCTTTTGCTTACCCGCTGGAAGCATAACCACATGGAATAGGATGAAGAAATTGTTCCTCGATAAGTATTTTCCAGCATCAAAAGCAGCTGTGATTCGCAAGGAGATTTGTGGTATTAGGAAAATATCGGGAGAGACTCTTCATGAGTATTGGGAGCGCTACAAGAAACTTCTAGCTAGCTTCCCACACCACCAAATCAGCGATCAACTTGTGATTCAATATTTCTATGAAGGGTTGCTTTCTACTGAGAGACATTTGATTGATGCCGCAAGTGGTGGTGCACTTACCAACAAGACCATTGCAGAAGATACAAGTTTTTTGGAGAACATGGCTGCAAATACACAACAATTCTTCACTAGAGATGAATCAGCGGTAAGGAAGGTGAATGAAGTTGGAAATTCTTCACACTTGGAACAGAGGATGGGCAACATGGAGAGGATGATGCATCAAATAGCAACGGCTGTCATACCATCATCATCATCATACACCGAAGATGTTGAGCAAGCAAATGTCATGTACCAAAATCAGCAAAGGCCGAGGTATGATCCGTACTCTAGCACATACAATTCGGGTTGGCGAGATCATCCCAATTTCAGCTACGCCAACAAGCAAGCTACAGCTCCCAATCCTACTTTTAATCAACAAGGTGGGTACCATTTCTTGTAAAATCCACGTCAAGAGACTCAAGGCACGAGTATAAATGAAAAGTTGAATCTCATCCTCAACACAATGGTGCAAGATAAGAAAAAGTCAGAGATGGATATGAAAGACATCCGAACTCAAATGGGTCAATTAGTTACTTCAGTGAGCAAATTGGAAGCACAAGCAGAGGGAAAACTACCTTCGCAAGTAGTAAATCACAAGGAGAATGCCAATGCTATTGAGTTACGCAGTGGGAAGCAAGTAGAGAAACCGGAAACATCACCGGTGTCCCATGAACTTGATTTGGAGAGAGAAGAGGGTGAAACATCCCCTAAAAAGGCTGACCCGGTAACAAATTCTAACTCTAAAACTCGTGTTTCTACTCATGTTACTACTCCTCCTTTTCCTAGCAGGTTTGCAAAGTCGAACAAGGAGACATTGTACCAAGAGCTTTTGGAAATCTTTAAGAAGATTGAAGTAAACATTCCACTCATCGAGGCGATAAGGAAAATTCCGCGCTGGGCAAAGTTCTTGAAGGAATTGTGCACTAACAAACACAAATTGACCGGTAATGAAGTGATGAGTGTGGGGGAAAATGCTTCGGCATATCTTCAAAAGAAACTCCCACCTAAGTTGAAAGATCCCGGTAGTTTCACTATACCATGTACTATTGGTAAAGTCAGGTTTGAGCGTGCTATGCTAGATCTAGGAGCATCCATTAATGTTATGCCTGCCTCCGTTTATGAATCATTGAAACTTGGACCTCTTAAAGATACCAGTATTGTTATACAACTTGCTGATAGGTCTAATTCTTACCCGAAAGGGGTTATTGAAGATGTTTTGGTGCAGGTTAATCAACTCATATTTCCGGCTAATTTCTATGTTCTTGACATGATGTATGCGGATTCACCATCGACTACCCCCTTTCTGTTGGGTAGACCATTCATGAGAACCGCAAGAACCAAGATTGATGTTTTCAAGGGCGCTTTAACTATGGAATTTGATGATGAGTTCATAAGTTTCAATATCTTTGAGGATATGAGATATCCTAGTGACGTGAATTCATGTTTTTCTATTGATATTATTGATTCTCTAGCTCAAAAGATGTTTGAATTGAATAGTGATGATGCTTTAGAAAACACCATAGTCGAAGGTTTAGGTTATGGGAAATACAAAGACATTGAAAGTGAATTGTCTATTTGTGATGAGCTTAAAGAGGCTGTTTTATCTCTTAACTCATTACAAGAAGTTCCACCAAAATATAATGCGCCTTACGTTTCTTTGCCGCTTACTAATGAGAAACTTTTACCCTCGATTGTGCAGGCGCCTACTCTTGTGATGAAACCTCTTCCGGATCACCTTAAATACGTATATTTAGGTGACAATGAAGAGTTACCGGTGATCATTTCCAACAACCTCACCGAGGTGCAAGAGGAGAAGCTTATTCGAGTGCTAAGAGAGCAAAAGTCTGCCATTGGATGGACCATTGCCGATATCAAAGGAATCAGTCCTTCCACATGTATGCACCGAATAATTCTTGAGGAGGGGGAAAAACCAACAAGAGAAGCTCAACGTCGCTTGAACCCTCCAATGATGGAAGTAGTCAAGAAAGAAATCTTGAAGTTGTTGGATGCCGGGATTATCTATCCCATATCCGATAGCAAATGGGTGAGCCCGATTCAAGTGGTTCCAAAGAAGTCCGGAATCACGGTGGTGAAAAACGAAGACAATGACTTGGTTCCAACTAGAATCCAGACCGGTTGGAGAGTTTTCATTGATTACCGAAAGCTCAACTCTACCACCCGAAAGGACCATTTCCCTTTACCATTCATTGATCAAATGCTTGAAAGGTTGGCTAGACGTGCTTACTATTGCTTCCTTGATGGTTTTTCAGGTTATAACCAGCTTGTAATAGCTCCGGAAGATCAAGAAAAGACGACGTTTACTTGTCCTTTTGGCACTTTTACGTATAGACGTATGCCATTTGGCTTGTGCAATGCTCCAGCCACTTTTCAACGTTGTATGGTAAGCATATTCTCAGATTATGTGGAAAGCATCATAGAAGTGTTTATGGATGATTTTAGCGTGTATGGTGATTCTTTTGACAAATGCTTATATAACCTTGCACTTATTCTTAAGCGATGCGTAGAAACTAATCTTGTGCTTAATTGGGAAAAATGTCACTTTATGGTCACTCATGGGATTGTGCTAGGCCATGTTGTATCTTCTAAAGGGTTAGAAGTTGACAAGGCTAAGATAGATTTGATTCGGAACTTACAATACCCCACAAATGTAAGGGAGGTTCGCTCTTTTCTTGGTCATGCAGGATTTTATATGAGATTCATCAAGGATTTCTCCAAGATTGCAATGCCCCTGTGTAGACTTTTGCAAAAATATGTGGCCTTTGATTGTGACAAGGAGTGCAAGGAATATTTTGATACCTTGAAAGAGTTGTTAACTACCGCACCAATTATCAAACCACCCGACTGGAGCAAGCCATTTGATGAGTTGATGTGCGATGCAAGTGATTACGCCGTTGGAGCCGTGTTGGGACAGCGAGATGGTAAAGTTCCATATGCCATTTATTATGCTTCTAGAACTCTCAATGGAGCGCAAATCAATTACTCCACAACTGAAAAGGAGATTTTGGCCATAGTGTTTGCACTTGAGAAGTTTAGATCCTATTTAGTGGGTACAAAGGTGGTTGTTTTCTCTGACCATGCTGCACTTCGATACTTGCTAACAAAGAAGGATGCTAAGCCAAGGCTCATAAGGTGGATACTCCTTCTTCAAGAGTTCAACATGCAAATCAAGGACAAGAAGGGCAGTGAGAATACTGTAGCGGATCATCTAAGAAGATTGGTTGTATCCGAAGAAGCGATTCCTTTGCATGATAGATTCCCGGATGAGCAACTTTTTGCTTTTGGTGGCACAACTCCATGGTACGCTGATATTGTCAACTTCTTGGTGACGGGACAAGTACCTAGTTCCATGTATACATTTCAAAAACACAAGATCAAGAAGATTGACAAGAAATATATATGGGATGAACCTTATTTGTGGAAGCATTGCTCCGATCAAATGATCCGCAGGTGCGTACTTGAATCCGATTTTCAATCAATTCTGAATTTTTGTCACTCATATGCTTGTGGTGGCCATTTCGGAGCTAAGAGGACAGCCATCAAGGTTCTCGAAAGTGGTTTTTATTGGCCTACATTGTTTAAGGATGCATATTTATTTTGTAAGGCTTGTGATAGGTGTCAAAGGACAGGCAACCTTGGTGCTAGAAACCAAATTCCGCAAACACCAATTCTCGCTGTTGATATTTTTGATGTTTGGGGTATAGATTTTATGGGGCCTTTTGTGAATTCCAATGGGAAATTTTTTATACTTCTTGCTGTAGATTATATTTCTAACTGGGTGGAAGCTAAAGCCACTCCTACCAATGATTCTCATGTTGTTTGTGAGTTTGTGAAGGAACATATCTTTTCTAGGTTTGGAACACCTCGAGTGGTGATTAGTGATGGAGGCTCGCACTTCAAGAGATCCTTTCACGCTCTTCTAAATAAGTACAACATTTCTCATAAAGTTGGCACACCGTATCATCCACAAACGAGTGGACAAGCTGAAATTTCCAACCGGGAGATTAAGACCATCTTAGAGAAGACGGTGAACGTTACAAGGAAGGATTGGAGTTATAGACTAAATGACGCTTTGTGGGCGTATAGGACAGCTTATAAGACACCCATCGTTATGTCTCCTTTTAGGCTTGTCTATGGCAAACCTTGCCATCTTCCCGTCGAACTTAAACACAAAGCTTATTGGGCTATCAAGGTATGTAATATGGAATTAGATGAAGCTGGTGAACTTAGGAAACTTCAACTCAATGAGTTAGAAGAGATACGAAATGATGCATATGAAAGTTCACGCATTTATAAAGAAAAGACCAAATCTTTCCATGATAAAATGATTTCACGAAAGAGTTTTGAAGTAGGGTAGAAAGTACTTTTATTCCATACTCGTCTTAAATTGTTTCCGGGTAAACTTAGGTCCAGATGGGTTGGACTATTTGTTGTTACTAATGTGTTTGTGCATGGTGCAGTTGAGATTACTAGTCCCAAAACATGGCTGATTTCCAAGGTTAACGGCCATCGCTTGAAACCATACTATGAGCACTTTGTGACGGAGAATCAAGATATGATCACATTGAGTGATCCACTCCCTCTGGAGGAGTAATTGGAGCTGAACGTAGGGCTGACGATGTTAAACCAAGCGCTAAGTGGGAGGCAACCCACCGGTTTTGTATCTTTACCTTTATCTTTTTATTTTTCAGCATTTTATGTTTTATTTTTCTTTGTTTTTGCATTTCATTTGCGGAATTTCCCACCTTGAACTTTCTTTGGACGATTCAATTTTACATTGAGGACAATGTAAAGTTTAAGTGTGGGGGAGCATTTATATGTTTGTATAGTTTGTTTTACGCCTTTTAAAAAAAAATCAGAAAAAATCAGAAAAATAGAAAAACAAAGAAAAAAATTGTGCTTTTTGAACTCCGAAATCTAGAAATTTATGCCTTTAGGATGACACTATTAGTGGATGGAACCATTGTGATTGTAGGAGTTGAGGAACCCATTAATTAACAAAGACGAACATGGCTCAGAAATTATAAATTATATTTTAGTTGTTACCATATCTCGGAATATCACCATATCACATTCTATTTTTATTTTTTCCATACTTATCTATTGTTCTCTAAGTGTTTTGGTGGGTCACTAAAAATCGAGTTGTTATTACTGCTAGGATGAAATAGAGTGATTGAGTTACTAAAAAAAAAAGACCGACCAATTAGACCAAACGGAATAAAAATGACACTTGGGAATAGCAGTATGTGTTAAACGTAGTCCCTGTCTCCGTCGCCTAAACAAGCGTGGAATGAAGGATCCAAGGCAACTATCACGTACTTGCTGACAAGAAGCATGCGCTTGGATCCAAAAGATCTAACCATGCCGTCTAAAAAAAAAGTGAAAAAGAAAAGAAAAGAAAAATATTATTATTGTGTTGAATAAAGTCACTCCTGGTGCCCTTGTATATGCTAGTGAGTTGATGTAGAAATAAGTTTGTTGACCACTGGTTCCCTTGTATATGCCAGTGTGTTAACACTAGAAGTGACCAGTAGCTCAATCCAATAGAATAGGTTCATCTTGGCGGTGACCTTCAGACAGATATGGGATACATCGATCACTTGTGAACATTCGCCAACATCTACATCTATTTCCATCTTCTTTATCTTTTCATTGTGATTGTGGTTAGTCAGATTCCGAGTATTGTGGTTTGTTCGAATTTCTAAGAAAAACTTTATGCACTTATATATGAACTGAATTTGCACAAGGTATCTCCTCCTGTAGTCATTTTGGATTTGTTCACTGATTTGTCACAAATAGACGGAGTTGGAAATATAGGTTTTGTAGGCAGACCTCTTGTAAACCTTCACGAGACTAAAACTCATCCACTAGGGACACCTAGGGGTTCAAAGGCCTGTTATTCATGCTTAGAGTAACCGTAGCCTCGACGATACGGAGTTGTATGTATCTTTTAGAATTATTTTGTATGATTTGTTCGAGGACTAGCAAAGTCTAAGTGTGGGGGAATTTGATAGGTGTCTAA
The DNA here is from genome assembly GCA_023529315.1 of Papaver bracteatum. Taxonomy (NCBI): domain Eukaryota; kingdom Viridiplantae; phylum Streptophyta; class Magnoliopsida; order Ranunculales; family Papaveraceae; genus Papaver; species Papaver bracteatum. The sequence continues at coordinate 831,434 of JAJJWX010003050.1, forward strand.
AACACCTATATATTTATCTATTGGTTATGCTTTCTTTGCTTAGTTTTCTTGTAAATTATGTATCTTATGTTTGCTTTTTAATATTTAGGTACTTTGGAGTCATTGGAGCAAAAGAAAAAGAAATGCTGCTTAAAAGGACAAGGCGAATCATTTCTTATTATTTGCTTTTGTTTCTTTATTTCTGTCTGAAAAGCATGTCGGCTTTAGTGATGCGATTTATGTCTGAAAAGAACGACCGCTTCAGTGATGAATAGAAATTGAAGAGAAGAAGTGAATATGAGGAGTAAAAGACGGCTGTTGTTGGTGAAGGAATTCGAAAGGAGGACAAAGCATACAATTTGGAGCAAAGAGGGCGAAAGCGTTCAACCGCGAGTGCTAATGGGAGTCAATCCAAATATAGAGGGCGCAACCATCTGATTTTTGTTCGGTAGCGGTTGATGTTGGTGGCATGTATCATTTGTTGGGCTCCTGTAGCAAATTCACTTATTACCCAGCCCTAAATTCAAGAGATAGGTCTATTCTCTTATCATTGGACTTTGCATGAAATTGAGAGAAAATGGTTGCGGCTGTTAATGAGAACTGAGAGGAAATTTGCTTCTGCTCGAGTGACACAGAGAGATGGATCTTGAGAAATGAACAAATGATGTTGCTGCTGTTAATGTGCTCATGGGAGAAATGGGTTGGTTAGGTTCAAATTCGAAGGATGGCTAGTTCAAGAAATTCTGTTGGTAGTTGTTCTCAGTATAACTAAGAAAAAGATTCATAACTTGAATCAGGTTAAGGAATCAATGGAGGTAATGACCCAGGGATAACGAATTTGCGGAGGGGATTTAAGTGATTACAGGGAGAAGGAGAAATGGCTTAGGTTTGAGCTATTGTTGACTTCTCAAGTTACAAACCAGGGAAGTTCTTAATCTGAATTTAAGTAGGACTTGTTGCTGTTAAGAGATGATGGTACTGTGGCTGTTGATAATGGGAACTGAAATGACTATGGATTGTATGGTTTGCTTTGGATTTGAAATTGCAGGCCACACAAAATGATTCCTAGGTGCAGAACAACATCAAACTGTGCGTAGCAGCTGTTTGACGGAACGGTTGAGAAGTTTAGGTATTTGGGTGAATTTATGAATGATTTCTGAAGGCAATGAAGAAGGCATTACTGTGGTTGTGCTGTGGTGGCTTTGAGTTCGAGTTTGAAGTTGAACTGGGTTCAATTCTGAGCTTAATTTCAGATGTAAAGCTGGTGCTGTTATGGGTCTCTATGAGGTTGAAGATTTCAAGGCAGAGAAAGGAGGATTATGGCACATATGTTGAGTTTGGATATATGGTAGTAAAATTACTCCAAGGATGGGGTTAAAGTTGGTGATGGAGATGTAGTTTCTGATGGTTTCTAAGTGAATTGCAGGTGGTCTTGTGTTGGTTACAGTGAAGTTATGAAAGACATTGCAGTGGCGACAGGTTCAATTGGTGGCTGTGAGCTGTGGAGCATTGCAGGTATGAAGCTGCCATGGTCATGGAAGGAGAACAATGGAGCTGGGGATGCTGTAACTGCAGTTCAGATGGAGGTTTGCAGCTGAGAGGAGGCGCTGGATGTGAGACCGTGACACTGTTTCTGGCAGCTAAGAGGAGGCGAAATGGGTTTGGTTGAATGGAACCACAAATGGAAACAATATGGGTTTGAACTTGATTTGAAAATAAGAAATCGAAATTGGGTTTACTGGATAACTCATGAAAGAGATATGTGGGTTGCAGGCAAATTTAGTTTGTACTTCTGGTGTTGAGATGGGATGGTTCTGATTCGAGTCAATTGAAGATGGATTAAACTAAATTGAGTTTGGTTTGATGTTTGTCTGCAATGGAAGAACTGAGCAAGATTGAACTGAATTGCAGTGAAAGGGTCTTAGCTGGTGTAATGTTGATAGCAGGTGGTTGATGAGGGACGAGCTCAGATAGTGTTGGTGATCATTGCTTAGCTGCTGCGCTGCAGGGGAGGAATGGATGATGTGCATCTGTTCAAAGAATGTGCAAGATATTGCAGTTCATATGGTGATGCTGTGACTGGTATGGGCATTTACATAGGGACCGAGCTTGGCAATGGACAGTGAACTGGAGGCTGTGGTTGAATGACAGAACTAAAATGAATGAAGGCATCGAACTGCAGTTGGTCTTAGATAGTGCAGCAAATGGAAGCAACGTTATTCTAATATTGTCTATGGATTATTTGTTAAGGGTTTAAGTTCGAAATTGAATCATTAATTCTTAATCTATTTGCTAGTTTAGATTTTCTTCGACCCGTAATTGTCTAGAGAAGATAAACACAAGTAGCAATATATGAGTACTAATGATGGGACTTTGTTAAGTACCCATATGTAGAAATCAACACTAGTAGGTGATTCATGCTTTTGAGTTCATCACTAGGAGCAACCTTATCTCACAGAACTTAGAGCACTTGTTTAAGTCAAACCTAGTAAGCGTACCTCTAGGAAACTTGGCAAGTAGGAACCGGTAGTCGAGTGCTCCCGTATCCGGTGAGCTTAGGAGATAGTAACGGAATAGTTGAGCGTACTAATTATTCAAGGGTTGTTAGTAACGAGATAATGCAAAGAACTTGGCTATATATCAATTAGGTTTGTATTCCGTGGTCTAGAATGAACCTTTAATCAATTCCATCTCATATTTGAATACAATTTACAAATCTCAGATTTTCTACAACTCAATCATCTTTGCTAAGAGTATTTGCTTAACAACTAGAAATTTCCTACCTCCCTTGGGACGATCCTGCTTACATTATACTACTTGCTAGTGTAAAAAGTAGAGAAATATTATTTTTGCGAGATTCGACACCTCGTCAGAAAACAAAGTTCTTCTTCATACCTTTCTTCTTTGTATTGATCAATATCTCTTTGTAGGTTAGCAATACCTTCACGAAGTTCTTGGAGTTGCTCGTCTGTAGCATCTTTATATTTTTGAAACTCTTGCCGTACAAAGTTGGAAAAGTTGTCTAACAAGTTAGAGACTTGTTGTTCACGAGCATAAGAATCCTCCAATCCTTGTGGTTGTTCACACATGTACCCGCCATAAGGTTTTTGAGGAAAACCATAAGGTTCCATGGAATATTGGTCATAACCAATGAATTGGTTTTGATTATACCCCTGGAATTAGTAGTTGTCATATTGTTGAGGTTGTTGAAAACCGTATCCATCCATGTAGTATGCTCCTTCCATGAGAGACAAGTACCTGAAATAAGATTCTCAAACCAAGGTTAAAACCCAGAAAATAAAACAAAATCAAAAATAAGAAACCATAAACAAGTGACAACCGTTGCCTCCCCGGCAACGGCGCCAAAATTTGACCGGTTGTCATCCGACACAAATATAATTTCACTTTCTTACTTCACTAAAATAAATGTAGTAGTGATAAGAAAGAGTTCGTATCCACAGAGAGACTTTCGTTTTCAAAATGTTTCGGTTTCCTAAAAGTAACAAGGGGGGATTTTTTTTTTTAATAAAGTAAAATAAACTTAAAGCAAATAAAGGAAAGTAAACAAATCAAAGATGAGAAAATATTGGTCACGGATTTCATCTTCATTCAAAAATATGTTTCCTACACAATAATTAGAATTGATATTTTAATCTCAACTTTTATCAAAAGCCCTAGAATACCTTGATCGCAAGAATATCCCGCTAATTTCCTTTTGTCATCAACAAACACATTAAAAGATGCGAGTATGAGTTCTATCTAAGAGAACAACCTAATGTGTAAAAGCACTAATCAAGTTTAATTCCCTAGATGCATTAAGTTCTATGAAATCAGGCCAATCAAATCAATTGAACGTGGAAAGCGCACTAATTCAATTTAACAAAGGCCATGGTTCACATATGATTATTAGGATATATCACTACAAGCAATAACCATATTTGTGCTACTTGTACTCAAGATGCATCACTTTTACGTATGAAACACCCTAAACTAGCATTAGATGTGAATATGAGTCCAATCAATTGGCCACTCAACTAAACAAATATTCAAATCATAGATGGCGATATAGATAGTGAATCATGATCGATAATTATGATACAAAACTAATTTATAAATGAAAGAAGCATGCTTTGTGAAATCAAATCAATCCATAACCAATAATAAGATTTAACTACTCATGTTAATGGGTTTCATAACAAGAAGAAAAAGAAAAGTTTTCATCTTTTTTAAACCCTAGAACCAAAGTAGAAGCTAAAAATATATCCCCTAGAATAGAACCCTTCTCTGCTTATATACTTCCCTATGCCTTCACTTTCAATAAGTCACGTCCAACTAGCCCATGAATGAAGTCCAACAAGTCTAAGCCCAAAGGTGGATCTGAGTCAGCTACTGGATCGGCGAGTCAACTCGGCTAACTCGGAAACTGGCCGAGTTATGACCGATTCCTGGCTATTCCAGGCCATATTTCAGCCATACTTTTGTCCTTCTCTGCACATTCCTAGCATACATCTATTCAAACCTATTCATTCTCTGTTGCAAATGCAGTTCCTCCATGACTTGTTCAATTACACTTCATAACCTACAAACCCATTGCATCAGACTTGCACACCTCTATTCACTTCATGCCATAACTAGCAGCAACATTCTTTGACAGCAACATCCACTTGAGCTTGATCTCCTGCAGTTCATGAACCTCAGGTCTTCAATACCAGCAACAGCACAATCCCATTCCATCACCAGCATCAACACTACCTAATTCGTTATTTCAGTGCCACCTGAGCTTCATTGTTATCAACACAAGACTCACAACATCCACTTCCTTCTCCATGCCTGCAATGCTCCAGATACCACCACTGTACCAATCATTTCAGTCACAACATCACTTCAGTGCATCTCTTTGCACATCACTGTTTTTCTGTTCTCATTCAAACCAACAGACCCTACTTGTTCTATATCCCAGCTGAGCATCAAGTTCTCTACTTGGCTGTTGCACTTCACCAGCTCCTTGCCTTGTGCAAATCCATAGCTCCATGAGCATCTCAGCACCTACAGATGCACTTAAATCTACTGCTTCTGTAGCTTCCTGCCTGAACTGCATATACCATCTCTCCTCTGCCTCATTCTTCAATTACCCATTCCAGCAACACCACTAACTCATCTGAACTACAACTTCACCCGCAGCTTCCATTGACATTAGCTCCAACCTCAGTATCAGCATCTCTTCCTCGTTTGAGATCTCTTCCATGTAGCTCCATCATTATCTTTTCTGAATTAGTCACAATCCCATTTGCATAAGATCAATAACATCTCAGGTCCTTTTCCTGCAATACTAACAATGCCAACACCTTGCTTCTCCTGCAGTTTGAACTGCAACCAATCTCAACTTCCAACACCAGCTGCAACAACAACATCACTTTCTCGGCTTTCCATTAGCTTATCAACCTTCAATTCCTTCCTACCTCCAATCTGCAACTTCACTCCAGAACCATTTCCCATATACAGATTCTTCTTCCACCAACTGAATCACAACCATCTCCTTGAAGTAGCACCATTCCATAATCCATCACCTCAACATCAGAATTCAAGCCTTAAGAAACTCATTGCTCTTCTCATCTAATCTCTCTCAGACCACCACTACTTCAGTAACCACCACCAATTCTTCCAGGATCTCAATTTCTACTCCATGAATTCATTACCACCATCTTTACTGAATCATTCTCATTTAATCGAATTACAGCGAGAACCCATATCTCATGATTCATCAATAGAGTCGGCGACAACAATTCCTTGTTTCAATTGCAAAAATCACCAGAATCACGACTTCTAAAACCCTTTCTGTCGATCTCCATTTCTGGATTTCTTTACCACAAGCTCAATTTCTCTTGGGATCTCAACACCAACAAATTTCGTGAAACCCATCGACCATCTTCGTTGCTATCTCAGATCCTTTTTCTTGTTCTTCGATTGGAGATTCAAATAGAACACTGATTACATCTCGATCTCTCTCAATAACATAGCATCAATAATCGATTACAGCAACAAGTCGTTCTGATTTCTCCCGTTCACGAACTATGAACTTCTCTTCCTATTCTTCATAATTCTCTCGACTTCTCTCGGATTCATAAAATATAGGAGAGATTAAGAAATAAGATTTCTCTGAATCTTAGGTTGAGTTGTAATAACAAAGAAATTCCCCCATCTAGTTGTACGGTTAACCCATGAGATACCAGAGAGCACCCATGCATTAGGATAAGGGATGACCAGCTCAAAAATGGCTTGTCAGTTTCAGAAAACTGACAGCCTAATTCTCAGTTCAATTGTCAGTTCTAGGAGACTAGCAGCTTAATTTCTGACTTAACTTCTCTTCTGCGACCTAGCATGCTCCAAATATCGTCTTCGAGTTGACCTTTTTCCTTTTCTCTCCAAATGACTACTTTCTCATTCTTTTGCTCCACATGACTCCAAAGTACCTAATAAACTCAAACTCACACATAAGATACATAATTTACATGAAAACTCGCAAAGAAAGCATAAATACTAGATAATAAATACTGTGTATTCTACACCTATCACCACGCCAAGCCCTAATTCTTCCACGGTGCCTTTGCCACACCAGGCACCATTTACGCAAATGTTCCCATGGCATGCACAAGCCATGCCACCGCGCCATTTATAGGCACCAACGCAAGGTAGTCACAATCAACGGCTACCCTTATTCATAAGATGCGATATCGTCCTTTGAAGTTCGCCACCAATCCGTTAAGCTCGTGACAAGTTTTAGGAAACTAGCCCAAAAACGAGCCTAGCATCACATATCCTATTTACATGCGGAAAACCTCTCAATTTCAACTTGCCACACGTAGCAAAGTGCTACATGTTTTCCAAGAAAATGCTCGAGACATCAAAACGTGTCACAAACTGGGGGATACTTATCAGGGTATTGGTCTGGCGGTTTACAGCATGCGGCGTGCAATATGCCCGTTACAGGAAAGTGTCATAAAGTGGGGCAGTTAGTAATGGTGAGAAGTAATGGTGTAAAAGTATCATTCATTATAGAAACATAAATTCCAGGCGTTACCCATTACTCCCTTCTTCCATTACTCAATCGTTTCCACTTCTTATGAGACCAAGGCACGTTTTTGTTACAACTTGTATTAATAGGTCTCACCTATTTCCACCAAACAACAAGTTTTGGTCAGGATAAACATACCACATCCAGAAATCATCTGATAGCTTTCTCACTCAGCTAGCCAGTTTAACTTTCTAATATAAGTCGTAAAACGCCCACACTTCCAGAATCAACTATTTTGGTCTCAACACTTTCTTCGTTCCCTCCCTAAGACCAACACATTTCCTTCACTTTGTGACCGAAGCAATCCTGGGACAGCTATTTCTAGGTTTAGGCCAAGATTGTACAGATTGATCTCTCGAATCAAAAGTACTACCATGCAGTATATTGTTTAGGGTTTAGATTCGTTTCTCACCCACACACCCAAAATTACCAAAATCAACAGAAAGGGTTTTCACCCACAAACAATTGGCGGCCATAGTGGGAAATTAATCTCTCGATTACAATATCAATTTCTCAATTCTCGATTTTATCTTTCAACTCCGATCTCAAGATGGTATAACTCAGGTCAGTATCAGCAACAAACCCTGAGAACACCAGCGCCTAAATTATTCTCGGTGTTATCGTTTCTCCCAGTGGTAATAATACGCTACTTGTCAACACCAGCAACATAGAGAATGTTCCTTCTGGCGTTACACCTTCAGTTACCAGAGCTAGAGCATATGTCGTGGAAAATGCTCCTTCAGGTGTTATACCTCCAATCACCAGATCCAGAGCCGCTTCCGCCGCTCTCAATATATCGTCAAGTATGACACCCCCCAACCGTCACCAGATCCGCAACTACTCCATCGTCAGGACGAAAAAGTAAGCCGACCCTATATTATTATTGATAATTTGATGGAAAGACATGAGGTTCTCGCTAGAGCCCAAACGGACATGGGATCGACTCATAAGGAGGTACTTGTTTTTCTCAAGATACTAATGGAGCGGCTACCACAAGAATCACGCCATCCATAGCCCATAAGGAACACCTCCAATACACCTGGCGCCAGCACCTCAACAGGGCGTACCTTTGTATATGAAGAGACTCGCCTAGGAACTCTAATGGAGAGAAATCAACCGTCCCATTTTGTCACACAAGAAGATTTGGAATAATTTCTCCGAAACCGAGACAAAAGAGATTACATGGACATACATCAACATCAACCCCCATATCCTCCAGAAGAATAAAGAATTCCCCTTCCAAGAGGGTACTCTTCCCCTCAATTCTCTCTATATGATGGCATCGGTAATACGCGTGAACATGTGTATCGATTCTTAGAGTCCCTGGGGAGCACGAATACAATCACGTTCTCTGTTTGATGGAATTTTGGAAATTACTTACTGGAAGAGCGTATACATGGTATAACAACATTACGCCAGGCAGCATCCCCAATTGGTTTGAAATGGTTGTGGCTTTCTACAAAAAGTACTTCTTTGTGTCTGAGAAAATTACCTTCTCATATCTAGGAAGGATGTTCCAACGAAACAACGAACATCCGAATGATTTTGTTAAAAGATTCAGAATTCAATCACTGGATTGTCATAACCCAAACGTGACCGAACAAAAATTGGTGGATTCTTGCATCAATGGCATGATTCTCATCTACCACGCCTTACTAGAGAATTTGTGATTCCAGGTATTCTCTGAACTTCATGAGGCTGCAAAACGGTCGGCCACAACAGCACCAGCGTTGTTGTAAAGAACCAAGCCAACCAGAGGCGAGGACACATGAGGAAATAGACGCCTCATCAATAAGCAATACAACACTGGTCCCTCCTATGTGAGCGTGGTAGATGAAGGAGGGAAAATAAAGGCTTCAGTGGCAGAACAACAATCCAAGCATGCAGCGCCAGTGCAACAGGTATCTCCATCACGGAAGACCACCGCTAAAGCTCCCATGCGACATCAAGAAGCTAGAGAAAATGTCTTGGATTTCCCGCTCCCAATCGAAGAAGTGATTGAACTTTTGGAAGAATGGATTCAAGATGAAGTCATCAGGCTACCTCCCACCAGGCGCCCACCAACCCAAGCGGAAATGCAAACCCCAAATATTGCCGCTACCACAGATTTTTCACCACCCTACCAGTGACTGTAATAAGCTGAAGCATATCTTCAAAGAAAATATAGAAGCAGGAGAGATTCATCTAGGTAATGAATCATTTTATAGAGATCCACTTACATCCAGAAGTTGCATGGTCTCTGGGGACTCTGTACACGAGATTGTGCAATCCATAATGCAACATGTGTGCGGAATTCTCTATCTCTCCAAGACACAACGTCAAGATATCTTCACAGCCCTTAATTGTGTTGTATCGGGCAAGCGACTCTTTCCTACTGAAGAAACCATGCCAGAACCCCAAACTCTCTCGGGAAGCGATACTAGAAAATACAACTGGGAACTGCTGAACACAGTTTATCTGAGGGACGCCGAGCTCGACAACACATTAATTGACGCGGCCTCTGACTTTAACATCATTACCATCAAAATCCTAAGATCCGCGGGAGTTTCGAAGCAGGAGGCTACCCGTTCCCTAACCATATTCAAAAACTTGGAAGGAGAGGCGATGGATGCATATGGCTACATCAATCTTGAAATCAAGATGGGATGTACTCTAACACATGGAAAATTCCACATTGTCAGAGAACTCTCAAATTACGACATGATTCTGGGGTGCGCATGGGTACACGGAAACCAAGCGAAGTTATGAGTATCCCCTCTGCTAATGTCGATACCCTAAATAATTTCCAACAAGCCATCCAACTTTGAAGATTACATGTTGTCATATCAATAACTTACCAATATAACTCAATTGACTGGAGAAAGCCCATCGACATTCATCCACAGATTCTGAACACAAGTAAGTCTGGTTAAACAACCATTTCTACACCCAATCACCTCTCCTCTCGGGAATACATGGGAACTCGGTCCGATTATCAACCCTAGCTTCATTAGGAGATGTGAATGGGACGTTGGGCCTTTCGAGTGCTTTGTCAAAATTTTGGAAGCGGTCACAGCCAAAGATGATGAGATCACAAATCAAGTCGTTGCGCAGCGCCTAAACCCGTTTCAAATTGGAGATGTGGTAGTCAAGGCGACCTCATTTAAAGTTGTATATATAACAGTGAAGATATCTACTCGACCCGATCCTCCTAAAGGGAAGGAAGACGAGCCGTATCTGGTGGCGGATGTTATTTTGGGTGGTTACTGCAAACTCATCAATGCCAACAAGTTGGAAGGTGTGACGATTCACTAGCGATGGATCAAACCCTTCAATACCTAAAATGCTATGCTACCTCCACCTCCAGCGTTCTTCAATTAAAAGAACATCTTTCCTTAAAAAGTTTCCCTAACCATCTTAAAAGAAAAATACCAAGTAAACCCAAACTCTCACAGAGTCATTACCCGACGATTGAAAACTAGAGAAGCCAACCACCACAAAAAATATTTATTCAAAAGTACTAAAGAATGGAATATGCAAGGAAGATGATCATCAGGCTGCAGAATAGATATCTTTTCAAAAATATCCGGCTTCAAATCTCACTTAACACTCCTCTGGTTTTCGGGATGTGTGACAACGATACTGCTATAAGGGAGAACCAAGAAGCTGGTCGGTCGAACCTTTAACCATTGTTGTTATTTTCCCTGTTTTGAGTTACTATGGGTGATGTCGGCGTTCGGAGGCATTGGCTGCGTAGCAGGCCGGCTAGTACCTGTGGAAAATTCTATCCATACTATTTGTGTACAGTGTCTATCCATCTACTCGATGGCTAGAAGGGGCGAGAAACTTATTTTCGCATAAAGGTTTTTTTTTTTTTCAGTATGAAGGTTTTATTAATTCAGAGTTGCGAAGCCATAAAAGTTGAATAACGGAATGTTACTTGGCGAAACCCTAACCCCGCCATGGAAACAAGAAAGAGAAAGTAAACCTTTGGAATATTAAAAGCGGCTACACTCCGAGAAGAAATAGAAAAAGTGGGAAAAAGTGGTCGTTAATGGCAGACGCCTGAAGCAATAACGCCTTCATCGGAGATTTTTTAAGCACTTTCCCCAGCACCTTCTCTGGCACGTTCCATCCAGACACCTCTTTTACAGCAGCGACTCCGGTATTCCACCCAGAAGTCGCCTCAGCAGCAGCGACCGCAACATCCCATCCACAAGTCTCTTCGGCAGCAGCAGCTTCCACATCCTGTTCGACGTTTATTTTAACAGAAGCCCCAACATATATTGCCTCCGTATCCTCGTCCACCTTAACGACATCCTCAGCGATCTCTTCAACGTCCCTGACAACAGTTTTGGCATCCACTCCAGAAGCTGCTTTAGCTTCGTAAACTGTGTCGACATCTTCATCAAGAGATTTTCCAGCAGCTTATTGAGGATGCCCCGGTTCGTTCGCATCAAAGTCTAGGATTACGATACCATCATGGACATGGTAATTAAATTGTCTCTCACCTAAAAGTTTCATGGAATCAGTCTTCCGCCGCTTCAACCGAGAGGAGAATCGTTCAGCCCTAGCACTAGTTTGTGGAGAAGCTTCATTACTCTGAGATCTCCCGACATGCTGAGATGCTTCATCATGCCTCCACTTTTCCTCCATGTCTACCGAAGCCATGAGAGTCTGAACACACATCCGCACTCTGCGTAAATGGGCGAGAGACATGCCTTGTATAATCTCATCAGCTTCACGGAACATGGAATCAATTTTGTCTAGCACCTCCTCATGACAAGAAAACTGGGTTTTGTCGGCTTCAAAATTTCTATCCAAAGAGTCTGAGTTACAATCGTCACTGGAAGACCCCATTATATGCTACAAAAAAAAAAAAAAAATTCACCATGTTTGCACCGGCGATCTACATGATGAAGAAGACAAAATGGGAACTAAGAGAAGAAACACGAAATAGTACCTGTGAAGAGGGTGGACGCGATTTTATGTTGACATGTATGAACGAAGCATTCAAGATCACCTCTTATATTCAGCGGATTGATGAAGCCTGAGAAAGAAGATCCTTTTACCAGTCGTGAATTAAGGCTTCAAATGTGTGATGCTAGCTGGATTAGATATTTGTTTATACGTGATAATTAGGGTTTGGTATCCAAGTCAGCAGCCATCCCTACCATTATGTGGCTCAGCCAACGCCATCTTTCCACTCCAAGCATGCGTCCCGAACAAACAGCTTCACGGGAAAGCCATGCCAAGCTAGCCGTGCCCATCCGCTACTTCAGCCAGCAACGCCATCTTGGTCGTTCAAAGCAGCACAATCTCTACCTTCACCGCTCCACGGACATTCCAAGCTATCCATGCAATTGTCCCTTCCAATCTATCCACGACATTGTCCCTTCCAAGATAGCCACGCTATTGGCCCTTCCAAGCTAGTCACGCCATTGGCCCTTCCAAGCTAACCTCGCTATTGTCCCTTATAAGCTAGCCTTGCCATCGTCCCTTCCAAGCTAGCCGCGCCATCCACCTTTCTGTAACCGTCCAAAGCGACACAATCTTATCCTTTCAAAGCATCTCCATCTCCACCAGCCAAGGAAGCGCCATCTTAGCCGTTCAAAGCAGCGCCATCTCCATACGTTCTGTGACCTAGCCAGCTAACACCGTTCACCATTTTGTGGACCGATTTGCAATGCCACCTCTGCTAATCAGTATCCAAATATACAGTGTTGAAGCCAACATCCCACGACCAAGACGAATTTACGCAAAGGCCAATGCAAGTATCACGGATTCCTCATGCCTTCCGCTAAAGATTAGCCAAATGTATGCGTGTCGTAACCACAACAAATTAATTAATACTTTACTACCTAATTAAAGAGTAATATAGGGTAGTCAAGGTCGATCCCACGAGGAGCAAGAGATTATAGTTGTAAAGTTGTCACAAAAGGGGGGTATTGGTTGTAAAACTTATAAAGCAAAAGAAATAAACAAAGTAATTAAAAGTATAAGTTGAAATCAATGAGAGAGAATAGATCAAGGAATCCTTCTTCGCTGCAATACAATGATTAAAGTTATGTTCTTTTCCACTTGCTATTATTCATAGATTATCACCAACCGTAGGATAGCAGGTTCGCTTAGTTAACCCCAAAATTCCTTATTTCACCGAATAACAAGTCCGCTTAGTTATCAGATTCTATTCAAAAGAACCACCTTGAGGTTCGCTTACAAGATGTAATTCCCCGAACGCATTAAGATTTGTGAACTTAGGTTTAGTACTAGTAGTTAGACTCGGTTCGCTTGGTCCACTTTCTAGCATTTTTTTCACACACAATTGATCCACGGAATCCCTCCGCAAGGTCTCGTGTTTTCTACGTGTGTAAAGAGTCAAGAAACTATTACGTATTCCCTAACTTTCACTAGCTTTAGATTAAATTAACAAATTAATTTAGCGTGCACTCCAAACAACCTATCAATCAATCATAAACATTAATATTAGTAAAAACAAACGATAATCATATGAAAAACTTCAAAGTAGAATTGAAACAAAACTCAAACCATATGTTAAGAACTAGGAATTCATCCTCAATCAATAAGAAATTTAGCTACTCATAATTTGGAGTTCACACAATAATAATAATAATAATAATAATAATAATAAAGGAAGAAAGAAAAACTTATTGAAAAGATGATGGTTGCTCCTTCCTCCAATCCTTGTGCACTCTAACTCCTTCTCCAAAGTAGATGTGAGTCTAAAAGTTGTAGAGAACTCCTCTATTTATAGGCTTCAATACTCTCCATATCTTTGTAGGAAAAGAATCCTCATTCCAAAAGAACACCACTTTCCCAATTTGAGCCATATTCCAAATTCTAGTCCAATTCTCCAAAACTTCCAAGTTTCCATCCAATTCCCAATTCCAAGTCTTCACACACATGAGAGAAGTCCATACGAAATTCTGTATTTTTGTTCTGTAGTTGCAGAATAACCTACAACTACACCCTCAATAGAATTAGTAAAAACTCAAGAAGTTCTTGATGATGAATAACAATTTTCTTATTAATGTTATCCATTGATCACAAAGAAGTATCTAAATGGAATTAGAATAGTTACAACTTTCTCTATTCTCTTTCCTAAAATATTTTCTAACACTCACCAAAAGAACCTCTCGAATTTTACATTTGAACTCCTATTTATAGTAAAATTTATACAGATGTTCATGAGTTACGAAGTATCGCAACTTATACTCGCAAAATTATTTCATCCTCGCAAAACTTCATATTTATCCACGCTTCTTCTATCATCGTATCATTTTATAACTCTTTTCTCCTGATACTCGTGAACTATTATCTTGCGATATTCAGTACCTACATCTTTCCTCTTCTCATGTCAATTCTACGAAGAAGAAATGATCGTGAGAACATAACCGTTACTTAGTCTTTTGAAATTTTGACACGTCTTTTGTAACCGTTCTTTTTTTTAGTTATTCCCTTATATAACTCCTTTATATTCTCTTCCTTTTCTTCTTCTTATTTCCGTGATTCTATCTTCTACTCATACTCTCCATCACTATTTTCTCTGCAATTTTTTTTCTTCTACTGTATCTTCATGAGTTCTCCAAGGTAATTTCCCTCTATCTCTGCGTATTTCATTTGTTCTCCTCTTTAATTTCTGTATAACTTGTTATCTAATTTTGGTTTATTTCAGCAAAATAACTTCTCAGATGAAATCTCAACTAAAGAATCCAAGCCTTAATCCACGAAGAAGAAAATCTGAGAATCAAAAGGTAGTTAAAATACTCTGTCTTCTTTCCTGAACAATATATTGTTGCCTCAGTTTTTAATCTTCATTTTGATTCGCAGGTTGACGAAAAACCAAATCCAAGCAAGAGATCTCGAATAACTAAACCCACACCATTAATTCCAATTGATGATTTCCTTCCTAAAGTTGATAAGGAATTTTCCTCTCCTCCTCGTGAAAATGCTTCTTCACATACTCCTGCCTCTACTCCATTACCTGCTTTTCAATCTCCTATCAATGTCAATTTATCAACACTTCTTCAAGACCAACCCTCTCAAAATATTTCTTCAACTTCTTCTTTTGAAAAACAACCCTAGCAAAATATTTCTTCAACTTCTTCTTTAGAAAAACCTGTCTTGTCCCCAAATCCTTTGAGTGCTATTTCTCCAGACAATTTTTGACTTGCTCTTATTCCTTCAAATTCTTCTCCTCTTCCTCAAGAAATTCGAGATGGAATTTATTCAACTTTCCGAATGTTATCTGAGGTTTTGACCAATACTGCGAAATCTACTAATGTTTGTTCGCAATATGAATTTTGCGAAGTTCTGAATAATTTCGTCAATCCAGATATTTCTTCTTTACGTCAATCCTTGGAAAAAGAAATTGAATTACTTCGCCATTCTTTGAAAGCTTCTCAAGCAGAATGCGAGGATCTTCGTAAAGAAAATCATCATCTTCAGAATAATTCTCTCGACTGTGCGATTCTTCGCAAAAGAAATGATGAATTGAAAGGTATGATTACTATCTTCATATTTTCTCTTTTATTTATTTATATTCTTCATATGCTTGAAACATCCATTAAAACCCATTCCCCTTTATAGAATCCATCCAGAAATGTAGAAGATTGGTACTTCACCATGAATCAGATGCAACAGAATATCGAACCAAGCATGAAAGCCTCTCAAACCAATTCTCCCATTTATCTAATCTTTACTCGTGTGCTCTTGACAACTCTGATGCTCTTTTTCAAGAGAATACTCAATTAATATATGATCGAATTTTTTTGAATGATGACATATCTCAACTTTTTTCTTCCTTAACCAAAGCTAATTTGAGAATAGAAACCTTATTAGAAGAGAACAAAACCTTATCAGAAGAGAAATGTTCATTTTTGAATACAATGATTGTTTCTTCGCAAGAATTAAAGACTCTTCAGAATAAATGTTGCGATCAAGAAAATCTTATTTCTTTGTTGAAAGGTGAATTTGAGGAATTAAAGAAGTCTTCAGATGCTGAAAGAAATTCTTTTGTTGTTGAGAAGAATTCCCTTATTAATAAGAATATAGTCTTGTGTGCTAAGAAGAATCAACTTGAAGAAGATTACTCGTCATTAAAAAGTCTTAATGCCAAACTTGCGAAGGATAAAAAATTTCTCCTTTCTAAAGATCAAAAGCTTTAATCTCGACTTAAAGGATTAGTTGGTGATGGTTTTGATAATGCGATGAATCATATGAAGAACTGTTGTCTATCTTTAACTCAATCTCTTACTTCGCAAAGAGAAGGTAGTCATTAAAATTTGACTGCCTCTGGTACATCTTTAAATTTCGTTATACTCGCAAATTTTATTCTTTGAACTTTGTTTTATTTGCAGAATCTGAGAACCACCTTCGTAATGCAAAAGCTAGATTAGAAGCCTCCTGTTCTGAGCTTCGTAAGAAGAATGCTTTGCTTTCTACTCGCTTAATCAACTCTCGTGATCGTGCTACTCGGAGATTCAATTATCTTGCTTATTCCAAGGATATCGAAGATACCAATCATCAAAAGGCTATACTTCGTGAAAGTCACCTGAAAGCTCAAGTCTTTGCGAATAACATTCTCTTATCAAGAGGCTTGCCTCCTGTAAAGATTACTCCTCTGAAGATATCTGACGATGAAGTTGCTCGTGAGCCTGATAGTGATTTTTATTATGAGAGTGATGATGAAGATCTTGATGATGAGAAAGAATCTATTCCTCAAGGAGATGTCCCTGCTGCATATTCTTCCAAGGATGATATCTCGCAAAAGTCGAAGGCTAATGACCCCTCTGATCTTAAAGATCCAGCACAGAGTGTTGATGAAGCATGATAATATTCCTTGTTCAATTTATCATTGGCTCTCCTTTATTTATTTCTTCTGAATTCCTTCCCTTAATTACCGTTGGTTTCCTTTTTTGCGAACAATTCTATTTTTTGAGAAGTACATTTGATATTTTACGAAGATGATCTATCCTTTCTTTTTGATATTTTGCGAAGATAATTTAACCTTTCTTTGACTAAATTTGCCCCATTTGATCATGTGAAGAGAAATAATATATAACTCACAGATAAATCTTAGTATATCCTTTTCCCCCTATTATTTCTCTTTAAATGATTAAACATTGTTTGAAGTATTAAAATATCTGCCTCAGTTTATCTTACGAAGTTTCAACCTTTGTAGAAGTATTAGAAGTACCAAATCCATCAAATGAAGAGATATAAGAAGTATTAGAAGTATTCGATATACCAAATGAATTATTAGAAATACACAATTCCCTTTTTCGTATTAGAAGTACTCGATCCACCAAATGAAGAGATATAAAAAGTATTAGAAGTATTCAATTCATCAAATGAAGAAATATAAGAAGTATTCGATCTTTGAATAATTATGTAACATATGACGAAGTATAATGATTATTTAACTTTCACCAAATGAAATATCCATTAAAGAAGTATAATAAATATGAGATATTCTTGAAGAATTATAAGAAGTATTCAATCTTTTTGTGAAATATTCAATATATGGAGAAGTATAAGAAGTATGTAATTCTCGTAAACTTTTACGAATATGAACTTATCTGTATTTGATTGTTATCAAAATCGCATCTTTTGTTAAGTCTTCATTAAAATTATTCAATGATGTTGTCCTTTTTTGATAGGACTTCTCGTAAAATTCTTCAATGATACTGCCAGAGCTATCTTCTCTTCAAAATATCTTGATGTATATTCTTGTAAAATTTCTTCAATGATATTGATGCAATAAATTTCATTAATTTATGTGGTCTTATCATGCCTTCCTAAGTAAAGGTCTTATTTTGCCACCTCTTTTGTATTAATTATTTGCGATAATATGACAAGTCTGAACATTCTTGCGAACATACAACCTCGTGATATTATCATCTTGCGATGAAATCGCAGGACGTTCTTACACTTTCATGCAAAAACCCATTGATCTCATCTTAACTTCTTTGTATAGTATTTTAGCCTCTTCAGGAATTGTTGCGACAATATGACAGGCCTAAATATTCTTGCGAACATGAAGCCCCATGACATTTCCGTCTTGCGATGAAATCGCAGGACGTCTCTACACTTTCATGTAGCGACCCATTGATCTCATCTTAACTTTATTATGTTCTGCGAGTTCTTTATTCTTTATTTTTCTTTCTTTCTTTCTTTCTTTTTTTTTTTTTTTTTTTTTTTTTTTTTTTTTAGAAGGCTCGCAGAACTTCATTTGTTGCACAAATATGACAAGCCTTTATGTTTTCGCAAACAAGAAGCCTCGTGACATTTGCGTCTTATAGCACTTATCAGCTCCCTAATGGAGGGGTGCTGCCTTTATCTTCCCCCTGATTTCCCCTTCAAGGAAGCGTACATCGACCATACAAGGTTAGCTCTTCCCATCCGGTTCTGCCAACAACCAGCTTTTGATCGCAACCTCTTATCCTTTTTGCCTATATGGCTTATAGTTATGAGGTTGCACCCTATGGGGTATCTTTGGGCCAAGTGCATCATTTTCCAAGACTTGTCAAAAATGGCAGATGTGGTTCAACCTCACCCGACACTCTTGACTCAACCGTGTACCTCGGCGCCTTGATCGTTTTCTGCACTTCTTGGGAAATACAGTATGCCTTAGTCGCCCAGCCTAAATCTTCTTACACCGCATTTTATATTGCGTAATGTCGTTAGATTAGGTGAGAATCCAAGGTGTCTAACCCGGATAGGTACCCCATTATTGGGTTGTACCCCAAAATTTTTACCATGTACTAAGGGCCCTTGGTGGTGTTCCGGTTACCCTTAGCCACATTATAGGTACCCCCTTAAATGACGTACTTTAGGAATTTGCCTCTTACGAATTATAGCTTCGCGAACTAGGGTGTACGCCACAAAGGTTTGCCTATATAAAATTTTTTGCGGCTCTCTTTCTTTTTTGGAGGCTGATCACAGATTGCGGTCTTTTATTCGCAAATTAATGAAATTTTAATCGGAATATAAATTTTGAAAATTCGTAACTTTTTCCAATTTCCTGCGAGCAAACAATATTCGTAAAAAATTTCATGAGTTTTATGGGTAATACCTTTTCAAATATAGTCTATTCCAAGGTCTACCGAGCCTCAAACCCATGTCTCTCCCTTCTGGATCCATCAGCCGATAAGCTCCGCTTCCTACAACTTCTTTAATAACATATGGTCCATCCCATTTTGGTGCTAATTTCCCTCCATTTTCTTTTTGATATCGAGGTGTTTCTCGCATGACCAAATCACCTGGTTTATATTCACGTTCAATGACTCTCTTGTTGTATTCTCGAGCTAATCGTTCCTGATAAATACTCATATGGTGCAACACCTTTTCTTTTTTCTTCCAAATCATCCAATTCTCGTAATATTACTCCCGCACTTAAATTTCTTTCCCAAGCTTCTTTCTTTGTTGTTGGAATTACAACCTCTGTGGGTAATACTGCTTCTACTCCATATGTTAGACAATAAGGAGACATTCCAGTTGCTTCTCTTCTAGTTGTATTGTATGCCCAAACTGCGCTAGGTACTTGCTCGCACCACCCTTTGAGATGTCCTTCTAATTTCTTTTTGATTGTATCTGCGATTGTTTTATTTGTTGCTTGACTTGTCCATTAGCTTGTGGATATAACGGGGTTGACTTCCCACATTTTATTCTAAAAGCACTGAGTAACATCTCTATATTCTGCCCCTCAAATTGTTTTCCATTATCGATACTAGTTGTCTTTGGAACCCGTACTGCAAATGAGGTTCTCAAATATAAACGTAAAAACATCTTTATCACGAATATGTTGTCTCGCTTTTACTTCGCGAGCTTCGTGAAATAATCTGTTGCAACTATCAAGTATCTCCTTTGTCCAGATCCAGGTATAAATGGTCCAACAATATCCAACCCCCATTTACCAAAAGGCCAGCATCTTGTTGAAGAAGTTAATGTAGCCCCTGGTGCATGAATTCTTTTACCATGTCGTTGGCATTCCTTGCATCTTAAATACGAACAATTTTGCGTTTGTATGCATATAAGGCCAGTAATATCCTTGTATCTTTGCTCTATATGCTAGAGATATTCCCCCACTATGATTGCCAGCTTCTCCTCCATGTAACATCTTCAATATCTTTTTTCCTTCTTCGCGAGTTAAGCACCTGAGAGGTGGTCCACTAAAAGATTTTCTGTATAAAATTCCTTCTCGCAACTCATAGTTTGTTGCACGACTCTTTAATTTATGTGCTTCTAGTCTGTTCCTGGATGTTTCTCCTGTTGCGAGGTATTCATGAATTTCTTTTCTCCAATCTGCGATGTTATTTGATAACTCTCTTTCTACTTCCATCGCAACAGCTTCTTCAATTTCTTTCTATTTGTCCACTGATGGGTTTTGAATTGTTTGTATTTGGATATTTCTTGTATTTGGATTTGTCATCATGCTTGGAATAAATGCAAAAGCATCTGCGAGACGGTTATATTTTCTTGATATATGTCTCCATTTTAATTTTGGTATCTTCGCAGATAATTCCTCAACGAGTTTCTTGTATTTCTTCAAAGAAGATTCATTTGTGGTATATTCCCCTTTAATTTGACAAATCACTAATTGTGAATCACTTGTTATCCTTATACTTTCAAGCTTCTTTTCTATTGCGATCTTTAATGCATGCACTACAGCTTCGTACTCTGTTTCGTTGTTCGTGGATGCAAATTCTAGTCTGAATGAGAATGCTGTTCTATCTCCTTCTGGTGAAATCAACACGACTCCAATTCCATTTCCCTCACTATTGGATGATCCATCCACCAGAATTTCCCATCTATTAGGATCTGTTAACAAGTCTTTTGGATTTCCAAATTCTTCTTCAACATCCATCATTTCCTCTACTGCTTCATCTTCTTCCAAAGGAAATTCTGCCAAAAAATCTGCGACAACTTGTGATTTTTGCGATGATAACACTTCGTATTTTATCTTGTAATGGTTTACTTATGCATTCCACCTTTCTATACTTCCTGACCTTTTTTTGTTCTTCATGACTGATTCAATTGGGACTTTGGTTACCACTTTTATTACATGTGCTTGAAAGTATATTCGCAACTTGAATGATGCATAAACCAAGGCTAAGATTAACTTCTCCATTTTAGAATAGTTCTTTTCTGCTGCATTAAAGGTTTTACTAATGTAGTAAATGGGCCTTTCTACTCCTGCGTCTGCTCGTAACAGAACTGCACTTAGAGCATATGGAGTTGTTGCAAGGTATACCAATAATTCTTCGTTTTTCTCTGGTTTATGTAGTATAGATGTATTTGCGAGGTATTCTTTGATTCCTTGAAAAGCTTTTTCACATTCATCAGTCCATCTAAATTTTGCTCCCTTCTTAAGTATGTTGAAAAAATGCTTGCACTTATCTGACATTCGCGAAATAAATCTCCCAAGTGAAGCCAAGAGTCCATTTAGTTTTTGTACTTATTTTATCGTTGCAGGTGTTGGCATGTCACGAACTGCTTGGACCTTTTCTGAATAAACTTGTATTCCCTCCTTCGATACTATGTATCCCAAGAACTTTCCAGATGAAACCCCAATTATACATTTCTCAGGATTTAATTTGATGTTGAACTTTCTCATTTGCTCAAATATTTCCTTCAAATCTTGCACATGGTCTTTAGCTTCCTTGCTTTTTATCAACATATCATCTACATATACCTCCAAAGTTTTATGTATCCACTTCGCGAACACTTTTTCAACCATACGTTGATATGTAGAACCCGCATTCCGCAAACCAAATGGCATCTTCACATAACAATACAAACCCCTTGGAGCAAAAAAGGCAAAGTATGTTCTTGATCTTCTTCTCATGAGTGATATTTGATTATACCCTTTATATCCATCAAGTGAAGTGACTCTATCATGACCTGCAGTTGATTCCACCATTTGTGGTATATCTGGTAATGGAAAACTATCTTTGGGACATTCCTTGTTTAGATCAGTGAAATCTATGCAAATTCTTATTCATTTATTCTTTTTCGGAACAATGACCATATTCGCAATCCATTCTGGATATTTTTCTTCCCTTATGATCCCTGCATCCAACATCTTTTGTAATTCTTCTTCTATCTGTACATGATAATTTTGTGATATCTTCCTTATTCTTTGTTTGAATGGTCTTATATTTTTATCTATATTCAATCTATGACATGCCACTGATGGATCAATTCCTGGTATCTCATCTACACTTCCTGCGAAGATATCTTTATATTCTCTCAAAAGATCAGTAGTCCTTTTTTCTTCTTCTTCATCCATCTTAGTTCCAATTCGTAAGAATAAAGGCTCCTCTTTACTTCCAATATTTATTTCTTTAGTTGGTTCAGCTGCAACATAGCTTGGATTTTGCTCCCCCATAGGTGTTGGTTCTTTAATTATTTTGTTGGTTCCCCTTCTTTTTCTGGAATTTCATTTGGTATACCTCTCCCTTCCTTTGCTCTTATTGTATACACTCGGAATTCTTCTTCTTTTCTTGTTTCCTTCGCAAGTTTCCTACGAAGTTGTTTCTTTCTTTCTCTTCCTCCGCATTGTGTTACTTCAATTTGATAACAAAATTTTGCACTATCAAGATCTCCTTTTATTTCTTGAATTCCATTTGGTGTAGGAAATTTGATTTTTTGATGTAATGTTGAAGAAACAGCTTTGATCGCATAAATCCACGGCCTTCCTATCAGCATGTTATATGGAGATTCCATATCTATCACACACAAGATTATATGTATTTCGATTTCTCCTAGTAATACTCGTAGCACGATTTCTCCTTTAGATTTTGTTGTAGATTTCCCTAATCCATGAATAAGACATTTTGAATTTATGATTTCTTCATCTCTAATTCCCATCCCCTTAAGTGCATGATAGAATATAATATTAACAGAACTCCCTGTATCAACCAAAATTCGGTTTAATTTCCATTTTTCTTGACTTTCTTATCTTCTAGCATGATTGGCAATGTGATCACCAATGGTGAAGTGTGGTTCAAGTCTTCATTTGGAATTTCACTCTTGAAAATGTGATTTTCTGCTTTTCCCATTCTTCTAAAGTTGTCATCTTTTCTTCCTCCATGATTTTTCTTCCTATACAATCTCGCTTGTATATTTTTCCTTTCATATTACTATGAAATTCATCAATCATTGTCTCTGTGATCATATTACATTCTTCTTTTTTGCCATCTCCATCTACTGACTTCATTTGATCTTCAAATTTTTCATAATTCCCTCAAATTTAGGCTACCACAATTCTCAAGTCCCTGTTTCTAGCGCCAATTATGTAGTTTTAGAATAACCTACAACTACACCCTCAATAGAATTAGTAAAAACTCAAGAAGTTCTTGATGATGAATAACAATTTTCTTATTAATGTTCTCAATTGATCACAAAGAAGTATCTAAATGGAATTAGAATAGTTACAACTTTCTCTATTCTCTTTCCTAAAATATTTTCTAACACTCACTAAAAGAACCTCTCGAATTTTACATTTGAACTCCTATTTATAGTAAAACTTATATACAGTTGTTCATGAGTTACTTAAGTATCGCAACTTATACTCGCAAAATTATTTCATCCTCGCAAAACTTCATATTTCTCCACGCTTCTTCTATCATCGTATCATTTTATAACTCTTTTCTCCTGATACTCGTGAACTATTATCTTGCGATATTCAGTACCTACATGTTCGCCGTAAAACTGTGTTTTTGGCCGGAAGTTGGCCGGAATTTGTCGTCGTCGGCCACCTGAAAAATTTTCCACGGTGATGGAATATTCCGTCAAGATTCTATTATCTTTAACCGTTGACCTAACGGTCAACGTTAGTCGACTGGGTCAAGGTACTGAGTCACCTCCCGAGTTAAAGCGATTCAAAGTGTGAGCCAACTCGGCCCAAGATATTTGCAGTCTTGCACATGCTGTCCAGCCATGATGGTTGTGTATCTTCTGTTTGCATCATTTCTTGAACTGGCCATCCAAATTCTGCACAGTTCAATCAACCAATTGTGCTCATTCTTTACATTGTTATCACCATTATTAGTTCTACTACTTCAACCACATAAAACACAGATTCTCCATTCCATTTCCTTGTATATCAACTGCAACTGCAACTTATTTTTTGCCAATGCCCTGCAATGTTCATAAACACCACTGCCTCCTCAACACCAAACTAAACTGCAGTTGCATCATACATCTTAACCACCAGCTCTCGTACCCATTTCCTGCAATGCTCATTTGAGTTATATAAGCACAATTGCATCCGAACCACTTTGAGCGCAAACCACAGCTACAACACTCATTCTTTCAACACAAGGCTCCATCTTCTGCAATCATACCCTGCAACTCAGTTGCATCCACCTACAACTGCAGCTCCTCCTGCTCAGCTCAACAGCATACCACTCATCAGAACTACCACCTGCCTACTTGCATACACAATAATCTTCATAACCAGCTCCACACAACACCATCAACACCTTGCTGCTCTGTGACTCAACTGCAGAACCTTAACCTAGAGCAGCAACAGCTTGTTCTCACTGCAACCAACTTTGTAGCTTCAGCAAAATTCTCCATTCCACCAGAAATTGCTCATATGGCAGCCATCAAATTCATTCTCCAAGTGTAGTTGCAGAATAACCTACAACTACACCCTCAGTAGATTTAGTAAAAACTCAAGAAGTTCTTGATGATGAATAACAATTTTCTTATTAATGTTCTCAATTGATTACAAAGAAGTATATAAATGGAACTAGAATAGTTACAACTTTCTCTATTCTCTTTCCTAAGATATTTTCTAACACTCATTAAAAAGAACCTCTCGAATTTTACATTTGAACTCCTATTTATAGTAAAACTTATACAGCTGTATATGATTTGCGAAGTATCGCAACTCATACTCGCACAATTATTCCATCCTCGTAAAACTTCATATTTCTCCGCGCTACTTCTATCATCGTATCATTTTATAACTCTTTTCTCCTTTATTTACTACGATACTCGTGAACTATTATCTTGCGATATTCAGTACCTACATCTTGCCTCTTCTCATGTCAATTCTACGAAGAAGAAATGATCGTGAGAACATAACCGTTACTTAGTCTTTTAGAATTTGGACACGTCTTTTGTAACCGTTCTTTTCTAGTTATTCCCTTATATAACTCCTTTATATTCTCTTCCTTTTCTTCTTCTTATTTCCGCAATTTTATCTTCTCTGCTCATACTCTCTGTTACTGTTTTCTCTGCAATTTTTTCTTCTACTATATCTTCATGAGTTCTCCAAGGTAATTTCCTTCTATCTCTGCGTATTTCATTTGTTCTCCTCTTTAATTTCTGTATAATTTGTTATCTGATTTTGGTTTATTTCAGCAAAATAACTTCTCAGATGAAATCTCAACTAAAAAATCCAAGCCCTAATCCACGAAGAAGAAAATCTGAGAATCAAAAGGTAGTTAAAATACTTTTCCTTCTTTCCTGAACAATATATTATTGCCTCAGTTTTTAATCTACATTTTGATTCGCAGGTTGGCGAAAAACCAAACCCTAGTAAGAGATCCCGAATAACTAAACCCACACCATTAATTCCGATTGATGATTTCCTTCCTGAAGTTGATAAGGAATTTTCCTCTCCTCCTCGTGAAAATGCTTCTTCACACACTCCTGCCTCTACTCCATTACCTACCTTTGAATCTCCCATCAGTGTCAATTTATCAACACTTCTTCAAGATCAACCCTCACAAAATATTTCTTCAACTTCTTCTTTTGAAAAACAACCCTCGCAAAATATTTCTTCAACTTCTTCTCTTGAAAAACCTATCTTGTCCCCAAATCCTTTGAGTGCTATTTATCCAGACAATTTGCAGCTTGCTCTTATTCCTTCAAATTCTTCTCCTCTTCCTCAGGAAATTCGAGATGGAATTTATTCAACTTTCCGAATGTTATCTGAGGTTTTGACCAACACTGCGAAGTCTACTAATGTTCGTTCGCAATATGAGTTTTGCGAAGTTCTAAATAATTTCGTCAATTCAGACATTTCTTCTTCACGTCAATCCTTGGAAAAAGAAATTGAATTGCTTCGCCAATCTTTGAAATCTTCTCAAGAAGAATGCGAGGATCTCCGTAAAGAAAATCATCATCTTCAGAATAATTCTCTCGACTGTGCGATTCTTCGCAAAAGAAATGATGAATTGAAAGGTATGATTACTATCTTCATATTTTCCCTTTTATTTACTTATATTCTTCATATGCTTGAAACATCCATTAAAACCCATTCCCCTTTATAGAATCCATCCAGAAATGTAGAAGATTGGTACTTCACCATGAATCAGATGCAACAGAATATCGAACCAAGCATGAAAGCCTCTCAAACCAATTCTCCCATTTATCTAATCTTTACTCGTGTGCTCTTGACAACTCTGACGCTCTTTTTCAAGAGAATACTCAACTAATATATGATCGAATTTTTTTGAATGATGATATATCTCAACTTTTTTCTTCCTTAACTAAAGCTAATTTGAGAATAGAAACCTTATTAGAAGAGAACAAAACCTTATCAGAAGAGAAATGTTCGTTTTTGAATACAATGATTGTTTCTTCGCAAGAATTAAAAACTCTTCAGAATAAATGTTGCGATCAAGAAAATCTTCTTTCTCTGTTGAAAGGTGAACTTGAGGAATTAAAGAAGTCTTCAGATGCTAAAAGAAATTCTTTTGTTATTGAGAAGAATTCCCTTATTAATAAGAATATAGTCTTGAGTGCTAAGAAGAATCAACTTGAAGAAGATTATTCGTCATTAAAAAGTCTTAATGCCAAACTTGCGAAGGATAAAAAATTTCTCCTTTCTAAAGATCAAAAGCTTCAATCTCGACTTAAAGGATTAGTTGGTGATGGTTTTGATAATGCGATGAATCAGATGAAGAACTGTTGTCTATCTTTAGCTCAATCTCTTACTTCGCAAAGAGAAGGTAGTCATTAAAATTTGACTGCCTCGGTATATCTTTTAAATTTCGTTATACTACTTAAATTTTATCCTTTGAATTTTGTTTTATTTGCAGAATCTGAGAACAACCTTCGTAATGCGAGAGCTGGATTAGAAGCCTCTTGTTCCGAGCTTCGTAAGAAAAATGCTTTGCTTTCTACTCGCTTAATCAACTCTCGTGATCGTGCTACTCGGAGATTCAACTATCTTGCTTATTCCAAAGATATCGAAGATACCAACCATCAAAAATCTATACTTCGTGAAAGTCATCTGAAAGCTCAAGTCTTTACGAATAACATTCTCTTATCAAGAGCCTTGCCTCCTGTGAAAATTACTCCTCTGAAAATATCTGACGATGAAGTTGCTCGTGAGCCTGATAGTGATTTCGATTATGAGAGTGATGATGAAGATCTTGATGATGAGAAATAATCTATTCCTCAAGGAGATGTTCCTGTTTCATATTCTTCCAAGGATAATATCTCGCAAAAGTCGAAGGCTGCTAATGACCCTATTAATCTTAAAGATCCAGCACAGAGTGTTGATGAAGCATGATAACATTATTTTTTCAATTTATCATTGACTCTCCTGTCCTCCTTTCTTTTGAATTCCTTCCCTTAGTTCTCTGTTGGTTTTCTTTTTGCGAACAATTCTATTTTTTAAGAAGTACATCTGATATTTTGCGAAGATGATTTATCCTTTCTTAAGAAGTATATCTGATATTTTACGAAGATAATTTAACCTTTCTTTAATTAAATTTGCCCCATTTGATCATATGAAGAGAAATAATATATATAACTCACAGATAAAGCTTAGTATCTCCTTTTCCCCCTATTATTTCTCTTTAAATGATTAAACATTGTTTGAAGTATTAGAATATCTGCCTCGATTTATCTTACGAAGTTTCAACTTGTTACGATTGTAAATAAGAAATCCTCCCTTTTAAGTATAAGAAATAAAATATATGAAATATCCTTAATAAGTATACTACATATACAATACCTTTGAATAAGTATTAGAAGTACTCGATCCACCAAATGAAAAGATATAAGAAGTATTAGAAGTACTCAATTCACCAAATGAAGAAATATAAGAAGTATTCAATCTGTGAATAATTACGTAACATATGACGAAGTATAATGATTATTTAATCTTCACCGAATGAAATATCCGCTGAAGAAGTATAATAAATATGAGATATTCTTGAAGAATTATAAGAAGTATTCAATTTTTGGAGAAATATTCAATATATGGAGAAGTATAAGAAGTATGTAATTCTCGTAAACTTTTACAAATATAAACTTATCTATATTTGATTGCTATCAAAATCGCATCTTTTGTTAAGTCTTCGTTAAAATTCTTCAATGATGTTGTCTTCTTTGATAGGACTTCTTGTAAAAATTCTTCAATGATATTGACAGAGCTGTCTTCTCTTCAAAATTTCTTGATGTATATTCTTGTAAAATTTATTTAATAATATTGACGAAGTTGTCTTCTTTTCAGATCTTCATAATGTATATTCTTGTATAATTTCTTCAATGATGTTGATGTAATGAATTTCATTAATTTATGTGGTCTTATCATGCCTTCCTAAGTAAAGGTCTTATTTTGCCACCTCTTTTGTAGTAAATTTTTGTATTTGCGATAATATGACAAGTCTGAACATTCTTGCGAACATACAACCTCGTGACATTATCGTCTTGCGACAAAATCGCAGGACGTTCTTACACTTTCATGCAAAAACCCATTGATCTTGCCTTATCTTTTTTGTATAGTATTTTAGCCTCTTCAGGAAGTGTTGCGACAATATGATAGGCCTAAATATTCTTGCGAACATAAAGCCCCATGACATTGCCGTCTTGCGATGAAATCGCAGGACGTCTCTACACTTTCATGTAGTGACCCATTGATCTCATCTTAACTTCTTTACTATGTTCTGCGAGTTCTTTTTTTTTTTTTAGAATGCTCGCAGAACTTCATTTGTTGCACAAATATGACAAGCCTTTATGTTCTCGCAAACAAGAAGCCTCGTGACATTTGCGTCTTATAGCACGTATCAGCTCCCTAATGGAGGGTGCTACCCTTTATCTTCCCCCTGGTTGCCCCTTCAAGGAAGCGTACATCGACCATACAAGGTTAGCTCTTCCCATCCGGTTATGCCAACAGCCAGCTTTTGATCGCAACCTCTTATCCTTTTTGCCTATAGGGCTTTTAGTTACGAGGTTGCACCCTATGGGGTATCTTTGGGCCAAGTGCATCATTTGCCAAGACTTGTTAAAAATGGCAGATGTGGTTCAACCTCACCCGGAACTCTTGACTCAACCGTGTACCTCGGCGCCTTGATCGTTTTCTGCACTTCTTGGGAAAGACAGTATGCCTTAGTCTCCCAACCTAAATCCTCTTACACCGCATTTTATATTGCGTAATGTCGCTAGATTAGGTGAGAATCCAAGGTGTCTAACCCGGATAGGTACCCCATTATTGGGTTGTACCCCAAAATTTTACCATGTACTAAGGGCCCTTGGTGGTGTTCCGGTTACCCTTAGCCACGTTTATAGGTACCCCCTTAAATGACGTACTTTAGGACTTTGCCTCTTATTTAAATATAGCTTCGCGAACTAGGGTGTACGCCACAAAGGTTTGCATGTATAAAATTTTCTACGGCTCTCTTTCTTTTTTGGAGGCTGATCACAGATTGCGGTCTTTTATTCGCAAATTAATGAAAGTTTAATCGCAATATAAATTTTGAAACTCGTAACTTTTCCCAATTTCCTACGAGCAAACAATATTCGTAAAAAATTTCATGAGTTTTATTTATAATACCTTTTCAAATATAGTCTGTTCCAAGGTCTACCAAGCCTCAAACCCATGTCTCTCCCTTCTGGATCCATCAGCCGATAAGCTCCGCTTCCTACAACTTCTTTAATAACATATGGTCCATCCCATTTTGGTTCTAATTTTCCTCCATTTTCTTTTTGATATTTAGGTGTTTCTCGCATGACCAAATCACCTGGTTTATATTTGTAGTTGCAGAATAACCTACAACTACACCCTCAATAGAATTAGTAAAAACTCAAGAAGTTCTTGATGATGAATAACAATTTTCTTATTAATGTTCTCAATTGATTACAAAGAAGTATCTAAATGGAAGTAGAATAGTTACAACTTTCTCTATTCTCTTTCCTAAGATATTTTCTAACACTCACTAAAAGAACCTCTCGAATTTTACATTTGAACTCCTATTTATAGTAAAATTTATACAGCTTTTCATGAGTTACGAAGTATCGCAACTCATGCTCGTAAAATTACTCCATCTTCGCAAAACTTCATATTTCTCCGCGTTTCTTCTATCATCGTAACATTTTATAATTATTTTCTCCTTTATTTATTACGATACTCGTGACCTATTATCTTGCGATATTCAGTACTTACATCTTGCATCTTCTCATGTCAATTCTTTGAAGAAGAAATGTCATGAGAATCCCTATTCTCGTAAATTTAGTGTAGTTATTACCACCCTTCAGATTCGCAACACGTCTTTTTACTTTTCCCTCATTTTTCTGACACGTTTCTTCAGAATCGTTCTTTTCAACCGTTCACGCTTACTCGTATTAATGAATTTTTATCTTCATCAAACTCTCTTATAAATATTATCCTTTGTTTTTGCTTTTTATTCTCTTACTCATCTTCTTCGCTTCACCTCTCTGTAACCTCTTCTATTTTTCCTATTTTACCTTTTATATTCAATGGCACCAAAGAAGAAAACTATTGAACAACTTAATGCGGAACTTGCTGATAGAGACCTTATTCTTTCTGAGATTGAAGGTTATGATAATAAGTCTTCTCTCTGTGTGAAGCTCTTTACCAACTATGTTTGGGATGATCAGAAAGTTTTAATCTCACGAGGTCAAATCCTCGCAGGTCTTCCTCTTCCTCTTTATGATGTTAACTTTCCTTTATTCTACGAAATTATTTCCCACCCCAATTTTTCTTGTGCCATTTATCAATTGACTGGTGATTGCATTCGCCTCTTAGTTGAATTCGCAAATCGTCGTTCGCTTTTGGGAAATCTTTATATTCAACTGATCTTAGAAAACCTAGGTTTGAGAATATAGAAATTGTTTCTACGAATTATACAGTTGAGGTTTCTTCAAAAATTACACCAATTCTGCGAGAAAAGAAGATAATCGTTGGGGTGTTCGTCTTCATCGTAAAGCTAATATTGCATGCAGATGATCTTCTCATGCACGATATTGATTATGCTTCAGGAAATAATAAGACACCTCGTCGTTCTAATGATGAAGATTGGTATAAGTACCCTTTAATGTTATCAGGTTCTTATATTACTGGGATAGTAGAACTTCCTGCGAATCTTCGTAATCGCTATTATCAAACTTGGGTTTTTAGAAATGTATGTATTTCCACTTCCTTATCTTTTTGTTACCCTTTAATTTCAAATGAGGTAAGAAACACTCTTGTATTTTTATAAACAATATATTGTTGCCTCTGTTTCTTATCCTCATTTGAATTTACAGGTTCCACTTCTTCATGAGATTGATGCGAGTGAAAATAAAAGTTCCACTTCTTCTAAAAGGCTTATTGCGAGGCAACAAACTCTTCGTTCTGCGAAGGTCTCTCAAGCTTCTGACAGTCAAGATGATGCTCTTCGCAAAGGAAAAAGAAAACTTCAAGATATTGTTTACGAGAGAAAGAAAAAGAAGATACTCTCAACCAAATCCCATTCCAATGTAATTTCTTATAATAAGGACATTGAGGAAGATCTTGGTGATGAAGATAATGAATTTCCTGAGAAGAACTTTAGACCCTTTCTGACAAAGGAGATGATGATGATGTTGATGAAGGTGGGAATGAAGATTATAGTATCCCAGAAACTTTTGCCTCAGCAATGGTTAGCATTTCTGAGGCTTTCCTCCATTCTTATCGTGGATTAGGAAATTCTCCTACAGCGAATGCTCGCAAACTTATTGCGAAGGCTTGTAAAGTTCCTACTGTTATTGATAATAACTCCCTCAAAGGAATTTCAAGATTCGTCTCTCCTGCTTCATTATATGCTTTAGGCAGCATGGTAAGTTTCTTCTCTATTCCTTGTTTATTTCCTTATTTTATTGATTTCTAACCCCTTTTTTCTTGTTTAGGTTGGAAGAGTTAGTTGTGCAATTTGCTTCGATTGGGAAAGACGTCATTCTATTGCTTGAGAAGAAAACTTTAAATCGTTGTAAGAAGTTAGAGGTTGAAAATTCAAGTCTCCGTCAGAAAATAGAAGATCTAAATATTGATAACATAAAATTAATATCTCGTCATTTAAGATAATTCACAATCTGCGAGCATCGCAATTGATAATTCTTCTCTTCTTGAGGAGAATAATCAATTAAAGCTTGAAATTTCTTCTCTTCGTAATGATAAGAAGCAACTAGAAGGTAAATTCTTTGCGATGATAATTATTTTGGTTACTTTTCCTTCATAATTTGCTAACCAATTCCTTAATTTCTTTTCTTTTGCGAGAAAATCTTGCGAAGATAAATAATAATCTGAAACTCTCCTTGCTAATCGTAATAAGAAAATTTTGACTTTGAGATCTCAGCTTCTAATTTCCCAAAGCATAACCATAGTTTATATGTCAAGAGTTTTCGAGCTAAGATGACTCGCAAGATTTGCGAAGATAATGAAATTCCTCTCAAGAAGTACCATACGCTCCTTCTGAAGAAATTCCTGAAGATACTCCATATCTGGAAATTTCTGAAAGTGAAGTTGAAGATGATAGTGAAATTGAAGAAGAAGATCATTTTGATGGGAACAGATCGCCTGAAGAATAACTTCATTCTTCTTTCTTTTTTTTTCTTTTTTTTTATATATCTGTTCTGTAACTTTTCCATACAACACTTTCTTCTTGATTATGCTTTCAATCAATCCAACAATTTATTTTTCAAAGCTTAATTTGAATTAATCTTTCTTTGATGTTTATTTCCCTTATTCGCATAACTTGATCATATGGAGAGAAATAATATATCTTAAAGACTTAGCTTAGTATTCCCTTTCCCTTATTATTTCTCTTCAAATGATCAACTACATTGGAAGTATTAGAATATCCTTGAATTTATCTTACAATTTTCTTCTTATTGTGATAAAAAAATCCTCCTTCAAAGTATAAGAAATATAAGCCTTTTGCTTTTTACGGAATGTTGCGAGGTAAATAATAAATCTCCTTGAAGTATATGATTATCATCGTAACTTTATTCTCTTTTCCTTAATCTCTGCCATTAAATTTTCACTTCTTTTCACAAACTTTGCTTTTTTCTCGATTTTCCTTAAAGATTTTCCTTAGCAAACTTCCACTTACGTATTAACATTTCTTTCCCTGCCCAATCACCCTTGATAATTCCAATACCCTTCATATGAGGGAATTTTAACGATGTAGAGTGGAAAGCTACGCCTAGGAATTCCATGAAGCCATGGCCTTCCTATCAAAGCATTATATGGTGATAATGAGAATTCGAGTTAGCACTTAATGGAATTAGCATGCTCACTTCTCCTTTGGGCTTGTTGCGGTTCATTAAAGCCATAAATCTTGTAAGTAGAAGGTATTAAATCTGCATCTTTTCCCCCATAGTTTTGTAGCGAGAATAGAAGAGGATATTGACAGAACTTCCCGTATCAATCAAAATCCTATTAAGACCAATTGACTCTTCCTCCATATCATCTTGAATTCTCCTCCATATTCATGAGTTGCCGGTCTTACTACCAATGGATTATCATGTACTTCACAACCTTGGAATTTGGTTGCTTCAAAAGAAATTTCACGTTTTCTAATCTTCAAGTCGTGAAATCTTTGCGATGTTCATTACTTCCTTTCCTTCACCATCCCTCTTGTATACCCTAGTTAACACATTATCATGAAAATCCTCTATGGTTTTATATGAATGAACAATGGAATCTGAAAACATTCCTTGCTTTTGACCCCACTTCTATATGTAGGATTTCTTCTCCCTTTTCTTTTGTCATGTTCTCCTGCAGTTAGTTATGGTGGAGCACCGTGGTAATTGTTGCATTATTATGCCTTAAGTAAAAATTGATTTAGTTTTCCTTGATCAATCATTCGCAAAATTATCCTCTTGATATTATGGCAATTATTTGTAGAATTTCCATGAAAATGATGATATGAACAAAATTCATGACTTCTTGGACCCATTGGTGGTTCCTTTCCCATATTCCATGGAGTTGGTACATTTCTACAGGGATAATTGCTTGCCATATCTTTTCTATACTTGTATTCAAAGGTGGCAATTTTATCTCTTCCTTACCATTCTTTGACCTCCTTGACCGTTGTTATAATTTTGTCTCTGGTTTCCTTGTCCAAAATAATTTTGCCTTTGTCCACCATAATTTTCTTGTTGTTGATCTAATCTTGGAATTTGGTTATTTCCTATCCGATTATAGAAATTCTTCTCTCTATCATATTCTTCTTGATCTCTACTGCCCATTGCTACCATCTATGGCTAGCTATCATTGATTTTCTTCTCTTCTGAAATTTGCGAAGAAGTTTGTGAGGATGTTTGCGAAGTTCCTGCTACTACATTGATTATTTTGGGAAGTAAATTTGCTCCTCCCTCTTGATTGTTAGTGTTTGTTACTGGATATGACTCCATATTGTTTTGATTTTCTTCTAGCGTAATGTATTCTTCTTGTAATTCTCGTAATTCTGTCATCATTATGTAATTCTTTCTTCTGAAGATTTGAACATATAATTGTTCGAGTTTTAACATGTGCACATAGTCTTCCATCGTCTTGCAAATGCTTCAAACTTTCACCCACTCTTTGTTTTAAACCAAATACATCTTCAATACCAAGCCGTGAAGAGTGATTTGTGATATATGCTCAAGAAAACTGCTTTCAAATGATTAAATGACGTAATAGTGTTCTTAGGGAGTCCTTCGAATAACCTAAACAACTACATTCTCCCATTGTAACATGCATCTTAGTATGCTTTAAATTAGAATAAAAACTCAAGTTAAGTTCTTGATAATGAATAATCAATTTTCTTATTAATGTTCTCAATTGATTCGTGCATTTTTCCAAATTCTCATCCAAGAAGTATCTAAATGCATTCTATCATATTCTTCATTAATGTTTTCATTCGCATAATTCTGCAAATATCTTCTTTCTAAATTATCATAAAGTAAAAGCATCTTAGAATAGAATTTCTTCTTCTTCATTTCTACAATTTCTTCTTGATTTTCTCTATTCATTCTTTCCTGAAGATTTTGTTTTTTCTAACACTCACTAAAAGAAGTTTCTTCATAAGTTGTTGTTCTTCATTCGATTGTTTTCATTTGAACTCCATATTTTGTTATTTATAGATTTTCTTGATTTCTAACACCTTGATTCTGCGTTTGTTCTTGCATATCATTTTCATTATTGATTCTTTAGGTGAATTTTGTCCTTCTCTTTTATTCTAACATTTGATCTTGCAACACTTTGAGATTTCTCCTTTGTAACATCTCATTTTCCATTCTCAATTCAGCTTAGATCATTAACTCAATGTTTCTAGCATCTCCCTTTCTCTTTCATAAAATTATCTTCCATATTAGTTCTCCAAGTGTATACTTACTTGAAATCTTCAGCTTGATAGGTTCTCTGTTATATTTGCTTCTCCTTCTATCTTCTTCTCCTTCTTGATTAATGGTTCCGATGTGTAACATTCTTTTCAATAATTTCTTAGTTTCTCCTTTATTTAGTTCTTGATAATGAATACAATTTTCTTATTAATGTTCTCAATTGACAAAAAGTATCTAAATGGAAGTAGAATAGTTCTTCTCTTTCTAAGATATTTTCTAACACTCACTAAAAGAACTCTCTAATTTTACATTTGAACTCCTATTTATAGTAAAATTTATCTGAGATGTTCATGAGTTAAAGTATCGCAACTCATGCTCATAAAATTACTCCATCTTCAAATCTTCATATTTCTCGCGTTTCTTCTATCATGTAACATTTTATAATTCTTTTCTCCTTGTTGTATCTTGCGATATTCGTACTTACAATATTCACGTTCAATAATCGTTCTGATAAATCTTCATATGGTGCAACACCTTTTCTCTTTTTTCTTCCAAATCATCCAATTCACTTAATATTACTCCAGCACTTAAATTTCTTTCCCAAGCTTCTTTCTTTATTGTCGGAATTACAACCTCTGTGGGTAATATTGCTTCTACTCCATATGTTAGACAATAAGGAGACATTCCAGTTGCTTCTCTTCTAGTTGTATTGTATGCCCAAACTGCGCTAGGTACTTGCTCGCACCACCCTTTGAGATGTCCTTCTAATTTCTTTTTGATTGTATCTGCGATTGTTTTATTTGTTGCTTCTGCATGTCCATTAGCTTGTGGATATAATGGGGTTGACTTCCCACATTTTATCTTAAAAGCACTGAGTAACATCTCTATGTTCTGTCCCTCAAATTGTTTTCCATTATCAGATACTAGTTGTCTTTGGAACCCGTACCGCAAATGAGGTTCTCAAATATGAATGTAAAAACATCTTTATCACGAATATGATGTCTGCTTTTACTTCTGCGATCTTCGTGAAATAATCATTGCAACTATCAAGTATCGTCTTTGTCCAGATCCGGTATAAATGGTCCAACAATATCCAACCCCCATTTACCAAAAGGCCAGCAGCTTGTTGAAGAAGTTAATGTGGCCCTGGTGCATGAATTCTTTTACCATGTCGTTGACATTCCTTGCATCTTAAATTCGAACAATTTTGCGTTTGTATGCATATAAGGACAATAATATCCTTGTATCTTTGCTATATATGCTAGAGATATTCCCCACTATGATTGCCGACTTCTCCTCCATGTAACATCTTCAATATTTTTTCTCCTTCTTCGCGAGTTAAGCATCGAGAGGTGGTCCATTGAAAGATTTTCTATATAAAATTCCTTCTAAGTAACTCATAGTTTGTTGCACGACTCTTTAATTTATGTGCTTCTAGTCTGTTCCTGGATATTTCTCCTGTTGCGAGATATGCATGAATTTCTTTTCTCCAATCTGTGATGTTGTTTGATAACTCTCTTTCTACTTCCATCGCAACAGCTTCCTCAATTTCTTTCTCTTTGTCCACTGATGGGTGTTGAATTGTCTGTATTTGAATATTTCTTGTATTTGGATTTGTCATCATGCTTGGAATAAATGCAAAAGCATCTGCGAGACGGTTATATTTTCTAGATATATGTCTCCATTTTAATTTTGGTATCTTCGCAGATAATTCCTCAACAAGTTTCTTGTATTTCTTCAAAGAAGATTCATTTGTGGTATATTCCCCTTTAATTTGACAAATCACTAACTGAAAATCACTTGTTATTCTTATACTTTCAAGCTTCTTTTCTACTGCGATCTTTAATGCATGTACTACAGCTTCATACTCTGTTTCATTGTTCGTGGATGCAAATTCTAGTCTGAATGAGAATGCTGTTCTTTCTCTTTCTGGTGAAATCAACACGACTCCAATTCCATTTCCGTCCACTAGAATTTCCCATCTATCCGGTTCTGTTAACAAGTCTTTTGGATTTCCAAATTCTTCTTCAACATCCATCATTTCTTCTACTGCTTCATCTTCTTCCAAAGGAAATTCTGCCAAAAAATCTGCGATAACTTGTGATTTTTGCGATGACAATATCTCATATTTTATCTTGTAATGGTTTACTTGTGCATTCCACCTTTCTATTCTTCGTGACCTTTTTGTGTTCTTCATGATTGATTCAATTGGGACTTTGGTTACCACTTTTATCACATGTGCTTGAAAGTATATTCGTAACTTGAATGATGCATAAACCAGGGCTAAGATTAACTTCTCCATTTTAGAATAATTCTTCTCTGCTGCATTAAAGGTTTTACTAATGTAGTAAATGGGCCTTTTCTCTCGTCTCGCTTGCAAATGAAGCGCACTTAGAGCATATGGTGTTGTTGCGAGGTATACCAATAATTCTTCGTTTTTCTCTGGTTTCTGTAGTATAGATGTATTTGCGAGGTATTCTTTGATTCCTTGAAAAGCTTTTTCACATTCATCAGTCCACTTGAATTTTGCTCCCTTCTTAAGTATGTTGAAAAAATGCTTGCACTTATCTGACATTCGAGAAATAAATCTTCCAAGTGAAGCCAAGAGTCCATTTAGCTTTTGTACTTCTTTTACTGTTGCAGGTGTTGGCATGTCACGAACTGCTTGGACCTTTTCTGTATCAACTTGTATTCCATCCTTCGATACTATGTATCCCAAGAACTTTCCAGATGAAACCCCAATTATACATTTCTCAGGATTTAATTTGATGTTGAACTTTCTCATTTGCTCAAATATTTCCTTCAAATCTTGCACATGGTCTTTAGCTTCCTTGCTTTTTATCAACATATCATCTACATATACCTCCAAAGTTTTATGTATCCATTTCGCGAACACTTTTTCAACCATACGTTGATATGTAGCACCCGCATTCCGTAAACCAAATGGCATCTTCACATAACAATACAAACCCCTTGGAGCAAAAAAGGCAAGTATGTTCTTGATCTTCTTCTCATGAGTGATATTTGATTATACCCTTTATATCCATCAAGTGAAGTGAATCTATCATGACCTGCAATTGATTCCACCATTTGTGGTATATCGGTAATGGAAAACTGTCTTTGGGACATGCCTTGTTTAGATCAGTGAAATCTATGCAAATTCTTATTCCTTTATTCTTTTTCGGAACAATGACCATATTCGCAATCCATTCTGGATATTTTTCTTCCCTTATGATCCCTGCATCCAACATCTTTTGTAATTCTTCTTCTATCTGTACATAATAATTTTGTGATATCTTCCTTATTCTTTGTTTGAATGGTCTTACATTTTTATCTATGTTCAATCTATGACACGCCACTGATGGATCAATTCCTGGTATCTCATCTACACTTCCTGCGAAGATATCTTTATATTCTCGCAAAAGATCAATAGTTCTTTTTTCTTCTTCTTCCATCTTAGTTCCAATTCGCAAGAATAAAGGCTCCTCTTTACTTCCAATATTTATTTCTTTAGTTGGTTCAATTGCAACATAGCTTGGACTTTGCCCCCATAGGTGTTGGTTCTTTGATTATTTTTCTTTGGTTCCCCTTCTTTTTCGGAATTTCATTTGGTATACCTCTCCCTTCCTTTGCTCTTATTGTATACACTCGGAATTCTTCTTCTTTTCTTGTTTCCTTCGCAAGTTTCCTACGAAGTTGTTTCTTTCTTGCTCTTCCTCCGCATTGCGTTACTTCAATTTGATAACAAAATTTTGCACTATCAAGATCTCCTTTTATTTCTTGTATTCCATTTGGTGTGGGAAATTTGATTCTCTGATGTAATGTTGAAGCAACATCTTTGATCGCATGAATCCACGGCCTTCCTATCAGCATGTTATATGGAGATTCCATATCTATCACACACAAGATTACATGTGTTTCAATTTCTCCTAGTAATATTCGCAGTAGCGATTTCCCCCTTTAGATTTTGTTGTAGATTTTCCTAATCCATGAATAAGACATTTTGAATTTGTGATTTCTTCATCTTTAATTCCCATCCCCTTAAGTGCATGATAGAATATGATATTAATGTAACTCCTGTATCAACCAAAATTGTTTAATTTCCATTTTTCTACAGCTTTCTTATCTTCTAGCATGATTGGCATTGTGATCACCAATGGTGAAGTGTGGTTCAAGTCTTCATTTGGAATTTCTGCTGCTGAAAATGTGAATTCTACTTTTCCCATTCTTCTAAAGTTGTTATCTTTTCTTCCTCCATGATCTTTCTTCCTCTACAATCTCGCTTGTATATTTTTTCCCTTCATATCACTATGAAATTCATTAATCATTGTCTTTGTGATCATATTACATTCTTCTTTTTTGCAATATCCATCTACTGACTTCATTTGATCTTCAAATTTTCCACAATTCCCTCAAATTTAGGCTACCACAATTCTCAAGTCCCTGTTTCTAGCGCCAATTATGTAGTTGCAGAATAACCTACAACTACACCCTCAGTAGATTTAGTAAGTTCTTGATGATGAATAACAATTTTCTTATTAATGTTCTCAATTGATTACAAAGAAGTATCTAAATGGAACTAGAATAGTTACAACTTTCTCTATTCTCTTTCCTAAGATATTTTCTAACACTCATTAAAAGAACCTCTCGAATTTTACATTTGAACTCCTATTTATAGTAAAACTTATACAGATGTATATGAGTTGCGAAGTATCGCAACTCATACTCGCACAATTATTCCATCCTCGTAAAACTTCATATTTCTCCGCGCTACTTCCATCATCGTATCATTTTATAAATCTTTTCTCCTTTATTTACTACGATACTCGTGAACTATTATCTTGCGATATTCAGTACCTACACCAAGCTGTATCCAATTCTGCCATCTCAATCTCTCATTAGCCACACCAACACAACACCAAGCAAATTGCACCACCACTGAGCCTTAGCTCAAAGAAAGCAGCATCATCTCTCTTTGTCACCAATTCATTCACCATCAACATATTCCATTTCAACCACTGAGAACACCACAGTTCAAATCCATCTTGTCTTCCTGGAAAACTCCACCTTCAACTGGCTGCAAAAACTCAGCAGCATCATATGATTTCATCCATAGCCACTAACCCATCTTTCAATTCTACTCAAATCTGTGTCTATTTCAAACCCTAACCGATTCTACCAAAACCCATTTGATCATCACAGAAGCTCGCGGCATCCACCATTCGCAGATTCAAACAACACCCATTCTCGATTCAAATAGCAGGACTTCAGATTCATCTCGTTCTTCACCTTAATCTTCCACCGAGAACCCTAACCTCTCTGATTCAGTAGCAGCAATCAATAGATGTTCGTCCTTCTTTAATTATACGGACCTTAATTTTCTTCTTCATCAATTCACAGATTCAGAACAGGAGGAACTAGCTCAAAAACCCTTCTCAAATCTTCTTCTTTCGGCTGAGTCGTCTTCTCAGTTTCATGGCTGCATTCTTTCTCAATTTCAGCCCCCAAATGATTTGGGGAAGAAATACCTCGACTTAGGGTTAGGGTATTAAATTGGGTCTGGATGGTACACCCCAGGATAAGACCAACCCAGTTTGGGTGCTTTGATAATTACACCCATTGATAATTTATAAGGGATACCCTGGATGGTAACCCCTTAAACATAGCTAGTTTGCGTTTAGAATACCTCCGAGAAGAGTTGCCCCTTAACCATTACCGGGCTCCATATAGTGCTCTCCTTATGAAATAACAATTATGCCCTTTTTGCCCAATTTTGGTGATTTCTCCTTCTTTTCTTCCGTGCGACTCCAGAGTACCTAATAACTCAAAAACACGCGTAAAATACATAATTTACTAGAAAAATAGCAAAGAAAGCATAAACTCTTAGATAGTAAATTAGGTGTATTCTACACCTATCAAATTCCCCCACACTTAGACTTTGCTAGTCCTCGAGCAAATCAAACTAAAACTCACAACTTCAAAGCGTTCCAGCGTCCCAAGCATCCTAAGAGCTATGAGGATATAGAGTTTCTGCATGCTACTAATAAGAAGTTAGAAATACTAAAGAACATATTCTCATTCTTAAATGTTGAGTGATAAATAACCACACCATAATGAGAGAACACGTGTTTGAGAAACGATCAATAAGCATTTCGCCTCGACTTCTGCCTCACCAAAAAGGGTTTTATGATAATTGCACTCAAAAAGACGTCTTTTTATGGGTCTCACATGTGTGCAGGTAGGAATGAAGAGAGAATTCACAGAACACGTTGAATGGTTGGAAGGATAACTTCCGAAATTTTGAAAAACCCACATCTTTTAACATTTTGAAAAACCATTTTTCTAACGATCTCTAAGAAAGGAAATCAACCACTTATATCGAGGATGAGATTACTTACTTACCTTCACATCCGATTGCCAATTATTATAACACCACTCTCACGGAATCCAATAGAAACGTCTTCCGCTCCTTGTCTTCATCTTCTTGGTCTTCGGCTTCAACTATTAGTGATAAACTCTTTAGCTTAATAGATCCTTAACAATTTGTAACCTTTTTCCTTAACTCCTTGTCGCTTGAAACTTCCTTATAGATTTTCCTTCCCCATGGCTTATTCAAAACAAAACAATAATAGATATTTCTCTTGTCTCATATATATTTTCTTTTTATTTTCTTTTTCTATTTTTATTTTCCTTTTCTTTTTTAGAATTTAATAAAACAAAATCTTACAAAGTTAAAAATTACATACTAGGCAAGCGAGCGACAAGCTGTGCTGCTAGCCCTTTTTGAATAGCAAAACCTATCCTATTAAAAATAAAATCTCGTGAGCCAGGGGTCATTACATTGCTGCGCATGACTTTCTGGACCCTCTTGAGTAGTCCAACTGCTTCTGGA
Organism: Papaver bracteatum; assembly: GCA_023529315.1. NCBI lineage: Eukaryota > Viridiplantae > Streptophyta > Magnoliopsida > Ranunculales > Papaveraceae > Papaver > Papaver bracteatum. The sequence goes on from JAJJWX010003050.1 coordinate 873,934, forward strand.
GATAAATAGCCAAAAGTATCAAAAGCAAAGGGGACGAAAGCATGCCCATTGTCAACACATGCTTTCTCATGCTTCGATATCTTACCTGAGGCAGCCTTTAGCGCTGCTCGCCCGACTGTAAAGGTGCCATGTCCAATGCCTACCAAAGGAGATACCCCGGTGAGGTTAACACATGTGTGTTTCCTATTAGCCCATCCAAAAATAAGAACATCACCTGGTCTTAGTGTCGATCTCCTTCAAGTGGGTGCTGCGAGGAAAATGCACAGGTGCTTCTTTCTTTGCTGAAATGCCAGACCTCCACAGTATATCATACAAGATATCCCTCACATGATCATGTCTATATTTATATCCAGGGTCTACTTTACAATGAACTGCATGTTCACCATACGAATCCAAGCAACCTGTGATGCAAGCAGGGCAGCGAGAGTCAGAGGGATAAAGCGGGATCATTAACCTGTATTTGAGAATAGACCGGTACTCCAAAGGAGACATCTTACGCTTTGACCCCTCAATCGGAATAGCCGAGAAGAAAATCTTGGGCATGTGCTGCTTGCAAACAACCAAAAACCGCTTTCTGTCTCTCCGTTAGCATGTAAACTCTATCAATGTCCTTAACCACTTTACCAAAAAGAGCACTCGCCAGGATGCTTTGTGCTTTAGGGGGGGCGTTGTCTTTATTAGTGAAGTTGTTAAGATCAAAATCAGGAAGAGTCACTTGTAACGTTTCCAAATCCTTATTAAAATTATCATCCATACCGTCCACATCACTACTCCTCAATATGTGATCATGTAATCCCCAAGATTGCACACGTGTCACGACCGCAAAAAATTCGGGCTTCTATTGAGCTGGATTTGACCCAATGGATCACTTCCAACCCAACTAGCAAGAACGAATCCTTGAGGCATGACTATGGAATAGGCTTCATTTTGTTTTTGTTTTTTAAAGAATGCTAATAAAACAGAGTACAACTATAAAATGAATAAAGACGATATTATTAAATGTCTTTTCCAACTCAAATTCCAAATAAAAGTTCCCAAATAATAATCACTAATGATGTTCTAAAATTTATAAATAAGAACAACAATTTAAAAATATTTAACTAGAAATGTCTCTTATTAAAATAGTTGAAAACTCCAAAGTAATAAAATGATAATCAATAAAAGTATCCTTTATCCCCATGATATCATATAGTAGTGTCTTGCGAGAATACTAACATCTGAGTACTATGACGTAAGCTTCCAAGTCCGCTTACTGTGCTAACTGCTCCTCAAACTCTGTTGGGAGAGAAAAAAGGAATTTGGGGGTGAGCAAACCACAGCTCAGTAGGAATTTCAAAAAAAATAATATAGTGCGACGAAAATTAAACCATGCAGCCGATAAAAATAAATAAAATCCACGTAAGTCAAAATCCTCTGAAATTACTTACTCATTTTAATTGTCAGAGTTATTCCGATAACAAACCATACTGTTCCCCGAACAGTCTTCCCAGGGTAGCCACCAGTGGTGGGATGCCATAAAGGCCTGACACTTCAGCAGCAGAATTATATTTAGGTATATTTCCATTTCTAATCAGTACGGTTTATCCGTGCATAAATACCAATATCGCTTTCAGAAATTGACAGGCTCAATCAACTGTATAATAAAATAATTACAGTAATAATCGAAGGGTTTTCATTTTAAACGGCAGAAATTAATGCTCAAAGAAAACATTTATCGCGTATTCATATCACAAATCAGACAACCTACCGAGTCGGACCACTAATAGGAATCACGGAAAATCAATGCATTAATTTTTTTGTACTCCAGATTAATGGATTAAAACCCATTTAAAATGATAGCATGTGAAATCAAAAATTGCATTTGACTTGATGTGAAATATCATACTGCTGTTAAGAATGAAAAGACGGCTATTTTGAATGAACAAAGTTTTCATCTGGTATAAAGTTCATTGAAATATTATAAACTATTAGTATAAAGAAAGGAGACCACTACTAATGATTAAGAAGAGAAAAAAAAAATATTATAAACTAAGGAGTGAGATGTAAACCAAGGGAGTAGTGGTAGATTGGAATCAGTAAGTCACATGACAGGGGATGGGAGATACAACTTTTAAAAAAAACGAAATTGTGGTTTTCCTTTAGAATTAATTTGTTAAATACAAAAGCTATAGGACAAAAATAAATGGTGCTACTTTCTTTTATATAACCTAGAATAGGTGTAGGCCTAGGACTAGACGTGTAAGAAGCTTTTTAATGTTTCTCTTTCTCTCTTTTCTTATCACACAGACAAAATTATGAATATCTAGAGATCTGAGAAGATACAAACGAAAATACAAATCAGGCTATTTGTGAATTTAACAAAGAGAAGACTCAACTGGAAACCTAATCTACCAGACATGAAGAACAAAATACGTTTACACGGACTAAAATAACAAGTCAAATCACAAAATGAGATATTATGATTTTACAGCAGATCAGAAATGTATACTTCCCAAGAATACGATGCATACGATAAATCATGTAAATAGTTTATTTATTTTTTTATTACGAGAAACTCCTACCTCTTACGCAATCCAAGTGAAAATCCTGATATCCTAGCAATCCAAGCAAGTAGTATTCCAGGAAGATAAAGTAACAAAACAGATTCTCTTTTTTTTATTTGTAAAGTAGCAGAGATGAAAAGAGGAAGAAAGAGATGGTTCTTTTTCTTTTCTTTTTTAGGGTTTTAGGAAAATGACAAAACAATATATAATATTACTAACCCTAAAAGTAGATGCAAAAGGGATAAAGACTTATTCTTTTTTCTCATACGTATTACTAGCCATAAAAATCATGTGCTCTACTAGGTAGTGACCCCATCATTCCATGGGCTAACTATTTCTTTTAGCCACCCACTAATTTGAGCTATATGCACATCAAAACCATCACAATAAAATACTAAATAAACTAGGATTTGTACATCACATATATACAAATCGCTATGTCAACTCTAATGAGTTGAAAACGGGCTTTAAGCTCGGATTCAAAAAAATAAATAGCAGACGTTATACTATAAATCTCTAAAAAAAAGAATTTCTCCGGAAATTCGAGGCGTAGCTAATTTTAAGAATTACCTCTCTGTAATTCCGGATATTTGTCTCGTATCTCAGACTCCAGCTCCCAAGTTGCCTCTTCAGAACCATGATGTTTCCAGAGAATCTTCACGGTTTTGATGGTTTTCCTCCGAAGGAATTGTTCCTTTGAGTCGATTACGCGCAACAGTTTTTCTTCATACGAAACATTGTCGTTCAGTTGCAAGTCTCTCCATTCGATGACGTGGGACGGATCAGCATTGTATTTACGAAGCATGGATACATGAAACACATTGTGTATGTCTGCAAATTGTGTTGGTAGAGCTAGTCGATATGCTACTTCTCCAATTCGTTGAAGAATTTCAAATGTCCCAATATAGCGTGGCGCCAATTTAATTTTATTCCCAAACCATTTAATGCCTGGTCTAGGAATAACTCTTAGAAACACATTGTCCCCAACCTGGAACTCCAATGGTCTCCTTCTTACATCTGCGTAACTCTTTTGATGACTTTGTGCCGTTCTCAGACGGTCTTGGATGATCCTTATCTTGTTTGTTGTCTCTTGAACCATCTGGGGCACTATGACACTTCTTTCGCTAACCTCAGCCCAACATAATGGTGTTCGACACGGTCTTCCATACAACGCCTCATAAGGTGCCATACCGATGCTGGACTGATAACTGTTGTTGTATGCAAACTCAATAAGGGGTAAATGATCGCTCCAATTACCTTTGAAGTCAATCGCACATGCTCTTAACATATCCTCCAAAATCTAAATCGTTCGCTCGGACTGACCATCGATCTGAGGGTGGTAAGCAGTACTCATATCCAATCCTGTTCCCATCAACTGGTGAAAACTCCCCCAAAACTTGGATGTAAAAAGAGGATCTCGGTCAGAAACGATCGATAGTGGAACTCCATGCAACCTAACTATCTCCTTGATGTACAAATTACATAAAATAGGTACAGTATCTGTCTGCGCTTCTTAGGAAGAAAATGGGCCGACTTGGTGAGACGGTCTATGATCACCCATACGCCATCCTTCCCATGTTGGGTCTTAGTTAATCCTCTAACGAAATCCATAGCAATGAAATCCCATTTCCACTCCGCTATTGGTAAAGTCTGAAGAGGTCCTGCTGGTCGCTGGTGTTCATCCTTCACTTGCTGACAAGTAAGGCACCTGGAGACGAACAATGCAACATCCCTTTTCAAACCTTTCCACCAGAACTGGCGCTTTAAGTCTTGATACATCTTTGTGCTTCCCGGATGTACTATCAATACAGACTTATGAGCCATCGTCAAAATTTCCTTTCGCAAGTCCTTAAAATCTGGTACACACAACCGTCCTTTATAGCGTATAGCCCCATTGACTCCCAGTGTCCATCCTTCATGTTGATCAATAGTACCCATCTTTCCTTTGATTTCTTGCAAACCGTCGTCTAACATCTGCGCCTGAATGACCTTCTCCACAATCTCAGGTACTGCAACAACATGCGCCAGGTATGCCCTTTCATCATTCCACTCAACAACAAAGTCATATTTTCCCACAACCTTGACCATCCTCAATAAAGCTATGGATCCATATTCCTTTCTACTGAGTGCATCCGCTACAAAATTCGCTTTCCCAGGATGGTACTCCAACTTAAACTCATAGTCCGTAAGAATCTCGAGCCATCTTCTCTGTCTCAAGTTCAAATCCTTCTGAGTGAAGATGTACTTTAAACTTTTGTTGTCCAAAAATACCATAAAGTTTTCTCCATAAAGATAATGCCTCCAAAGCTTTAGCACAAACACTACAGCTGCTAATTCCAGATCATGAGTTGGGTAGTTATTTTCATGATTCTTTAACTGTCGAGAATCATAAGCTACTACTCTCCCTTTCTGCATAAGAACTCCACCCAAACCACTCCTTGAAGCATCACAATAAACATCATAACCTAATCATGGTTCTGGGGTAACCAAAATGGGTGCCGTAGTCAATCACTGCTTCAACTCCTCAAATGCTTTATCACACTCGGTAGTCCACTCAAACTTCACACCCTTTTTGGTCAAACGAGTAAGAGGGACCGCTATCTTCGAGAAATTCTCAACAAATCTTCGATAATAGCCATCCAAACCTAAGAAGCTGCGAATCTCAAAAACACTCTTTGGAGGTTGCCATTTCGTTACGGCCGATATCTTCTCTGGATCAACAGATATGCCATCCTTGGAAATAACATGTCCGAGAAATAAGACTTTCGTCATCCAGAATTCACACTTGCTCCTCTTTACATACAACTTGTGCTCTCTTAGAGTTTGTAAAACCATTCTAAGATGTTACTCATGATCTTCCTTAGTCTTGGAATAAATGAGAATGTCGTCAATGAACACTACCACAAACTTGTTCACAAAAGGTCGGAGAACTCGGTTCATCAGATCCATGAATATTGCAAGTGCATTTGTTAACCCGAATGGCATCACGAGAAATTCATAATGACCGTAATAAGTTCCAAATGCGGTCTTGCGAATGTCATCCTCTCTGACCCGCATATGATGGTACCCAGATCGAAGATTAATCTTTGTTAAATAACACGCTCCCTTCAACTGGTCAAAAAGATCATCAATTCTCGGCAAGGGGTACTTATTCTTGATTGTAATTCGGTTTAGTCGTCGGTAGTCAATACACATCCTCATTGATCCATCCTTTTTGAGTACAAATAGAACAGGAGCTCTCCACGGTGAGGTACTTGGTCGAATAAATCCCAGCTCTTCCAACTCATCAAGTTGTTTCCGTAACTCCTTCATCTCTTTGGGTTCCATGCGGTATGGGTGCATCGATATTGGCATACTTCCCAGTTGCACTTCAATCTCAAAGTCAATCTCTCTCTTTGGTGGTAATCCAGGCAATGCCTCTGGAAATACATCCGGAAAATCTCGAACTATCGGTAACTCTTCATCTACCACCTTGGTATCCTCTTCTTCACTCAAATTAGCAAGATAAGCTATATGTTCTTCGGTTTCATCCCTCCTTTTCATCCCGGGTAAGGATGGATTTATAACTTTCCACCTTTCTCCTTGAACAGACACTCGACTTCCATCCGATGATTGGAAAGATACCTTCTTCTCAAAACATTCCAATATAGCTTGGTTTTGCGACAACCAGTTCATACCAATAATGACATCATAATCCTGGAGCCTCATCGGTATCAAATCTATTTTCACTCTATAATCACCAAAAGTTATTTCACAATCCTTGCAAAATTTACTAAGGGTCACTACATTTCCTAGCGGTGAAGAGACGTTCAAAGTAAACCCCATGGGTACTGGTTTCAAACCAAGATAAGAAGCAAAATGCAAAGATATGAACGAATGGGTAGCTCCAGAATCAAACAAAACTTTAGCACGAGAACTAAAGATCAATAAATTACCCTCTATCGCAGAGTTTTCTGTCCTATTCTCACTGCGTTAATATGGGATGGTGACTTTTAGCAATATGGTTCACTAACTTCCTGTTATCTTTTTTGTGTTATTTTTTGTTTATTCCCTTATAGTAGTGGAACATTTGGCTATTTGATTGGGAATTGATTGACGCCTTGGATGGAATGGTGGTGCATTGTTTCGCGGCTGGTATGGTTGTCGTGCTTGGAAATTCGGCCTTAGGAGCATTCTGAAACTGATTATGAGTTGGAGGCCTAGGTGGTGCAGGTAAAGGACACTCCCTCACAAAATTATTTTCCTTCCCACAACGATAACACCCCGAGATTGCATTCAGTTGTCCAGGTGGCTTCGATTTAGGACAATCCCTAGAGAAGTGACCCACAAATCCACAATGAAAGCAAGGTTTTGGTGCAACTACCTTCCCAGGGTTATCCGTACACGGACGCTTTCGATGAGTCGATGAGTCCGTATTCTGGTTCCTCTTCTGATCCTTCGGCTCCCTTTCCTTCTGGTTCTTGACCCAGTCCGCTTCTATAGCTAGTGCAGTATCAAGAACATCCTCATAAGTGGTAAGGCGACATGGTACCAACCTAGCACGGATGGCAGGTTTCAGTGCATCCTGAAGTTTTCTTGCTCTTCGTAACGGCGTATTGACCAAGTTATCCCCAAAATGTTCCAATTCAACGAACCTCTTGTCTAGTTGAGAAACCGTCATGTCTCCCTGACCTAAGGTTGCAAATTCAAAGACACATTTGGGCTTTAACCGTCTCAGGAAAATACTTATCAAAAAACAGCGTTTCAAACTCTGCCCAAACGGTAACATTTCGGACTCGTTTTATCGAATCCCACCAAAAATCAGCAGCTCCAGTGAAAAGGTACGTAGAAAAATGGATCTTGTCATTCTCTTCCACTCTCAAGGCTAAAAACTCCTTTTGTATCCCCATTAACCACCTTTCAGCCTCAAGAGGTTCTTCAGTCCCCTTAAATTCTTTCCTTCCAACCACCTTCAAGAATTTTTCTAAGTCCACTCTACCCTGGCGTTGGGTTTCAACAACCTGTACCAGTGTTCCCAATGTCCCAACAACTTGGTCAAGGGTAGCTTCCATGCATTCCCTTCTGTCCTCTCCTTATTCTCCATTTGGTTGAGCACCGTTGGTAGCATCACGACGAGGCGGCATCTTCTAAATAGAGAGAAACGCGCACTAATGTTAATATCTAAGTCGAAATCCTATATTAACTAATACACACAACATTTTATATTATAAGGCTTTTAGTTATTTACCCCAACCCCAAAGTAAATTAAATATGAAAAGAAAAACTTGATGAAAACTAAATAAATTAAATTTTCCAAAAAGAATAAGGAAAACATAACCTAACTCTCAAAATCATTTCAGATCATAAGTCGATAAATAAATAATAATAAAAAAATATATATATATAATCAGAGTGTAATTTTTTTTTTAAAACCAACTTTCAAAACTAGTATGTCCACACGCACGGTCCAAGTAAATCGGAACCATGCTCTGATACCAAACTGTCACGACCGCGAAAAATTCGGGCTTCTATTGAGCCGGATTTGACCCAATGGATCACTTCCAACCCAACTAGCAAGAACGAATCCTTGAGGCATGACTATGGAATAGGCTTCATTTTTTTTTTTTTAAAGAATGCTAATAAAACAGAGTACAACTATAAAATGAATAAAGACGATATTATTAAATGTCTTTTCCAACTCAAATTCCAAATAAAAGTTCCCAAATAATAATCACTAATGATGTTCTAAAATTTATAAATAAGAACAACAATTTAAAAATATTTAACTAGAAATGTCTCTTATTAAAATACTTGAAAACTCCAAAGTAATAAAATGATAATCAATAAAAGTACCCATTATCCCCATGATATCATATAGTAGTGTCTTGCGAGAATACTAACATCTGAGTACTATGACGTAAGCTTCCAAGTCCGCTTACTGTGCTAACTGCTCCTCAAACTCTGTTGGGAGAGAAAAAAGGAATTTGGGGGTGAGCAAACCACAGCTCAGTAGGAATTTCAAAAAAATAATATAGTGCGACGAAAATTAAACCATGCAGCCGATAAAAATAAATAAAATCCACGTAAGTCAAAATCCTCTGAAATTACTTACTCATTTTAATTGTCAGAGTTATTCCGGTAACAAACCATATTGTTCCCCGAACAGTCTTCCCAGGGTAGCCACCAGTGGTGGGATGCCATAAAGGCCTGACACTTGACAATGAGAATTATATTTAGGTATATTTCCATTTCTAATCAGTACGGTTTATCCGTGCATAAATACCAATATCGCTTTCAGAAATTGACAGGCTCAATCAACTGTATAATAAAATAATTACAGTAATAATCGAAGGGTTTTCATTTTAAACGGAAGAAATTAATGCTCAAAGAAAACATTTATCGCGTATTCATATTACAAATCAGACAACCTACCGAGTCGGACCACTAATAGGAATCACGGAAAATCAATGCATTAATTTTTTTGTACTCCAGATTAATGGATTAAAACCCATTTAAAATGATAGCATGTGAAATCAAAAATTGCATTTGACTTGATGTGAAATATCATACTGCTGTTAAGAATGAAAAGACGGCTATTTTGAATGAACAAAGTTTTCAGCTGGTATAAAGTTCATTGAAATATTATAAACTATTAGTATAAAGAAAGGAGACCACTACTAATGATTAAGAAGAGAAAAAAATAATATTATAAACTAAGGAGTGAGATGTAAACCAAGGGAGTAGTGGTAGATTGGGATCAGTAAGTCACATGACAGGGGATGGGAGATACAACTTTAAAAAAAAACGAAATTGTGGTTTTCCTTTAGAATTAATTTGTTAAATACAAAAGCTATAGGACAAAAATAAATGGTGCTACTTTCTTTTATATAACCTAGAATAGGTGTAGGCCTAGGACTAGACGTGTAAGAAGCTTTTTAATGTTTCTCTTTCTCTCTTTTCTTATCACACAGACAAAATTATGAATATTTAGAGATCTGAGAAGATACAAACGAAAATACAAATCAGGCTATTTGTGAATTTAACAAAGAGAAGACTCAACTGGAAACCTAATCTACCAGACATGAAGAACAAAATACGTTTACACGGACTAAAATAACAAGTCAAATCACAAAATGAGATATTATTATTTTACAGCAGATCAGAAATGTATACTTCCCAAGACGACGATGCATACGATAAATCATGTAAATAGTTTATTTATTTTTTTATTACGAGAAACTCCTACCTCTTACGCAATCCAAGTGAAAATCCTGATATCCTAGCAATCCAAGCAAGTAGTATTCCAGGAAGATAAAGTAACAAAACATATTCTCTTTTTTTTATTTGTAAAGTAGCAGAGATGAAAAGAGGAAGAAAGAGATGGTTCTTTTTCTTTTCTTTTTTAGGGTTTTAGGAAAATGACAAAACAATATATAATATTACTAACCCTAAAAGTAGATGCAAAAGGGATAAAGACTTATTCTTTTTTCCCATACGTATTACTAGCCATAAAAATCATGTGCTCTACTAGGTAGTGACCCCATCATTCCATGGGCTAACTATTTCTTTTAGCCACCCACTAATTTGAGCTATATGCACCCCAAAACCATCACAATAAAATACTAAATAAACTAGGATTTGTACATCACATATATACAAATCGCTATGTCAACTCTAATGAGTTGAAAACGGGCTTTAAGCTCGGATTCAAAAAAAAAATAGCAGACGTTATAACACGTGAAGCCACAAAAACATACTCAGACGCCTCCCTAGCAGTGTAAAGTCCAAGACCTCCATATCTGATAGGTAGAGTAGATAGTCTCCACTGTAGCTCTCCAAAGAACGGTCCCCCACACACCACGAGAAACAAAATACAAATCAAAGTGAAAAACAAAATACAAATCAAAGTGAAAAATAAAACAACCATGGCCGTGGAAAAGTACTTTACCGCTTGATTCTTCACAACTTGTATCGTCTCGAAATCATAAACTTCAATAATTCTCACCTTTTACTTTCTTCGCTCTTGTAAATTAGTCTTTATACTTGAATATAGAATTACCTCATTGTATTGTAAGTCTTCAACTTTGATATAAAATTATGCTCTTTTTCTTGTTCCATTGTTGCTTTCAAACCTTGAACCTTTTCAACTTTCCTTGTAGATTTTGATGTCGCTCCCTTGTTGTTGATGATTATGGTGTTTCTATGGACCCGTTGTTGTCGAGAGAGAGAATGGTGTTAACTGCAAATCGAACTACAAGAAGGAGGCTTTCATCCATAGACGTCACCCTCATGATTGACAAAAATTAGCACTCAAGAGATCAAAATAGTGCTGAAATTGGTGTGAAATTGGGTAGCTCACCATTCTACCTGGAATTAACATACGGTGACATACACTCAAAAGAAGATCTTTAGTAAAGGAATAATTTCTGGTCGGTGCCTCACATGATATGAAAATGGGTAGTCTCTACTAATGATTGATCAGCAACTCTAATAATGCATTCTTCTCTGCTCCTAATTTGCATCACCGGCATGATTAAATCCATTATTTAACACTCTAACAAGCAAGAAATCGAATGTAATTCCCTAACACTTCCAAGTTCAATTATGTCGGTCAGAATTCTCTATGTAATCATACCTAGAAGCATGCTAGTGACTCTAAAATCTCTAAAAGTTGAAAGTTTTATGCAATTTTTTTTTATGCAAAAATATATGCTTAGCCACTCCCCCACACTTAAACCTTACATTTTCCTCAATGTAATTGAATCGTCCAAGTAAAGTCAAGGTGGGAAATCCTAATATGATATGAAACAAGAAAAATAAACACACAAAACAAAAAGCAAATAAAAACAAAAGGATAAGAAATACAAAACTGGTGGGTTGCCTCCCACTTAGCGCTTGTTTTAAAGTCGACGGCCCGACATAGCTCTTGCTTCACATTACTCCTCTAGAGGGAGCACATCTCGAAATCCAATCACGTCCACATGCTCCGTTGGAAAGTTCTCATAATATGGCTTCAACCTATGGCCGTTGACTTTCAAGGGTTGTTCTGTTTTTTCACTAACAATTTCAACTGAACCATGATCATAAACATTAGTAACAATAAATGGTCCCACCCAACGGGACTTAAGCTTACCCGGAAATAAACGTAAACGAGTATTAAATAAAAGAACTTTTTGCCCCACAACAAAAAATTTCGGAGAAATCATCTTGTCATGAAAAAGCTTGGTCTTTTCTTTGTAAATCCGGGCATTCTCGTAAGCATTATTACGTATCTCCTCTAGATCATTTAGTTGCAACTTTCTTTGTTTCCCCGCTTCATCATACTCCATGTTGAATTTCTTTATCGCCCAATAAGCCTTATGTTCATGTTCAACCGGGAGATGACAAGCTTTTCCATAAACCAACCGATATGGAGACATACCAATCGGTGTCTTGTACGCCGTTCTATACGCCAAAAGTGCATCATTGAGCTTAAAGCTCCAATCTTTCCTTGTGGTATTCACCGTTTTCTCAAGGATGGACTTGATTTCACGGATTGAAATTTCGGCTTGTCCACTAGTTTGTGGATGGTAAGGTGTACCAATCTTGTGTGTTATGTTGTACTTCTTGAGGAGAGCGTGGAAAGACTTCTTGAAATGTGAGCCTCCATCGCTTATCACCACTCTTGGTGTGCCGTGCCTAGTGAATATGCTTTCTCTTACAAAATCACAAACAACTTGAGAATCATTAGTTTTGGTGGCTCTAGCCTCCACCCATTTAGAAACATAATCTACGGCAAGAAGTATATAAAAATTTCCATTCGAATTGACAAAAGGGCCCATAAAATCGATTCCCCACACATCAAAAATCTCGACGGCGAGAATTGGTGTGAGTGGCATTTGATTTCGAGCACCTAGATTGCCCGTTCTTTGACATCTATCACACGATTTACAAAAAACATATGAATCTTCAAACAAGGTGGGCCAATAATATCCACTTTCAAGAACCTTGAGAGCGGTACGTTTAGAACCAAAATGGCCACCACAAGCAAAAGTATGATAAAAGGAGAGAATAAATTGAAATTCGGAGTTAGGTACGCACCTTCGTATGATTTGATCAACGCCATATTTCCATAAGTATGGTTCATCCCACACATATTGCTTCGCTATCTTCTTAAGCTTCATCTTTTGGAAGTTAGACATTGTGCTAGGTACCTTCCTTGTCACCAAATAATTCACTATATCCGCATACCAAGGTGTTGATTCTTCCAAGGAGAAAAGTTGTTCGTCCAGAAAGCGGTCTTGTAATGGAAGTTCTTCTTGAGACATAACAAGTCTACTAAGATGATCCGCAACGGTATTCTCCACACCTTTCTTATCTCGAATTTCTATGTCGAACTCTTGTAGTAATAGGATCCACCGGATTATTCTTGGCTTAGCTTCTTTCTTCTATATTAAGTATCTAAGTGCCGCATGATCAGAATACACAATAACCTTTGTACCCACCAAGTATGATCGAAATTTTTCCAATGCAAACACTATAGACAATAACTCCTTTTTCGTGGTAGAATAGTTGATTTGTGCATCATTGAGGGTCCTAGATGCATAATAGATAACATGGGACAACTTGTCCACTCTTTGACCCAAAACGGATCCAACCGCATAATCACTAGAATCACACATTAGTTCAAATGGAAGATTCCAATCCGGTGATTTTATAATCGGCGCACTTGTCAACATTGCTTTCAATTTGTCAAAAGCATCCTTGTATTCCTTGTTGAAGTCAAAAGTCACCTCCTTTTGTAGTAACTTGCACATCGGCATGGAGATTTTGGAGAAATCCTTGATAAACCGCCTATAGAAACCTGCATGGCCAAGAAAAGAACGAACCTCCCTCACCGAAGTGGGATATTGTAAGTTTCTTATTAAATCTATCTTTGACTTTTCCACTTCGAGCCCTTGAGAGGACACAATGTGACCAAGTACTATGCCATGGTTTACCATAAAATGACATTTCTCCTAATTAAGAACAAGGTTAGTGTCTATGCATCGTTTAAGAACTAGTTCAAGGTTGTTTAAACAAATATCAAAAGAATTTCCATAAACACTAAAGTCGTCCATAAATACCTCAATAATGCGCTCCACGTAATCCGAGAATATGCTTACCATGCATCTTTGGAAAGTAGCCGGTGCATTGCAAAGACCAAACGGCATCCGTCTATACGCAAACGTTCCAAACGGACAAGTAAAAGTGGTCTTCTCTTGGTCCTACGGTGCAATAACAAGTTGATTGTATCTCTAATAACCATCCAAGAAGCAATAATATGAATGCCCCGCTAACCGCTCCAACATTTGATCAATGAAAGGTAAAGGAAAGTGATCCTTTCGGGTTGCGGAATTAAGTTTTCTATAATCAATGCACACTCTCCAACCGGTCTGAACTCTTGTAGGAACAAGTTCATCGTCTTGATTTCGAACAACCGTAACACCGGACTTCTTTGGCACCACTTGTACCGGACTAACCCATTTGCTATCGGAAATTGGGTAGATCACCCCCGCACTTAGAAATTTGAGTATCTCTTTCTTCACAACCTACATCATAGGAGGATTAAGCCTACGTTGAGCATCACGTACCGGCTTCACGTTCTATTCCATTAGAATCCTATGCATGCATATGGATGGACTACTGCCCTTGATATCCGCAATTGTCCAACCAATAGCCATTTTGTGCTCTTTCAAGACTCTAAGAAAACGGTCTTCTTTTACCGGTGTGAGGTTCTTTGAAATAATTACCGGAAGCTCATCTCTATCTCCCAAAAATGCATACTTCAAATGGTCCGGAAGTGGCTTCAACTCTAGCTTAGGAGCCTTCACAATAGATGGTACAAGTAATTCATCATTCACGGGTAAAGAAATATAGGAAATATTACCCTTATCTTCTTGTAATACCGTCAAGGAACCACACGTCTCCACCAATTCCGTGGAAATTTCAACATCCAAATTAGACACGCCGTGGACATCCAATTCAATTCTCTTTTGCAACACCACATCAAGTTCTTCCTCTCGATTCAATTCTACCATTTGTTGCGCTAATGAACCAACCACATCAATGGAGTAAGCGGAATGCACATCACTTGGGTAGCGCATGGCTTCAAATATGTTGAAGTGTATTACTTCCTTGTCGAATTCCATAGTGAGTGTACCCTTGTCCACATCAATCTTCGTCTTTGCGGTCTTCATAAATGGCCTCCCAAGAAGTAGAGAAGTAGACTAACGATTCTCATTATTGTCCATATCCACCACAAAGAAATCCACCGGAAAAATTAACTCATTCACTTGCACGAGAACGTCTTCTACAAGTCCCTTTGGATAGATGTTAGACTTGTTTGCTAGTTGGATAATAACTCTTATCTCTTTCAACAGTCCAAGATTCAAGGAGTCATATATATCGGCCGACATCACACTAATGGAAGCTCCCAAGTCAAGTAAATCATGTTCAAACCTTTCCTTACCAATAGTAATTGGCACCGTGAAACCACCGGGATCCGTGAACTTTGTAGGCATCTTCTTCAAAAACATAGCCGATGCACTCTCGCCAACTTTAGTAATTTCATTATCAAGCAACCTATCCTTATTTGTGCATAATTCCTTCATGAACTTAGCATACCTTGGCATTGTCTTGATGGCCTCGATGAAGGGAATGTTGATTTCTATCTTCTTGAAGATATCCATGAGTGCCTTGTCTTGAGCTTCCTTCTTGGACTTAGAAAAACGACTAGGAAAAGGAGGTGGAGTAGTAAAAGTAGGAACCGGTTCCTTGTATTGGGCGGTTGGTGTTGAAGTCTCCCTTGGTTCGGCATCCTCTTTCTCTTTGACTACTTCTTCACTAGCTTCTTCATGACGAGTTGGACTCTCCACTTGTCTTCCACTTCTTAAAGTAACCGCATTAACATTCTCTTTTGGATTCACAATGGGTTGCGAAGGAAGCTTTGTGGATGCTTGAGCTTTCATTAAGTTCATATCGGTCGCCAATTGTCCCATTTGAGTTTGTAAATCCTTGATTGCTGAATCGGTCTTTTGTTGGGTTTGTTGTAACATAGAAGTGAGACCTTGCATGTTTTGCATTATCACATTCAACTTGTCATTATTCGAAGAATCTTGCTCCTTGACTTGTTGTGGTTGGAATTGTTGTTGTTGAGGTTGGAAACGTGATTGTTGGAATCCACCTTGTTGCGCATATGGATTAGGAGCCGCCGCTTTCTTGTTTGCATAGCTAAAGTTGGGATGATCCTTCCAACCGGGATTGTAAGTATTTGAGTATGGATCGTACCTAGGCCTTGGATTTGGATATAAAGCATTTACTTGTTCGGTTTCATCATCCGGAATAATTACCGCGGCCAACCGTTGCACTACCCTCTCTATGTTGTTTAACCGTTGATCGGATTGTGAAGATGAGTCACTAACTTCATGCACCAACTTAACCATTGAATCACCTCTTGCATGGAATTGTTGCGAGTTTTCCGCCATACTTTCAATCAACTCGGTAGCTTCGGCCACCGTCTTGTTCACTAGTGCACCACCACCGGCGGCGTCAAGAAGATATCTATCACTTGTTTGGAGACCTTCATAGAAGTATTGGATTATCATGGCGTCACTAAATTGATGGTGTGGACAACTTGCCACCAATCTCTTGTATCGATCCCAACATTCATATAATGACTCTCCCACATGTTGCTTTATCCCACAAATTTCTTTGCGAATTTGAGTAGCCTTTGATGCGGGAAAATATCTCTCGAGGAAAAGTTTCTTCATACCATTCCATGTTGTGATACTTCCGGAAGGCAAATAGTATAACCATTCCTTAGCATTGCCCGCCAAAGAGAACGAAAAAGCTTTCAACATTTCTCCATCCGCATTAGTATTCGGTGGAAGCATGGCCGTGACTATGGTGTTGAAGTCCATAAGATGTTTGTTTGGGTCTTCATTCACCATGCCATGGAACTTTGGTAATTCTCTAATCAACCCCGGCTTGATCTCGAAAGTTGAGTTAGTTTGGATACACCATTGTTGTGTATCGAGCTTGTGAGAAGCTAGGTCCTTGAGTGTACGATCACCCATTGCCTCTTCTTCTATGTACGAATCTGCGAATTCACTTGATGTAGAACGAGGAAGCGGAGTGTTAACCGCTCGAATAAAGTCCCTTAGTTGAGTGCCGGATCGAAGACGTATTCTAATTGGACTCGGTATTCCCCCTTGAAGCATTCACCAAAGATATACTACCAATAGCAAGGTTCACAAAACTAAGTTAGATACGGTATATAATCTAACAAAGCAAGAATAAAGCAAACGGAAAAATAAAAACAACTAAAATCGCTTGTTGCTCCCCGGCAACGGCGCCAAAATTTGTATGCGTGTCGTAACCACAACAAATTAATTAATACTTTACTACCTAATTAAAGAGTAATATAAGGTAGTCAAGGTCGATCCCACGAGGAGCAAGAGATTATAGTTGTAAAGTTTTCACAAAAGGGGGGTATTGGTTGTAAAACTTATAAAGCAAAAGAAATAAACAAAGTAATTAAAAGTATAAGTTCTAATCAATGAGAGAGAATAGATCAAGGAATCCTTCTTCGCTGCAAAACAATGATTAAAGTTATGTTCTTTTCCACTTGTTATTAGTCATAGATTATCACCAACCGTAGGATAGCAGGTTCGCTTTGCTAACCCCAAAATTCCTTATTTCACCGAATAACAAGTCCGCTTAGTTATCAGATTCTATTCAAAAGAACCACCTTGAGGTTCGCTTACAAGATGTACGCATTAAGATTTGTGAACTTAGGTTTAGTACTAGTAGTTAGACTCGGTTCGCTTGGTCCACTTTATAGCGCTTTTTTCACACACAATTGCTCCACGGAATCCCTCCGCAAGGTCTCATGTTTTCTACGTGTGTAAAGAGTCAAGAAACTATTACGTATTCCCTAACTTTCACTAGCTTTAGATTAAATTAACAAATTAATTTAGCGTGCACTCCAAACAACCTATCAATCAATCATAAACATTAATATTAGTAAAAACAAACGATAATCATATGAAAAACTTCGAAGTAGAATTGAAACAAAACTCAAACCATATGTTAAGAACTAGGAATTCATCCTCAATCAATAAGAAATTTAGCTACTCATAATTTGGAGTTCACACAATAATAATAATAATAAAGGAAGAAAGAAAAACTTATTGAAAAGATGATGGTTGCACCTTCCTCCAATCCGTGTGCACTTTAACTCCTTCTCCAAAGTAGATGTGTGTCTAAAAGTTGTAGATAACTCCTCTATTTATAGGATTCAATACTCTCCATATCTTTGTAGGAAAAGAATCCTCATTCCAATAGAACACCACTTTCCCAATTTGAGCCATATTCCAAATTCTAGTCCAATTCTCCAAAACTTCCAAGTTTCCATCCAATTCCCAATTCTAAGTCTTCACACACATGAGAGAAGTCCATACAAAATTATGTATTTTTGCTCGCCGTAAAACTGTGTTTTTGGCCGGAAGTTGGCCGGAATTTGTTGCCGTCGGCCGCCTGAAAATTTTCCCCGGTGATGGAATATTCCGTCGAGATTCTGTTATCTTTAATCGTTGACCTAACGGTCAACGTTAGTCGACTGGTCAAAGGTACTGAGTCAGCTCCCGAGTTAAAGCGAGTCAAAGTGTGAGGCAACTCGGCCCAAGACATTTGCAGTCTTGCACATGCTGTCCAGTCATGATGGTTGTGTATCTTCTGTTTGCATCATTTCTTGAAATGGCCATCCAAATTCTGCACAGTTCAATCAACCAATTGTGCTCATTCTTTACATTGTTATCACCATTATTAGTTCTACTACTTCAACCACATAAAACACAGATTCTCCATTCCATTTCCTTGTATATCAACTGCAACTGCAACTTCTTTTCTGCCAATGCCCTGCAATGTTCATAACCACCACTGCCTCCTCAACACCAAACTAAACTGCAGCTGCATCATACATCTTAACTACCAGCTCTAGTACCCATTTCCTGCAATGCTCATTTGAGTTACATAAGCACAATTGCATCCGAACCACTTTGAGCGCAAACCACAGCTACAACACTCACTCTTTCAACACAAGGCTCCATCTTCTGCAATCATACCCTGCAACTCAGTTGCATCCACCTACAACTGCAGCTCCTCCTGCTCAGCTCAACATCATACCACTCATCAGAACTACCACATGCCCACTTGCATACACAATAATCTTCATAACCATCTTCACACAACACCATCAACACCTTGCTGCTCCTGTGACTCAACTGCAGAACCTTAACCTAGAGCAGCAACAACTTGTTCTCACTGCAACCAACTTTGTAGCTTCAGCAAAATTCTCCATTCCACCAGAAATTGCTCATATGGCAGCCATCAAATTCATTCTCCAAGCTGTAGCCAATTCTGCCATCTCAAGCTCTCATTAGCCACACCAAGCAAATTGCACCACCACTGAGCCCTAGCTCAAAGAAAGCAGCATCAGCTCTCTTTGTCACCAATTCATTCACCATAAACATCTTTCATTTCAACCACTGAGAACACCACAGTTCAACTCCATCTTGGCTTCCTGGCAAACTCCACCTTCAACTGGCTGCAACAACTCAGCAGCATCATCTTATTTCATCCATAGCCACTAACCCATCTTTCAATTCTACTAAAATATGTGTCTATTTCAAACCCTAACCGATTCTACCAAAACCCATTTGATCATCACAGAAGCTCACGGCATCCACCATTCGCAGATTCAAACAATACCCATTCTCGATTCAAACAGCAGGACTTCAGATTCATCTCGTTCTTCACCTTAATCTTCCACCGAGAACCCTAACCTCTCTGATTCAGTAGCAGCAATCAATAGCTGTTCGTCCTTCTTCAATTATACGGAACTTAATTTTTGTAGGAGCGGAATATCACAACAAATGATAACTTACGAAATTGTGGAGAGAAAATACATTTTGCGAGTATAGAATATTTTGCGAAGATAAAGAAATCACGAAGAACGTTTTACGAGTAAAGGAAGTTCGTGAAGTAAATTTGCGAAGGTTCGTATGATGATTCTTTGATCCGAAATTAAGGGAAAGATTAGTTGTTATCCAATGTGTAAAATCATATAAATAGCCATTTAGGCATGAGAGGAAAGGGGGAGACAATTTGAGAGATGAGGATAATTTTAGGAGGAGAGAGAAAATTTTAGAGAGGGATTTATTTTCTTTATCATCTTCTTCCCCAAAAATTCTAGAGCTTCAAATATCCATTAATAGAATCTCAATTGTAAAATCATGTAATTACATACAATCACTAGTGAAGCACCGTGGATGTAGATCACATTGATCGAACCACGTAAAAATATTTATGTCTCTTTATAATTTTAGTACTTTAATTCTTAGTTTTATATCAAATTAATTAGGTTTAGGAATCATTTTAATGGATTCTTATGAGGGTGTGGTTGTGAGATTATCCGCAACTACATAATTGGCGCTAGAAACAGGGAAAGATTAAATGGATTTATCCTTCCTGTAACTTGTTGGATCAACAATTTCGTTTAATAATTGGTCCTCTTCTCTCTCTACTATTTTCTCCCCAAATTTCACTTTCTATAAAATTCAATCTGAAACGGTAATGGCGTCTTCCAAAGGTAGATCCCATAATGGAGTAGAAAACGGATTTGAAGGTTTAATATCATCTTCAGGGAGATGTTATGATTCAATCAACTAAGTCCGCGTCTCTGATAATTTAAGAATTCGAAGAAAAATAAGGTTATGCGAAGTTATGGTTCAATCTAGAGGTAATTTATACTAAAATCAATGATTAGTATAAGCCATCTAGTGGAAAACGAGAAGCTCAGATTGGTAAATTCAGATCTGTCTGCGAAGTAGAGTCAGTGCAACTTCGTAGCATTCAAAATTCAAGTTCACAGCATCAGTTCGCATATCTACGTTTGTTCACAGTGTATACTGGTGCAACTTTAAATATATGAAGAGATCAGTTCGCATATTATGGTTCGCAGTTTATACTTCGCAAAAACGCTAGGTGACAAGGACGCTAGGTGCAAAAAGAGGCAATTGCTAAAAAAAAGGCAATTGCTGTTCGAAATGGTGCTACTTCTTTGTCTAATGAAGACAAAACTGATCCCGTTTCGAGAACAAATTTATGTTATGTGATGGACAAAAAGTTGAATGGTCATTATGATGGAATCCAAAGAATTTTATCATCGTGGGATTTTACGAACGTTCACAGCAATAAAGAAATATCTTCGCAAATATTTACTTTGTGAATATTCGCAAGACCAACACTACTACTCTTTTACACTTCGCAAATGTTTATGTTGCGAACATTCGCAGCACCAATACTTCGCAAATGTTCGTTTACTTCGCAAAAGTTCGCAAAACAGCAGAATTCTATTTCACAAGAGTGGGCTAGAATAATTGGTATGCTATGAGAACATGCAAGACGATGCTAGCTTTGCAATCAAATCACATACTTCGCAAGAGACAACAACGACTCACATAAAAGCTAAGTACCTCTTTCCTTAAACATTTTATTTGCTTACGAAAAATAAAAGATTTTTGATTTGATTTACAAAAAGCGATTCAAATCACACAATTACAAAGATGATACAATTACAAAGATCTCAAGATTTCACAATTACAAAAGAAACCGAGAAAAACATCTCGCACAAATCAATTTATATATTTCTCTTGAAAAATTTACTTTATTTCCAATGATATGATATTCGACATGGAGAGTAGTAGCTGGCAAACCTTTATGGCGTATACTCGTAAAAGGCAAAGCACCTCAGTGCGTCATATGAGGGGGTACCTATTAGGATCATTTCCATGGAAAAATATTTGTCAAGAGAGATGAAATAGATAATACAAAGGAAATCAAAACAAACAAAAAGATTTTGAAGTAGCATATAAATAAAAAATAAGAAATCTTGATAAAAGAAATGTTGAATACTAATCTAAATTTTTATTTGCATTACAGCATAGCATGAGGCAAAGAACATGGAGTGAGAGTTCGCATGATGGGTTCGCAATATTTCTTACATTTAGAGGATTAAGTACTTCTTAAGGATACTTCATACTTCTTATATATTTCGAGGATTAAGTACTTCTTATACTTCTTCAAGGATACTTCATACTTCTTATACTTAAATGGTTGATACTTCTTATTTACTTCGCAACATTCCGGGACTTCGCAAAAGAATAGAGGCAAGTATATACTTTTCAAGACTAGTATTCTTTCGCTCGTTCCTTCATCAACAAAGATCAAAGATTACTACAACAACGGATTTTTTCTTAAAGATCGCTCTTCAAGCAATATTCAAGAAAAAAGAGGCAAGATGTAGGAGCGGAATATCACAGCAAATAATAACTTACGAAATTGTGGAGAGAAAATACATTTTGCGAGTATAGAATAATTTGCGAAGATAAAGAAATCACGAAGAACGTTTTACGAGTAAAGGAAGTTCGTGAAGTAAATTTGCGAAGGTTCGTATAATGACTCTTTGATCCGAAATTAAGGGAAAGATTAGTTGTTATCCAATGTGTAAAATCATATAAATAGCCATTTAGGCATGAGAGGAAAGGGGGAGACAATTTGAGAGATGAGGATAATTTTAGGAGGAGAGAGAAAATTTTAGAGAGGGATTTATTTTCTTTATCATCTTCTTCCCCAAAAATTCTAGAGCTTCAAATATCCATTAATGGAGTCTCAATTGTAAAATCATGTAATTACATACAATCACTAGTGAAGCACCGTGGATGTAGATCACATTGATCGAACCACGTAAAAATCTTTGTGTCTCTTTATAATTTTAGTACTTTAATTCTTAGTTTTATATCAAATTAATTAGGTTTAGGAATCATTTTAATGGATTCTTATGAGGGTGTGGTTGTGAGATTATCCGCAACTACAATTTTCTTCTTCATCAATTCACAGATTCAGAACAGGAGGAACTAGCTCAAAAACCCTTCTCAAATCTTCTTCTTTCGGCTGAGTCGTCTTCTCAGTTTCATGGCTGCATTCTTTCTCAATTTCAGCCCCCAAATGATTTGGGGAAGAAATACCTCGACTTAGGGTTAGGGTATTAAATTGGGTCTGGATGGTACACCCCAGGATAAGACCACCCCAGTTTGGGTGCTTTGATAATTACACCCATTGATAATTTATAAGGGATACCCTGGATGGTAACCCCTTAACCATAGCTAGTTTGCGTTTAAAATACCTCCGAGAAGAGTTACCCCTTAACCATTACCGGACTCCAGATAGTGCTCGCCTTATGAAATGACAATTATACCCTTTTTGCCCAATTTTGGTGATTTCTCCTTCTTTTCTTCCGTGCGACTCCAGAGTACCTAATAACTCAAAAACACGCGTAAAATACATAATTTACTAGAAAAATAGCAAAGAAAGCATAAACTCTTAGATAGTAAATTAGGTGTATTCTACACCTATCACCAAATCTTCCTGACAATCTCTTCGTGACTTTTTGTTTCGATTTTATCCTCGTCTGTCACCATATCATGCTTACCCCGCGACAATGCCACTGTTCCGAGCTAAGCAGGGGACTTAATGTGGATGGTGGTTTTTAGATTAGGGTTAAAATAATAAAACCTTACATCTGATGTGACTTCAGTAAGAAAACAGAGCCACGTGTGCTAACCTCTCCATTGGAAAATTTATTGAGTCGCTCAATATACTTTACATGAAATTTATCCAGATTGGCGAATGTAGCAACCACCCAGATGTTCAGTAAAATTCGGCGCCTCATGTATATTCACTTAATATAAGTTCTTCTGAATGCCTTTTATGCTATGCTCTCCGACTGAACTCTTAATGTTGATATGGCATGACGATTAGTGTTCACTCGCAGCAGAGTAGAACGAATCTCCAAATATCAAAGATAAGATCTTTACATAAGGTAATCAATCAGAAAATCATGCTGCTCTGGAAATAAACTTAAAAGAGCTCTGTGTCATCACATAGAATTCAATTAATCGTCATGACTAACTTGCAGAAGTTAGGTTTTCGCACCTCGCGCAATATACCAGACCTTGCTTTTTAAAATTAAGCATAAAAACACTAAACAATTAATACGCCATGGATTGGCAGGTGCAACCTCGCCCAGAATAAGAAAAATAGGGAGCCGCAGCAGCAAACATGGGCATGGCCATGCCTTAGGTCAGCTGGCGCCACGGACGCGCCCCATCCTAAACCGACCTTATTTCCCATTGACCAATCAGGTCGCCCTAAATGCGCCACGCGCATTCTGAATGAGGCCGTCCCCATGATGCTTGCCGGCCCCACTTCTAATCGACCGATCAGGTCGCTTAAAATCAGAAATACTCTCTCCAGAAGTGTGGTCTCGCCTTATGTTTGGCCGGCCCCATTTTGTGGCCAATCAAGTTGCTCTAAACTTGCCACCATACATTAAAGTCCAAACTCACCATGCCGCGCTACCATGCTAAAACTAACAAGCCAAAGGCGCTCTACCACGACAACATATCGATTGGCATGCCAACATGCCACTCTACCGTTGTAACCTTCCATAAATAGCCACCCACGATAATTCCTACTCCCGTGGCCGTTTCCACACTATGGCCTTGGCATATCCATGGCGCCATTTGCACAAAAGTAGCGTCATGCCGCAGCCGCGTGCCACGTGCACTAATTAGGTTTTCGACATGCGAAATTATAATTTGGGAAAATTACTACCAAAGCCAAATAAACGTTTCCCAGAGCAATGGGATTGGCGTGGTAACATGGCCAATATTTCCACGCCACATGTGGGTCCGACTCCACGATGCCTTGGACACGCCAAACCCTAATTATTCCACGACGAATTCTTCCAATGATCCTTGGACACCCCAAGCCCTAATTCTTCCACGGCGCCTTGGCCACGCCAAGCTCTAATTCTTCCACGTCGCCTTGGCCACGCCAGGCACCATTTACGCAACTCTTCCCATGGCATGCACAAGCCATGCCATGCCGCCATGCCATTGACAGGCACCAATGCAAGGTAGCCACAATCAACGGCTACCCTTATTCATAAGATCTGATTTCGTCCATCGAAGTTCGCCACCAATCCGGTAAGCTTGTGATTTTTGGCAACTAGCCCAAAAATGAGCCTAGCATAACATAGGCTATTTACATGCGGAAAACCTCTCAATTTCAACTTTTCACACGTAGAAAAGTGCTACATTTTTTCCACGAAAACACTCAAGATATCAAAACATGTCACAAACTGGGGGATACTCATCTGGGTATTGGTCCGGCGGTTTACAGGGTGCGGCGTGCAATACGCCCATTACAGGAAAGTGTCATAAAGCGGGGCAGTTAGTAATGGTGAGAAGTAAAGGTGTAAGCATATCATTCATTATGGAAACATAAATTTCAGGCGTTACCCGTTACTCCCTTCTTCCATTACTCAATCGTTTCCACTTCCTACGAGACCATGGTACGTTTTTGTTGCAACTTGTATAAATAGGTCTCACCTATTTCCACCAAATAACAAGTTTTGGTCAGGAGAAAAATACCAGATCCAGAACTCATCTGATAGCTTTCTCAGTCATCTAGCCAGTTTAACTTTCTGATATAAGTCGTAAAACGCCCACACTTCCAGAATCAACTATTTTGGTCTCAACATTTTCTTTGCTTCCCTCCCTAAGACCAACCCTTATCCTTCACTTTGTGACCGAAGAAAGCCTGGAACGGCCATTTTTTAGTTTAGGCCAGGATTGCACAGATTTATCTCTCGAATCAAAAGTACTCTCGTGCAGTACATTGTTTAGGGTTTCGACTCGTTTCTCACTGATACACCCAAAATTACCAAAATCAGCAGAAACGGTTTTCACCCACAAACAAAGAGTTAATTACATCCGAAATTTATTTTGTTAGATCTTCCTCACTCTCTTCATAAGGAGAGAGCATTGTACAACACATGGTTGTTTTTGTGAAATCTTGATATTGTAAGAAGAAGGAACAAGACCGAACATATATATATATATATTTTGAAATAGCTTTAAGGAAACCTTGAAAATCAGAAGTATTGTATAAATAAGGAAAGTCTACGTTTGATAACTATGAATCAAAACCCATCTTATGTATGCGATCATGATTTTTTTTTTTTTAAATCGCATATTAATAAGGTTTGTATAATTAGAAATTCCTGATTGACTTCCTTTTTCCTTTTCGACTTTGCAATTGATTATCGAAAGATACCTGTGAATCAATATCACTGGATGTTTTTAAATCCTCTTTGAGTCTAATAATAATACGTTAATAGTCATCTTTGTCTAAGATTACAACATGATTATTTTTATTATGATTTTCTTTAGATGATCTCCTTTTAACTTTCACTTCAGACTTTGGCATCCACTTGTCAGGTGGATTGGGATGAAGATATTTCATCTCTTGCAACATTGCATTTTTCCAAGCTAAAACATCAGATCTCATATTCCCTTTGACAAAGGTATTAACCTTTTTTATCATTGTTCCTTTAGAAATACTCCTTGTAGGATAGGAATGCGAATTATTAGAATAATTCGTTTGTATCAAAATAGGACAATGGTGACTTGAGATCCTTTTAGAGGTAAATTTACTCAGTTCTTTTGAAACAAAGGATAAAGCATCCTGCATCTTTCAAATTTTACAACTCCTTTGCATGTGAGCTTTATTTCCACAATAATAACAATGCTTACTAAAAGGAGTATAGTTTTTAGGATTACCTTTGTGAGATGTTTCCCCCTTATGTCGATCTTTGAAATGAGACTTATCATGATTACATCGGGAACTATTTTCTTTTAAAGTCTCAATTGAGCTCTTTGGGGAATAAGGAATGTCAGTTGGTTTAGGTAGATCCTCTGATGTGGAAGAACATACAGTATTTACAAATTTTATTTCTTTGTTGTTTGAGGAAGTATTGATTCCCTGATATCCCAAGCCACGCATATCACCAAGACTTCTTCATGTTTCCAACAATGAAGACAAGTTGGTTGTGCTATCATTGAGCCTTTTTAGTTTTGCAACTTCTTCTTACAATAGCTTAACTTTGTCAAGAGTGTTGACAAGGTCAACCTTAAGAAGGTTTTCTTTGGAAGAAACAGACTCCTTCTTTTCTCTACACATTAACTGTTTAGAATTAATCCTTGCTTCAGTTTCAACAAGTTCTTATTCAACAAATAATGTTTTCTGTAGAGATTCTTATAATCGAGAGTCTTTGAGTTTAGGATTTCTCTGCAGCCCTTCAGAAGATATCGAGCATTTTGATATCCATAATAAAATACAGAGAAGATCTTTCTCAATTTTTTATTTTCTCTGCAAAGAGGAGCAAGAAGTCCAACAACATCTGAGGTGGATAACCTTTTTGTAAAAACAATACCTAATAGTGAAGAAAATACAAAGATATCTTCTTCTACATCTTGATCAATTTCTGAATCACCATCTTCGGAAATTACATCAAGTTGTTTTTCAAGGCAAGTTTGCCAGTCATCAGAATCTTCATTATACTGATCACTTTGTTCAGTAGATTCACAGAGGATGACTTTATTATCTATTGATTCTTTATATTGTTTTTCATTAACTGAATTATTAATTTACAGGTTCAACTGTAACCATTTTGATTCAAATCTTATAGGTTGGATCACACTAAACACAGATTGCTAAATATTTTCGTGTTTTCCTTCTCTGATACCAATTGAAAAGAAAAGGGTACCAAACTTTTAGTTTTCAACCTATAAGTCCTCTTACCGAAAGTGTTCATCTATCGACAGAGTCGAGACAATGCAACAAATTGGTATTCACACTTTGTGTGATTGTCTATGGATACGAGATCAAGAAAATAAGACTACCAAAGTGTGATACTTGATAATATGTTCGAACTTAACCAAACTCTATAGGTTGACTATCAAGTATATCGGAGTTAATGTTTGTGTAATTTACTTTAAATTATATAAACAAATATAATTGCAGAAAACAAAAGTAAATCAGATAGCAAGATTTTCTTAACGAGGAAAACTACAAATGCATAAAAAACCCGGGACCTAGTCCAGAATTGAATACTCTCAGAATTAAGTTGCTATACGAAATATACACCAACTTCGTATAGTTGAGACAAAGAAACTACCCCTAGTTCAGTTAGTTTCCTCAGTATCCATGCGCTTCCAACTTTGATGAGTGCACACACTGGTACAATTCCTTTGGATCGTATTCCAAACAGTAAAGGAACAACAAATCTGTTTGGTAACAACTCTTTTGATTTTTTCAAGATAAAGATATCTCAAGTCATACGCAAAGGCTCTTCCATTTAATCTAATAAACTCCTTTTCCTGGTTAGATCAATCTATCCAATAACTATCAAAGTAGTTAAGTTTAGATTCTCAATCAATCAATATAGATTCCAACATAAAACTATATAGTGATGTCGATCTCACGCAACTAATCAACCGAATAAATCCGATTCTAGTTGGATCCCAGGCGATCAAGGTTTGTGCACACACAAAGATTTGAGAACTAATAAGAAATCTTCTTCGTCTTTAAATCTTCTTTAATCTTCAATAAATACCTGCATCAATCACACACAGAACGGAGTCTGTTAACAGTGGATTGTCACAAGATGTCTTTAGATCTACAAACAGTTCTAAATATCCTGTCAATACTTTGATCCAGTTTGAGTGAATATTATATCAGAAGAGAAGATTCTCAAGAATAAACAAACTAGGTGCAATCAAAGTTTCAACAACCGTTAGTCAATAAAATTAAGCGAAAACTAATAACACTGCAATATCTACACTACACCAAAACTAGGATTTTCTCACAGTGTAACCTGTCACAGTTTATTTTTCAGTAACAGATATACCTGTGATAAGTCCTGCAACAGTTATAACTGTAATTAAATTTTGTATTCGTGATAATAATTAGGACTTTTATTAGTCACACAAATATTTGTTGATAATTATTTGAACAACAACAATTATAATCTAAAATGATATTTCCACCCAAAAATTCCACCACATCAAAAACAACCCTGAATTAATCACTCTTAAAATTTTGGTTGTCACTACTTTCGCAACAATTATACAAAATAACAATTTTATTTAATTTCTAAATATCAAAATTTATTTATTTTTAATTTTTAATTTTCTTAATATTAGAAAAAAGGATCAAGACCAAGTCAACAAGTCATGACTTTGTATGACATTTGACTTTTAACAAATACCAACTTTTTCTTTCGATTTTCTCGACAAAACCACAACAAAAATTTCTGCTTCTTCCGAAGAACGTGAAAATGACAATATTACCCTTACTCGGAATAAGTGCAATAAAAATTCAGAAGAACGTGAAAATGACCATATTACCATTACTCGAAATAAATGCAATAAATATTATAGAGACTGAAAATGACCAGAATACCCTTATTGAAAAAAAATAAAGTAAAAATTACGGATTGTGAAAATGACCATATTACCCTTATTGGAAATAACTGCAACAATTTTTATGGAGACTGTGAAAATGACCAAACTACCCTTATCGAAAATAAGTAAATTAAATATTACATACTGTGAAAATGACCATATTACCCTTGTTGGAATTTAGTGGAATAAATATTGTGGAGACTATGAAAATGAACAGACTTCCCTTATTGAAAATAAGTAAAGTGAAATTACACACTTTGAAAAATGACCATATTACCCTTATTGGAAATAAGGGCAATAAATATTATGGATATTGAGAAAATGACCAAACTACCCTTATTAAAAATAAATAAAGTAAATACTACATACTGTGAAAATGACCATATTACCCTTATGGGAAATAAATGGAATAAATATTAGGGAGACTGTGAAAATGTCCAAACTACCCTTATTGAAAATAAATAAAGTAAATATTACATACTGTGAAAATGACCATATTACCCTTATTGGAAATAAGTGCCACAAATATTATAAAGACTGTGAAAATGACCAGACTACCCTTATCGAAAATAAGTAAAGTAAATATTACAAATTGTGTAAATGACCATATTACCCTTATAGGAAATAAATAGTATAAATATTAGGGAGACTGTGAAAATGACCAAACTACCCTTATTGAAAATAAATAAAGTAAATATTACATATTGTGAAAATGACCATATTACCCTTATTGGAAATAAATGCCATAAATATTATGGAGACTGTGAAAATGACCAGACTACCCTTATCGAAAATAGGTTAAGTAATTCGTACAAGCAGTGAAAATGACCAAACTACCCATATTGAAAATAAATATTACAGAATGTGAAAATGACCATATTACCCTTATTGGAAATAAGCGCAATAAATATCACGGAGACTGTGAAAATGACCAAACTACCCTTATTAAAAATAATTAAAGTAATTCATATAGACTGTGAAAATGACCATATTACCCTTATTGGAAAAAGTGCAATAAGTATTATGGAGACTATGAAAATGACCAGAGTACCCTTATCGAAAATAAGTAAAATAAATATTACAGACTGAGAAAATGACCATATTACCCTTATTGGAAATCCGTGCAATAAATATTATGGAGTATGGGAAATGACCAAACTACCCTTATTGAAAAAAAAATAAAGTAAATATTACATAATGTGAAAATGACCATATTACCCTTATTGGGAATAAGTGCAATAAATATTATGGAAACTGTGAAAATGACCTGTAAGAATTTATTGCTCTTTTTTACAATAAGGGTAATATGGTCATTTTCACGATTTGTACGCATTACTTTACTTATTTATAATAAGGGTAGTATGGTCATTTTCACAGTCTTCATAATATTTATTGCACTTTTTTACAATAAGGGTAATATGGTCATTTTCACAATCTGTAAGAATTACTTTACTTATTTATGATAAGGGTAGTATGGTCATTTTCATTGTCTCCATAATCTTTATTGCACTTTTTTCCGATAAGGGTAATATGGTCATTTTCACAATCTGTAAGAATTACTTTCCTTATTTATGATAAGGGTAGTATGGTCATTTTCACAGTCTTCATAATATTTATTGCACTTTTTTACAATAAGGGTAATATGGTCATTTTCACAATCTGTAAGAATTACTTTACTTATTTATGATAAGGGTAGTATGGTCATTTTCATTGTCTCCATAATCTTTATTGCACTTTTTTCCGATAAGGGTAATATGGTCATTTTCACAATCTGTAAGAATTACATTACTTATTTCTGATAAGGGTAGTATGGTCATTTTCGCTGTCTCCATAATCTTTATTGCATATTTTTTCAGATAAGGGTAATATGGTCATTTTCACAATCTGTAAGAATTATGCTACTTATTGTTGATAAGAGTAGTATGGTCATTTTCACAGTCTTCATAATATTTATTGCACTTTTTTCCAATAAGGGTAATATGATCATTTTCACAATCTGTAAGAATTACTTTACTTATTTATGATAAGGGTAGTATGGTCATTTTCACAGTCTCCTTAATCTTTATTGCACTTTTTTCCGATAAGGATAATATGGTCATTTTCACAATCTGTAAGAATTACTTTCCTTATTTATGATAAGGGTAGTATGGTCATTTTCACAGTCTTCATAATATTTATTGCACTTTTTTCCAATAAGGGTAATATGGTCATTTTCATAATCTGTAAGAATTAATTTACTTATTTATGATAAGGGTAGTATGGTCATTTTCACAGTCTTCATAATATTTATTGCACTTTTTTCCGATAAGAGTAATATGGTCATTTTCACAATTTGTAAGAATTACTTTACTTATTTCTGATAAGGGTAGTATGGTCATTTTCACTGTCTCCATAATCTTTATTGCACTTTTTTCTGATAAGGGTAATATGGTCATTTTCACAATCTGTAAGAATTACTTTACTTATTTATGATAAGGGTAGTATGGTCATTTTCACAGTCTCCATAATATCTATTGCACTTTTGTCCAATAAGGGTAATATGGTCAATTTCATAGTCTCCATAATATTTATTGCACTTTTTCCAATAAGGGTAATATGGTCAGTTCTAGTAATCTTTGAACCCGTGATGTTCAATTCTGATATATTTCTTCTTCAGATCATCCGGACGTGAAACTCAGGTCTAACTCTAGTAATCTTTGAACCTGTGATGTTCAATTCTGATATATTTCGTCTCAAGTTCATCCGAATGAGAAACTCAAGTCTAACTCTAGTAATCTTTGAACTTATGATTTTCAATTCTGATATATTTCGTCTCCAGTTCATCCGAACAAGAAACTCAAGTCTAACTCTAGTAGTTTTTGAAACTGTGATGTTCAATTCTGATATATTTCTTCTAAAGTTCATCGGAACTGAAGACTCAGGTCTAACTCTAGTAATCTTTGTACCTGTGCTTTTCAATTCTGATATATTTATTCTCAAGTTCATCCGAACTGAAGACTCGGGTCTAACTTTAGTAATTTGTGAACTTGCGATGTTCGAAACTGATATATTTCTTCTCAAGTTCATCCAAACGAGATACTCGGGTCTAACTCTAGTAATCTTTGAACCCGTGATGTTCAATTCTGATATATTTCGTCTTCAGATCATCCGGACGAGAAACTCAGGTCTAACTCTAGTAATCTTTGAACCCGTGATGTTCAATTCTGAAATATTTCTTCTTCAGATCATCCGGACGGGAAACTCGGGTCTAACTCTAGTAATCTTTGAACCTGTGATGTTCAATTCTGATATAATTCTTCTCAAGTTCATCGGAACTGAAGACTCGGGTCTAACTCTAGTAATCTTTGAACCTGTGTTGTTCAATTCTGATATATTTATTCTCAAGTTCATCCAAACGAGAGACTTAGGTCTAACTCTAGTAATCTACCTGTGTTGTTCAATTATGATATATTTATTCTCAAGTTCATCAAAACGAGACACTCAGGTCTAACTCTAGTAATCTTTGAACCTGTGTTGTTCAATTCTGATATATTTCTTCTCAAGTTCATCCGAACTGAAGACTCGGGTCTAACTTTAGTAATCTTTGAACCTGTGTTGTTCAATTATGATATATTTATTCTCAAGTTCATTCAAACTGAAGACTCGGGTCTAAATCTAGTAATCTTTGAACCTGTACTGTTTAATTCTGATATATTTATTCTCAAGTTCATCCGAACTGAAGACTCGGGTCTAACTCTAGTAAAATTTGAACCTGTGATGTTCAATTCTGATATATTTCTTCTCAAGTTCATACGAATTGAAGACTCGGGTCTAACTTTAGTAATCTTTGAACCTGTGTTGTTCAATTATGATATATTTATTCTCAAGTTGATCCGAACTGAAGACTCGGGTCTAAATCTAGTAATCTTTGAACCTGTACTGTTCAATTCTGATATATTTATTCTCAAGTTCATCCGAACTGAAGACTCGGGTCTAACTCTAGTAATCTTTGAACCTGTGTTGTTCAATTTCTGATATATTTCTTCTCAAGTTCATCCAAACGAGAGACTCATGTCTAACTCTAGTAATCTTTGAACCTGTGTTGTTCAATTCTGATATATTTCTTCTCAAGTTCATCCGAACTGAAGACTCGGGTCTAACTTTAGTAATCTTTGAACCTTTGTTGTTCAATTATGATATATTTATTCTCAAGTTTATCCGAACTGAAGACTCGGGTCCAAATCTAGTAATCTTTGAACATGTAATGTTCAATTATGATATATTTATTCTCAAGTTCATGCGAACTGAAGACTCGGGTCTAACTCTAGTAATCTTTGAACCTGTGATGTTCAATTCTGATATATTTCTTCTCAAGTTCATCCGAACTGAAGACTCGGGTCTAACTCTAGTAATCCTTGAACCTGTGATGTTCAATTTCTGATATATTTCTTCTCAAGTTCATCCAAACGAGAGACTCATGTCTAACTCTAGTAATCTTTGAACCTGTGATGTACAATTCGATATATTTCTTCTCAAGTTAAATCCGAATGAAGATTCGGGTCTAACTGTAGTAATCTTTGAACCTTTGTTGTTCAATTATGATATATTTATTCTCAAGTTCATCCGAACTGAAGACTCGGGTCTAAATCTAGTAATCTTTGAACCTGTACTGTTCAATTCTGATATATTTATTCTCAAGTTCATCCGAACTGAAGACTCGGGTCTAACTCTAGGAATCTTTGAATTTGTGATGTTCAATTCTGATATATTTATTCTCAAGTTCATCCGAACTGAAGACTCGGGTCTAACTCTAGTAATCCTTGAACCTGTGATGTTCAATTTCTGATATATTTCTTCTCAAGTTCATCCAAACGAGAGACTCATGTCTAACTCTAGTAATCTTTGAACCTGTGATGTACAATTCTGATATATTTCTTCTCAAGTTCGTCCGAACTGAAGATTCGGGTCTAACTGTAGTAATCTTTGAACCTTTGTTGTTCAATTATGATATATTTATTCTCAAGTTCATCCGAACTGAAGACTCGGGTCTAAATCTAGTAATCTTTGAACATGTACTGTTCAATTCTGATATATTTATTCTCAAGTTCATTCGAACTGAAGACTCGGGTCTAACTCTAGTAATCTTTGAACCTGTGATGTTCAATTCTGATATATTTCTTCTCAAGTTCATCTGAACTGAAGACTCGGGTCTAACTCTAGTAATCCTTGAACCTGTGATGTTCAATTTCTGATATATTTCTTCTCAAGTTCATCCAAATGAGAGACTCATGTCTAACTCTAGTAATCTTTGAACCTGTGATGTACAATTCTGATATATTTCTTCTCAAGTTCGTCCGAACTGAAGATTCGGGTCTAACTCTAGTAATCGTTGAACCTTTGATGTTCAATTCTGATATATTTATTCTCAAGTTCATCTGAACTGAAGACTCGGGTCTAACTTTAGTAATTTGTGAACTTGCGATTTTCGAAACTGATATATTCTTTCTCAAGTTCATCCAAACGAGAGACTCAGGTATAACTCTAGTAATCTTTAAACATGTGTTGTTCAATTCTAATATATTTCTTCTAAAGTTCATCCAAACGAGAGACTCGGGTCAAACTCTAGTAATCTTTTAAACCGTGATGTTCAATTCTGATATATTTCGTCTTCAGATCATCTACACGAGAAACTCTGGTCTAACTCTAGTAATCTTTGAACCCGAGATGTTCAATTTTGATATATTTCTTCTCAAGTTCATCGGAACTGAAGACTCGGGTCTAACTCTAGTAATCTTTGAACCTGTGTTGTTCAATTCTGATATATTTATTCTCAAGTTCATCCAAACGAGAGACTTAGGTCTAACTCTAGTAATCTTTGAACCTGTGTTGTTCAATTATGATATATTTCTTCTCAAGTTCATCCGAACTGAAGACTCGGGTCTAACTTTAGTAATCTTTGAACCTGTGTTGTTTAATTATGATATATTTATTCTCAAGTTCATCCGAACTGAAGACTTGGGTCTAAATATAGTAATCTTTGAACCTGTATTGTTCAATTCTGATATATTTATTCTCAAGTTCATCCGAACTGAAGACTCGGGTCTAACTATAGTAATCTTTGAACCTGTGATGTTCAATTCTGATATATTTCGTCTTCAGTTCATCTGAACTGAAGACTCAGTTCTAACTCTAGTGATCTTTGAACTAGTGATTTTCAATTCTGATATATGTCGTCTTTAGTTCATCTGAACTGAAGACTCAGGTCTAACTTTTGTGATCTTTGAACTTGTGATGTTTAATTCTGATATATTTCGTCTTCAGTTCATATGAACTGAAGACTCAGGTCCAACTCTAGTAATCTTTGAACCTGTGATGTTCAATTCTGATATATTTCTTCTCCAGTTTTTGGTCATAATTACAATAGTTAGACGAATGTTTTAGCAAATAAAGAAACACACAAAGAAACACACAATCCGTATGAGAGGTGAAGACCAAATCTCAGCCGTTTAGTAATTTCCCTGATCTGTATGACTCGTTATTCACGGTCCGGAAAAACTTATACAAAACCTAAAGCTTTTTTCAACCCTCACTTTCCTTTTCTCTCTCTTTCCAATCTCGTTCTCGATCGCTTTTGCCTCTCTAGCTCCGCCTCTAACAAAAACCCTGCAACCTCTTTTCTCTTAATCTCTCAAAATTTCTGAAAGATGATTAATGGAGGATAGATCTGTTCAATCGATGTTTTTGTATATTTTTTTCTTTTTTATTCACCTTTCGTCTGTCGTTCTCTATTTGCTTAAGTCAAAAAAGAAAAGCATCATATTCATTGAAGCTTTCGACTGTGATAGTGATTCTTGAGTTGAAGGCTGATTTTCCTTACTCTTTCTTCTCATGTATTTCAATTTTCACATCTGTCTATTTTGTTTAGGGTTTCTATCTTCTTTCTCTCTTTTTCCCAATAGTTTAAGAGTTCTGAATTAATGGTTTTTAATAAGCTGGATGACTATGAACATGTACTGTTCTTGGTGATAATGTTTTTCCTGTTTTTTTGTTTCAATAAACATTCCATGGATTTTAGTTTGGGTTTATGTTGGTATGAATTTTAAAGTTTTATTTTAGGGATCTTTCTGTTCATTTGCAACTTCTAATCTAAAGATCAATTAACAACAAAAAAGATTCAATTTGTAGTTTGGGTTTATGGGGGATTTGGGATGTACTCTTTGCTACTGGTGAATTTTGTTTCTAGCAATAAAAAAGATTCAATTTGTAGATCCAATTTCAATTTTTCTTTTTTACTTTTGTAATTTGATTTTTTGGGTTCAATTTAATTGGGATTTTTGCAGGTCAGAGAAGACGAAAATTGGCAGTACATCATTAAGTGGGGAATTAATGAATAAATTGGTGGGACTTGTAGCAAGTAATTTATGGATTGTTTCTTGCGAAGCTACTTACATTGGTTGTTCATTTGCTATTGTTTAGAGTCAATTTGCGTCGTGTTATCCAGTCTACTAGAACATTGATATTGCCTCTCTTGCTTAGTTCAGGTCTATTTACATACTTATTGTAATTTTATTTTGTTTCATTCTGTTTCAGGCTTGCTACTAGTTTCCTTTAGATATTATGTTATTGGCATTAAAGATTTAGTTTTCACCTGGATGCAGAGCAAAAAACATTACCCAGATATTTAGCTCAAAGCTGTAGGGAAGAGTGAGTTAAGTTATCCCTTTTAGATTACTTACTTTCAATAGGTTACAAACTTAAATATCTAGATACTTGCATTGTGTGCTTGTGATATGATCATTTTTGCTACATAGGTGCTCCTGAATTATCTAAAAATTGCAGGACCAAGTGCTGCAATTCTTAAAAGGCTGGAAATTATTTGAGAAGGTGGTCATAAGAAGAAGAAAATGTGTAAGCACTTGGTCTTGCAGTCTTTCACTGTTATTTAAACTCTTGAAGTAATGTATGTGTAGTTTTTAATTTCTAGTTTGTCCCACATGTTGTTTCAGGAACCTGTGTTTCATGTTACAAAACAAGTAGCATCTAAGAAAGCAAAACCAGAATCTAGCTGCTCTGAATCGGATTTGATAATGATTCTGAGAAAGTGAGTACCTTTTTCTTTTTCTGGGTTTGTTTATTTTGCATTGAAAAGATGTTATGTTTGACAAAAGTTTTATGTCTCTTAGATGCTGCTCCAGCTAAATATGGTTGCAGCTAAATTACTCATGTTCTTTGTATATGTAAGCAGGTAAAAGATTAAAAACCTTCTTATACGAAGCCAAAAAGGGTAGAGAAGTTCATTCTGGCAGTTGGTGCGTAATATGATCACATTTTCAAAAAGAGGGAAGACTTAAAAGAGCGCACCATAAGAAGTTTCATGCGTAAGATGGCTAACGAGCAAGCTGCTGAGGTGATAACTCAAATATTTAGGGTACTTATTTTTCTTGCTACCGCAGGGACGAGCTTAGGTTTTTTTTTTGCGATCTAACGACACTGTTTTGCATTAAATTAATGCAGGATTCCCTCCTCTTTAGGTACACCTCTTAGAAGGGGAAGTTATGTATTCCTATTTTTCAGAAGTGGAAGTTATGTATTACATTTTTTTGGAAGTCATGTATTCCCGTCTTTTGGAATGAGAAATTTCCATTAATTCTCTAAAGAACGTTTCTGTTAAATCTGGTAGCTTAACTTGCCAGTACTGAAGGGACTAAGTACTCAAGTTTTAATGTATCTTTCCCGAGTGAACTTTTGTTACCTCTTTATGTTCTTTCTAGTTAAGATTAATTTGTGTAGCTCCTATAGGCACCAATCGGGATGGAAGAAATATTAGGTAGTATTGCCACCATTTTTTATATGCATGTAGTATGTTTGTGGATGAAGGTGTCTTATTCATGATCATTATTCATTTGGATTAAGATTTTTTATTTTGTGTGGCAGAAAGGAGACAGGATGAAGCTTCTCACATCAGGGAGAAGTATCTTGATAGAATTCCAGTGAGAACCTTGCCCTCTTAAATATATGATGTATCTGTGTTAAATAAATTTGGTTTCTTTCACTAATAATGGTCTTAATGCTTCTATATAGGTGATAGTGGAGAAGGATGAGAGAAGTGACATAACTTACATTGACAAGAAGAAGTTAGTCATACTCAACTCTTATTATAACATTAAACTTGTTGCAACGTGCTGAGTACTTAGAGTAACATGTTTTTGCTTTGCTTATTATCACATCCTTCTCTGTATCCCATCAATTCTGTTTTTCTACTTTTTGTAAAATGGAATGCCAGCTTTTGATAACAGCACAATGGGTTAATTAGAACGCGAATTGTGTTGACTACATAATTTTTATGAATCTTATAAACATTAGATGCATTTTGCTAGGAACATGTTTTTCGTTCTTGGATTATTTTTCTTTTCTATTTCCCTTATCTAATTGTTTTCTCCATCTGTGTCTTAAGCAGGCTTATGCGATTGACCATTTGCTCTATCGTAGACTTCATCCATAGTAAGTGCTTTAATTTCCCGCTTTATCTATTTTGTATCCTCTTCATTGCAGTAGCCTGCTGGATATCCCTGTTTCTGGTTACGTGAAACTGAGAAACTTAACATTTATGTTACCAAAATTGTTTCAGCTCCTTTTTGATAGTGTATTTATATCTGATTTTCTCTCTTCCGCAGAGAATGCCTTAAGTGGGAAGGACTACTATGTTCATTGTAAAGCTGGTTGAGGATGTTAATCTACATCAATACACAATTATTACTTGTATCCTAGAATGTTTCACATAATCATGGTTCTGGGATTCTAACCCCAGAGAACTACACCCCCCATCTAGACTCCAACTATCCAAAAGCCTAACTACACCTATGTCGGAGAATAATAAGAACTCATTAAGACAGATTCAAGAAATGTGAAGCAGATGAAGGAACCCCAGGTAACCCATATCCTTCCTTTTTTTTCATCGTATTTTTATCTATCCACTTATATGCGTGGTAATTTACACTGTTGTTTCTCATATTTATATTTAACTCTAAAGTTCATGTACTACTATATGGTTGTCTGATTAATTAGTTCTCTTGGAATCCATTGTTTGACATTATCCATGATGTTAGCTTATGCTTTAGGTAATAATTTTAACATGGAGGGGTTCGCTTTGCACCCTTACTATTCCAATTTTCTTGTTGGTTAGCTTGTAGGTATACTACACTCTCATAGTTTTAGATTTGTACCCCCCTTTGTGTTAAAATGCATGTTGATTTTATTTTAGGACAAGCTTGTTAGATATCACCATCGAATTTTTTAAATTGTTCTGTTGTGTTATTTTGGATTGTCTTCTTACTTCATTTAGCACCATCATTACATTTTCTTGGAAGGAAAGGGTAACCTTTTATGGATAGTTGCTTAAAATAGTAGAATTATCGTTTCTGAAAGATCCTGATAACTTGGTCTATTGTTTCAGTTTTTTTTTTGTGTTCCACGTTGGCATTGCTAAATTGTTATGTGAATTAAT
Organism: Papaver bracteatum; assembly: GCA_023529315.1. Taxonomy (NCBI): domain Eukaryota; kingdom Viridiplantae; phylum Streptophyta; class Magnoliopsida; order Ranunculales; family Papaveraceae; genus Papaver; species Papaver bracteatum. The sequence continues at coordinate 913,392 of JAJJWX010003050.1, forward strand.
CTCTCAGCGTGTTTTGTGTAGGATTCATGAAGACATTTCTATCTTAAGGAGCAGAGATATAACGGATAGATTCCAAATCGAAAAACGTATGCATCTCAACAAATTTGAGAATATATGAATAAAATGTATTGCATGTCTGTATTTCAGTTTAAAATGGGTCCATGATAATGACCTGGACCATCCATTTTTTTTAATTGTAATTAAAGAATTGTCACAGATATAACTGTGACAAAAAAAGTGAAGAAAATCAACACGTGTCATCATTTTAATACTGATAAAAAATGAGAATAACAGTTTAAACGTTACAGTAATAGTGACAAAAAGATGACAGGTGTCAAAATGGAATTTGTTGCAAAAAGTATGTAACACTTATATGTGTTATTGTAATCGTTAGAAAAAATGACACGTGGCCAAACTAAATCGTTGCCTACATGGCGGTGTAAGACACGTGTCATCACCGAATTGTTGCAAAGTTAGAATAACAATTAAATATGTTATAATTACTGTGACAAATGAGCCACGTGTCGCTATTCTAAAATTAGGTTAACTGTTACTATTAATTAATGTAACAGTTTGTACATGTGACTCTAACCAAATTTTGTCACAGTGAAAACTATTACAAAAAAAAAATAACAAAAATTATCACAGCGTTCCTCTAACGGCGTATATGTGTTACAAAATTTTTTAGTAACAGAATTGCCCTGTGACAAAATCCAGGATTTGGTGTAGTGCTAGTTTCCCACCAATGGTACTCGTACAGCTTCTTGATCCCACGGAAGTCTTTAAACGAGCGGTCGTAAGAGATTTCACCTTATTAGGATACTTTACTCTCCGAATAGAAGGCTCTACCAAAAATAACAAGAATGAAGTTTGCCTAGCTCTTAGGATAGTTTGAAAGATATGCAAACTTAGGTATTTATAGACCAAGGATCTTTGGACACCAAGGAATTTCCAAAACCGAAAATATTTTCAAGATATGCAATGAATAACAAAATTCGTTTTTCCTAATTCCAATAAATGCTTGTCCAAAATTTTCGAAATCTCTCAATATAAAATCTCCAATTAGTAAATGCACATTAGTAATATTTATTCTCTAGATATATGCATTTAATTGCTGGTAATTAAAGCATATAAAACCAAAAACCTTAATTAAAAGATTCTCAATTTATTTCGGCACAGGATCTCCTTGAGTACTAAGGAATATCTTTGAACAATAAATGATAAGAGTTATTGTACGTGTTCAGAGTATGTTAACATCTCTACACTGTAATCCTTATTTATATTTACATGGATTTACATTCTTGGAATCGGTTATACCACACTTCCAAACAAGTTTAGAATTGGTTCACTTGTATTCCAAGATAACTATGTGATTGATCAAATATCAAATCACATATATGGATTCAATCGGTTCTACCAATCACTAGGATCAGTTATACCTCAATATGGAAATGCTTGTGATTGGTCATACAAGTTACCAGGACCAGTTATATCAGTTACCAGGACCGATTACCATATTCCCATGGTATTGCTTGTGATCGGTCACACCCGTTACCAGGATCGGTTACACCAATTACCAGGACCGGTTACCAATGAAAAGGATCGATTACACAATACTCTGTGATCGGTCACACCAATTACTAGGATCGGTTACAATAATTACTAGGTTCAGTTACACCAATTACAAATATCGATCATACCATCTCATGGTGATTACTTAGGATCGGTTACATCAATTAATAAAAACTAGTCATACCAAATCCAAAGATTTGTAATGAATAGCTGTACCAATATGCCTAACGATTTCCCTTTCGATTCATAAAACAAGTTCATGAATGTACTTCCTTTAAATGAATCTAAAACATTATTTCCTAGGATGAAATTTTCACCATAACCCATTCACAAAATTATAACAGTATATACAAGATTATGTCGATATATCTACGAAGTTCAAAAGATAAGCGTTATACTTCGTAGGCTAATTCCCTAATACTATGATCATACAAAAATTACCATGCATCACTAGAATATCATACAATATATACAGTATATATAGCTTCACAGTTATGTTTTCAATATAACACGACTTAAAAGATACGTTAAGAATGAAACAGTTCAAGTCAATATTACTAACCTCAAGAGGAAGGATGAGGTCTTCGTTGTAGTTCGCTTCTTCTTCCTATTCTTCAGGTCTTCAGAGTAATACTTTTATGTCTCAATATCCTAAGACCTTCTATTCTAACCTTAATGAAGTTGACTCTAGTATATAATCAAGCGACTTTAGATGAGTTTTGACATACTAAAATATGATAACCAAACTTGACATACCTATGCTTGGTGATTTCAACCGAGCTATGCTCTAATAGAAATGTATTGTGATGATTCATGTGCAGAACTCTTGTTAATGTACCTAGTATGCGAACGGATTTACCTGAGAAGTTATGGAACTCTTGTTTGCGTACCTAGTATACGAATGGGTTTACCTGAGTTGGGTCCGGAATAGTTTTTTGCGAACGGCTTGACTAGGCCAAGGTCCATAGTTGTTGTTCGCGTACCCAGTTTGCGAACACAATGGTTAAGTTCTAAAATCGGTTATGTATGATTCTCATACTCATGAACTAAAACATTTATGATTTAAGGAATGCAAATTAACCTTGCAAACCGTGCTTAATGTTCATGAATTAATTTTTGTATAAGTACTTTGTACGATAACGAATCAATCCGATTTTGTTTAAATTTGTTCATGAATATTTCTACGAGTTAGTTAACAATTGAACAACTTTATTTGAATCACAATTAAATTCATTAGATTATCTATCATGATTGATTGATCATCATATTTGATCTAGAAGTGTTAGATGAATATGGTTAAGTCAAAAATATTCATATGGCTAAATTCGGTTAACTTTTATTGAGCCAACCCAATATACACGTTTAGGTACGGTTACCCATATATAAATATAATTATATTTCATTTGTGTGTAACAAGCTAAGATCATCTTACGGTGGAGATTGATTGCTTAATTTCTAAGCATACTTAGCTTGAATCTTGAATTAGGAGTTCATCTAACGGTGAATATTGAATGCTTTGTTATTAGGATATCTTAGCTTTGATTATAAGCAACACTGATTTGAATGGATATATAAGGGAGAACTCTAGCAACTGGAAAACCTAATCCCGACACTTCCTTGTTTCCTAGTTGAAAACTAGGGTCGATTCTCAATTAACCTAGGTTTTCCAAAACTATTATTAGGTTAACGACTTGAAGACTTCATTTGGGATTCGTGAAGCCAGATCCAACTATTTTATCTGTAGTTGCGTATTCTTATATTACTTTTTCTATCGTATTGAGTTTTATCTTCTCTAAGATTTACTCGAGATTTATCTCCGATAGGTAAGATATAAAAAGTAATCACAACAGTTATTCGTCTCAGACTCTTGTGATTCCGCAATAACTTTTTCTGTTAATCAGTTTGGTTTTTGTGAGGTTTTAGGCTTATCTTCGGGAGTTCAAGTCTGGGGGTATTAGTTGGTTCCTATTTACTCTGATATTTGTATCAAAATACGGAACAAAAGGAATAAAGGATAGACATATCTATGGGAGACATATTTGTTTATAAGTCTTCGACTTTGGGTTGAGCAACTCTTAGTTGTGGGTGAGATCAGCTAAGGGAATCAAGTGCGTAGATGTCGGCGTGGTTCTAGAGGCATAAGGAACACGAGTACATTATTCGGTATGAGACTTGGTTAGGGCTCAACTACATTCTAGTTCAAAGCTAACTTGTAGTACCTCCTAGGCTAGTGTATGTAGCAGCTTAATGCAGTGTGGTGTTCAAAGCTGGACTAGATCCCGTGGTTTTTTTTCATTTTAGGTTTCCTCGTTAACAAATTTTTTAGTGTCTGTGTTATTTTTTTTCCGCATTATATTTGCTTACATAATTAAAATATCACAGGTTGTGCGTAGTTCAATCACAGTTGATAAATTCGACCTTGTTTGTTGGAAATAACTTGATTGACACTTGGGCATTGGTCTTTGGTACCTTCCATGTTATTTCTCATATCAATCAGGTTCACAGATTTCTATTTGTTTAATTTGCTGATTGTATTGATAAAGAGATAAAGCTCTTTGATATGTTTATTGATTGAGTCTCACTTTTAAGTTGGTGCTCTCGTAATTATTGTAGATGGTGGATTTTCGACAAAGGGTATAATTATAAAACTATACTCCAGATTCGGAAATCGGATGGGTATTGAGGCTCATGTCTCTCGATTAAAGCATGAAAGCTCATGCCACAAATATATGAATGGGAAGCCTGTCTCTCAGAGTACATGAAGATTTGTAGTCTCCTAGCTGAAACCACGACACATCTCATGAATGTTGAGAAATTTCAGTAATTACTCCGGATCCGGCAATCAGATGAGTATCGAGACTCATGTATCTATGCATGAAAGCTCATGCCACCTCTAATAGAGAAAGTCTCTCAGAGAAGATACGGATGTGCAGTCTCCCAGCTGAGACCAAGGCACATCGACCAAGGCATATCTCATAAACCTCTGATGGAGAAAGTCTCTTAGAGAAGATGTAGATGTGCAGTCTCCCAGCTGAGACCACGGCACATCTCATAACCCTCTGATGGAGAAAGTCTCTCAGAGAAGATGCAGATGTGCAGTTTCCAAGCTGAGACCATGGCACATCTCATACTGTATAGAATCGAAATATTGGGCGACAACGCCTTCGTGATACGACCGGTTTTCCCCGACTATGCAAGAGGAATATGACACTCCAGCAAGTTCATATTGCTCAAACCCTCAGATGATTAATGCTCCTAGGCAGGAAGCCCTTCTAGTATTGAGCCACCGATTAATTATCTGAAATCGTCTGAATATTCAACAATATTCTACGAATCATCATCTGAATATCCAACAATATTCTACGAGCCATCTTTAATCGTCTAAATATCCAACAATACTTTACGATTCTTTGTTATATTTCGTCACTTCAATTCGTGGTTCTTCCCAGCAGAATGCCACGGGTTAGTGATAAATATCCGACGAAACAGACATATGAGTATCGAATAAGCCCTGACAAAAATGGTGCAAGTGTAATTAGTAAATAATGCACATACCAGCATGAACGAACGAGGAACCTATGCAAAATAGGAAGGAAAATAATAATTAAAAAATATTAGCAAAAACGCCAGGGGACTGGGTTCACCAGCCGGCCAGTTACGCCGTGACCAGTCTCGTACCCAATTTTATATTTTATCATATTTTTTCTATTTTCCTGATCTCATGAAAATCCTCTCGTTCGAGCAATTTTCTTTATTTCAAAGAAATTATCTAAATCACATGATTTTATCAAAAATAATAAAATTAGGGAAAGGTGACATGGGACCGCCGGCTGGCCGGTCATGCCCTGGCCGTGGCCGGTCCCACACCTCACGTCCTCATTATTTTATTATTTCTCTCAAGTTATGAAAATTTCTTGGTTTCTTATGAATTTTCTCTAAAATCATGAAAATTACCTAATTTCATGTATTTTTATCTAAATCACATGATTTTATCAAAAAATAATAAAATTAGGAAAAGGTGACATGGGACCGCCGGTCATGCCTTGGTCGTGGCCGGTCCCACACCTCACTTCCACATTATTTTATTATTCTTCCTAAAATTATGAAAATTTCTTGATTTCTTGAATTTTCCCTAAAATTACCTAATTTCATGTATTTTCTCTAAAATCATAGAAAATATTAAAAAATTAGAAAAAACTTGTGGGACCGGGCTCTAGCCGGCCGGCCATGCCCTAGCCGGTCCCACATATCCCTTATTTTATTATTATTTGGTGTTTTGTTTCATGATTTTATGAAAACTCCCTGATTTTAACAAAATACCTTGGTTTTCAACAAATCCCTTTGATTTTATGTAAAATTCCCTAAAATCATGAAAATTACATAAAATTAGGGAGAGTGTCTTGGGACCCGCGCCCATGGTAGGCCGGCCATGCCTTGGCCTTTTCCGGTCCCACACTCCCATTCCTTATTTTATCTTATTTTATTTTGTCTCTCCTTATGGGAGTTCCCTAATTTCGCCAAACTCTCTAGTTTCATGGAATTTCCCTTAAATCAGAGAAAAATACCTAAAATCACATAAAACTGGGAAAAGCATGTGGGACTGCATGTCAGCCGTCCGGCCATGCCCTAGCCATGCCCGGTCCCACACCTTGTAATTCCTTGTTTTATTTATTTTCCCTCATCTCATGTATTTTTCCCAGTTTCAGCAAAACCATGGATTTTGCATATTTTCTCCAAATGTTGCTCAAACGTGCACCAGAAAATATCAAAATTCTTAGGACTGAAACACGGACATTGTGGTGACACGGGCACATCCCCTTGACCGACCAAGGGTGACCCTGAGGCTTGCAAATAGCTGGTCCCGCATGTTTTAATGATTTTAACCTAATTTGCTCAACTGCTCATATTAGGTTCAAACTCTTTCCAAACTATTGGAAGTTTGCTCAAACGACCATCCGCTGGTGCCACACGCATTAGGAGCCAGTCTCATGACCTCTTGGTCGGTCCTTCATGTTTTCATAATACTAGGTTTTATTATTTGTCACACACACGAGCATTATTTCGGTAAATGATTAAACCAGCATTTAATCATTATATCACTAACTGGTCCTCAAGAGACTTTGGTATTTTTGCTCATTCGAGCATCTGGGCGTTATATGGTGAACCCTTCATCCCATGTAGCCGGTCCCATGTTGATTTGCAATAAATCATCATCTCGGTAAAATTAGGGTTTTGAATACAGAGCTCCACAAAAACATGATTCTGAGTAGATTCAAGCACTCTAATAATTTTATGTTGATTCCATGAACAACATTCTTATTTATTTTTCTCGACTCATCAGTCAGTAAATTAAATTATTATTTTATTCGGTGCTGCTATAAATAAATTTATCAAACGAGCAATATTTGCTCAAAATGGCAATATTTGCTCGAACCGGCAATATTCACTTAAATTAGCAATATTCGCTCAGACTAGCAATATTTTCTCAGATCAAAGAATATTGGTTCAACTATCAATATTCGACAATTCAGCAACACAGTTTGCTCATTTTAGGTTATAATGGTACCTCGTCTCAGCAGACATACATTTAATTCATGAGTTTCGGAACATTTGATAAAACGTGTTCAAATCAGCACTACATGGACTCATCGTCCGACGAAGTCAGCAACTGACTCCACAATCACGATATTTCAATCGTGTCACAATAGGGGGATATTAACTAGGGTTTTGGTCTGGAGGTCTACGGCACGTGTGTTCACCCATGATGAGAATGTGAGCAAGTCGTGAAATCAGTTGGAAGAATCAGCAAAGTAGTGGGTGGAAAATTAACCAAGTCTCTGCACGATGAGTAATTGGTTTAACATGATTTTCCACTTCCCCACTCTCTGATTTCAGCAAACAGTCACACTTCATGGGATCATGGTGTTTTCAACTCCGGCATTATAAAATATCTCTGAATCCTGATTGAAACAACAACATTGAACAAGATTCGAACAATTCGAACATTCAAACAACATTCGCCTAAATGAGCAATTTCTCATCAAAGTTCATACAGACAATCTTTCGTCTACACGAACTCACAGAAATCAGGAAAAATTCAATCATTCAGAGTATTCTCACGCTGAGTTCACAACACACCTACTATCTCATATCACCATTGATCTCACATATTTCTCATCTTCCCTCCTACAGATCAACACATCCTCTCTTGTGATCGAATTGACTCTGGAACGACCATTTTTCTTGGTTTAAGACGGGGTCTTACAGATTGATCTCTCGAACCAAAAGAACTCCCTTCTTGTAGTGCATCTATGTGAGGTTCAACATTTCACTCGGTTCAAGGAGTCTCCACACGGTCGGCTCTTTAATTCCGTAAAAACCAGCAAATCGTTTTTCCCCATCTACAATTATATTGGAGTTTAGTCCATACAGATTGCCGAACGAATTATTGGGTGTGGTTGTTATACCCCCGCTTTTTTAGATATTTTCATTTCACTCTATACATGAGAGTCCTCTTGTCCATGTTCAATCTCTTGTTTTACAATATGTATTTCTTCAGCTCTTAAGCTATCATTAAACATAAGTGTTGCTTTCTGCAAATAAGGCTCTTTTTTTTTGTACAATTCATCACAATTGTAGCATAACCCATTAGCTTTCCTCACTTGAACTTGCTCTGGAGTGAGTCTTTTTATGAGTAATTTTGTGCTAGTTCTAGGAGGTCTTGTGAGGTAGATGGTTGTGGCTGCACTGAAATGGGTTTATGAGGAAAATTTTGTTGTTGAAATGGTCTGGTAATGGAAAATGAGTTAGTGAAAGCATTTTGAACTGGTTTAATTAATGGATTTTTATTGGATAACAAGGGTTTTTTCTTGCATCCTTGAAAGTGAAAAAGCATGAAGCAAAGTAGTGGGATTATATATATTTACAAACTCTTTGAGTTATTCCTTTGACCCACTAATAAAACTCTGTATGAAATACTTTTTAGGAAGATCTTTGTGTTTACTCAACGATAGAGCTTTTAAGTACTCAAATTCTTCAAAATAATCATCAACAATTGTAGTTTGAGCTAATTTGTTAAATAACCCAACAATATTCTCATGAACAGGTGAAAGGACAAGGGTACCCAAATACACCACAATCTTTAAATTATCCACCTATAAGTCCTCTTACCGAAAGTGATTATCTATGGACAAAGTCGAGACAATGCGACAAATCGGTATTCACACTTTGTGTGATCATCTATGGATACGAGATCGAGACAATACAACAATCAAAGTGTGATTACTTGATTGTGTGATTTACTTTAAATCATAATTATTAAGAACAATTACTTTAAATGTTGTAATTGAGAATAATTACTTTAAATCATAACTTTAAATTACTTTAAATGGTGTAATTGAGAACAATTACTTTAAATCATAACAATTACTTTAAATCATAATAATTAATAACAATTACTCATAATAATCGTCTATGGATACGAGATCGAGACAATACAACACTTTGTGTGATTTACTTTGAATTATAATAATAACAATTATAATTGCGGAAAAGAAAAGTAAATGACACAAATAAGATTTTGTTAACGAGGAAACCGCAAATGCAGAAAAACCCCGGGATCTAGTCTAGAATTGAATACTCTCAAAATTAAGCCGATATACAAAATCTAAACCAAACTTCTGTAGATGGTGGATTTTCGAAAAAGGCTAAAATCGTAAACCCATAATTACACGAACTTCTGATCCAGCAATCAGACATGAGTATTGAGACACGGGTCTCTCATCGAACCTCTGATTGAGAATACTGTCTTTCAGAGTACATGCAGATATGTAGTCTCTCGGCTGGACAACGACATATCTGTATTGAGACACAGGTCTCTCATCGAACCTCTGACTGAGAATACTGTCTCTCAGAGTACATGCAGATATGTAGTCTCTCGGCTGGACAACGGCGTATCTCATGAATACTGAACACTTCAGTAATTATTTCTATATAGAATCACAAGATTGACGGCTCCTAGACAGCTTGCTCTGCTAATATAGAGCGATAACGTCTTCAGGATACAAACAACAGTTTTCCATGACTATATAAAGGATATGAAGCTCCAGCAATCTCATATCAGAATAATTAATGCTCCTAGACAGCTTGCTTTGCTAGTATAAAGCCATCAATTAATTATTCTTAAATTCTTGGATTCATCCACTGAATTTCTGAAAATATTCAAATACTTTAGTATTATTTCGTTACCTCAATCCATGGTTCTTCCCAGCAGAATTCCATGGATTAGTAATAAATATTCAACACACGGGCATCTGAGCTACCTCCGAGTAATCCCCGACTCAAATGGTGCAAGTGTACTCGACGATGATGCACTAACAATCACAGTACGAACAAGCATTTCAAAATACGACAAGACGATGAACCTATGCAAAATAGGAAGGAAAATAATAAATAATTAAAAATTGACCAAGGCGCTGGGAGCATGGGACCACTGACTGGACGGACATGCCGTGGTCAATCATATGCCAGTATCATATTTTTTATTATTTTCCTTGAGTTCATGAAAATCCTTTCAATTGAACAAATATCTTTCGTTTTGAGGAAACTCCTCAGTTTCATGGTGTTTCCCTCACACCAAAGAAATAATATAAAATTAAGGAAAACATTGTGGGCCATGATTATTGGCCAACCGGCCATGCTTTGATCCCAGCCGGCCCTACACCTCATGGTTCCTCATGGCTCCTCATTATTTTATTATTATTTCCCTAATTTCATGAAAACTCCTTAATCTCATGATATTTCCTTGATCCCATGAAAAAATAATATAAAATTAGGGAAACCCGTGTGACCGGGCCATAGCCGGCCAATAAAGCCCTAGCTGGCCCACACGTCCCATTTTATTATTATTATATTTTTCATTTTTCCATTATCCCATGAAATTCCTTGATTTCATGATATTTCCTTCTAACTATGAAAATTCCTTTAAATCATGAAATAACACATAAAATTAGGGAAAACTCATGGGACCGGGCCCTAGCCGGCCAACCATGCTCAAGCCGGTTCCATACGTCCCTTATTTTATTATTATTATTTTTCATGTTTTCCTCATCTCATGGAAACTCCTTGATTTAAACAAAACTCCTTGGTTTTAACAAATTCCTTGGTTTTATCATATTTCTTTAAAATCATGAAAATATTATAAAAAATTGGGGAAAACGTGTGGGATTGGGACCTTTGGCCGTACGGCCATGCCTTGGCCATGGATGGTCCCACAATTCATGATTCCTTCACTTTTTTATTATTTTTCCTTCAGCTCATGAAGTTTTGATGGTTTCGTCAAAAACCCCTGATTTCTTCATATTTTCTCAAATGCACATCTGAAAATATCGAAATTCTCATAACTGAGATATGAACACTTTGGTGACATGAGAATGTTACCTTGATCGACCAAGGTTGGCTCTTTGGCTCGCAAGGATCCGGTCTCGCGTATATACACAATTTGACCTAATTTGCGCAATTGCACGTACTAGGTCCAAAACTCTTCCAAATAATTTTGGGATTTTCATGGAACGATTGTCATTCGATCCCGTGACCACCCAGGGACGGTTTTATGACCCCTTGGTCGGTCTCTCATCTCTTCATAATTAATTAGGTTTTATCACCTAAGGCTCAGACGAGCATTTTCGAATAAATGATTAAACCCGTATTTGATCATTCTTTCGTCAACGAATCACCAACTCTTCGAGAGGCCTTGGTATTTGCTCACACGAGCATATGGGAGATGCATGGTTGACCCACAGTCCCATGAAGTCGGTTCTCCTTCATTCCATGGTTAATTTTCAAATAAACCATCAATTGATCAAATTAGGGTTTCTAAGTCCAAGGATTATAATTCCAGGTTCAAACACTAATAATTTTATGATGATCTCATGATCGGTATTCTTATTAATTATGCTCAATTCAACTACCAGTATTTTAATTAATATTTTATTTTGGTCACGCTACCAATAATTCATCAGACGAGCAACACTTGCTCAGACGAGCAATATTTGATCAAACCAAGGAATATTAGTTCAACTATTAATATTCAACAATTCATCTAATGAGCAACACTTTCTCACCTCAACGTCCGAATTTTATCTCTATCTCAGCAGACACGTTCAATTCATGAGTTTAACATTTTTGCAAATCATGTTCAACTCAACGAATACATGGACTCGTTGTCCCATTAAATCACGAAGTCAGCAACAGACTAATTAACCACGATACGTCAATCGTGTCACTTGGGGGGATATCAACTAGGGTTTTGGTCTGGTGGTCTACGACACGTGTGTTCAAACACACGATGGAATGTGATAAAGTCATGCAATTAGTTGAAGGAGTTAACAAAGTAGTGGATGAAAAACCAACCAAGTCTCTGCACGATGAGCAACTGGTTTCAAACACGATTTCCACTTCCCACTCTTTGATTCCATAAACTGTCTCACTTCATGGGATCATGGTGTCTACAATTCTAGCAATATAAATAAGTCTCTGATTCATGATTGAAATAACGACGACCATAACAACAAGAATCTCACGTCTCACTGACAACACGAGATCAACAACTCATCAATTGAGCAATTACTCTCAACTGAGCAATTTCAATCATTCAGAACTTATCATATTCAGAATTCACAACACACCTACAATCTTTGATTACCATTGATTCCACACATTTCTTAGCTTCCCTCCTACAGATCGATCCATCCTATCTTGTGATCGAATTTACTATGGAACGACCATTGTCTTGGTTTATGCCGGAGTACTACAGATTGATCTCTCGAATTCAAAGCACTCCCTTCTTGCAGTGCATATGTGTGAGGTTGAACATTTCGCTCGGTTCAAGGAGTCTCCTCCGTACGGTCGTCTCCTCAATTCCGTAAAAACCAGCAAATCGTTTTTCCCCATCAACAGATTGTCGACCACGGTGGGAGATCATTCTCTCGGTTACAATCTCAATTCTCACAAAGATGGTCGGTCTTAGGTCTGCCAATCCGGTTTTAAAACCCGATCCTAATATTGCAAGCTCTAGTGGTACCGCTAACGCCACTCCTCCAAGCACTGATGCTTCAGTGATCACCCCTGCAAGTGATGACACGGGCGCCATCAATAATCCACTCTTCGCATGATCTTCTGAAGAAACCATAGGAGATCATCCTACCATAGTTCATCTCATTAAGGTTCAGACTGACGTAGCTGCAGCCCAGAAAGAGTTGTGTGCTTATCTAAAGAAACATCTTCAACTGCTGATCCTAAAATCTTTCCAATCCATGTTGTACTAAGTTGCGTGAATCCTTCAAGGAAAGTCCCTCAACAACAACTCGTGTTTCTGTGCAAAAGCGGCTTTCATTTTCTGAAGAACGGCCTATTCCAGCTTCAACTCATTAGACAGCCTTTCAATCTTCTCTTCCTGGCGAGTAACACAGTCTGTGGAAGGGACTTCATCTTGTAATTTCTGGAGCTCCTAAATCTCGGAGAACCCTTTGAAGAACCAAGGAGAATTGAAGCCATACTATACAAAAACATCTCGATGGCACTTCCAGTCTTCAATCATCTCCTCAGAAATTGTTCAACCAGTCGTGACGCTCATCCCGTGGATAGTAAATAAAGCTTCATGGACGCGATTGACCAGTGCAACATGACTTTTGAGCTTCGTAGTAGTAGCAATGTGGCCTTTCTTCTCCCATATCTCCTTATACAACCCTTCGAACTGAGATGGCACGCTGAATCCTCCAACCAACACATGACCTGGAGAGGGTACAGTGAAAGGAGGATCGAATAAATCCCCAGGCTTCATTATCGATGCTTCACCAATAGAAGGAGCCTAGTCAGCTACAGGAGGCCTTTCGGAAGAAGTCACCACATCTTGATTGATCAGAACCTATTCAGAACGTGCTTCATGGGGCGTCGTCTCAACGATAGCATATGTTGCCTCTCCTATATTTCTCCTGATATCTACTTCGCTCTGGGTACTGATTTCTATCACCACCTCATCAACAATATCACTTACAGAGGCGCCTTGTCCAGCCGATATTGCGTCATATCTGTCATTGTCCAATGAAGGAGCGGTTTCGGTTTTACCATACTTCTCAGCATGAGGATCAGTATCTCCAGACTTCTCAACACGAGGGCCAACATCACCGGATTTTTCGTTCTGAATGCGCGCCAACCTGGTGAAAATATTCTCTTTCGGAATTCCCTAAATTTAAGCAAGAATCACTCTTAGAAGAGATCACTCCGGAGAAACAAAGGAGTCGACAGAAAGAGATTTAAATACATGTATATTAGAGGAATTGAGGATCACCGAATTGCTTGCCTGCCTTTTAGACCTCCCTCCTTCTTGGGGACTGCAATCATCAGCTCTGGTCCGGTTGCCTGGGAGTGGTTTCAAATGGAAATATTTCTTCAAAACGTCAGAGGATGGCTCACCACGAGAATCCTCCATAATTTCCTCCGAGAACTCCTGGAAAGCCAACAGTTGTTTCCTCCAAAATTCGTTATAATTATCAGTTACCACTGGTTTTCTTCTAATGGTCCAAAAGGGAAGGCTCTGCAATGTCAAGAACACGTCGGCATTAAATAAACCTGGAAAAAGTTCTTTTGGAGCCTCCAACGGACGGATGAATGGAACGCCCTAATCAAATCCTATTTGACGAGCAGCTCTGTCGATATTATAAGGAGTCACAGTAAATACTTCGTTGAATAGAGATGGAATATATCCTGAAATGTAGCTGTGAAGGTAAATAAGTTCTCCAAATTTCATGGTATTAACGTCAGTACGCAATACAACAACAGGACCATCATAAGCAATGGAAAAAGTCTTCGGCTGAACAATTGAAGAGTGGATTAGTCCCCATGGACGGAAATCTATGGAAGACACATTGTCAAAGATTCCCACGAGTTTCACATCGGCTCTGGGATGCCTCCTCTGCCAGCAGAGTATTCACGAACCACCATACAAACTGTTGAGCGAAGTTGCGGGAATAGGAGCATAAATTTTAAAATGTTCCCACAAGAATGCCTGGAGAAAAGCGAAGTGTACGTATGACTCCACCTTCTTGTACCCGTTAGAAACATGCATGTTCATTGCTAAGGAATCCAGATAAGAATACAGTGATCCAATAAACATGGCACCGAGAAGAAGGACTTCTCCTTTAGCTAGCTTTATGGAAATCTTAACAAGGTTACCTTTTATGGTCTTCTTTCCAGAACCATCGACAAATATGTCTCTGGATATCCATAAAGACAGAAATGCAATCACGCTGAGCTCGTTTTCCAACTCCTGATCCGGTTCTGGGTCTGCAAGATACCATTCTGACACCCACCAGGTATAAAAGCATCTCGTATCTTTTTTCTCCTACTTGTCCAGATCGTCGAATTCTGCCACCTTTCGGAGTATAACATCATGATCACGTTGTTCTGTGTCGGAAAGCTCATAATAAAAACTTCCAGCAACAGGCAGGTTCATCAATGCAGCTATGCTTTCCAAAGAAATAGTCATCTCTCCCCATCTAGATATGGTTGTATGAGTAGAAGGGTGCCAACGAGAAATGAAAGTAATCAAACATGCGGAGTCTTTCTTAATTTCAAGAGTAGCAGATGCCATAACCGCATTGAGGATTTGCGCTTTGGTCAAATTAGCTTTAACATCCTTATTATTCAACATGCGCCTCATCCACCCTTCATAAGAGCCCAGTGGAATATGACAAATCCTGAAGTCGATGGGAGAGGGTGGATATTCATTTCTTCGAAGATAGAACCTCATCACAAGTGCTGAATAAGAGGATAGATCAGTCTCCATATTTTCTGAATTGGAGAGAAGGATTATCTTGTGACAATGATGTTTCTTAGTGTTCAGAAAAGGTGAAGTAAACAACTCATCAGCAGTGCTCGACATATCTTTGAAGCTGTCAACACTTCCTGACCTGACACTAGCAATGTCTCTAAAAGACATCTCAACAGGAATTCTTTCCTTCTTTTCGCAACAAAGGACAGGAGTCAGTACTTGTATAAAAAACGCTTGAGATATGAAATCACACACGATAAGACACAATTCATGTTGGAGTGCACAAAGTTAGGAGTGGTTCCAAACACCTGTATCAGTTTCGAGTCCGGTATCAGTTTCAAGTCCGGTATTGGTTTCAAGTCTGGTATTGGTTTCAAGTCCGGTATTGGTTTCAAGTCTGGTATTGCCCGAGTTTCAAGTCTGGTATTGGTTCAAGGCACAAGATTAATACAAGGTCGACTTTCGATCAGGCATATGTGGGTGGGACCCACGCTTGAATCAAACACATATTGTGGGTCCGCATTCATGTGCACGTATTATAACACGGTTTTCTTATATTCATGGGAATCGTATTTACGAAATTCAAGTCGAATTCTTTTCCAAGCTACAACCTAAGAAGCTAGGTTTTGCATGCAACAACGGAAGAAAAAGCAAAAACGGCATATTCATGGACTCGCGGTACTAAACAATCCTAGCGAAAATGGGCAGTTTTACTATCAATCTTGATAGGAAGGATAAGCATGATATAGATATCAAAAGGTTTTAACCTAAGAAATTAGGGTTTTTCCTTAAAAAAAATAAATAGCCGAAACTTACCTTGGACGGACGGATGGCAATGGCGAGCTCCGGCGGCGATTGGCAGAGACAGTCGGTGGCGAGCAACAGTGATCACGGGAGGGATCTGCTAAACTAAACAAAAAAAAAGGTTGTGAGGAAAAGAAGAAGGGTTCGGTCCCTTATATAGACAAAATTTGGAAGAATCTTAATAGAACAAGGATTCCTCTCTTGATTGGATTCCTCTATTCAAATACCCAAAGAAGGAAACCGGTCCCACCAAAGGATTCCATACAAGCGCAACGGCATGGACAACTAGCAGTCGGTCAATAATCTTCCAGGTAAACTTCCTTTATCATGTCTTTCTCACATATGTATGTCACCATCTCATGCCTACCCCACAATAGCGTAACCATTATGTGCTAGGCAGGGGACTTAATGTTGATTGTGGATTTTCATTTAAGGGTAAAATTGTAAAACCTAAAAATTATGCATTAACATCTTGTAAAAGATAAGGCCACTAATAAGTGATGGATACTCCTTCACTTTACTAATTCACCTATAATGGAGCATGTGGCAACAATCCCATTCTATGAATCAAATACACGAAATTTATCCAGGTTGGAGCATGTAGCAACAATCACATATACCCTGTGAATTTACATCATTATTGATTAATATGCAACCAGCCTTGTATTTCATGTACTCATTATCAGTGCGGCATGATGACTGAATGTTGCTCTCAGCAGAGAAACACGAATCTCCAAGCATTATAATGAAACATGTTCGAAATACCCGTACAGGCTGCAACTCTCGGTGTGTTATACTAGCCCGATTGAGCCACTATCGGTGAGCTATACTAGCCCGATTGAGCATCCGGACTGACCGTATCATTCTAGATATGATCACGATCATCCAACTCCACCAGCATGATTGGATGGCCCATATCGATTCCATAACCCCCAAGCAGGTATGAAATATCCGTTGTCGAACCAATACGGACCCCGCATTGTCGGCCTCCCCAAAAGATTGGCCTAGCTTGCCAAAACGTCCAAACCATAGCAGTATGGACGGAAAACCCTAAATTAGGGTTTGCGACACATGTAATGTGTCGCAAAACAGTCTCAACCATCCATCTTTGCAGGTATAGATGGAGGGTGCATATGTAGATTCAAAGGGCACAGAGCATGTCAAAACAATCATCGTGGCCCCACCTACATACCTGACCAATCGGTCAGGACTAACTATAGTTGGTCGTCCTAGTTCGTGCGCTCCAAACTAGGTACAACATGCATCCGACAATACCCTGATTAGGGTTTATGTCGCGATCATAAGCGTCTATTTTATCCTGATCGGACGAAGGATCCAGGAATAGGCTAAGCAGGTCCGGTAAGTAACAGCACGATCATTGCGGGCCCACCAATCTCTACACCCAATCGGCTAAGACCAAACTCTCTTTTTCTCCTCGGTTCACGTGCCTCCAACATGCATGGTCGCTCCTTCCAAATTGAAAACTAATCTCAACCGCTCGATTTCTCCGGACGAATTGAGTGGATTAGATCATGTTTTCATGGGAAAGTAAGGAATAGGAGTGAACATCAGCCAACCACCTACACGCTGGAGCAATCGACCAAGACCGACCAAGTGATGAGTGCCAAATATTGCATATTCATACACCTTTTCATTGGCACTTAACTCATCTTTCGCGCTTCAAAATCATATATTATCCCAAATTCTGCATTCTTACCATCTTCAAGAATAAATATTTTTATTAATTAATTTTGTGTTTTTAAGTACTAAATAAAGCTTGGAAGAATTGAGAAGACAAAAGAGAAGAAAGTTGGAAGAGTTGCAACCCGCTCGCGCATCAGTGGCAACCTGTTTACAAATTCATGGGATTAAACAACCCATGATCCAAAACCCAAGACCCAAATCCATTTCCACCTCACCCCCATTGGATTCTTTCCAAAACATCCACCTCACCCCCATTGGATTCTTTCCAAAACATCCACCTCACCCCCATTGTATTCCATTCTATCCATTAATTAAGAAAACATGTTTTGTTTAATTGTTGAGTGGTTGCTACAGTAAATTTCGAATCCCAAGTGTGAGAGAATTTTTGTGTATAAACAGAGAGGGTTGTTGTGTTGAAAACTCATCCAAGAATAGCTTGTTCATGTTAGTTTATCAAATTTCAATTTTGTTGTAATGTTCTTCATGTTTTAATTTCATTTGCTAGGGTTTAAATGAAGCCGTAACTCATTGGTATGTATTCATATCTTGTATATTGTTCTTGAAAGTTTAGAATTGTTTAAAGTTATAATTTAATCCAAGTTTGTTAACATCTTGCTCTCACAATGTATGCCATGTATCCATTGTAGTTAGAATATCTCTATGTTGATTATGCTACAACTCATGCTTAACCAAATATTGATCCTCAGATTAGTTGTGCTTTAATTAGACAGTTAATGCTTTGGAGAAATACTTTAGTTGTGATTAAATTATACATTGGAGAAACACCTTAAATATACGGTAGACTTGAATCTGCTGTAAGGACAAGAATAATATTACAAGTTGAATGCATATCATAGGTTAGTGGTGGATTTGAATACCCTAGTATCCATATTCACAATATTTACACCTTGATTTAATTGCATATTTTAATTCAAATTACTTTTTGTTTAAGTCTTTGCCAATATCTCGTCGTATCGACAAAAACAAACCCCCTTTGGTTACTCTCTGAATCAGTTCTTAGTCAGGATTTAGAATCAACTTCTACACTCTCCAAGTCTCTGTGGTTCGACCTATGCTTGCCCTGTGTTTCTTGTCGACACTGTGCACTTGCAGTATTTATAGTTGTAGGTATCTTTCCGAGCCTACCAAGTTTTTGGCGCCGTTGCCGGGGACTCGGTAGCGGTGTAGTTGAAGTTTCTATCCCCTGTCACTGTTCATATTTCATCTCCTGGAACTGTTCATATTTCACTGTAGCATAAATCATTGTACATATTTCACTGTACAACAGGTATTGTACTGTAGCATAAATAATTGTACATATTTCACTGTACAACAGGTATTTTTACTGTAGCAGCGTAACTATTCACAGTCAATTTTACACTTATTTTTGATATTTTTTTATTATTTTGCTTTTGCTTTAAAACTTCGAAACCCTAACTACCTCTTTTGAGCTCAACAGGTGCCTGAGTAGCTGTTGTAAAGGCGAAGGAAAGGAAGCGGAAGAAGTTTTTATTTTAATAAAAAAAAAAAGAGAGTTTATTTTATTTATCTATTTTTAGTTTGTATTAGGATTCCTTTACTCTTGTAATTTTATTTTTCTTTTGCACTTTATTTTGGACTTTGGACTTGGACTTGGACATTCTATTTTTATTTTTAAACCCTACGGAAGGGTAGTATTAAATATCAAACTGTTTGTAGAGAAGGACGGTGATTACAATATCACCTCGGCCCCTCGGGTTCGTTCATGACATAGGAGTCGTGGCCCGAGTCGACAACAACGTTTCATCCCCCGTCTGGTACGGGAGGTAAGTTTGTCGAAACACTCGAGAATCCCCTGTTAGCGAGTTACTGTATTCCTTCGGTTGCATATATGTTGAGGATTTGAATACGGCTGTTTTATTTTCCTAGTAAAGGGCAAGGACTGGCCATACAAGATAAGGGTTCGGATTTCATCACCGTTCTCTTCTTGCCCGCCTTAGGAAAACGATACATACACGAACCTAAGCTTTAAAATTTGAAATAGAACAAGACCTATAAGGTAACGAGCTTAGTAGGAGAGTCGTTCGAAAAATATTGGTTACTCTTTAAGCATACTTCGAAGTTCATGACGGTTTCTGTAAATTGAATGCGTGACTGCGCCGCCTTGTAATACGGTGAGGCCTTGGGTATCAAAGATCTAGCAGCTTCCCTCGCCTCTATTCAATTTACTTAAACTCAGATTGATTCCAGAGGAGTTTGCTCAGATTGTAACGAATTCCATTTCGAAGGATTATAATCTGGTCTAGAAAACAATCTAAGTGGAACCATCATGCTTTTTGTTTGCTAGAAATCAGTAGGTTTTCTGTGGTAGAGTCAGCCTTGTTTGCGATTGCATAGAACTTCCTTTCCGTTTATGATTTTTCTTCTTTTATTTTGTTTTTCTAATGTATGCCCGAGGTAATTAGAGAACGGGCTTGAAAAAAAAAAAAAAACCAATAATGAAAAAAAAAATATTGGTCTGTTTTCAGTGTGTACATCCCAATCTCTGCAACAAGCCTAGTGCTAGTTAGAGATCATGTCAGGATTCTGGTCTGCAGGTGGGGATGGAAACAAATCCATCAGAGAGCTTGCTTACGGGCATGCTTCACATTATGAAACTCCAACAGACCATGATGTCACCAGTTATAGGGATTTTTATGGACATTTTCACAGTCCTGAGCATCAATACATGGACCCTAATAACTACTCACACATGTATCATCCACCACAGGGTGAAAATGAACATCTTTACAGTGCCCAACTCTCACAATCATCACTTTTGGACCAGTTAGAAGCTGTAATTGCAGCTTTAGAAATGCAAATGCATGAATCTGTCGCATATAATTCTTCTAGGCAATCTGAAATCTATGCTTGTACCTTATGTGGAGGCTTAGGCCATCCTGCTGAGAATTGCTATATTTTGCATGATTTTAGGAAATCTAGAGAATTTCATGAAAATCCAAAATATAAAATGCCAACAGATTACAAAGCTGATAGTCATTGGGACCATCATCAACCTTTCGAAGGTTGCGATCAGTATTTTATAGACCCTAATGACCATGCACACATGTATCATCCACCACAGTGGGAAGTTGAACAATTTTGTACTTCTCAATCTGTGGAGGAAAATCTCAGACTCATCGAACAAAATAATGCTAGGATTGTATTGCATGATAAACCATATAGCATTGATTATGAATTTCCTACTGTTGAAGACTCTCCTTCCATTGAACAACTTAATGCATTATTAAAAATGAATTTGATTCGTTTACAAAATGTAGGAAGGGAGGAATTTCAGGATGAAATGTTTGTTTGTCCTAATGAAATAAAATGTGAAAATAGTATGCCTAGTCTTACTCGTACAACAGATATTGCATATGAACCTGTTTTAAATGAAGGGACTAGAAATACTACGATTTTAAATAAGGAAATGCATTTCTGTGATGATGATGATGATGATGTTATGTTAGAAGAATATGTTTTTATTGAAAATATTGTCGAACCTTTGAGTTCAGAGACATTAGGCTTCTCTGCCTCGACCTTAATGAATGATGTTTCTTCTAGTGTTACATATACATGTGATATTGATACTAATCTTGAGCATGTGCAATTTTCCCGTGAACAAGAGAATGACACATTTCTTGTGTCTGACTTAGAAAATGTTGAATCTCCTGTCGACACTAATGATCTTAAGCATGAAAATATAATTGACGTGTCTGATTCTATACCTAGGTCACAACATGATGTCTCTTTGGATCTGTCCATGCATGAGAATAAAACTTTGGATGATGATGATTATGAACTAGGTCTTGATGAATTGTTCTATGAATGTGAGCATGCTGCGACATTGGCAAATGATTTAGGAGTTATAGATGTGACTAATAATGATGTGCCTACCTCCCTGCCCATGTCACAAACTGGTAATCTTGCACCCAACCTAGATTTGATTTGTAAAGTTATTGTTAAACCTTTTTTTTTAAGAGTACCTAATCTAGGATTGGAACTGTGTGCCTCTCAAGTCCTCTTGGACTATTTTGCAGCTAAATATAATACCTTTTATGAGCCACGGTTGGAGTTTACTCATGTCTCTCCATCCATCCCTGACAAAATCCACTTTGAACTAGATCTTGTGCATGATGCACCCTTGAAATTGTTAGATTTTGTACCCAAAAGTTTATCTATTGAAAAATCTAGGTTTGGGGGTAACTCATTCACATATGCAATCTCACTTGCATTGTTGTCCTGTTATAAATATGTAAGGCTGTTGATGTTTCCGCATTCCGTCTTTTGGGTTGATCCTCAACTTTTTAGATTGTTGGTGTTTGGGGAGTCATCATTGTATAATATAGTAGGTAAATTTTGAATCTTGTTGATATATTTGTGTGCTAACCGAACTTTTTGTCTTGCGCTCATATTCTTTGCTTTCATAGCATTCATTCAATTATGGTTAGCACCAACCTTTTTGCATCTGGTATTCTCTTTCATTTGAATCTGTTTTGTTCTCACGTTTTGTTGTTGTTTCTGTTATCTTTTGAAACATTGAGGACAATGTTAGATTTAGGTTTGGGGGAGTATTTTCATTTAGCGTTGTGAGTCTTTTTATGACCAGCTGTGGAGCGGGTCTTTTGTAGGTTTTCTTTTGTAGTCTTTTGCATCTTTTTATGACCAGCTGTGGAGCGGGTCTTTTGTAGGATCCTTTGTAGTCTTTTGCATTTTTTTATGACCAGCTGTGTAGCGGGTCTTTTGTAGGATCTTTTGTAGTCTTTTGCATTTTTTGTTATCTGATGACCAGCTGTGGAGCGGGTCTTTTGTAGTGTGTTATCTGATGACCAGCTGTGTAGCGGGTCACTAAAAAAAAATAAAAAAAATGATGATCAGCTGTGTAGCGGGTCTTAAAAAAAATAAAAAAATATTGGTTACAAATTTTCATGGTTCTACGAAATTCCGAAGTTCATCATCTACAGTTGAAGACCGAAGACGAAGACATTTCTATAGATGCTCTGAAATTGGAGAAGGTTTTGTGGGTACATCTTTGGTAGGCCCTCACGAGACTACAACTCGTCCACTAGGGACACCTAGGGGTTTAAAGGCTTAGTGCATACGCTAAATGCATTCGAGAGACCAGCGACAGTGGTATAGTTAGGATTTCTAGATTTCTGTTTCACTTGAGGACAAGTAAAATTCAGGTTTGGGGGTATTTGATGAGTGCCAAATATTGTATATTCATACACCTTTTCATTGGCACTTAACTCATCTTTCGCGCTTCAAAGTCATATATTATCCCAAATTCTGCATTCTTACCATCTTCAAGAATAAATATTTGTATTAATTAATTTTGTGTTTTTAAGTACTAAATAAAGCTTGGAAGAATTGAGAAGACAAAAGAGAAGAAAGTTGGAAGAGTTGCAACCCGCTCGCGCATCAGTGGCAACCTGTTTACAAATTCATGGGATTAAACAACCCATGATCCAAAACCCATGATCCAAAACCCAAGACCCAAATCCATTTCCACCTCACCCCCATTGGATTCTTTCCAAAACATCCACCTCACCCCCATTGTATTCCATTCTATCCATCAATTAAGAAAACATGTTTTGTTTAATTGTTGAGTGGTTGCTACAGTAAATTTCGAATCCCAAGTGTGAGAGAATTTTTGTGTATAAATAGAGAGGGTTGTTGTGTTGAAAACTCATCCAAGAATAGCTTGTTCATGTTAGTTTATCAAATTTCAATTTTGTTGTAATGTTCTTCTTGTTCTAATTTCATTTGCTAGGGTTTAAATGAAGCCGTAACTCATTGGTATGTATTCATATCTTGTATATTGTTCTTGAAAGTTTAGAATTGTTTAAAGTTATAATTTAATCCAACTTTGTCAACATCTTCCTCTCACAATGTATGCCATGTATCCATTGTAGTTAGAATATCTCTATGTTGATTATGCTACAACTCATGCTTAACCAAATATTGATCCTCAGATTAGTTGTGCTTTAATTAGACAGTTAATGCTTTGGAGAAATACTTTAGTTGTGATTAAATTATACATTGGAGAAACACCTTAAATATACGGTAGACTTGAATCACTGTAAGGACAAGAATAATATTACAAGTTGAATGCATATCATAGGTTAGTGGTGGATTTGAATACCCTAGTATCCATATTCACAATATTTACACCTTGATTTAATTGCATATTTTAATTCAAATTACTTTTTGTTTAAGTCTTTGCCAATATCTCGTCGTATCGACAAAAACAAACCCCCTTTGGTTACTCTCTGAATCAGTTCTTAGTCAGGATTTAGAATCAACTTCTACACTCTCCAAGTCTCTGTGGTTCGACCTGTGCTTGCCCTGTGTTGCTTGTCGACACTGTGCACTTGCAGTATTTATAGTTGTAGGTATCTTTCCGAGCCTACCACCAAGCCTGGTCGTCTTGGAACGCATGCCCGAAGTTGGTACGGTGTGCGGCTTTTGCGGCACCAGTTTACTGTCGCAAATTGATATCGACCACTCAACTTCACCATATAAATTGAGTGGCCCAGATCACACTTCCATGGGACAGTGAGGTATGAACAAGTGTACTGACATGCCGTCAGCATATATGACCGACCGGCCATACCAAAACCATGTCCCAAGCTTGGATTCGACCAAGCTGGAAAGTGGTGTTTGCGCACTTTTTCCTAAAACCCTAATTTCATCAACGGTCGCAGATGAGTGTCTCAAAATTCATCTCGTTCGTCCAACTTCACCGGCTTGGTTATACAACCATGTTCAAGAGTTAATTGGTCAGTACGGAGTCATGGTGATCACCATCCGTCACTCTACCACACTATGTGGTCTGCCAAGGGAGGACTTGTTTGCGCAACCTCCAAACCATCACATGAAGTAAGCTGGACATGAGGTTATTTTGAGACTCTCAAACAGCAATGCTTCATTCATGCTGAATATACTCGATGCAGTACCTGCATAGTATACACACAATACTTCACAAGTATCCATTTCCCAAATAAAGTAGCATTACATGCTACTTTCTGTGGGTCCCATGATCCACACGTTCAAGACATCAATCATGTCACAAACTGGGGTATTGGTCTGGCGGTTTACAGCGTGCAGCGTACAACACGCCATCACAAGAATGTGTTAGGAATTCATGAACGGTTAGTGATTATAGGAGAAGTGGGCAAGCCTGGTCGTGTGACACCAACACACTACTCCACTACTCCATCACTCCACTTTCTCCACTTCCCACGAGATACGAAGGTTAGGCTAAAAGACTTGTATAAATAGGTTCTCCGCCCTATTTTTCAACAAGAACAGAACAAGACGAGATAACAGAGGCAAGTGTTGATACAATCGTATTCAAACACCGGAACTGATAGCTTACATCCTGCAAGCCAGTTCATATTTATGATACAAGTCATACATAGCCAACACCTTCACAATCTATACACCTTCTTCGCTTCCCTCCCTAAGATTTACCCCATCTCCTTCACTTTGTGACCGAAACAAGTATGGAACGGCCATTTCTTGGTTTAGGCCGGACTTGTACATATTGATCTATCGAATCTACAAGCACTCACTGCGCAGTGCATTTATTTAAGGTTTAGATTCATTCCTCATCCACACACCCCAAATTACCAAAATCGGCAGGAATAGTTTTCACCCATAAATAATTGGCGACCACATTGGGAGGTTGATCTCTCGGTTGCAAAAAATTGAATTCTCAATTTTTCGGTTCTCATCTCGCGATGTATCCTCACTAGGAAACCACAGGTGGTTCAGATATCATGGGAAGTATAGCTAGAATGCTGGAGGATATCTTGGAAAATCAAGCTGGTATCGCTAGAAGACAGAGCGAGACATTCCGCCTTTTGAGTGATATAACAACACAATTACGAGAAGGATCGGCATACATCTATTCAAACAGTGTGAGAAACGCTGGACCCTTAGCCAGGGGTCACACCTTTACCAATGGAGAAGCGAAAAGAGCACGTAATCGCAAGAAACTCAGGAAAGATGAACAACATGGTCCAGCCGACAATGAAGACTCGAGGCAACTCCACAGAGGAAAAGACTTTTCCGGAGTATTACAACGCCTGCCGGATAAATAAAGGGAACCTACAGACTACGGAGTCCTTCTAGAAGATTTATATCTCGAGACTCTTGTTGAAGCCCGGAAGACTGTCCAATCCGCATTGACCTTTCGACCAAGCGAAGAAATTCTTGAGGAAGGAGAGATCAATCAAGAAATACATGAATACAGAGGCTGGGAGCGTTCAATTCGATCACTCAGCAGTGATATTACGACACCTTCCACATCCCTTTACCCAGGCAAGCGATCCGCGGATATGATGACACTCGCAAATCTTCCAACTTCATCTCCGAAACGTGCTCCACATCAAAGCAACGTAGAGACATCACAACACCCACTAACGCAGGAAAAGCTATACTCAGAGTACCTACACTTTCCCTCCCCAATGAAGAAGATTTTGGAGTTGTTGGAGGCATAGGTGCAAAACCGAGAGGTGGAGATACCTCTGGTATGGAGTCCACCCACTGATCAAGAAGTAATGGACCCGAGGTATTGTCATTTCCACCGGTTCCTTCACCACCCCACCAGTGAATGCAATGCTTTGAATCGCATTGTTCAGGAAAATCTTGGTTCAGAGGGATAACTTTCCTTCTCTGAGAGATCAATGCGGATGACTTACTTGGAGGGGATACTTCGGTTTTACACAAGTAAGGTCTCGAAAGAAAGTAAGTTATATCTGACAATCTTACAAAAAAGATAGTTTTAAAGTTCACTGGGGACTGGCATCCCGGGCATGGAAAAAAGAGGCTCAATAATTAAACACCATGTTTGTTTCCTTTTATACTTCCATTGTACGCGACATTTGCAATCTCATATGATATGTGCAAACATTCATGACCAAGATGCAAATTCCATTTAAGATAATCTATTTTCAAGAAAATCGATTCACAAAACTATCTCAAAATAAACCAATTCAATTACCTATTAATTCAAAACCAGAAGTCAAATTATGAAAGGAAATCCTCACTATCACTCAAAAAGAAGAACATCTAAAAGAAAAGACAAATAAGTTGCGTGAATCCTTTAAGGAAAGTCCTTCAACAACAACTCGTCTTTCTGTGAAAAAGCGGCTTTCATTTTCTGAAGAACGGCCTGTTCCATCTTCAACTCATTAGACAGCCTTTCAATCTTCTCTTCCTGGAGAGTAACACAGTCCGCAGAAGGGACTTCATCTTGTAATTTATGGAGCTCCTGAATCTCGGAGAACCCTTTGAAGAACTAAGGATCATTGAAGCCATATTGTACAAACACATCTCGATGGAACTTCCAGTCTTCAATCATCTCCTCAGAAACTGTTCGACCAGTCGTGACGCTCATCCCGTGGATAGAAAAAAAATCTTCATGGACGCGATTGACCAGTGCAAGACGACTTTTGAGCTTCGTAGTAGTAGCAACGTGGCTGTGCTTATCCCATATTGCCTTGTACAACCCTTCAAACTGAGTTGGCACGCTGAATCCTCCAACCAACACATGACCTGGAGAGGGTACAGTGAAAGGAGGATCGAACAAAGCCCCAGGCTTCATTACCGATGCTTCACCAATTGCAGGAGCCTTGTCAGCTGCAGGAGGCCTTTCGGAAGAAGTCACCACAGCTTGATTGATCGGAACCTATTCAAAACGTGCTTCATGGGGAGTCGTCTCAACGATAACATATGTTTCCTCTCCTACATTTCTCATGATGTCTACTTCGCTCTGGGTACTGATTTCCATCACCGCCTCATCAACAATAACACTTACAGAGGTGCCTTGTCCAGCCGAGCTTGCGTCATCTCTGTTATTTTAAAATGAAGGAGCGATTTTGGTTTCACCAGACTTCTCAGCATGAGGATCAGTATCGCCAGACTTCTCAACACGAGGGCCAACGTCACCGGATTTTTCGTTCTGAATGCGCGCCAACCTTGTGAAAACATTCTCTTTCGGAATTCCCTAAATTCAAGCAAGAATCACTCTTAGAAGAGATCACTCCGGAGAAACAAAGGAGTCGACAGAAAGAGATTTAAATACCTGCATATTAGAGGAATTGAGTATCACCGAATTGCTTGCCTTCCTTTTGGACCTCCCTCTTGATTGGGGACTGCAATCATCAGCTTTGGTCCGTTTTCTTGGGAGTGGTTTCAAATGGAAATGTTTCTTCAAAACGTCATAGGATGGCTCACCATGAGAATCCGCCATAATGTCCTCCGAGAACTCCTGGAAAGCCAACAATTGTTTCCTCCAAAATTCCTTATACTTATCAGTTACCATAGGTTTTCTCCCGATGGTCCAGAAGGGAAGGCTCAGCAATGTCAAGAAAACATCGGCATTAAATATACCTGGAAAAAGTTCTTTTGGAGCCTCCGACGGACGGATGAATGGAACGCCTTGATCAAATCCCATTTAACGAGCAGCTCTGTCGATATTATAAGGAGTCACAGTAAATACTTCGTGGAATAGAGATGGAATATATCCTGGAATGCAGTTGTGCAGGTAAATAAGTTCTCCAAATTTCATGGTCTTAACGTCAGTACGCAATACAACAACAGGACCATCAGAAGCAATGGCAAAAGTCTTCGGATGAACAATTGAAGAGTGGATTGGTCCCCATGGACGGAAATATATGGAAGACACATTGTAAAATATGTCCACGAGTTTCACACCGGCTCTGGGATGCCTCCTCTGCCAGCGGAGTATTCTCGAACCACCATACAAACTGTTGAGCGAAGTTGCAGGAACATGAGCATAACTTTTTAAATGTTCCCACAAGAATGCCTGGAGAAAATCGAAGTGGACGTACGACTCCACCTTCTTGTACCATTTGGAAACATGCATGTCTATTGCTAAGGCATCCAGATGAGAATACAGTGATCCAAGAAACAGGGCACCGGGAGGAAGGACTTCTCCTTTATCTAGCTTTATGGCAATCTTAACAAGGTTACCTTTTATGGTCTTCTTTCCAGAACCATCGACAAATATGTCTCTGGATAGCCATAAAGACAGAAATGCAATCACGCTGAGCTCGTTTTCCAACTCCTCATCTGATTCTGGGTCTGCAAGAGACCATTCTGACACCCACCAGGTTTAAAAGCATCTCCTATCTTTTTTCTCTTCCTTGTCTAGATCGTCGAATTCTGCCACCTTTCATAGTATAGCATTATGATCACGTTGTTCTGTGTCGGAAAGCTTATAATAAAAACTTCCGGCAACAGGCAGGTTCATCAATGCAACTACGTTTTCCAGAGTAATAGTCATCTCTCCCCATCTAGATATGGTTGTATGAGTAGAAGGGCGCCAACAAGAAATGAAAGTAATCAAACCTGCGGCGTCTTTATTAATTTCAAGAGTAGAAGATGCCATAACCGCATTGAGGATTTGCGCTTTGGTCAAATTATCTTTAACATCCTTATTATTCAACATGCGCCTCATCCACCCTTCATAAGATCCCAATGGAGTATGACAAATCCTGAAGTCGATAGGAGAGGGTGGATATTCATTTCTTCGAAGACAGAACCTCATCACAAGTGCTGAAGAAGAAGATGGATCAGCCTCCATATTTTCTGAATCGGAGAGCAGGACTATCTTGTGAGAAGGATGTTTCTTAGTGTTCGGAAAAGGTGAAGTAAACAACTCATCAGCGGTGCTCGACACATATTTGAAGCTGTCAACACTTCCTGACCTGACACCAACAATGTCTCCAGAAGACATCTCAACAGGAATTCTTTCCTTCATTTTGCAACAAAGAACAGGAGTCAGTACTTGTATAAAAAATGCATGAGATATGAAATCACACACGACAAGACACAATTCACATTGGAGTGCACAAAGCTAGGAGTGGGTCCAAACACTGGTATCAGTTTCGAGTCCGGTATCAGTTTCAAGTATGGTATTGGTTTCAAGTCTGGTATTGGTTTCAAGTGCGTATTGGTTTCAAGTCTGGTATTCCCCGAGTTTCAAGTCCGGTATTGGTTCAGGGCACAAGATTATTACAAGGTCGACTTTCGATCAGGCATATGTGGGTGGGACCCATATTTGAATCAAACGCATATTGTGGGGCCGCATTCATGTGCACATATTATAACACGGTTTTCTAATATTCATGGGAATCGTGTTTACGAAATTCAAGTCGAATTATTTTCCAAGCTACAACCTAAGAAGCTAGGTTTTGCATGCAACAACAGAAGAAGAAGCAAAGACGGCATATTCATGGACTCGCGGTACTAAACAATCCTAGAAAAAATTTGCAGTTTTTCTATCAATCTTGTTGGGAAGGCTAAGCATGATGTAGCTATCAAAAGGTTTTCACCTAAGAAAATAGGGTTTTTCCTATAAAAAAAGAGTCGAAACTTACCTTGGACGGATGGCAATGGCGAGCTCCGACGGCGATTGGCAGCGACGGTTGGTGGCGAGCAACAGTGATCACGGGCGGGAGCTGCTAAACCAAACAAAAAAAAAAGGTTGTGAGGAAAAAAAGAAGGGGTCGGTCCCTTATATAGACAAAATTTTGAAGAATCCTAATAGAACAATGGTTCCTCTCTTGATTAGATTCCTATTTTTATTCAAATACCCAAAGAAGGAAACCGGTCCCACCAAAGGATTCCATACAAGCGCAACAACATGGACACCTAGCGGTCGGTCAATACTCTTCCGAGTAAACTTCCTTTATCCTGTCTTTCTCACATATGTATGTCACCATCTTATGCCTACCCCACAATAGCGTAACCATTATGTGCTAGGAAGGAGACTTAATGTTGATGGTGGATTTTCACTTAAGGGTAAAATTATAAAAGATAAAAATTATGCGCTAACATCTTGTAAAAGATAAGGCCATTAATAATTGATGGATACTCCTTCACTTTACTAATTCACCTAGAATCGAGCATGTGGCAACAATCCCATTCTGTGAATAAAATACACGAAATTCATCCAGGTTGGAGCATGTAGCAACAATCCCATATACCCTGTGAATTTACATCATTATTGATTAATATGCAACCAGCCTTGTATTTCCTGTACTCATTATCAGTGCGGCATGACGACTGAGTGTTGCTCTAAGCAGAGCAACACGAATCTCCAAGCATTATAATGAAACATGTACGAAATACCCGTACAGGCTGCAACTCTCGGTGTGTTATACTAGCCCGATTGAGCATCCGGACTGACCGTATCAGTCTGGATATGATCACGACCATCCAACTCCACCAGCATGATTGGATGGCCCATATCGATTCCATAACCCCCAAGAAGGTATGGAATATCCGTTGTCGAACCAATGCGGACCCCGCACGGTCGGCCTCCCCAAAAGATTGGCCTATCTTGGCAAAACGTCCAAACCATAGCAGTATGGACGGAAAACCCTAAATTAGGGTTTGCGGCACATTACATGTGTCGCAAAATAGTCTCAACCATCCATCTTCGCAGGTATAGATGGAGGGTGAAGATGTAGATTCAAAGGGCATGGAGCATGTCAACACAATCACCGTGGCCCCACCTACATACCTGACCAATCGGTCAGGACCAACTATAGTTGGTCATCCTAGTTCGTGCGCTCCAAACTAGGTACAACACGCGGTCGGCAATACCCTGATTAGGGTTTATGTCGCGATCATAAGCGTCCATTTTCTCCTGATCGGACGAAGGGTCCAGGAATAGGCTAAGCAGGTCCGGTAAGTATCAACACGATCACTGCGGGCCCACCTATCTCTGCACCCAATCGGCCAAGACCGAACTCTCTTTTTCTCTTCGGTTCGCGTGCCTCCAATATGCATGGTCGCTCCTTCCAAATTGCAAACTAATCTCAACCGCTCGATTTCTCCGGACGAATTGAGTGGCTTAGATCATGTTTTCGTGGGACGGTAAGGCATAGGCGTGAACATCATCCTACCACCTACACGTTGGAGGAATCGGCCAAGACCGACCAAGCCTGGTCGTCCTGGAACGCACGCCCGAAGTTGGTACGGTGTGCGGCTTTTGCGGCACCAGTTTACTGTCGCAAATTGATCTCGACCACTCAACTTCGCCGGATAAATTAAGTGGCCCGGATCACAGTTCCATGGGACAGTAAGGTATGAACATGTGTACCGGCATGCCATCAGCATACATGACTGACCGGCTATACCAAAACCATGTCCCAAGCTTGGATTCGACCAAGCTGGAAAGTGATGTTTGCGCACTTTTTCCTAAAACCCTAATTTCATCAACGGTCATAGATGAGTGTCTCAAAAGTCATCTCGTTCGTTCAAATTCACCGGCTTGGTTATACAACCATGTTCAGGAGTTAATTCGTCAGTACAGAGTCATGGTGATCACCATCCGTCACTCTACCACACTATGTGGTCGGTCAATGGAGGACTTGTTTGTGCAACCTCCAAACCATCACATGAAGTAGGTTGGACATGAGGTTATTTTGAGACTCTCAGACAGCGATGCTTCATACATGATGAATATACTCGATGCAGTACCTGCATAGTATACACACGATACTTCACAAGTATCAATTTCCTAAATAACATAGCAATACATGCTACTTTATATGGGTCCCATGATCCACACGTTCAAGATATCAATCATGTCACAAACTGGGGGATACATACTGGGGTATTGGTATGGCGGTTTACAGCGTGCAGTGCACAACGCGCCATCACAAGAACGTGTTAGGAAGTCATGGATGGTTAGTGATGATGGGAGAAGTTGGAAATCCTGGTGGTTTGACACCAACACACTACTCCACTACTCCATCACTCCACTTTCTCCACTTCCCACGATATATGAAGGTTAGGCTAAAAGACTTGTATAAATAGGTTCTCCGCCCTATTTTTCAACAAGAACAGAACAAGACGAGATAACAGAGGCAAGTGTTGATACAATCGTATTCAAACACCGGAACTGATAGCTTACATCATGCAAGCCAGTTCATCTTTCTGATACAAGTCATACATAGACAACACCTTCACAATCTATACACCTTCTTCGCTTCCCTTCCTAAGATCAACCCCGTCTCCTTCACTTTGTGACCGAAACAAGTCTGGAACGGCCATTTCTTGGTTTAGGACGGACTTGTACAGATTGATCTCTCGAATCTACAAGTACTCACCGCGCAGT
The DNA here is from genome assembly GCA_023529315.1 of Papaver bracteatum. NCBI lineage: Eukaryota > Viridiplantae > Streptophyta > Magnoliopsida > Ranunculales > Papaveraceae > Papaver > Papaver bracteatum. The sequence continues at coordinate 946,481 of JAJJWX010003050.1, forward strand.
GCATTTGTTTAAGGTTTAGATTCATTCCTCATCCACACACCCCAAATTACCAAAATCGGCAGGTATAATTTTCACCCATAAACAGATGGAACATACAATACTCAAAAACATATTTCTCGGTTTCTGAAATTATTGGGCGAACACGAGCACAACATGTCGTCCGTATGAAATAATTTTCAAAGTCTCTGACAGGCAGAGCATACACCTGGTACAACAACATCGCACCGGGAAGTATCACCGATTAGAGAGAGATAATTAATGCTTTCTACAGAAAATACTTCTTTGTGTAAGAACAAATCACTCTCTCTGATCTAAGAAGGATGTTTCAAAGGAGCAGAGAACATCCTGATGATTATGTGAAATGTTTCACAGTTCAAGCCTTGGACTGCCACGACCCAAACGTCACATAGCAGCAACTTGTAGACTTGTGCATTAACAGAATGATCCCGGTCTATAGAGCCTCGCTTGAAAACCTCCGGTTTCACACTTTCTCATAACTTCATGTAGCAGCCAAATGATCAGCGAATACTACACCTGCTTTACTGAGCAAAGTCTACAAGGTCGAGGAACCTTGCAAAAGCTGACGCCTGATAAACAAACAGTACAATGTCCAACCTACCATGAACGTTGTTGCTCAAGGAGGAAAAAGAAAATCTTCTGCTCAAACATGCGATATACAACGTTTTATCCTACAAAAGTATCACGGAAGGATAACTAATCTTGGACAAACCTCGACGCAGCATCGAACGGGAAATGATCGGGCAGACTTAAACTTCTCTCGTCTCATGAAGGAGTGATCGAGTTACTGGAAGTTTGGGTTCAAGATGGTGCGATCAAATTGTCGTTCATTAGGAGAGATCTAACAGAAGAAGAAACAGAGAATCCTAGGAGTACATAAGAATCCTCTCCAGTAAGAACCTTGCACTCTCTGAATTTAAAGAAGCAGTTCAATCGAGGAAATCTGTAGAATTGCTCTATCTGCCGAAGGCATAAAGGAGAGACATGTTCACAGCACTGAACCACATCGTGTCAAGAAATCCATTCCGGGAATTCTTCTTGAGCCTCCAGACAAATACCAAGATATGTACAACTGGGGACTGCCTACCATAGTCAATCTCAGAAGAAAAGAATTTGGAAGAACGTTGATCGATGTTGGCACCGCCACCAACATCATTCCACCGAAAAACCTTAGAGCCGCAGGCATCACTCAACAAGAAGCTACTCATGCTCCTATCTCAATCAGAGACCTTGAAGGAGCGCTCGGAAATACTCATGGCTACATCATTCTCAAAGTGAACATAAGTCCGACCTGGACAGAAACCAAGTTTTGCATAATCAGGAAGATCCAGGATATGACATGTCCTTCAGACGAGCGTGGATCCACGCTGAAAAGATGGATACTTACAAAGCGCCCTTGGTTACACATCTCTCCAATGAAAAAGTTATGATCCAGAAAGTTTGATGGACATTCCATGATCAGAGTACTTTGAGGAATTTCAAACATTGACGAGGTTGAAGCAAGAACCTGCAAAAAGATGCATAGACATTCATCACGAGGTTCCGCATTCAGGAAAGTCTCATTCCATGTCTATGTAATTTATTTCCTCACATGCTATCCTAGCACGGGGACTTAATTATGCTAGAAACTCTACAAGATGTTATGAATGATAGCTTCACCGCATTAGTATTTTACCAAGTGGTTGAATCTGACGTTTCTCCGAATCAAGCACTGAAACATTTATTACTGAGATGATGTCCAAACATGGCGAAAAATGCTTTGGAAGAAACACATAAGGCTCTGATGTCTGCATGAGTGTCGAATCCCACTACCACAACGAAAGGGATGCTGAATCAATAGAAGAAACTTCAGGGCCGAGATAATCAAACCCCTAAGGCATTTGATGCTTAAGGAGTATACGCTTCAACGCTCAAGCATCTGAGAAGCCATAAAATTATACTCCCAATCAAAAAGTACAGCTTCAGCACAAATATCTAGATGATGACACATTAATTCAACACCAGCACGATCAAAGTGTTACTAAACTACAATCGATAAGTCTTTATTATCCCATGATAAGACTTCTGAAGCAGATGCAACATCATTCATACATGGATGGCACTAACTCCTTAAACATATACTGGAAACCTGAGGTGATTCCATGAAACTTTATCAACGGGATTTCTCTACATCACAAGCCCCTGCATGATTGAGGCACTTTCTCTCTTCACCAATCACATCCAGTATGAAAATTGCTGATGCTATTTACCGCAACAACATCGACTCACTGACAAGGAAGTTCATGCTAAAGTTATGCTTTCAGGAGCATTCAGGTTGAACTCTCAGTACACCTTCATCTTAAGGACACTCAACTCATCAACTAGTTCTTGAATGTAAAAGGCTCACTGGATTAAGGAGCAAGGATTATATCTATAATCATGGTTCTAGCCTTTTCGGTCTTTGGAGCAACTTCAACCATGGTATCAGTATCAACAATAATCTCTAGAGGAACACCATCCATGATCTCAGCATCGACAAGGATCTCTGGAGCGTGATCATTCATAGTCTCAACACCAACGACGGTCTCAGGAGCAACATCCGCAGGGCTTCATTAACTAATCATTCTATGAAGTGTTACACAAGAAACGGATTTCTCTAAGAACCAAGGATTCATATCAAGATATGTAGACCTGATAACATGCTCACATGAAAGTCTTCCCAAATCTGGCACGACTGGTGGGCATAATCCAAAGTCTTCTACAAGATGTTCTCATTACCTCTACAAATGAGATACAACACACTTCAGGTCATGGGTTTGCAAAAACGTACCAATGGGTGAGGAATGGGACAATGATTCTTCAACTAAAGATGTTTTTATATGTCTCTTCTATAACATACCAAAAGGACGCATTAATCGGACATACGAGATGAAATATATGGCCTTTACCGTCAGGTCTACGAAACCTGAAAAATTTGTACGGGATTACAAATTGAAAATGTGCACGCTTCGTTGGTGGACCTCTACAACTCCAAATTGAGTGATTCATCTATCATGTAATAACTCGTCTCTGATCTTCAAAAGTTGGGGTCAAGCATCGAATTCTGACGTCGTGTGAGGTTCCTACAGCTTCTAGAGCATACAACATGCAAGCAGAAATTAGTGGACGGGATTCATAACCTCTACAGTCGATCGATGTCCACCAGGTCTTTTCGCTAAGTCCTTCATCAAGGTACCTAAAAATTCTACCACCTGGGTTTTTACATCAATTTTCCACCCGGGTCCTCTATCTAAGTCTTACCAGAAGAAGAGAAAACGAAAAGGAGAGATTTAACAAAATACTGGGACTGACGGTCCACTGATCATGACGATCAGTTTCACAGTCCAAGACTCGTGGTACCAGACTCTCATATGCTAATTATTCATCATAAAATTAATTCTACTATCGGGACATGAAACCATGGCTGTGACATCATCCCATCTCGAGAGCATCCTCAGCTATGGTCCCGTTACCAGGGTTTCAGAAGTGATGTTTCTACGACTGACAGAAGCAAAATGGCACTGCAAGCACCATGCTCATGTATCAATCAATGGGTCAAGATCTCAAACGAATCAATGACATCAAAATCCTTCACCAACCATTCAAGACACAAGCAAATGGTCTAAAGACACAACATGAGTGTTTTACAACAAGCTCGTCTGAGATGATTTTACAATGTCCTGTACAAACCGATGAGCTGGGAGAAATTGGTGAAGAATTTTTGGATGGGTCATACACCATTCTCTTCGTATGGATGTCCTCTACAACATATCCAAAAATCACAGCAATTGGAGAAACGATAGAAGCGTTGTGGACAAAACATTGGACCGCATGCCAACTGAAACTTTTCTGAAGGTCTCCTGGAAGTTTACTGTTTCGTCAATTTCGGATCCTAAACATGCTCGGAACCCAAAAATATTCCTCTCTAAAGTTTGGAAATTTCCTGGGCATGAGGATACATGGGTAAACTGCGAAAATCCGACATCGGACGAAGATTCAACAACAATTTCAATGAAGACCTAACTTCTGAATTTTCTGATAGTCTCATTTGCTGAAGTCGGTGGTGCTTCTATCGACAAGGGACGACTCACAGATGATCGAGAGACATACAAAGTACCATATTTCCAGCGTCTCTGAAAGGTTGATTCATCCCAGGATGAACATCTGCAAAAGTCTTCATATTTGGCTTGATATTTCTGGAGCGTTTGCCGGAAGATCCAGAAGGGTGGTTGTAACCAGAAGTCACCACTATCTGAGGCGAAATACATGGAGTCATGGATATACCAACAACAAGCACGCGATGAAACGGTAACAATCCAACTCTTGCCTATTTACAATTTCACTAGTTGTATTGATTATAACGTCAAAATTTCGAAAACTTGCTCGTTCCTTCAAACCTGCAAAGACGAGCAAAATTCATTATTCAAAATCATGACTTGATTTTTCATCAAACCGTAAACAACCCACGTGAATTTTAACATCCACTGGTTTTTCAAAAATTGGACAGACGTCCATCTTACAATTGTGAAAACTCACATACAGACATTATTTCACCATGTATAATTGTCTACTTTCAACAGTTGTTCAAAATCAAAACATTGATTTTACAAAATACATATATTTAACGTGAAACTCACGTAAATTTAAAAATATATCTATATATTTTGCTCCCTCGCACGAGCATTTGTCTTTGAAGCGAGAGTATATTTTCAGAATTTTGTGAACTCTCACATATCGAAAATAAAAAAAATTCATGCAAGCTCATAGACAAAAAATTTATTAACAGACGCAAGTCTTTTCAAAAAAAAAAAAAACTTTTCTCTCGTACGAGCATTCACCTTTGGAACGAGAGTTTATTCCATTTTGTGAAATCTCACAAATATAAAATTTTGGTTTTCGTGAAAGCTCATAGACAAAATTTTATATCATTAGACTCTGGTCTATTTTGTTTGTTCCTTAAACTAACGAACAAACGAGCGTCTATTCCTAAAATAAGGATTTCTTTTTTTGGTCCTTGCCCGTGAATCCTAAATGACCAAGGTCCCGTCATCAAGATCAGCGGTTCAACACCAATTTATGTCCACCAAACAACACTCTATCATGCCACTGGGATCTTCATTCAAGTCATGGTATGCTCGTACTATCAAAATCTGGTAACATCTTAACTTACGACTAAGTTCAATTACTTATATTGTTTATGACCGGAAAATCACCATTTAATGCTGACTGAGGAACACGGCTTTCCTCACTAAGCAGGGGACTTAATGTAGATGGTGGATTTTCGACAAAGGCTAAAATCGTAAACCCATAATTATACGAACTTCTGATCCAGCAATTAGACATGGGTCTCTCATCGAACCTCTGACTGAGAATACTGTCTCTCAGAGTACATGCATATATGTAGTCTCTCGGCTGGACAATGGCATATCTGTATTGAGAAACGGGTCTCTCATCGAACCTCTGACTGAGAATACTGTCTCTCAGAGTACATGCAGATATGTAGTCTCTCGGCTGGACAACGGCGTATCTCATGAATATTGAACACTTCGGTAATTATTTCTATATAGAATCACAAGATTGACGGCTCCAAGACAACTTGCTCTGCTAGTATAGAGCGATAACGTCTTCAGGATACAAACAACAGTTTTCCCTAACTATATAAAGGATATGAAGCTCCAGCAAGCTCATATCAGAATAATTAATGCTCCTGGACAGCTTGCTCTACTAGTATAGAGCCATCAATTAATTATTCTTAAATTCTTGGATTCATCCACTGAATTTCTGAAAATATTCAAATATTTTCTGAAAGTATTCAAATACTTTTGTAATATTTCGTTACTTCAATCAATGGTTCTTCCCAGCAGAATTCCATGGGTTAGTAATAAATATTCACACACGGGCATTTGAGCTACCTCCGAATAAGCCCCGACTCAAAGGGTGCAAGTGTATTCGACGATGATGCACTAACAATCACCATACGAACAAGTATTTCAAAATACGACGAGACGATGAACCTATGCAAAATAGGAAGGAAATTATAAATAATTAAAAATTGACCAAGGTGTTTGAACATGGGCCCACTGTGGTCAATCCCACGCCAGTTTCATATTTTTATCATATTTTTTATTATTTTCCTTGAGTTCATGAAAATCCTTTCACTTGAACAAATATCTTTCATTTTGAGGAAACTCCTCAGTTTCATGGTGTTTCCCTCACACCAAAGAAATAATATAAAATTAAAGAAAACATTATAGGCCGTGATTATTGGCCAACCGGCCATGCCTTGATCCCAGCCGTCCCTACACCTCATGGTTCCTCATTATTTTATTATTATATCCCTAATTTCATGAAAACTCCTTAATCTCATGATATTTCCTTGATCCCTTGAAAAAATAATATAAAATTAGGGAAACCCGTGTGACCGAGCTCTAGACGGCCGGTCAAGCCCTAGCTGGCCCCTCAATTCCCATTTTATTATTATTATATTTTTCATGTTTCCATAATCCCATGAAATTCCTTGATTTCATGATATTTCCTTCAAACTATGAAAATTCCTTTAAATCATGAAATAATACATAAAATTAGGGAAAACTCACGGGACCGGACCCTAGCCGGCCAACCATGCTCAAGCCGGTCCCACATGTCCCTTATTTTTTTTTTCTTCATGTTTTCCTCATCTCATGGAAACTCCTTGATTTCAACAAAACTCTTTGATTTCAACAAAACTCCTTGGTTTTAACAAATTCCTTGGTTTTATCATATTTCCTTAAAATCATGAAAATATTATAAAAAAATTGGGAAAAACATGTGGGATTGGGCCCTTTGGCCGGATGGCCATGACTTGTCCATGGCCGGTCCCACACTTCATGATTCCTTCACTTTTTTATTATTTTTCCTTCATCTCATGAAGTTTTGACGGTTTCGTCAAAAACCCCTGATTTCTTCATATTTTCTCAAATATTTGCTCAAATGCACATCTGAAAATATCAAAATTCTCAGAACTGATATACGAACACTTTGGTGACATGAGCATGTTACCTTGATTGACCAAGGTTGGCTCTTTGGCTCGCAAGGAGCCGGTCCCGCGTATTTACACAATTTGACATAATTTTCGCAATTGCACGTATTAGGTCCAAAACTCTTCCAAATAATTTTGGGATTTTCATGGAACGATTGTCATTCGATCCCGTGACCACATAGGGACGATTTCATGACCTATTGGTCAATCTCTCATCTCTTCATAATTAATTAGGTTTTATCACATAAGGCTCAGACGAGCATTTTCGAATAAATGATTAAACCAGCATTTGATCATTAATTCTTTCGTCAACGAATCACCAACTCTTCGAGAGGCCTTGGTATTTGCTCAAGCAAGCATATGGGAGATGCATGGTCGACCCATGGTCCCATGAAGTTTGTTTTCCTTCATTCCATGGTTAATTTTCAAATAAACCATCAATCGGTCATCAATTGATCAAATTAGGGTTTCTGAGTCCAAGGATTATAATTCCAGATTCAAACACTAATAATTTTATGACAATCTCATGATCAGTATTCTTATTAATTATGCTCGGTTAAACTACCAGTATTTTAATTAATATTTTATTTTGGTCACGCTACCAATAATTCATCAGACGAGCAACACTTGCTCAGACGAGCAATATTTTCTCAAACCAAGGAATATTTGTTCAACTATCAATATTCAACAATTCATATAATGAGCAACACTTGCTCACCTCAACGTCATAATTTTATCTCTATCTCAGCAGACACGTTCAATTCATGAGTTTAACATTTTTACAAATCATGTTCAACTCAGCAAATACATGAACTCATTTTCCCATTAAATCACGAAGTCAGCAACTGACTAATTAACCACGAGACGTCAATCGTGTCACTTGGGGGGATATCAACTAGGGTTTTGGTCTGGAGGTCTACGGAACGTGTGTTCAAACACACGATAGAATGTGAGCAAGTCGTGCAATCAGTTGAAGGAGTTAACAAAGTAGTGGATGGAAAATCAACTAAGTCTCCGCACGATGAGAAACTGGTTTCAAACACGATTTCCACTTCCCCACTCTTTGATTCCATAAACTGTCATACTTCATGGGATCATGGTGTCTACAATTCCAGCAATATAAATAAGTCTCTGAGTCATGATTGAAATAACGATAACAAGAACAACAAGAATCTAATGTCTCACTGACAACACGAGATCAACAACTCATCAATTGAGCAATTACTCTCAACTGAGCAATTTCAATCATTCAGAACTTATCATATTCATAATTCACAACACACCTACAATATTTGATTTCCATTGATTCCACACTTTTCTCAGCTTCCCTCCTACAGATCGACCCATCCTCTCTTGTGACCGAATTTACTCTGGAATGGCCATTGTCTTGGTTTAGGCCGGAGTACTACAGAATACAGATTGATCTCTCGAACTCAAAGCACTCCCTTCTTGCAGTGTATCTATGTGAGGTTGAACATTTTGCTCAGTTCAAGGAGTCTCCTCCGTACGGTCGTCTCCTCAATTCTGTAAAAACCATCAAATCGTTTTGCCCCATATACAACTTCGTATTGTTTAGACCAAGCAACTAAACCTAGTTCACTTAGTTTCTTCAGTATCCTTGCGCTTCCGATATTCAATAAGTTCACGCACAGGAATAATTCCTTTGGATCGTATTCCAAACAGTAAAGGAACATCAAATCTGTTTGGTAACAACTTTATTGATTTTTTCCAGATAAATATATCTCAAGTCATATGCAAAGTCTCTTCCGTTTAAAATAATAAACTCCATTGCCTGGTTAGATCAATCCAATCTCTATTACCTAAGTAATAAAATTCGTATTTGTAACAATCAAAATAGCACTCAAGAAAACTATTAGGTGTTACCGATCTCACGCAACTAATCAATCGAATAAATCCGATTATAGTTGGATCCTAGCCGATCAAGGTTTGTGCTACACAAAGATATGAGAAACCAATAAGAAATCTTCTTCGTCTTCAAATATTTTTTAATCTTCAATTAAACCTTCTCAACACCACTTGAATCTCTTGTGATCAATCATGCACAGAATGGAGTCTGTTACCAATGGATTATCACAAGATGTCTTTAGATCTACAAACATTTCTAAAGATCTCGTCGACACTTCGATATAGTTTGAGTGAATCTTATATCAGAAGAGAAGATTCTCAAGAATAAACAAACTAGGTGAAACCAAAGTTCAATAACCGTTAGTCAATCAAATCAATCGAAACCTAATAAACTACAATTATCTAGTTTCCCACCAACGGTACTCATAGAACTTCTTGATCCCACAGAAGTCTTTAAACGAGCGGTCGTAAGAGATTTCGCCTAATTAGGGTACCTTCCTCTTTGGATAGATGGCTCCACCAGAAACAAAAAAAAGATAAAATTTGCCTGGCTCTTAGGATAGTTTGATATAAATGAAAACTGAGGTATTTATAGACCAAGGATGTTTGGACACCAAGGAATTTCCAAAACCGAATTATTCTCAAGATATGCAATAAATGCCCAAATCGTTTTTCATAATTCCTGGAAATGCTTTGTCCAATATTTTCCGAAATCTCTCAATAGAAAATCTCCAATTAGTAAATGCACATTACTAATTTTTATTCTCTAGAGATATGCATTTAATTGCTGGTAATTAAAGTATATAAAACTAACAACATTAATTAAAAGATTTTTAATTTATTTCGGACCGGTATCTCCTTGAGTAATTAAGGAATAAATTTGAACAATAAAAGATAAGTGTTACCGTTCGTGTTCAAAGTATGTTGATATCTTTTCGTTGTAAATCATCTTTCATATTTACAATCTTGGAATCGATTATACCACACTTCCAAACAAATTTAGAATTGGTTTATCTGTATTCCAAGACAACTATGTGATTGATCAAATATCAAATCACAATCACGGGTTCAATCGGTTCTACCAATCACTAGGATCGGTTATACCTTAATATGGATTACTTGATATCAGACACACAAGTTACCAGGACCGGTTACATCAGTTACCAGGATCGGTTACGTCAATTACCAGGACCGGTTACCATATACTCATGGTATTTCTTGTGATCAGTTACATAAATCATAATTCAGGCATTGTGATTAGTTACACCAAGATACATAACAAGTTATGATCAGTTCTACTAACTCACACATATTGGTAATCCAAAGATATGCAATGAATAACAATACCAATGAGCCTATCGATTTCCCTTTCGATTCATAAAACAAGTTCATGAATGTACATCCTTTAAACAAATGTAAACATTGTTTCCTATGATGAAATCTTCACCTTTACCCATACACATAATCACAATAGCATTCATAAGATTATGTTGATGTCATATCTATGAATTTCAAAAGATAAGCATAATACTTCGTAGTCTAATTCCTTAATACTATGATCAAATGGTCATATCTCACTACTAGAGTAAAATATTCATTCACAGCTTCGCAGTTATGTTTTCAATATAGCACGACTTAAAAGATATGTTAGGAATAAAGCAGTTCAAGTCAATATTACTAACCTCAAGAGGAAGGATGATGTCATCGTTGTAGCTCGTTACTTCTTCATATTCTTCAGGTCTTCGAGTAATACTTGTATGTCTCATATTCCTAGACTTTCTAGTCTAACCTATATGAAGTTGTCTCTAGTACATAATCAAGCGACTCTTATATGAGTTTTGATTCACTAAAATATGATAACCAAACTTGACATACCAATACTTGGTGGGTTCAACCGAGCTATGCTCTAACAACATGATTTTCAAATCTTAAATAAATATTTTTACATAGCTCTTGCCAAGTAATACGTGTTTTATTTAAACGAATATTTTCATACCATTGATGTGCTTTACCATCGAGATGTATCCCACCCATCATCATCTCAATGTACTTTGGTGTACTGTTTATTTGGAGGTAGTAGTCACACTCATGCACCCAACCCTTTGGATGTTCTCCTTAAAATCGCGGAAAATCAAGCTTTGGCACATAATTATAATGATGAAGGTCTCCATCTCCGGTGTACGATTGAAAAAGGGATCCACTTGCTTCATTAGTGAATCTAGTATGAGATCCTTGTGCTCCACCCGGATCTCCATTGTTATGGCTTCTATTGGAAAATAATAATTTTTAACTGAGTTTGCAATCTACTATCAATACTACTTTCAAAATCGTCTTTTGTCAACATTGTACTGACTTGTAGTGCATTAGTGTCATACTTATCTCTTAGAGAACTGGTTTTTGATTGTTGTTAGTATTTGTATCTGCTAAATCTTTACAGGAAGGAGAAGGTGCAACCACGGTGAATATAGGAAAGAACAACTCTGATGTCACTTATATTGTTCTCGTACAAATTAGCAAGATGGAATGAACAGGAAAAAAACTGGTAATGGTAAATCTTCAATGGCAGCCTCAACTTACAACTTCATTTAATTTGATAACCAAAAATAGAGTGATCTCTTACAACTTAAATGCAACTGAAAGTAAAAGAAAACCCTAATCAGGAAAACTAATCCCTAACGGACACATGTCGAGTATCTTCCAGTCAATAATCCCAAAATAACGAAACTACCCAACATGATTAAGGCATGCAAACAGATACTAAGGGCACCTGAAACTCTAATAATGTAAATAACTAAGATAAGGGCAGCGCAGACTAAGAGGTACATGAAACTTGACTTTGTATGGCATTGCATCCCTGTTGCAGCAAGGTATTATAGAAAAAACATATATAACCAGAAGACCTTTGAGAAAGTATATAATATGTGTTCAAGACTGATTTGTACTTGGGACTTCAATCTCCTTATATTCTGTTAGCCTGGATTGATGTTGTATTAGATTACACGTTGATTAGTGTTGAGTTGGGAAAATTGATTCGTGTAATCAGTTTATTTGTTCATTCCTTTCGGGACCGAGTCTCGTTATATCTACTTCTTGTAGAATCTTATATTCTTCTATTGTACTCCCTAGTTCCTTCTAAAAAAACATTGATAAAGCAAACACTTGCACAATTTTTCAGCAATACTGAACCCAACAATAGCCATCAAGTTGTAACTTTTTTTTATATATAAATCTCATAAAATTTCATTCATGATAAAATAGAGATTACATGGACTTCAAGAACATCAAGATCAAAGATTGAAATACAATTAAAAGGTACCAACAAAGAGTAATTCGTGAAGAGAAATAACGAACTACCAACAAGAGTACCAAGCAATCCGAAGATTGGAAGAATGGTTTTGGAATTATAATCCAACTATATTTCGATAGGGTTTTTTCTTCTAGAGAAAGAGATCTTCCACCCAAAATGGAATTATAAAAATATGAGAGTACTATACACAAAGTCTTGAATCTTGATCACCACACTTGAACATTGAAATCACAAAGAAAATCCATGAGAGCGCATAGAGAATCTCCATAAATGAGAATGCATAAACAAAAAGGAAAAACACCCACAAGAACACCATAAAAATCTCCTAAAAACAATAGAGATTGAAACAAAAACTTAAATAAATCTAACCTAAACTACTAGCTATCTAAGAAAACAAGAAAAGGGAAAGAAACCTGCTCAGATCTAGCCCAAAATGGATTAAATCTGAGCAGTAAGCTTTAACGGTGGTGAAGGGTTTTTTAAGTTTTGAGAAAAAGCCAGAGAGGAGAGAGGTTTTGTTTTCTTGTGCGGAGGAACCTCTAGTAGTACTAAATGCGTGTGAGCGTGTATTCTTCCTGTTTTTATACAAATAGTAAGCCAACCATAAAGATGGATATTGGAGCTATACGGACACAGAAAAGACAATCTTATCTTATCTAATCTATCTAACTAATATAAAGAACATAGCTATTTTTGGTAGGAGACCCCCTAAATTACCAAGTTTTCCTCGTTTAAATTACCAAGCTCTATTATATCATGTAATTTAAATAAAAATAAATGGTAAAAACGTATATTAAATTACGTCGGGTTAAAAGAGCCATTAGAAACCTACATATTTACAAAAAATATTTGAATTATCTACGTAACGAGTACAAATAAAATTAATAAATTTATACGTAACGGAAAAAAATTCATTACTTTCAAATTTAATATTTCGGAATGAGTCAAATTCGAGCATTTGCATAGAGAATCCCGGGAATTTGTAGCAGAGTAAATTTTCATTTTAACATCTTAGTGTTTACTCAATAAATACATTTGTAGATTTGTAGAGATTTAAAAAGAGTCGTGAAAATTAATAACTTTGCGAGAATTATACAGAATTGAGCAAACTTTTCGGAGTTATGCAGAGTTGTCTAATGTCTTGCAGAAATTTGTAGAGTCTTGAAGAGGTGTATAAACAAATTTTATATGGAAATATGCATGATAGACATAAATATAAAATTTATTGTAGCTTATTTATTATAGTAACTTCAACTATATTAAACTAAATTATTATTATTTTATATATATAACTTATTTTTTTGGTTCAATGAAATACAATAAAGTGTAACAATAAATTAAAAAAATTATTATTGTACATTTGTACATAATAATTAAAATTAAAAAAATATTTAATCATATCATATAATTTATACTCATCTATAAACTGGCGAGATTGGGGTATACCCAGATTAATAGGGGTATACAAAATGAGACAAATTAGGGTCATTTTGAAGTAAAAATGGTCACCCCTTAACCAAATATTTTCAAAATGGCAAAAATGCCCTTGTTTAATTAACACAAAAAAAATGATTAGGCTAATTAATTGAGTTTAGATTAAAATTTTGAAAATGAAAATTCAGTAGGTTAAACCTTTAATCCGTCTTATGAGTTCGATTAAGATCAAAAAAATTGGTTTTCAAAAATGTGATAGGTCGGCAAGGTCGACGTTTGAATAAGGTGCTTGGCTATAATTCACCAAGCATGGTATACGTTTGAATAAGATGCCGACCGGGTTTAGCCGGCATGGTCCTTGGATGAACAAAACGCCGACCATTTTTTTGGCCGGCAAGGTATTTAAATGAAGAACATGCCGACTTTATTTTTTTGACACACAGGAGATGGCTATTGAAAAATATTAGTTGGTAAGGTCAACAAAAAAAACCCAACTTGAAGAAAAAAATATTGGCCTAAGAAGGTATTTAGAAAATACCCTTCCTAAATTTGTTTTTTGTTTCGGCAAGGTATTTAGAAAATACCCTTCCCTGTTTGTTTTTTGGCCGGCAAGGTATTTAGAAAATACCCTTGGCCGCTTTTTTGGCCTAAGAAGGTATTCAAAAATACCCCGTATTTACTGTTGAAAAAATTTACAATCGACGTCATGGCTGTTATGAAAAGTCGGCAAGATATGCATGTTACAACCTTGCCGGCTAAAAACACAGAAATCACAATTTTCGATTTCTAACCTAAAATAACAGTCAAATCACACAACACAATGATGGGTTTGAGTTTAAACATCATTTATAGTCTTCTTTTCGCCCGTAAAATCGATAATATTTTTGGAAAATCAATGTTGAAATTTTTTATATAGTTTTGGTTGATGAAAGATGAAGATGAAGAAGAAGAAGAGAAGATTAAGAGTTGGTTAGTTTTTTAATTTTAGGGTTAATGAAATTAAGAAATGGGTTTATTTTTAAGATTTAATTAGTTAAAGGATATTAAAGTAAAATCACCCTTTTTAATAATGACACACCATGTCCCCTTGATATTGGGTATACCCCAATTAATCTGGGTATACCCCAATCAAGCCAGGATCTATAATAGGAGTTTTATAGATTGTGTATTCATGAAAAAAAATAAGATAGAGTAAAAAACATCTTTATAAAAAAATTGGAAGTCTTCCAAAATCTTACATATTTTGCAAGACTTTTATCAAGGCAAATATATACCCAAAAGTCACTCAAAGTCTTGAAAATAGATAAGTATGCAAAGTCTTTGAATTTTCAAGTTTACAACGAGTAACATAAACTTTAGAATACCTTTTTGACAATCTACAACGAGTAACATAAACTTTGAAAGAGATTTTAAAAGTATACAACCAATAACACAGTACTTTGTAAATCCATTAAACTCTTTGGAAATCGATAAAAGTATTTATTAAGTAAACCCCCATTAGTGTGTCCAGTCTTTCAACCTCACCCATACAAAAAAAAAAATCCTCTATTTTCCTCACTGAAGAAAAGTATGTCGATGCCACTAGAAGAATTTAGGAGCAGGGTTTTCATGTCATGTGTAATTCATGATACTACGTACTTATTATAGTCTTAAACTAAGATCCAAACTGTCTCCAACTTCGCCTCTTTGATCTTTTGATTTCGACGCGATATTGCTAACATGCTGTCCTTTGGGAGGGAAGAAGCTGTAAGGTGGCTGATGATGTTCTTCTTCATTATACATCTTCAAATTAAATCAAAACATAAAATCAATCAAAATGAGTACTTGAATTTATAAGTATTAGTTGGAAAAAGTCTAATTTGGGAATCTTACTTGAAAGGGAGGAATATCAAAATCTGCAAAATCCTGGTGTGGAGGAGGAACTGGAAAAAGTAATGGATGCTTAGCTTTAAAACTCGTCAAAGATGAATTCGTTGGAGGAGGTCCTAAAGAAAGAAAATCTCTCTCTAGTACCCCTCCTTCTTTAGGACCCTTCGTTGGGTTAATCTCAAATGAACTTCTTCTCCTATCAACAAGAAGTGGTGGAGCTGAATTAGAAGGACCCTCTCTGCAAAACAGCACACATATTCTAAAAGTCATCATACTACCCATTGTAGTCCAATAGCCAGCCACAGTCCATATCAAAATCACAAGACTAACCTGAAAATTGTGTTTCCCGGTTCGAAATTGAACATGCTACCATGAACACATGAAGATGATTCGTCAAATCTGTAAATCTGAGGCCCGAAATTGGGTAGTTTGTAAGGGAAGGAAGATAAGGGCGGGTTGTCCATAGCGAAAGGCCAGGGCCGCTTCATGCCAACCATCTATGCTACAGTTCAACCAAATTCCGCATCAGTACTAGTACATTATCACAAATTCTATGTTCGCCAAAAGTTTGATTACATTCTAAACGAGACGAATCCCAAGACTCTAGTCCTTTGAATAAACGAAATATAGGTATGCAAGGAAAAAGTAGCATTACCTTATCTTCCTCTGGCCACAATTGCGATGCAGCATAGCTGTTATAGAAGCTTTGGTTTGAAGGGGGCTCCATCTGAATGTTTAATCCAGATGATGACGAAGTTGGCAATGAAACGTTCACCTGCAACACTCTTCATATTAGAGATTGTCTTCACTTCAAACTCATGAGTTTAAACAAAATTTTAAAACAGGTAGATTACCCTTGAAAAAGGTGGTTGGTGCTGTTGATATTTACTCTGTTGTTGTATGTTAATAGGAGGCCATATTGTGTTAGTATGAGAGCCAATTGTAAACCTATTTGGATCAACATTTCTCCCATCTACATCAAAATCACATGAAACTCCCATGGCTGAAGAGGAATAACTAGACCCACCATTTTCACTACCTTCAGGGAGTGGGTATCCGTAAAAAGTGTTGGTTTTTGGAAGAGATGTTGGTTGTGGAGGAGGAGGAGGTGGTGGTGGAATATATAAATCAAAATTAGAGTAAGGAATTGATGGTTGCGATCTAAACAAAGAAGTTGACGATGATGTAGAAACATTGTTTATAGTAGAAGAAGATTGTGAAAAGGAAATTGATGAAACAGAAGAAGAAGAAGATTGATGATTCTGAGGAAGAAGAGATGGAACAAAAACTGAAGTATCTTTCTTTTGTTGTTCTTCTAACCTTATTTTCTCAAGTTGAGCAACCCCTAGTCCTCTTTGTGGGATCTTTTTTGTTTTTACTTTTTTAGAAAATTTTCCTCCACCACTATTACTATTACTACACCTCTGTTGTTCTTCTTCTTGTGCCATTTCTCCCTTCTTCCCATAAAACCAAACCTCAAAACAGGGAATCAATAAAAACAATCCTACACAAGACAGAACAGAGAGATCGTATAGCAAATTGAAAAATGAGCAAAACCCAGATCAGAAAATTGAAAATGAAATCTAAGAAGAAACGTAATCAATGGAGAGAAAATTTGAATTTTCTTATAAAATTTTGAAAGAGACTTTGGTCATAGAGAGAAACTGAAAAAGGCCATGTGGACATGAAAAATCTCTATTGTCAAGGAGAAAAAATCGGCTAGATTTAGATAATCTTAGAAGCCCACACAGTTTTTTAGCAGAATTTTTAGAAAGAAAGAAACAGAGTATCTTGAGAACTCCGGATCTTGGTGTTCCTATAAATTTGTCGGAGAGACCATCATCAATCCAACAGAACTCAAAATTAGCTCTTCTTCACGAATCTTAATTTCATCTCATTTTGCGCCCAACTTCTCGCTCCACTCTCTCCTCCTAGACCGACTCTCAAGATTGAACTCAGCAAAACTAATTCACCAATCTTTTCTCTATCAAGGTTTCCTTCCTCTGTTCTCCTACATAAATGCAAAAGCTTTTCATATATAGTCACAATAAACAAACATCAAATTGCTGTCACTATAAAGACTCCATTTTTTTCTTCCTTTCTTTCCTATCAAACTAACTAAAATAACCAAGTTATTGGGCATCTCTTTTTACCAGACTCACTCATAACGTTGCCAAAATGAGAGAACAATTTGCAGCTTTTTTCTTAGCATTACTGGAATAGGATTGGGCATTGATCAATCATGTGGGACCCATATTTTAAAATTTTAGTACAATCGGTAATCATATGGGACCCTTATAATTCCTGATGTCTATAAGCCAATGGAAACCGCTTTGGTTTGGCAGGCAGACAGATTGGAAGTACAGTTTGAGTTTCCATTCCAAGTGTACGTTACGATGGCATCATTTTAAGTTTATGCACGGGCTAGCGGCTAAAGGTTAATACTTAATACCACCAGATCCAACGACTAATTGTTGCCGCGTTAGAGAAACATACGGCTATTGTCGCACTCATCATGTTATCATTTTGGAAACCTTGTACCTGGAAAACCATGGTTGTCGATACCAAAGACTGCCATAAAGTAAGCCTTCCATCGTGAAACCACCGGACATAAATAAAAAACAGATCATCAGGAAAATTCAAATTTGCTTGGTGGATTTATATTATATGGTCTTTGAATAACGCTTTACATTTTTACAAAATTGGTTAAAAAGATCAAAATCAACAATTTTTTGGTGAAAAAAACATCTAGATTTTGATTCTGTTTAAAAAGACAAAAATGTAAAAATAGTCGGGATGTAAACAGTTTCATCCTACCCATTTTTAAATATTTTTTCTTATTTTTAATTTACATCAGGATGCATCCAGTTTCATCCTCGCTATTTTTTAAATTTAAGCTAAGATGAATCCAGTTTTATCCTTGCTATTTTTTTGGTGTCCATTTCACATATACTAATTTTTACTTGTCCATTAGAACCATATTTTAAAAATATTTAGACAAATGACCTATTTTCCGTTACTTTTTCTCTAGGAACTTAATACTGATTACTGAAATACACGCAAAAGAGACCTCAAAAAAGAAAATTTGGACGGATCAAACTTCTAAGTTACACCTTCCAGTTCCTCCATGTGGTTATCTTAATATAAAGATTCTTTTTGAATCCTATTATTGGGGCTCTAGGGGAGACTGTTTTTGGAGGCTAATTTACTAAGTGGAACCTAAATGTTATAAGGGGAGATCACATTTGTGCAAAAGTTCTAAAATACCCTCCATAATTTTAATTTATTCCCCTTATACCCTCTCATTAACTACCTAATCTAATAAAAAAAAATTGAAGATAAAAAGAAAAAGAAACCGCCCCCTTCTTCTTATTCTTCCATTCTCTTCTTCTTCTTATTCTTTCCTTCTTCTTCTTTTCTTCTTCCATTGAACATTGTTCAATGATTAATCGTCGATTCAAAAAAAAATCGTCGTCGATTAACCACATTCTATAAAACCATGAAGCCTAAGGAAAATCTAGGTCAATCTTCGTCGAATCAACCTCCTACTGAAGCAGAGAAAGCAACTTCATCAACTGAAGATGAAACTGAAGATCAAGAGGAAGTGAATGAAGGAGTTCCAGAAGCCGCCGAGTCTCCTGACATGAAAGCAATAAGGTATGAATTCAAAAACCCAGTCTTTATTTAAGCGTTTCGTTGTTTAATCAGTTAGTTTCGAAAATTTTAGGTCTGAAAAAACGGTTTCTGAAAATTCTTACGGCTGGGAGTTCTTCAATTCCCAGCCGTAAATAGGTATAACGGTTGGGAATTATCGATTTCCCAGCCGTTTATAAATTAAACGGTTGGGATATATAAGAACTCCCAGCTGTAACTCAATCGACGTGTACGAGATGGAGCATTCCTATCCGTAACCAGTCGTATATGGCTAGGAAATTCCTCGCCGTATATTCTCCTGTGTTCATAATTTTTTAGTTGTTGCATTGTTACGTCTCGGTTTTCCTAACTGTATCTTTATTTCCTGACCGTAATATCGAGTTTCCTAGACGTATTAATGACATGTGTTGTACTGTGAACTGGCAATATAGAGTTGTATAGGTTTTCCTATCCGTAATTGTTTATCGGCTTGGTCGAGTACTAAATTCCCATCCGTAATATATTTTTCGGCTTGGTCTATTACAATGTTCCCATCCGTAAATTTTTTTGCGTCTTGGACTGTCCAATTTTCCTAACCGTATGATGTGTTACGGCTTGGTTATGCCAAATTTTCCCATATGTATTTGCTACATACTTTTGGTTCTTTGCCTTGTTTTTCTTGGAACAGGGGGAAAAGGAAGAAGAAACAATCCCAAGAAGTAACTACTTCTGGTGACCCGATTCCCCAACCTCATCACGCAAAACCATTGGGTGCAGATGCAAGGAAATTAATCGGAGTTGTGACTGCTGGAGAAATGGAAGGTGGTGGAGATGGATTTGGAGTCACTGGAGGAACTGAAGTTGGAGTTGCTGGAGGAACTGAAGTTGTTGTTACTGAGGGAAATGAAGTTGCTTTTGTTACAGCGCTGCTCGGTCAAACTCGCATGCGTTGCTATCTCAAGCATGTTTGTCAATCTTAGTGATCAAAACTATAAAGTCTTGATTTCTAGTCTAATATATCTAAGGTCTCGGACTAGGATATAAAGTGTAGTTGAGCTCAAGAACTCCATGGCGATCATCATACAATACGAAGGACTACTCAAGGAACCATTGGATCTTCATCGACTAAAAGGTATGTGGAGACTTGAACTTATCTATCACTCAAAATTCTATCTACTATATCTCCTATCTTGAGACAAAATTCGTTTTACTATATAGAATAAGAATATGCACATGTGACATTTCGAGCAGAGTATATCTCGCTTATCTATTTCTCGAAATGGGTGTTGGTAAAGCTTTCGCTTTAGCCAAGTTCATCTTTTCCTAGTGACGAAAGTCATGTTATGTTTCAATCACTTTGGAAATTTCTCTGACGAAAACTAGTTTGTGAATAACAACTATATGACGTCCTCTGAGAATGTTTCAATGATTAAAATGAGAGTTTAGACTATATAACCATTGTGGGATATAAACATTGTTGTGGAAACACATATATGTATAAGTCCTTAACACTTGAACCGAAGTTTGCGAACTTTGTTGATCAAGTGGAACCGGAACATGAGCAACAACTCAGTCCGTAAACTGGCATAAGTTCTCGAACCCGAGAGTATCTGCTGAAGTTGAAGCTCAGGTGCAGTCCGCGAACTGACGGAAGTTCTCATCCCGAGAAATTATGCTGGAGTTTATTAACTTCAATCGGTGAGCTTGAGTCCGCGAACTCACTCCGCGAACTCAGTCCGCGAACTCAAGAGGTTATGTCTGAAAACGATGTTCGTGAACTTATCTTAAATTACTAAGGAATGCTTTTGCAAACCGTGGCTTTAGAGTTCATGAAATGATGAATCACATCGTTTTTTATTCAATTGTGTCTCTTGTAATACTTGAGATCTCATAGCAATTAAAAAACTCTCTAACTAGTTCATTTGAGTTATTTGGAATAGTTGTGGTGAAGAAGAATATGGTTGATATGAAAGTTATCATTTTTCTAACCATTTGGTTAACTAATATTGAACCAACCATTGTACACGTTTGGGTACGGTTACACGAACTCAAAACGTTAAGTACATGTGTGTATGGAAGCTAAGTTTTCGATCTAACGGTTGAGAGATATTAGCTTGTATCTAATAAGGATTTCATCTAACGGTGAATATTGAATGCTTTGTTACTAAGCTAACATTGATTGCAAACCCTGATTTGAAAGACTATATAAAGGATAATTCTAGCAACTGGGAAACCTAATCTCCACACATTCTGTGTGATAATAGTTTGCTAAAGCTAGAGTCGATTCTCCTTTAACCTTTGGTTTTCTTCTTCTAAAACCAGGTTAACGACTTAAAGACTTCATTGGGATTGTGAAGCCAGACCGATACTACTTTTCTTGTAGTTGTGTGATCTGATCTTATTGTTTCTATCGTACGAGTACAATTGTAATAATTGGCTTGAGATTTCTATCTCCGATAAGCAAGATAAAAGTAGTCACAAACATCTTCGTCTCATTATTTGTGATTCCTCAATAATTTTCTTCGCTGCGTCGATTAAGTTTATTGTGAGGTGATTCATGAAACTGAGATGTTCTTCGGGAATATAAGTCTGGTTTTATCGATTGGTTCATGTTCACCTTGATTTATCAAAAGACAGAACAAAACTCATAGGTTTATTCGTGGGAGATGAATTTATTTATTACCTGTAGACTTTTCTTTGTGAGACAGATTTGTTTGCTAAAGTCTTCGACTCTGGGTCGTAGCAACTTTTGGTTGTGGGTGATATCAGCTAAGGGAATCAAGTGCGCATTATTCTGCTGGGATCAGAGGCGTAGAAAAATAATTGTACCTTGGATCAATATGAGATTGGTTGGGGTTCAACTACAGTCCAGACCGAAGTTAATTTGGAGTAGGCTAGTGTCTGTAGCGGCTTAATACAGTGTATGTTTAATCAGGACTAGGTCCCGGGGTTTTTATGCATTTGCGGTTTCCTCGTTAACAAAATTTTGGTATCTGTGTTATTTCTATTCCGCATTATATTTTGTTATATAATTGAAATAATACAGGTTGTGCGTTGTTCAATCGATTAGAATATCCCACCTTATTGGTTGTTGATTTAAATTGATTAACACTTTGATATTGGTCTCTGGTACCATCCAAGTTATCTCTCTTAGATTAGGCTCGTGAATCATATTTGCTTGAGTAAATCAAATCGAGAGATTGAGATAATAACTCCTTGAGTATTTTCTATTGATTGAGTCTTGTTGATTCTCTAGAAAACAACCCGGAGTTGTCCATACGGATTGCTAATCGAAATATTGGGTGAGGTTGTTAGACCCCCGCATTTTTAATTGGTATCAGAGCAGGCAAACACATTAAAGACCTTACAAGTCTGTGTTTGTGGCAACCTGAGTCTGTGGACGGAATCTCTGTTGCGCATACCAAAATATCTCCTAAAGCTTTTGACCATGTCAATTGTCTTGGAAACACCTCAAAGGATTATTCCTTAGTTGATTCTTCAGAATCCCGAGGTATAAATAATGTTCAATGTGATAATGACATTTCTTCCTCTCATGAGGCATATGATACTGTGGCAGAAGCTGAAAAGGAACTCACCAGAATTTCAAAGCATACAGCTGAAGATATTGATTTTAATGATCATGATCAGCTCATTGATGAATTTGAAAAGTCTCTTAATCGAGAACGTGATCTCTATCATATCATAAAGTCCTTCTCTAAGAACATTGAAAAACTTCTACAAGAAACTACTCTACAACAAGAAAAGATTAGTACTCTTGAGGAAGTTGTTAAAGTGGACTCAATTAGAGAAAAACATTTTCTCGAGACTCATTTATCAGATCTCAACAGACTTCATGCTGAAAAAGAGAAACTTTGTCATCTCTTACTCTAGCCCATGAACAATGTAAAACCTTGGAAAAGGAAAACCCTGTACTAAGGAGAAATTCTTCTGTGACTAATTCTCAGGAATTACCATATATGAAGAAATGTTCTCCAGAAGAAGATTGTGTCAAGAAAAGTTTGCATAACTTCCTATGAAATTTAAACAAGTGCCAGTTTTTGCTTCTACTCTACGAACCTGTACTTTTTGTGGGAAACAGAATCACTATGTTATTCATTGTTTTGCAAGAAGGAAACAAATTTCTAAGCTTCGTAATTTGCTTCTCTTCACTGTCAATGGAACATAAAGTCAGTCGACTAAAGTAGTGAATCGTATGCCCACAAGAAATCAGAAACCTTATAAGAATGATCTCTACTCTAGATTTCATCACATGGATAAAGTTCCTTCTGGCAATCCTTTTTGCTGTATTAATAAGAACATTTCATGCACTTATAAGGATGTTTTTGATAAATCTAAATCTAGAAAATGGATTCCTATATATTCGGATCCACTTGAACTTATTGCTAGAGGTCCTAGATTTAGTTCTCAAAGAAAATCATTTGACGAATATGTGAAAAACGCCATGCCCTATTCTTCAGGGACACAGGTTAACTGAAGAAAGGCGAAGAGCACAAAAATTAAACAGTCTGATGATATGTACAACACCTTTCTCAACAATCTCAGTGGAACTTGTTTCCACCCAATCACCTGATTCCAGGTATTTGTTTCCTTGTTTCTAACTTGAGAGGTATGGTAGGCTAGGAAAGATGCCTACAATATTAAACTACAAGTGCATGGTGCCTTATTGTGTATATTGAAAATACAGGTCGATCCACAGGGACAAGGTGGGTGTAGAGTCAAAGCTATGGTGTTACTATACTGATTTAATTAAGAGAATAACACAAAGGGATTTTGTTGCCGGTACGGCTAGGATGTTGGCAGAGATTACAACAGTAAAATAAAGATGCAAGTAATAAAATAAAGAAGTAAACACTAAGAATAAGAATACTAGGATTATCAAATCCACCATAAGCTTACACTAAATATTCGGCTATTAGTACTACTCTTGTCCTTCTACAGATAAGGATGAAGATTCAAGTCTGCCACTTACCCAAGGTGTTTCACAAATGTATAGTTCAATCGCAACTAAATTATCAATCCGGAGCACTAACTATTTAATTAAGCACAAATAGTCAAGGGATTAACAGTAGTTTATCAAACATGAGCTGCAGCACATCAACACAGTTTTTATTCTAACTACAATGGATGCCTGACATACACCGTGAGAGCAAAGTATTGAGCACTTAAGATTAAATCTATCCTAAAATAGTTTAAGCATTCAAGAGCAACACAAAAAGTATGAATAACATAGCAGAAAGCTAGGGCTTCATCTAAACCCTAGCATGTGAAATTAGAACATGCTATATTACTACTTGGTGCTCCGGCTAATCCGGGCATAACCCTTCCAAATACAACATCCTTCTCTATTTATACAAAAGTTACCCCAAAATCCAAATCCCAATAATCAATAAAGTACAACCACAAAATTAGGGATTTGATTTCTTTATCACTCACCACTGAACCCGCTATCCTATTCTATTCACAAATAGTCTGATGATGTCGGTATTGCAGAGAGTTAGAAATTCAAACTTTGATTGACAAACCATTTCTTCTATAGCTTGCAGCAATTAATTCCTTGATGTCTCGAAATCTTCTGAGATTGATTAGATCTTTCATCTCTATTCAGTCATAGACAATGAAGCTAGTTATAGGTCCAAGAATAGCAAAGAAAGACATCGACACCGAGAACGGACACATATAGGGCCAAACTGTGTACTTGAATGTGAAACTGAAAGGAAGGAAGGATGTTGGTTGGTTGTGCTTTGGTAGGTAGTAAAGACATGGGTTTACAGAGAAAATGGAAAAGAAACAACCTCTTGTTTCTCACGTGAAGAGCCTAAGGTTAGGATTTGGTAAAGTTATCAAGGGCATGTTTGGTTGCTTACTTTAGCTTTAGGAAGATATGACTTAATATCACACCTTTCCTTTGATATTAACTGTGCTAGCCTCTTTCCCATTTAATTTTCACTTGAGTCAGTATCAAGACCAACGTCTTATAATTTGTCGACACCAGACCCCAGTCTTTGGTTCACCATTTAGTGAAAGTACCTACACCACAACACAAAAAAAATGAGATTATTCCAATAAAATTACCCTCTAATAAACCAAATACAGGATTTAATATAAAATGAGACATTACAACACTTGAGATGTGATAAAAGACAACAAAATAATCTAGAAATATGCATTATTAGGCACCGATCACACCCCCAAA
Source organism: Papaver bracteatum (assembly GCA_023529315.1). Taxonomy (NCBI): domain Eukaryota; kingdom Viridiplantae; phylum Streptophyta; class Magnoliopsida; order Ranunculales; family Papaveraceae; genus Papaver; species Papaver bracteatum. The sequence continues at coordinate 971,858 of JAJJWX010003050.1, forward strand.
CCTGAATTTTGCTCGTCCACGAGTAAAACAAAACTAAGTTCTAATACAAGCTCAGATTTTATGAAAGTTATACCTGCATTCAGTTTTAGCTCACAACAATTAGATATGTCAATCTAGATTTCAAAGGCACATTCTAGCACTGAAACAACTAAAGACATATGATAAGAGTGTAAAGTGTATCTACACATGTTTATAGAATGATCAGAAGTTATGACTGCCAATTACTAAGAGATAGTTTTTAGGCTAAGAACTGAATTCAAAGCCAATCTAGTTGTCCGACTTTACGAGAATTGTGAATATTCACCTAAGAGTTGGTGATATTTCAGCTTACCTGCGTTGTACATAGATGGATACACCCTCCATTGCTTTATTACATGACTATTTACAACACATAACAGAACAAAGACATTGACTGCAATATTTACATTGACTACTCTCATTTGAAGCAAGAGAGACACTTTAACATTTTTACTGAAATAGAACACAATAACAAACAATGAGTACTCTTTCTTTTCTTTTTCTTTTTCTGATTTTTTTTTTTTAAATACTGAATTTTCTTTTCTTTTCTTATAACTGATTTTTCAACTGAATTTTCATCTGACTTTGCAATAACAAGAGATACAAACACAACATGACACAACTGTACTCAAAAGCTCAAAAATACATTACATGACACTTTTAGCAAGAGGTAGCCCTTTTCGATGCACCCGATCAAATTCAATGGTTGATTTTCTTAATGTATCCTCCACCTTCTATCCCAGCCAACCAAAGAACAAGCTAGTCAAGTCTCATTCAGTATTCTAGATGATTGGCAACCTATTTAACCGAGCAAACACCTGCCCGAGGCCATACATGCATTGGTAGATCGTGCATGTGCAAATTTCTTATCAACATGTGAATTGTACTAGAATCAGGGGTGACTCATCATTTAGACTAAGAATCCTAGGATATTATATCATGTATAGGTATCACATTTCAAGGTAAATGAGCTCCATTTTTCATTTTTTCAGTGTTGGCAGAGTTCAGTTAAAATTATAGCATAGTGACAAACATATGGTATCTACCTTTCACCCCCAAACCTAAACTAAACATTATCCACAGTGTTTCTAAGGATTCACAAATTATAACATGCCATGAAGTTCATGAAGATAAAGAAACATTAGAGAGTATCAGATCCAAAAATTGTTGCCAAACCAGAGACAATAGAGTATGCCCAAAGAAAATAGCAGGGTAGATATCACAACAACAAAGATTATATACAACAAAAGCTAATCTAACAAACTGAAACCAAAAGAAAGCAAGGAGAGCTAATGGAATTATAAACATGTGGTATGCACAAGGGGTGAACCAGTTCAGTCCACATAGATGGGGTCTTCCTGATCGGTTGTTTCAATTTCAGGTGGAATTGGTTCAAGGAACGGCTTAAATCTCTGCCCATTGACCTTGAAGACGTTCTTAGTTGTTACGTCTTCAAGTTCTATAGCTACATGATGGAATATTGTTCGTACCATGAATGGGCATGTCCATCTATAATGCAATTTACCTGGGAAAAGATGCAAATGTGAGTTGTACAATAAAACTTTCTGTCTAGGAGTGAATGACTTGCGCAAAATGCGCTTGTCATGGAACACCTTCATTCTATCTTTGTACATCTTTGCACTGTCATACGCATCATTCCTTAGTTCTTCCAACTCATTGAGTTGGAGTTTCGATTGAGTACCTGCCTTATCAAGAGAAAAGTTAAGCTTTTTAATAGCCCAATATGCACGATGTTCAAGTTCAACAGGTAAATGGCAAGGCTTTCCATACACAAGTCGGTAAGGGGACATGGAAATAGGGGTTTTATATGTTGTTATATAAGCCCATAAAGCATCATTCAATCTCAAAGACCAATCTTTTCTAGATGGGTTAACAGTCTTTTCTAGAATGTGCTTAATATCCCTATTTGAAACCTCTACTTGGTCACTGGTCTGTGGATGATATGGGGTTACGACTTTATGAGTTATGCCATACTTGCGAACTAATGACTCAAAAGGCCTATTGCAGAAATGTGTCCCCAACAGTGAAAAACTTGGTAGGCTAGGAAAGATGCCTACAATATAAAACTGCAAATGCACAATGCCTTATTGTGTATAGTGCAAATACAGGTCGATCCACAAGGACAAGGTGGGTGTAGAGTTGAAGCTATGGTGTTACTATACTGATTTAATTAAGAGAATAACACAAAGGGGTTTTGTTTCCGGTACGTCTAGGATGTTGGCAGAGATTAAAACAGTAAAATAAAGATGCAAGTAATAAAATAAAGAAGTAAACACTGAGAATAAGAATACTAGGATTATAAAATCCACCACAAGCTTACACTAAATATTCGGCTATTAGTACTACTCTTGTCCTTCTACAGATAAGGGTGAAGATTCAATTCTTCCACTTACCCAAGGTGTTTCACCAATGGATATTTCAATCACAACTAAATTATCAATCCGGAGCACTAACTGTTTAATTAAGCACAAATAGTCAAGGGATTAACAGTAGTCTATCAAGCATGAGTTGCAGCATATCAACACAGTTTTTATTCTAACTACAATGGATGCCTGACATACACTGTGAGAGCAAAGTATTGAGCACTTAAGATTAAATCTATCCTAAAACAGTTTAAGCATTCAAGAGCAACAAAAAAAGCATAAATAACATAGCAGAAAGCTAGGGCTTCATCTAAACCCTAGCAGGTGAAATTAGAACATGGTGAAGAAATACTGAAATTTAATCTATATTACTACTTGGTGCTCCGGATAATCCGGGCATAACCCTTCCAAATACAACATTCTTCTCTATTTATACAAAAATTACCCCAAAATCCAAATCCCAATAATCAATAAAGTACAACCACAAAATTAGGGATTTGATTTCTTTATCAATCACCACTGAACCCGCCACCCTATTCTTTTCACAAATAGTCTGATGCTATCGGTGTTGCAGAGAGTTAGAAATTCAAACTTTGATTGACAACCCCTTTCTTCTATAGCTTGCAGCAATTAATTCCTTGATGTCTCGACATCTTCTGAGATTGATTAGATCTTTTATCTCTATTCAGTCATAGACAATGAAGCTAGTTATAGGTCAAATGGTAGCAAAGAAAGACATCGACACCGAGAACGGACACTTATGGGGACAAACTGTGTACTTAAATGTGAAACTGAGAGGAAGGAAGGTTGTTGGTCGGTTGTGCTTTGGTAGGTAGTAAAGACATGGGTTTAAAGAGAAAATAGAAAAGAAACAACCTCTTGTTTCTTATGTGAAGAGCCTAGGGTTAGGCTTTGGTAAAGTTATCAAGGGCATGTTTGGTTGCTTACTTTAGCTTTAGGCAGATATGACTTAATATCACACCTTTCCTTGGATATTAAATGTGCTAGCCTATTTCCCATTTAATTTTCACTTTAGTCAGTATCAAGACCAACTTCTTATACTTTGTCGACACCATCCCCCAGTCTTTGGTTCACCATTTAGTGAAAGTACGTACACCACAACACAAAAAAAGAAGAGATTATTCCAATAAAATTACCCTCTAATGAACCAAATACAGGATTTAATATAAAATGAGACATTACAACACTTGGGATGTGATAAAAGACAACAAAATAATCTAGAAATGTGAATTATTAGGCACCGATCAAAATACAAGGAAAATGATTGAGAAATACTCAAGTATGTTGTATATTATTTCAGTTTGTTTCTTTTGGGGCAGTCCATGAACGCTCGTGCCCTCCTTCCGTGAATTTATAGGGTTTGAATTGGAGTTTATTACTCTTGTTCATGAACGCATATATATCTTATATTGTGTGTTATTGATCCCTAACTAATGAAGAGCTATACAAGATCTCAAGAGATTGTGTGTCTTGACATGGAGGAAGAAAATCGGGAACGCGAGTCAATTCAAGAGCTGGTTTTAAAGAAGATGCTTGAAAGAAAGGATCATAACTCCTGGATTGATGATTCTGTCAATGATTTAACTCGTTTTCAGAACGATTCAAAGGTCGAGTTTGCTAATCTTCAATTGCAAATAAACCAACTTCTAGATGGTCAGGTCAGAATTCTTGCAAATCAAAATATTTTAATACGGAATCGAAAGAAGCCCATCATGGATTGTGCCAAAGCTAGGAAGCTTTCTCGAGTTGTTGATCGCAAAGTTACGTGTTCTAACTCACGAACATGGTGTTTCTACGGTCAAAAGAATAAAGGAAATCAGTGATATATTCTTTGATGGTTACATTGAAAGATATAAAGTTCTTAATGAACTCTGATTTCCGTATGTCTAGTATATCTTCTATGTTTTTTTTTTGTTTTTTTTAGAAGAATAACTAGTGTTTTGGAATAGCAATGATTGTGACTACACATAGCTATATCCAATGATTTTATCTTCTTGTTTTTAGATTTATTGGTTTAAATTCTAAATTTGTTTGGAAGATGATGGTTGCAGTACTAATCCTTTTGATTTTATACATTGCAATATTTTGATGGGATTTGTATGTTTACGTCCGTGAACTTGATTGTCCCATATTTTGTCAAAAGTAAAGTCGTTCACATATTGATATGCAAATATTGATAAAGGAATGAATGGACTTTTGGCAAAACACAAAAGTTAAGCCTATATTGTCAATTATTGATGTAAGATAGGTTAAAATCTTTTGTGATTCAAGGATAAAGTCTATTGTGTCACTTTGTGATGGAAAAATAGAATAGGTCCTTGTTTTGTGATCCACGGTATAGAGCTTAATTGTTCCATATTATTATGTATTACCGTGAAGGTTCCATCTTGTATCTTATGTTGAGCACGATATGACTAAGTCGATTTCTTATTGGCATGGTTGGTTGTTCCATAAAGATGAAATTGTTGAGCATTAAGAACTAATTTCATCAACTTGTATGGTTATTTAGTTTGTATTCCAGGAGTTCTCTCATGTTGAGTACATGTACGGTTAAGGTTGTCATTTTCTATGATAATCTTAGTCGGGGTTCCATAATCTCTTATGTTGAGCCCAAATGAACTAAATCAATCATCTTGTGTGATTATTTAGTTAGCACTCCATAGATTTTTCTCATGTCGAGTGTGGACAATTGAATTGATTTCTTTGTGATTAGTTTAATTGTGTAATCCGGTTAGAATATTTATAGGTTCTCTTGTGAATAATCTAATCGATGAATTAAGTCTCCATAAGTTTACTTGTGTTGAGCATATTTAGTCAAATTAATCTTGATTCGCTTCGGTTAATATGATTGACTATTTTGGATTCCAAATTCATACTTGTATGAAATTTGTTGAGTCTAAGGAAATCCTTCTTTTATCTTGAAATTAAGGTCGCTCTTGTTGTTCCTTAGGGAATGACATCTTATGGGGGAGAGTTCTTTTGAACTTGCACTTAATTTCCAAATCTTTGTGGGGAGTGTGGCTATGGAATTGTTAGGGTTTATCTTGTATCTTTATAAACTCCTTGATGAATTCATTTAGCCTCGGCTTTATGATTGCATCTAAAAAAGATGATAGAACATTTACCATTGGTCATGAAATGTCTCTTACGGAAATTTCATTAAGATCCCGTTCTTGTACCTTTGCCAATTTTATTGACAAAAATGGGGAGAATTAATTGTAGTTCACACTACAAATACATATGGTTTTCGGATCATTATTTAAGGGGGAGTGTTTTCCATGTGAGATGGAGTATTGACTAAGGGGGAGTGAAGTATCACCATAGTATTGTTGTTGAAGTTGCTGGACTTTGACACTGTGTAATAATACTATGACACTGTATAACAATGATTCAGAACCAATGATTTTCTCATTGTTATAGCTACGGATTTTCAACAACGATGATACTAAACTTACAACCTTTGGGATCATTGGACTACTTGGAAGTAACGAAGATTTCGAGTATTGTTGAAGATTAGACATGTGGAATAGGAGCTACAAAGTTTATTTATATAATTTTAAACATGTGGAATAGGAGCTACAAAGTTTATTTATATAATTTTTGTATTTCATATGTATTAATAGTTTTGCCACTAAAATTGACAAAAGGGGAGATTGTTAGAGCACTGCTCGGTCAAACTCGCATGCGTTGCTATCTCAAGCATGTTTGTCAATCTTAGTGATCAAAATTATAAAGTCTTGATTTCTAGTCTACTATAGCTAAGATCTCGGACTAGGATATAAAGTGTAGTTGAGCTCCAGAACTCCATGAAGATCATCATACAAGACGAAGGACTACTCAAGGAACCAGTGGATCTTCATCGACTAAAAGGTATGTGGAGACTTGAAATTATCTATCACTCAAAAGTCTATCTACTCTATATCCTATCTTGAGACAAAAGTCGTTTTACTATATAGACTAAGAATATGCACATGTGATATTTCGAGCTGAGTATATCTCGCTTATCTATTTCTCGAAATGAGTGTTGGTAAAGCTTTCACTTTAGCCAAGTTCATCTTTTCCTAGTGACGAAAGTCATGTTATGTTTCAATCACTTTGGAAATTGCTCTGACGAAAACTAGTTTGTGAATAAAAACTATATGATGTCCTCTGAGAATGTTTCAATGATTAAAATGAGAGTTTAGACTATATAACCATTGTGGGATATAAACATTGTTGTGGCAACACATATATGTATAATTCCTTAATACTTGAACCGAAGTTTGCAAACTTTGTTGATCAAGTGGACCTGAAACATGAGAAGAAACTCAGTCCGCGAACTGGCGTAAGTTCTCAAACCCGATAATATCTGTTGAAGTTGAAACTCAGGTGCAGTCCGCGAACTGACGGAAGTTCTCATCCCGAGAAATTCTGCTGGAGTTTATTAACTTCAACAGGTTAGCTTGAGTCCGCGAATTCAGTCCGCGAACTCAAGAGGTTATGTCTGAAAACGGTGTTCGTGAACTTATCTTAAATTACTAAGGAATGCTTTTGCAAACCGTGGCTTTATAGTTCATGAAATGATTCGAGTGAATCACATCGTTTTTGATTCAATTGTGTCTCTTGTAATACTTGAGATCTCATAGCAATTGAACAACTCTCTAACTAGTTCATTTGAGTCATTTGGACTAGTTATGGTGAAGAAGAATATGGTTGATATGAAAGTTATCATTTGGCTAACCATTTGGTTGACTAATATTGAACCAACCATTGTACACGAACTCAAAACGTCAAGTTCATGTGTGTATGACAAGATAAGATTTCGATCTAACGGTTGAGAGATATTAGCTTGTATCTAATCAGGTTTTCATCTAACGGTGAATATTGAATGCTTTGTTACTAAGCTAACATTGATTGCAAACCCTGATTTGAAAGACTATATAAGGGAGAACCCTAGCAACTGGGAAACCTAATCCCCACACATTCTGTGGGATACTAGTTTTCTAAAGCTAGAGTCGATTATCCTTTCGCCTTTGGTTTTCTTCCTCTAAAACCAGGTTAACGACTTAAAGACTTCATTGGGATTGTGAAGCCAGACCGATACTACTTTTCTTGTAGTTGTGTAATCTGATCTTGTTGTTTCTATCGTATGAGTACAATTGTAATACTTGGCTTGAGATTTGTATCTCCGATAGGAAAGATAAAAATAGTCACAAACATATTCGTCTCATTGTTTGTGATTCCTCAATAATCTTCTTCGCTGCGTAGATTAAGTTTATTGTTAGGTGATTCATGAAACTGAGATGTTCTTCAGGAATAAAAGTCTGGTTTTATCGATTGGTTCCTGTTCACCTTGATTTATCAAAAGACGGAACAAAACTCATAGGTTTATTCATGGGAGACGAATTTATCTATTACATGTAGACTTTTCTATGTGAGATATATTTGTTTTCTAAAGTCTTCGACTTTGGGTCGTAGCAACTCTTGGTTGAGGGTTAGATCAGCTAAGGGAATCAAGTGCGCAGTATCCTGCTCAGATTAGAGGCATAGGAGAATAAATGTACCTTGGATCAGTGTGAGATTGGTTGGGATTCAACTACAGTCCAGACCGAAGTGAATTTGGAGTAGGATAGTGTCTGTAGCGGCTTAATACAGTGTATATTTAATTTGGACTAGGTCCCGGGGTTTTTCTGCATTTGCGGTTTCATCGTTAACAAAATTCTGGTATCTGTGTTATTTCTATTCTGCATTATATTTTGTTATATAATTAAAATAATACAGGTTGTGCGTTGTTCAATCCATTAGAATATACGACCTTATTGTTTGTTGATTTAAATCGATTGACACTTGGATATTGGTCTTTGGTACCATCCAAGTTATCTCTCTTTGATTAGGCTCGCGAATCATATTTTCTTGAGTAAATCAAATCGAGATATTGAGATAATAACTCATTGAGTATTTTATATTGATTGAGTCTTGTTGATTCTCTAGAAAACAACTCGGAGTTGTCCATACAGATTGCTAATCGAAATATTGGGTGAGGTTTTTAGACCCCCGCATTTTCAGCTGTTACTCAAGGAACTGAAGTTGCTGTGACTGAAGTTATTGGAACTTCTAGTGGTGGTGGAAATGAAGGTGTACTTGTTGTTACCGGAGGAAATGAAGTTGGCACTTCTAGTGCTGCTGCTATTGATAAAGGTAAATCCGTAGTCGAGGAGGGAAAAGAGGAGGACAAGAAGGAGGGAAATACGAAGTATAAACCTAAGATAATGCCAAGAGAAATAATTGATGCTATGGAGCCTTTACCTCCCAAGAGGAATGGGAGACCTTGGGGTGATCCAAGAGATCGTTCCGTTTTGATTGGCTACACTTCTTCATGGGCTTATAGGGTTTATGGCATAAAGGTAATAAATCCAATTACATATATGTTATATTCATTTTGTTATGGATTATAATTTTTACAACTAATTTTTTTTTTGTAGTTTCCGGACCAAGCTGTCCCTAAACTAAAGCACCAACAAGCAAAGCTTTAGATGTTAGACCATGATCATCCAGATGTGATAGCTTTGGTAAAAGTTTCGGGGTTATCGTCTGGAATCGATGCTTTGCAGAAGACATATGATGTTGTCACAGTTTGTGGTTTTATTGAAAAATTTTGGCCCGAAACCGTGACTTTTCACCTCCCATTCGGCGAGATGACGCAAAGCAAATCACTGGTCTATCTTTGGAAGGAAATGCGGTGTTTGAGGGTTTCAACAATTCCATGCCTTTTGATGAGCTTTGTGCCTTGGCGAAGAACTGTCTTGGGTGGGGTAAAGATGAAGCGGAAGAAGAGTTTGAGATAGGGTCTGGAGCACCTCCTAGATCTAAGAGAAAATTTAGTGCACCGGGCGAACTTAGTGAAGCAGTTAATATGTCAAGGAAGATTAATTTGGGTCGTTTGAGGGATAAGTTTGGGGATTCTAAATGCAAGACGGATATGGGATTGGTGGTGATGGACGAAGAAAGAGCTAGACATTTGGCTATAGCTTACTTGTTGCATGCTCTTGGGATCGTCCTTTTCCCCGATTTCTCAGGCAATAAGGTAAATGCATGTTACTTGCAGTGGTTGAAGAATCTCAATCTCGATAAGGAAACAAACGAGGTACCTAGGTACTCGTGGGCTACCGCCCTTCTTGCTGATGTGTTGGAATGTCTTTGCAAATCTTCTAGATGGAACGAAACACAAATTACGGGATGTCTTGCTCTTATCCAGGTATATTTTTGTTTTAATATAACAAATGTTTATTTGTTTTACTTGTATATACTAATTTGTGTGTAATAACTTATTTATAAACAATTTTTTTTATTTTTTGTCGTAGTCATGGGATTACGACCATTTTAAAAGCTTGAGGCCTACTCGGAATACAAATTGGCCTCTAGATAATCCTACAGGAGGGAGATACCCCTTTGGAGGGACCCAACACAAGGCTAAAGAGACGGAAATGGTCGACATGAGGAAAAAATTGGATGCATTGACAATTGAAGATGTGGTTTTTGATCCATATTTGAAACTTGATGAGGATGGAGAAGAGGAAGTTGATGATAGAGTATTTTCTGATGTGGTAACCTATATGGGACCTTTGTTTCATGCAACCGAGTTTGTCATTTTAGATCCTCGTAGAATGCTCCGCCAAATCTGTATTGTCCAGAAAATTGTGCCTGAAGAGACTCGTTTTAGACTGAGCGTATCCACCTCCCAATTTAAGGACAAACAGGTGAAATTGAACTATGATAATGCACCGACGATCGGCCATTGGAATGCTCATTCCGAAGAAGTAAACCAAATGAGTAGAAGACTCCTTGAAGCAGAACATGGTACTTCCCAAGCGGATGCGAATTACATGGAATGGTATGGAGAGTGGGCTCATCCTTAGGTGGAAAATTTGGATCCGGAGGCGCAGAAATATTTCAAGAATGCAGAGAAAGAGAGTTCAAAGACATCAAGGAATGAAGAACATGATTAAGAGAAGATGGTGGTACGTATACTACTAATTATGTTTGTATATGATGTTTTTTTTAAATATCTATGAATAATGGGAGTACGTGTGTTTGATGTGAAAAAATAGGTCGACCGAGTTAATTGGGTGGCCAATAACATCAGCTGTATGATTAATTTGGGTGAGAATATAACGGTAGTTGAACTCAGATTAATGCATAATCGAGTTAGAGGCATAATACTCCCTGAGAAAGGAGGTTTATATCCTGTTGAAGCACCAAGGAGAGCTAAAAGGGCTAGGTCTCCTTCTCCTAGCGACGACTCGGACACTCTCCCCTGACCAAGTTCAATCTAAGCAACGAAAAGTCGGCCGAGGTGGTAGAGGTGAAAAAGGTGGAACAAGTGCTCGAGGAGGTCGAGGTACTGGACCAAGTGCAAAAGTTATCCGTGTTGGAACAAGTGCTTGAGGTGGCCGTGGTGGAGGTAGAAAGGCTCTAACTCAAGGTGGCAGCTATCGAGGTAAAAAATCTAGAGTTATAGAACAAGTTGTAGAACCTCAGGCAAGGGACGATTTTGATGACTTTTTGGAAAGCACGTCGAAGGAGGGATCAAGTGAAAGTGAATGACTATTTACTTTTTATTATATTACTTCATGGATCTTTTATTATCTAAGACTTTGTCCTTTTACTGTTTTTGTGTTTGGTTATGGATTTGGATGAAAAAACTTTTAAAACTTTGCATTTATTAATGAATGTTAGTCTTTCCAATTGTCTAGTCTAAGTAAACTGACGAAATAATCAAGATTCAGTAAGTTTTGTGCACTTTCGGCTAGGTCGATCCTTCACATAACCTAGCCGAAAGTGCACATAATCCTTGTCAAATACACTTGCACAGGATTGCGGTTGGAATGTCCCGGACGTTTTAAAAAAACGTCTAGGAAACGTAACTATAACTCATTGACGGTCAGGAAATACTTGGCCTTATGTTTCATTGGATACTCAAATTTTAACTGAACCTAGGTTACAACTACGTTTCCGAGCCGTTTATTTTGTTTGCGGTTGGCACTCCGAGCCGTAAAACTGACATAAATTTGCATAAATTATTTACGGCTTGGAAATTCTTATATATCAGAGACGTAATACTGACAAAAATAACAACAATTGTTTACGGCTGGAACTTCCGAGCCGTAAATATGACACACCACATATCCTACAAGTTTATACAGAATAACGGCTGGGTCTCCCCTGCTATTTCCAAGCCGTAAATACCTATAATTATGAATACCACATCATGTCGGCTAGTTTTTTGAATTTTGAAAAATAGATCCGTTTGAAGACTGATCTGTAGAAGGTTCTAGCTGTTCAACCACTTATTTAAACTTAAAATAACTCCCATCTCCATATAACCACCCACTCCAAATCAAATTCACACCTTCTACACTAATAATCTCCACTAAAACTCCTACAAACTAAATGCAATGTACTCAAAGGATAAACCCAACTTTACTTTGGAAGAAGACTTATCTTTTTGCAAAAATTTGTACTATGATATCCAAAGAGAGGAGAAGAACAAAGGAAAGGTGGTTTAACAAGTCAATCATATTGGAGTAATATTGTTGAGAATTTTTATAGTGAAATAGGTAACACTAACAACCGCGATGGGGTTGAATTGTATCTTCGATTTTCAGACATACGCAAAAATGTGGAAGAATATATGGCTTTACGTCGTATGTGCAACCAACTTCGACTTAGAGGTGAGAATGATAGAGAAGTCGCGGCTCAATCTATGAAGGAATGGAGAAAATGGAAAGGTTATGATTTCAACTTGGAAGCTCAATTCGCCATCATCAAAGACTTCTTAATACATCGAAGGGGGTGTTATTATTAAAACCAACTTTGTAACGGGGATCTATTAAGTATGTAATGGGTTTTATTGTGGTCTAATTAATTAAAGTATTACTAATTTTCAATCGTAGTATGTATTCATGTTGAAAATCAAAATTTCTCAGCTGACAGACTTAATTACGGACGGGAAATATAAGAATTCCCAGACGCAACACAGATTCAGGAGATTCTCGTTGAATGACGGCTAGAAGTTCTTAACTTCCCAGCCGTTATTTGTATTTACGCCTAAGAATTCATCAAATCCAAACCGTAATTGCTTAATTAAATTTTGGGTGACACAATTTTAAATTAATAATGAGAATCAAATTCCAGATTTTTGACGGATTTGAATTGATAAAATTGATGCTGGGAGTTGATTATAAGGTTATCTTGAGTTTTGTGATGAATGGTTTCATCATTTTTCTTCAAAAAAATTCAAAACAAATTCACCAAAATCACCATTTTTCTTTCTTCAAAACTCAAAAAAAATCAAGTTTTGATTTGCAAAACATTAAGGTTTTGATTAGTCTAATTGATTCACTAAGACTGATTAGTTAGATTAATCAAGTTAATTAGGCACTAATCAAATTAAGAGTAGATTAGACATTACAAAAAGTGATGGATAAGGGGTGGTATGAGTTGTTATTTCATGACCCAATATAGCCCCCAAAAACCCATCCGTTTGTAGCCCTAATAATTGGATTCTTCTTTTTACATTAATATTTTAATTTTATTGATTTTAAAGAGTTTACAATAATATCAACTAGAAAATGACGTCTTCTTGTCTTGTGATGTGAGTGTGCATATGGATCATTTTTGCAAACATATGACTTTACACTGGTTTGAAACACAATTAGTACAACAAAATTGATGCTATAAATGCAAAGTGTAATATTTTCTCATGTGGATGAGCCTACCATTATTTTGTAGCGCATAACTATGACTATGAAGCTACACATGACATCGTGAAAGCAATGGCAATATTTTTGAAACATGTTTATAGTGATTAGAAGCCCTTTGATTTCATTTTGGCACTAAAACGGCAAAATCCATTATGTAAGCAGATTTATAAGAATTCGTATGTCCGGTTGTGACGTTAAATAAATCGTAGTGACTGAGTGAAGAAGATGCTGAAGTTGTGTGACGTCTAGGGGACAACCCTGCACAACTTTAACTGCTGGATTTCATCAAATCAAAAGAAGAAAAAAAAACCTCAAGCTATATGTTAGAATACGGTCATCCAACTCAAAACCAATTGGCAATGAGTGGAGAGGCCCTAAGGGATTATAAAGCGAATGATCTTAGATGCCCAGAAAATGTGGGACTAATAATCTCAACACGCCCCCTCACGTGTAGCCTTGTTGGGTCTAACACGTGGACAGTAATTCGGGTGACGCGGAGTAAAGGTGCGGTCAAATGACTCGACACAAATAGCCTGCTCTGATATCATGTTAGAATACGGGCATCCAACTCAAAACCAATAGGCAATGAGTGGAGAGGCCCTAAGAGCGACTGCAGTGGTGCGAGTATAACCAAAGATCAAAGACCCAAAAAAACGACCAAATTTGAGTTTAGTCTGGTGTGTGACGCTACGGGCAGAAGACTAAATTTGGTCGAGCGTAAACTATACGTCCGCCTGGTGTGGGGCGAACAATATATCAACGCCTGGTGTGATTCCACAAAACAAAAAAAAAACAAAAAAAATGGGGCGGAGGTATAAACCACGCCCCATATATAAACTGAATACAAAAAAGAGTGGGGCGGTGGTATAAACCACGGCCCACAAAAAAAATATGGGGAGGGTATAAACCACGCCTGGTGTGGGGCGTAGACTTTACGTCCGCCTGGTGTGGGCCGAACACTATATCAATGCCTGGTGTGGGGCGAACACTATATCAACGCTCGACTAAAATTTGGGTTTGGTCTTAGTCGGGGACCAAATATACTCTGGGATTTAAGTTTGGTCTGGGATTTGATCGATAGTACATCCCACTACGTCTCGTTCTCATCCCAAATTTTTGGTCTTAGTCGCCCACTGCGGTTGCTCTAAGGGATTATAAACCGCAGGATCTTAGATGCAATATGAGACTAATAATCTCAACACTATAATACGGGATTTCTGTTGGTGTTGTTAATACAAGGAAGATATGTACTCTGTACTCTATACTGTGCACATTCTGTGTAAAAAGAAATTTGTGGTTATGGTAATTGAATGGCTATTTTGTCAAAAGAAGATCAGAAATTAGGCATGTTACATGTACACGGGAGAATTTGTGACAAAATGAATGCAGGAAATTGGGTAAAGGGATAGGGATAGGGAGTTGACGTACACAGAACCTAAAGGCCGTGAGAGTGGGATACTTGAATAGACATCAAAATCTGTCGTATTAGTACCCGTATCCATTTAGCTTTCCGGATTGGTCCCACTCATCACCCCAAAACGAAACTGTTTGTAAACTTATGAATGAGAAAGATAGAGAAATCCAAAATGCAAACAGATCCTGCCACTACCTTAAATCTTAGCCAACGTCGGCACCATAATATAGATCGAGAAATTATATCGGTCCCTGATGACCTACGGTTTTTCTGTTTATGCAACTTGGATTTTGAAAGAAACTCTCTTCTCTGCTACTAGATTGGAGTCTATCTCTAAAGAGTAGGTTTTTGTTGGAAGTTTTTTCATAATGAATGTAATCCAATCATGGGATGGTAAGGGACGATAACAGAGTCTTATTTTTCGCACTGATACGATTAAGAGGGGAGGATCCAATGTCATTGTTCGAATAACATGATTTAACATTTTCGAAGCTAATCTTCTTATGTGGCAGAAATGAAAGCTTTATTAGAAGCAATATTTTGGCGTAATGATCTTCTATTTTATGTCTCCCAAAAACAAAAGTTAATACTTCCCATGACTTGTAACTTTTACCTTGTAACAGCTTGAATTTCAACGGCTTATAGTGAACGGTTAAAATTCGAACGGTTAAAATTCGAACCCGAGGAAACTGAAATTTAGACCGCTTACATGAGCTTGTATGGATTATCACAAGCCCAAAGTCAGTGATAAATGTTTATGAGGGTTGAAACTCGGAGGAGATTTTTAGTTTGTAGCACTTGGAAGAGATGTTAATTCACGTCGTCCATACTGAAGTTGCCAACGCCTTTGTGGATTTCTCTGGATAAGGACAGCAACAAAGGAATTTGACAAAACGTCGGGAAAGAATAGGCATCACAAATTTCTAATAACTAGATTTGTGCCCGTGTTACGCACCGGGCATTTTATATCCTTTAACTTGGTTGCGCGGGGCTTTTCCCCGCCCCATGAGGTTGCGATTTGGTGTGCGCGGGGTAAAGCCCCGTGACGATACATTTTTGGTTTGGTTTGCGCGGGGCTTCGCCCCGCCCTGTGGAGACGTATTTTTGATTTGGTGTGGCTGGACAATACATTAAATAGGTGGAGAATGTGTATATTTTTATTTTATTTTTATTTTTATTTTCGCAGAAAGTTCTCGATTTCCAAATTGAATTTAGACTTCCATAAAATCTCAAATACTAACTTAGGTTTTCATTTTGACATTGTAATTTTTAACCAATCATACGTTGTCAAGTGTCCTCACGAATTCCAAATTGAATTTGGTTTTTTTCTTTTATCTTTTTCCTATTCTGTTTAACCAATCTAGATTTGAATAACATTGTCAAATGTCCTCACTAAAACGCTCGTTTCACAAAACTCAAAAAATGCATATTCTTTTCTTCTTTTACCTAATTTTGATTTGGTGTGCATGGGGCTTCGCCCCGCCCCGTGACGTTGCATTTTTGGTTTAGTATTTTCTGTGCCCCGAAAATAACTTAAACATATTTCTATTCTATACCGAAATGGATTTGTCGTTGTACATGAGTTGCACATATCGATAGATCTAATCGGAGCCGGTGCAAGTATTTTCTCTTTTAATTTTGGTTCGATCAAATTTGCAAAAGCCAACTACGTTACTTTATATATCTCAAATACATTACAGTGCATATAGCACACATTAGCCAATCGCAGTCTATCTCCATGTATTCATGTATTTCGTTCTCATGTTCCAATTCCTATTGATTTGTTTTTATTATTTATTTATAATATGTAGATGTAGTACACGGATACATGGAGATAGAATAAAAAAACAATATAAAGGGATTTTCTTTGTTCTCCCGTTTCTGTCAACTTCAGGTGGGGGTTTAAGAAAAATGAGAAACAAAAAACGTCCAACATCAAGTTACATAATACTGACGGAGTAATCTTGACAGAGTATAGCGAAAATAAAGAAATTTTTTTTTTTTCGGTTTCTTCACCATTTTTTTTTCCGGTTTTTTTTTTATGTGTTAAGGATTTCCTTTTTTTATAGGAATTCCTTTTCAGGAGTTTGACTTTTTTTTTTTAATTTAGCGGTGTGGACGTGAGTTTTGTCCACCCTAACTAAAGTACAGTTAAGTGTAGGTGTAAATACGATGTAACTAAATAATTCAAGTTTAAATTCTAACATAAGTATTGTCCACCTACTTTTTTTTTAAAAAACCGTTACTAACGGACAGTTAAGTATTTGATATATCCAAATTGTAACCAAATTTTAATTATTACAACCAATAGAGTTATTTTGTTAGAGCATATTTTGCTAAATCAATAGGAAGCGGGGGTTTCATCACCGTTTAACGTGAGAGCATTTTTTGTCAAGGCCTTTAAGAGTGAAGATGAACCTTGATAAGCATTTAGCTAGTTTTACTTAGTGGACTGCTTAATACCATATAAGTAGAAACCTAGCGGCCTAGCATACACATGCATGTGGGTCTAACTTCTACCGACTTAAAGCTGAAACCAACTACTCTCCAATTGTGAATGCTGGGAATCACGAGGATATCCAAGTGTGCACAAC
This sequence comes from Papaver bracteatum, assembly GCA_023529315.1. NCBI lineage: Eukaryota > Viridiplantae > Streptophyta > Magnoliopsida > Ranunculales > Papaveraceae > Papaver > Papaver bracteatum. Next base: position 989,031 of record JAJJWX010003050.1, read on the forward strand.
CAATATTCGCATGTACTCAAAACTATAGATCCTACTCTATCCTCATTTAAAAGGGGAAGAAAATAGCGATTCACTGACTCTGAGTCTTCGGACCCGTCATCGTCTAATCGATTATTGTTATTAACAGTGTTCGATCTACGAAAGTGAACAGATATCGAGCTTTCTCGATATCCCTATTGCGCATAACATAGAATAAAAATACAGAAAGTAAATGCTGAATGTACGTGCAGAAATGTAAATGAGGCAAGTATTTATGTGGTTCGGCACTAAGGCCTACGTCCACGGGGTTGGGGGTTTCATTATGTATTAAGATTACAAGAAGTAGTCGAAATGACTTTGGTTTATGGGATTAAGGGAATCACTTACTCTTCCTGATACTCTCTCTCATTTTTCCTCCCCTTTCTCAAAAGAGGGAGGGGAGTATTTATAGGGTTACAATGTGGGGTCCACTTCTGAAGGTCGTTGTAACCTTATCCTCTTGTGCTTTGTGCCAATATCTGCGGACCTCTTCGAGCCCTCGGATTCCCTACGTTCTATGCTTTTTGCCGAGGAGTATCGGCCGTTTCCTCCTCCGGGTGGTTGAGACGTGTCGTCCCAGGGTCTTTAATGCGGGTAGTTGAGTCTTCTGCACGCCTTTGACACTTGCCTTCTGCCCCTGTCGTGTCCGTGTCAGCCGGACTCATCCCCATCGTCTATCTGGGTTCTACCTTGAGATGGGGTAAAGTAAGTCTTTGGGGGATGCCTGGTGCTTTGAAGTGCTCCTATGTTTGCGTGCTTCTTGTTCCCAATCGTTGGATCTGATAGGTGGGGTCTGGTCTCGATGAAATTTCCCCCCTTGGATGTATGCAAGCGGCTTCATCCTTGAGGCGTCAGCTGGCCTGTTTTCCATGTGTTTGTTTCTTGACGCGTGGTGGATGATGAAATATGTACTTACACCGATCATGTCCGAAGAGAAATTACAATTGGTCCATTTCCTGTGAAATCACAATAACTTGATCCCATAACCATCATATTTGATATGTCGTAGCCCGGTAGATCCCCAAAAAGAGCACTAAACTCTCCTGCTTGCATTAGGATACCTTTCATGGTAAATCTTTATTCTTTAGCAAGACCTTTAAAATAACAGAGCATTTAAAGATATTTTTGATATTTTTTCCTTCTTATTTGTCTTCTTTGATATTATCGAGGTATGTTCATTGAATCAAGATGGGTGTGTTCGAAATTGGGAGCATGAGGAAGGACCCAAAGGGCCATTTCATATGATATTATAGATTCTTATCGATTAGAGCAACCACAGTGGGCGACTAAACTCAAATATTTGATAAATAAACAAGACGTAGTGGGACGTATTATCGACTAAACCACGACTATCGACTAAGTCCCAGACTATATTTAGTCTGGACCAAAGACTAAACCCAAATATAGTCGAGCGGTGGTATAGTCCACGCCCCACCACCAGGCGGGTATATAATGTACGCCCCATACCAGGCTACATAAAGTCCACGCCCCACACCAGGCGTGATTTATACCTCCGCCCCATTTTTTTTTTCATTTTTGGAATCTCCCACACATCGGGCGAACGTATCTTCCACACCCCACACCAGGCGAACGTATAGTGTACGCTCCACCAAATTTAGTCTTCCACCCGTAGCGTCACACACCAGACTAAACCCAAATTTTGGTCTCTTTTTCCCTCTTTGGTCTTTGATTATACTCGCACCAGTGCAGTTGCTCTTAGGAACCTTTTTATAATAAGGGTTAAAAGCTAAAATGGCCTAATTTTGGAGGTCATTCAATTGCCCCATTTCGTCCACCTTTCCGGTCGAAATAATTGAGTAGTGAATTTGGTACACATGCACTTGTCACATAAGAAAACGACATTTCTAACCCCAGGATTAATTGAATGACTAGCGTGTCCTATACTCGTAGAAGAGAGAAAAAAATTCGGGCATTTCACTAACCATATCCCTAAAACTTGGGCATTTTGACTAGGGGATTAATATCATCCCTTGATTTCATTAACCTAGATCAATCTTAGCCATTCATTCATATAACCCTAACTACTTAAACTCAACTGAGTTTCATTTCTTCTCCAGATTTTTTTTTTTCCTTCAGTTCTTCACTCACCACCATTTTTTTTCCCTTCAGTGCCATCAATAGCACCACCACCTCTCCATCGAGATCACCATCACCTTAGTAAGTAGTTCATCTCCTATTTCTCTCCTTCTCGTTTCTGAATCTCTAGGGTTTATATTTTTTTCAATTTCTAGGGTTTCTCGTTTCTGAATCTCAACAGATTGATTTATATTTTTTTCAATTTCTAGGGTTTCTAGATTTATCTTTTCCTGTTTTTGTTATGTTTGTCAATCGATGTATTTTAGGGTTTTGATTATCTTTTTTTTTTTATGCAGAAGATTAAGAGGAGCAGCAGGAGACTGAAGTTGTCCATCAATCTGTTGAGTTTTGATTGTATGCAGGTAACTAATTTTTCTTATTTTCGTTCTTTTTTTTTTTGTTTCCCATATTTTGCTTTGTGTGACTTATGTCCTGTAAAGTTTTGAAAAAGACCCATTTGTTTGAATTTTTATTAGGATTTCTTTGAGTTTTAGTTTATTTGTGTAAGACCCATGAACTTTGATAAGAACCATGAACTAATACTGATTTAGTAATACTGTTAATAGATTATTATTATGATGTTGCAGAGGATCAATTTTTTCCTGATTTTTTACTAATACTGTGACTTGAGAGATTATGAGGTCCCTGTTTGATTCATATTTGCCATTACTCTTTTTCTTTGTTTGAATTCTGTTGATATAATTTGCAGAGAACACTAAACATTGTGGGTATGTTCAATTTGAATGTGTTGAGGTCCCTGTCTTATTGAGCTAAGTTTGTTCAGTTCAATTTCTGTGTGGTGAATGCAATTTCCTTAACTGTTGGTTGATTTATGAACATTTATTGTTCATACTTTGTTGGATTACATATGTTATATGTGATTTTGTTCTTTTATATTGAACTTGTCAATTTGTTATCTAATGCATAGTAGAGATTCAGTTGATTGATTCATTTTGTTTACGTTATACAGGTGTTGTATTGCAATGGTTGGAACAAGTTCATTTCAGTATCAAGCAAGAGGAGCAAGATGTCAAAGCTGCATCACGTAGCCTCTCTATCCCTATTAGCTGGGTCTGAAGTGACACCTTCTGCAACACCAACACCTGAAGTTGTTGCCACACAAGGAACACAGCAGCCTCTTGAAGACCCTGCACCTGAAAGTGAACCAAAGCCAACGAAGAAGGGTAAAGAAACATCTATAGTATGGGAGGATTTTACTAGGCTGAATCCTAGAGAAGCTGAGTGTAACCATTGCAAGAAGAAAATGAAGGCCAGAACTCAAGGAAATGGAACATCCAGCATGTTGGCACATCTGACCAGATGTCCTGATAATCCTAACAAGAAGAAGAAAGGACAACAAAGCTTGGTGTTTGCAGTACCAAAACCTGGGCAATCTTCGCAACTTGTTTCTCATAATTTTAACAAAGATTTGTGTAGAAGGAAATTGGCCGAGTTTGTGATAAAAGATGAGCTACCTTTCAGGTTGGTAGAAGGAAAAGGGTTCAAAGCATTTTGTCAAGTGTTAGAACCTAGATTCAAGGTGCCAAGCCGTATGAATTAAAATGTTTATTGCAGATGTTTTGGGACCTTTGCCAGAGATATGAAGGTTGAAGATTAAAGAGATGAGCTGCACTGTTTTACTTTTAAAGCTCATGATGATGCAGTGATCTGAAGGTTGAAGATTAAGGAGATGGAATGCAGTCTTTTACTTTCCAGTTGATGTTGTTTTGCTTTGGTTTTCATGCTTTCTTTCTTTTGCTTAAGACTTGTTTTTTGAACTATTACTTGGTTTTCATGCTGTAAGCAGTTTAAGACTTGGTTTTGAACTTCAGACTTGTTATACTTTGTTTGTCAGTTTATTAATATCTGCTTGTTTTTAAACTTCGGTACTTCAGTTGTATTTATTATGAGTATTACATAGAATGTAATGGTTGTACAGGTACAGGTGAGTTAAGCAATTCGGTTTCGGTTAAAAACCGAAATAAAACCGAACCGTGTCGGTGCGGTTAAAAACCGAACCGACACATGAACAGTTCAGTTTCAGTATCAACACTAGAAACCGTACCCTGTTCAGTTTGGTCGTCGGTTTTGCCTAAAAACCGAACCGACCGACCGATGTGCAGCCCTAATTTTGACCATTTTTTCCTTATATTAAGGCAGTCTCGGTTCGACTAAGGCGATTTTCCTCGTGACCATGTCAATTTTTTTCATCTCTTCTCTTCTCTTCTTTGTTTTTTTTTTCTTTACATAGATCTTTCTTCTCTTTTTCCTTCTCTCATTATCTTTTCATCCCTTCTCAAGGCCATGGTTAAGTCAAAAGTGTTATTTGAATATCTATTTTTTTTTAGTTTACTTAGTTTTCAAAGAAACCACAAAGTTTCATAGAGATTCAAGGATATTTCGAATTGGGTATTTTTTTACGGAAGAATCTATATTGAAAGCAACTATGGAAGTTTCATCTAATACTGAGCAAAAATGGACAAAAAGGTTTAACAAGCGGTTTTTCTTAATGAGGTGCTTTCGAACTCTAATGGAAACTTTTCATGGATTCAAAAGCTAGGTTCATTTGTATCTCATGTGGTGATGGCAGGTCAATTTGGTAGAAGTTTAGTGATCGTTTAATCTCATCACCTCAAAAATAAAATCCAATGAAATTTCAGGATAAGGATTTTCCTTCATTATCTGATGTGCCATGTAAAACAGAAGATGTTTATAATCCTTATTCTAAACGTGTTGTTGTAGAAATTATCAATTTTTATGGAAAATTGCTCAATATAGCTAAAACTATTAGAAATCACTTTAGATGGACTGGTGAGTTGGAATTCTCCCTATTTATGGGAAGAGGGCTTTCTTTCGATTATATGCATTTGAATTTTTTAATTTGTTACACCAACCTTTGATCATTCGTGTGGGAAAATTTTAATTAATGTTAAAATGATGGAAGAGTTCTGATTCCTGTTGTGATCCAGTAGTTACTAGTAAGTCTAGTCACTGGATTGGTATTGGGGGTCTTCCGATGACCGTTTTATGAGTAGGAGAAATCCAATTTTAAGAGGATTTGAAAGAAATTCATTCAGACACTATGAACCTCTCTAAATTGGAACTGTTGCAACATTAAGGTTCAGGGCGATCTTGTGAAGAATTATTTGTTTTCAATTGAATGGATATTAGACACTAGTGGAAAATAGCAGTTTTGCGACCGTCAAAGCAAGTCATAGATACGAATTAAATGACTTGCTTTGGCGGTCTGGGAAAGGGTCGATGTTTGAGCGTCTTTTTCATCTATGACTAGGCTTTGGGGGTCGTGGAACAACTTATATCAATGACCGATTCTAACGGTTCAAGGGTTAAGTCTGACTGTTGTCCGTCGTAGATATACATTTTAATATAAAAAAATAATGATTTAGAATTGGCTAATTGCCTATACTGAATCTGTCTTGGCTGACTAAATTTGACCAAATCTCAAAATGAAACTCAAATGAGAATTCAAACCAAACTAAAATTCAAATCAAACCTCCACTCATACATCCAAATAATTTATCCATTTCACATTCGTTGATTCACTAGGTTCAAAATTACAAAAAAAAAAAAAAAAAAAGATGTAATGCTTTATTAACATTTGAATCTGGTTTACACTTGGGCAAAAAAACAACCAAAACTTCTAACAAAGTAAGTAAAATGAAACAATGCTTTCTTACAATTGAGTGCAAACTAACCAAGATGGCCATGCAGGCTTCAATGTTTCCTCGCTGAAGCCGCCTCACAAACTATAGATCGACGTGTTTGTCTCCCTACTTGCTTCAAATCTGAACTACCTGGAAAAGAAACAACAATGACAATGAGTCAAGTCTATTTTTTCCTGTCATAAACATACATACAAGAAAAACCACCATGCATCAACACCAACAAAACAGAGAAAAACATAACCAATAGATCTACAACAAACCTGCATTAGCATCTCGACTGAAGCGAATATGAACTCTGATTTCTTAGCATAGCTAAAAATATGAAGAAATTTTGAGTGTCAGTGGTAGAATATAGAAGATGAAAAACCCGATATTAACTGAGAACGGAAGATTAATGGAAAATCAATATGAAATTTCTGATTTCAGATCAAGAAATAATACTGGGGAAAATCAACCAGAAACTAATAAGAAAAGAAAAATGAAAATCCGTGATGATGTTTTTTTTTTTTTTTTTGAAAAACCCTAAGATAGTAAGAATCCAGAAGTGAGACTACCTTCAGACCGAGTAGATCAACATGATTTCTACTCCATATTCTATCAAATTTGAGAAACTTGTACCATCAGAGATGCAACGGAAGATTACGGAGTTCGTAGAGAATAAAAGGGGAAAAAAAATCCTAACAGTACCAGATGAAGTTTGTAGAATCAAACCCAAACTCACTGTAACTGCACGAAATTGAGAGATACAAGGATATGGTGGTGAAGTTTGTAGAAGAACTTGGTTTTAGTGGTGGAGTTCGATCTGGTTCCTGGTGGTGTCGAGAGAGACAGAGAAGGAGAGAGATGTGAAGAAGTGTTTTGGTGCTTCTACGAATGGAGAGTGATATCTTCTCGATAATAACGAAGCCTCTCCATCTAAATCCATCCATTAATCTAGTAAGATAATCGTGACCATAGAAATTAAAAAATACTAAAACTATGTACATCAGTCAAGGAATGGGTAGTCATACAGGGGTAGAATAGTAAATATTCATCTAAATCCAACAATTGTGAAGTAGTCATCAGATAACTGTAATCGGGTTTTTTGTTTTTGTTTTTCTGTGGCTCTATTATAATTGAGTTAGGTTTTTTGGTGTTTTTTGTTTCGATTCATCACTGGTTTATTTTTTAGTTGAATTTTTTTCCAGTATATTGTCATTTCTTGAGTAAAAAATGGAACCGAATTATAGTTATCGAAAACTATAAAATATATAAATAATAGTCGATGTTTGCTCTCAAGCCTCTAGTGAGCATTGAGTAGTTCAAAATGTTCCTACAAAAAACATACTCCACCAGGATAAATCCAGTCCTTAAGTTTGGTGTCTCGAACATTCAAAGATATGGTGGTGAAGTTTGAGAATAATGTTATGCCTACGTGTGTCCTTAAGTTTGTTATTATTCTAAGAATAAATCCGGTCCCAAAAAATTGAACCTTTTTTGAAATGGAAAAAAAAAAATGGAAAAAGGTGTAAAAACTAATTAATTTGATTTGCTCACATTTTGATTGCTATTCGTGTTAATGTAGTTTCACGGGTCTGAGAAATTTTGGTTACATTATTAATATGAGCTATGTATTTGGAAATCAATAGGCTAAGGAAAGGAAAGGTGGTGTGTATATATCTAGGTCAAAGAGCGGCTGAGATTATCCGGATTTTTGGATGGTAGAGATTGTGCTTCGCCCCCTATCAGCTATAAGCCCAACCATGTATATATACCAACCGCGGCCCAGCTAATCCATATCTATCCAAAAGTTAACCGCTCTGCCGTAGGAAGGACGCCTACTAATCCTAATTTCAAGTTTTTAACCGAAACATGCTTATATTTCGGAACTTTTTGCACCACCACAACATAGACACATAAATGTTTTGCACCACAACAACATGAATGGAGAGACAGTAGAACATTGAACTCTGGATAATTCTTAACAGTTAACACCATAGTAGCCAAGGTTACTTTGTTACAAAGCTCCATTTTCTGGAAGTTATCATCACGCGATGTAAACTAATTTTAGTAAGTAACTAAAAAAACCAAAGCAACATCTAAACTTTTTTCCAGGTACATTACGAGAGTTTCCCAAAATGTAATAAGATGACGGAAAATTTCAGAGTTCTAGCAGGTACAGTAAGAGAACTTCGCAAATCATGGGACACGATGAGAAATATAGAGATCAACCCTGACATGGACATGTCACGGAATCAAATAACAATCCCTTCCTTTGATTGGGGATAAAGATACATGGTCATTAAGTTATGTATGGGACAAAGACCACCGTAGGATTCAGATCTTGTGGCCTGGAAAAAACGGCCAGCTTAATCATTCCCTGGCCACAGATGGGATCCTGGTCGGATCTATTTGTTATTTTAGCCAAATTTAACCCCGCTGCACACCGTATCATTTCGAGATTATTATTCTCTTCTCTATCAAATTCACGAACGCAGAGTAAAACCAGATAGAACCTCCAATTCTTTTCTCCTCTTTACTCTTCAAACTTGCCTCCAATTTCTTTCCCGTCACTGTTAGGGTTCTAAACCAAAACATCAGAATAATATAAGAACCCTAAGATAAATATCCTTTTTTATGGGGATTAGCCACCTCTGAACGTAACCAAATAAGAACTGTGGTTTGTATTAATTGAATGGATATTAAACCCTAGAACAAACTATGAATATATAGTGAACATAACTTGAACACTAAGCAAATACTATATAAGGAAACATATGCTAATTCCTAAAATAACTAGACACTCCAATTGGTGTTGGTGTCCCAACATCCCCTACCCTTTGAGACACAACTTGTCCTCAAGTTGGATTATAAACTAAAATATATATCCAAAAAATAGAATCGGTATCCTGACATTCCCTGCCCTTGAAATTCCACTTGTCCTCAAGTTGATCGTTATAGCTTATCATGAGAACATCTTTGAACTCTGTAACTGCTAACCAAGGAGCTGTTAGAAAAAAACAATGTTTTGTTTTAATCAAAAAATGCATGGACCATGTTTTGATCCCAAGACCTATTACTCCCTAGATGTTTTTTCATGTGAATGAATTAAACATTAGTCCCATATAGACTAAAACACTTAGAGTTTTAGACTTAAATAGCATTGGTTTAGCCTTAAGGGTATGGCCCTTTGGGTCTTTAGACCTTTGTGTATGGGGAAAGCCTAGACTATGGCAAGGTTGCCTAAACCTTATTGCATTTCTTATTGCCTTTCCCTTGTTACATGGTTACAGCCGCACGAATACACGCCGCTGCCGCTCGCCACGGCACGCTCGGCTAAAGCGTGAGGCGTGGCGTGGGCGTAGGGCGAGGGCGAGGGAGAGGAGGAGGGAGGGTGAGGGTGAGGGTGTGGGTGTGGGTTTACCTGACCCTATCTTTTACCGAAATTTTCCACACGCTTCTCCCACACATGCAAAGAATTTTAATTCTTTGCCTTCCTGCTTTGATATCCGATGACCTCTAGAAGCATCTTCCTTCACGCGTGTCACAGTGCATTTGACACCTGTGCCTCGAGAAGAATCTCGAGAATTTTAAATGTCCGACAAAAAATAATTTCTTTGTAGTTTTAGCGGATGCTTTTACTCGTCAGACAAAAGCAAACGTGAATTACTGTCGACATTGATTCTAAGTCGAACGTTCAAATAATTTTTGCTATAAATGGATGAATTCTTCATTTGAAACCATACCTTTCTTTAACTCTTCTCTCGAAATTCTTCTTCTTCTTTTATTCTTTCCAAATTTTATTTAAGTTCCTATAAACATTAAATAGAGTTCTTAGGGAAACAAAAAAACGAGTTGTAGTTTAAATAAACATAATTTTGTAATACTACTTCTCTGTTTACAAAAACATAGTTAGTTTACAGAAACATAAATTACTTTTTACATTTCTCTGAAACTGGTTGTAGTTTCGATTTATGTTTTTGTTTTCATTATTTGCGCCAAGTTCTGGGGTTCTCTCGTGTATGCTACACATAGAGGAGAATCTAAAGTTGTATCCTGGAGGTAATTTGTTAATTGTTATAGCATCTCGGAGGAGTAGAAAGGTGCAATATTACTTTAGCTATGATATCTCACACGTGCCTCTACTAAGTTTTTGATACTATCATCACTGCATCTCCAGATAACAAGAATGTACAAATGAGTGTTAAGTATTTTTCTCATGTTTCTTGAGTTGTTTATTACTATTATCGTTGTAATCAAAGTATTGTTTCTCGATTGCATAAAATTTGTAACTTATTTCCAACAATCTAAAGGTAATAACTTGCCTTATTGTAATATTGTAATATTGTAAGTCTTTAAGAACATGGGAAAAAATACCGTAGAAAAACCACCAAAGTTCAGTGGTAAGGACTTTAAGAGATGGCAGTCTAAAATGCTATTCTTCCTAAATGACCAAAGGTTAGATGGATATGCTTTAGAAAAACCTAGAAAACTTCATCGCCGTGGTAATGAAGATCAATTGGACAGTGGAATAGGAAGAATTATTTGTGCAAGAATCATATTCGTAATTGTCTTGATGATTCCTTGTATGACTTCTATAATGCAAAAGAAGATTTTACTGCTTTTGATTTATGGGAAGCTCTAAGAAAAATATCATGTTGAAGTCGAAGTAAGAAATTCTTGATGGCTAAGTTCTTAGAATACAAGATGACTGACGAAAAACCTGTGGTAGAACAGTTCGTTGAACTTCAACTCCTTATCAGCGAGATTCTTGCTGAAGGCATGACTTTTGATGAAGCTCTACAAGTATCGGCTGTGATTGAAAAGCTTCCACCCTCATGGAGCGAATACAAGAGGAGGTCACACATAAGACTCGTGAAATCACCATGGTGGAGCTTGGAAAAAGATCCAAGTTGAGGAGCTTATGTGCGGCAAGGACAAGAGCATGTTGAGCAAAACATGACCTACAAAGCTCATGTTTTGGATGATAAAGCTGCCAAAGAAAACTCTGGAGAATCCAAAAAAATTGGTAATAGACGTAACAGACGTCGAAACCCAGAGGTAACAATTTTAAGCCTAAGGGTGGTGTCACTAAGCACACCATCAAAGGCGACTGTTTTAACTGTGGAAAAACTGGACATATGGCTAAAGACTGTAAGGCCCCTAAAAGGATCAAATATGATCCAAAACAGAAAAATAAGGCAAACCTAGTAGATGATCCACGGATACTTTACCGGCATGGTGTCTCAAGTCGACCTTGTCTCTAGTGTGACTAATGTGAGAGACCGGTGGCTTGATTTCGAGCCACCAAGCATGTCTCAGTAAATCCGTAAATGCTTTCTCCTCTTATGCCATAGTAGGAGATGATGAGAAATTATTCATGGGAAACTCTACCACCGCGAAAGTGGAGGGGAAAGGCAAGGTCGAACTGAAGTTAACTTCGGAAAAACTCGCATTGAATGACGATTTTACGTCCAGGACATATGCAAAAACCTTATCTGTAAACTATCTTACTAGGAAAAGGATTTAAGATTGTTGCTGAATCTAATCCATTGTCCTTTCTAAGCATGGTGAATTCGTAGGAAAAGGTTATGTTACCGATAACATGATTGCCGAGTGTATCGATTTGAAATTGAATGTTAATGCATCTTCTTCTCGCTTTATGTTTGTGACTCTTCACATATTTGGCATGATAGAATGTTAACTTCAAATTTCTAGAAAGACTTGCTAATTTAGGTTGCATACCAAAAATAAACTTTGATAAAAATCAAAAAGATGTGAAATCTGTGTTGAATCTAAATATACAAGAAAACCGTTTAATAAAAGGATTGAACGGAAACAGGTTCCTTTGGAACTAATACACTCGGATTTAGGAGATTTGAAATCAACACCAACAAGAAGTGGTAAGAAATGGTACATCACTTTTATAGATGATTATCACGCTATATTGTCAGTGTTCATCTTCTTAGAAGTAAAGATGAAGCCTTAGAGGCCTTCAAATTTTATAAAATTGAAGTAGAAACCCAAAAAGGAGTTAAAATTAAAACTCTTAGGTCAGATCGTGGCGTGTGAGTATGTGATACCCATAGGTGAGTTTTGTAAACATAATGGAATCATTCATGAAACAACTGCACCATATTCACTGTGAATCGAATGGTGTAGCTGAAAGAAAAAATAGAACACTCATAGATATGGTAAATGCTATGTTGATGTTCGTGGTTATCTTCGAACTTGTGGGGAAGCTATCCTTTCGCTACGCTATATTTTGAACCGAGTTCCATTTAAAAAATCTGATAAAACTCCTTATGAATTGTGGAATGGTAAACAACCTTCCTATGCATACTTTAAAGTGTGGGGTGTTTGGCCAAGGTGGCCATTCCTCATCCCAAGAAAACTAAATTAGGTCCCAAAACAATTGACCGTGTTTTCTTAGGGTATCCCGAGCATACAATTGCACAAGTTCTGAGTCATCAGTTCTGACCATAATAACATTGGTCAGAACACCATATTGGAATCTAGAGATGCTGTGTTTTATGAACACATTTTTCCTTTAAGGTCCTGGACTCAAAAAGGGTCCATGATGACCTCTCGGATGTTCCATCGACTAGTCAAACTCCAACTTTGGAGTATGAGACTGAACCGAGAAAAGTAAAAGGGGTAAGAACTGAAACAAGTTTTGGCCCAGCATTTTTTTGACTCTAACGGTAGAGTCTGAACCCCAAACCTACAAAGAAGCTATGACTTCTCCTAAGCTCCCTTCGGGAAGAAGCTTCATTAAATGAATGGGAGTCCATTCAGCAAAATGAAACTTGGGAGCTTGTAGATTTACCTCCTGGTAGTAAATCCATAGGTTGTAAATGGGTGTTCAAAAGGAAACTTAGAACGGATGGAACTATAGATAAATATAAAGCTAGGTTGGTAGCTAAAGGCTATAGACAACAGGAAGGATTAGATTTCTTTGATACTTATTCACTCTCTAGAATCACCTCGATTAGGATGTTGATTGCTATAGCTTCAATTTATGATTTGCATATACATCGATGGATGTTAAAACTGCATTTTTATATGGTGAATTGAATGAAGAAATTTATATGGATCAACTCAAGGCTTTATTGTAAAGGTTGTGAAAACAAAGTATGCAAGTTGAACAAATCTCTTTACGGTTTAAAACAAGCACCTAAACAATGGCATGAAAAATTTGATCATGTTATGATAACTAATGGTTTCAAGGTTAATGAATCTGATAAAATGTGTTTACATTAAATCTGGATGATTCTCATGTTATTGCAGTGCCTATATGTTGATGATATGCTCATATTAAATAACCTTGATATTATTAATAACATTAAAAGCATGCTTAGAGATAATTTTGACATGAAAGACTTAGGCCCTACTGATGTAATCTTAGGGATGAAAATCGAAAGACGTCTGATGGATATAGTCTTAGTCAATCTCATTATGCTGAAACCGTATTAAAGAGATTTAATTATGAAAATGCTAAACCAGAGATCTACTCCTTTTGATCCCACTTGTAAACCGAAAAAGAACAAGGGTAAGGGTATTGATCAACTTGAGTATTCTCGCATTATTGGTAGTCTTATGTATTTGATGAACTGACAAGACCTCGATATTGCTTACTCTGTGAGTAGATTAAGGTATACTTGCAACCAAGCGGGATCATGGTATTCTCTCTTGAGTTTTACGTTACTCCGAGAGGGACCTCAAACTATTGCTTAAGTTTTGGAAGTATCCTGCTGATCGAAGGGTATTGTGATGCCAACGGATATCGACTCAAGAGTGCAAGTCTACTAGTGGGTACATCTTCTTACTTGAGGTGCGCCTTTTTATGGAAGTCTACCAAACAGACATGTATAGCTAAATCCACTATGGAGTCGAATTTATAGCCTTGGAAAAAGTGGAGAGGAAGCTGAATGGATACGATGTTTCCTCGGGAGGAATTCCACTGCCCAAGCCTGTGTCTTCAATCGCAATCCACTGTGACTAGTGAAAGTTTGCTCTTGGTTGCGCAAAGAACAATGTATACAACGGGAAGTCTATACATATACTAAGAAGACACAAGACGGTGAAACAACTACTTTCATCGGTATTATCTCGATAGACTTTGTAAAATCCAAAGATAATCTTGCTGATCCTTTGACGAAAGGCTTAACCAGAGAGGAAGTTAAATTTACATCGAGGGGATGGGACTTAAGCTCATTGAATAAATCACCATGAAGGATACTCAACCTTGTGATTGGATTTCCAAAATCAAGGTTCAATGAGACAACTAATTTATGGTGATATTGGGTAAAGCACTATCTTTGTCCTCCCTGGTGTAACTGTGGGATAGTGCTACATATGAGAATTAAAGGATGATCTTTTGCGATCTTAATGGGTACCATGGCTTTGATTAAAGCGGGGTGTGGCAGGACACTCTTTATGGACTCACCTTTGTGGATGTTGGAAGTGGGGCCGCTTCCTATGAGAATTTGAGCTAATTCTCTAGAGACATTCATTAAGTCCGGGATTTTAGCCCACTGCCAAAATGGGCACAACCGCAAGAGCTTGGCAGCTGTTTTCTTCATTGAGGCATCAAGTGTGGCTGTTATTTCTAATTGCATTCATTGTTGGCGGTTCAAGACATTGGCGTTCACCGTATCAACAAGCGATTCGGGGTAACCTCTCACTAAGTTAAGGTTCAATCTTTGGGACACCTTAGCCTATATTGTTGCCTTATGTTTTCTCGTGTTTATCGAACATTCCTCTTAAGGTCCACTCACCAACTAATGGAATCATGGAGAATGTTTCTCCCGTATTTTAACGATTTTCGTGGGAGATAATGTTTCTCCCATGTTTCAGAATTAATCCACTATGAATGAAAAGTAGTGTACAGGAAATAAACTTTCAAATTTAAGAAAGAAACACACAGGGTTGAGCGTAAGTGGAAAACATAGGCTTAGCTAGAACTAATACGAGATATAGGGTTCGTTATAAAGTGGAAAACATAGGCTTAGCTAGGACCAATGCCAGATATAGCGTTAGTTAGGGAGGGGATAAAACCAAGGTTAGCTTCTCCGAGGCATAAAAATTTAAGATCAGATAATTCAAGATCAAAGTGTCATTGTTGCCTCCAATATAGATGCCATGCTCCCGGTGTGATCTTAGGAGAAATAAGTATATATGTTTTTCCAATTTGAATATCTATCCCCCCTTTAAAAAGTGGTTATGTATGGGACAAAGACCACCGTAGGATTCGAGATCCTGTGGCCTGGAAAAAAAACGGCCTCCAGAATCATTCCTGGCCGCGCAGATGGGATCCTGTGGCTGGGATCGGTCGGTTATTTTTAGCCAAATTTAACCCCGCGTACACCGTATCATTTCGAGATTATTATTCTCTTCTCTATCAAATTCACGAACGCAGAGTAAAACCAGATAGAACCTCCAATTCTTTTCTCCTCTTTACTCTTCAAACTTGCCTCCAATTTCTTTCCCGTCACTGTTAGGGTTCTAAACCAAAACACTGTAATAGAATATAAGAACCCTAAGATAAATATCCTTTTTTATGGGGATTAGCCACCTCTGCTGCGTAACCAAATAAGAACTGTGTTTGTATTAATTGAATGGATATTAAACCCTAGAACAAACTATGAATATATAGTGAACATAACTTGAACACTAAGCAAATACTATATAAGGAAACATATGCTAATTCCTAAAATAACTAGACACTCCGAATTGGTGTTGGTGTCCCAACATCCCCTACCCCTTGAGACACAACTTGTCCTCAAGTTGGATTATAAACTAAAATATATATCCAAAAAATAGAATCGGTATCCTGACATTCCCTGCCCCTTGAAATTCCACTTGTCCTCAAGTTCATCGTTATAGCTTATCATGAGAACATCTTTGAACTCTGTAACTGCTAACCAAGGAGCCTTCCACAATCTTGACAAGCATGACCAATCACACTCTGCAAATACTGCCCAAGGAGGCTTCCATAATCTTGATAAGCTCGACTCATAAGAAGGAACATTATGGTCTAGAAAATGTGCTCTTATCGCATCGTGCACTTGTATGGCCGACTCTCGCACTAGAGTAAGAACCAGAATGCCCATAAATCTTATACCATATTTGTGCTTACGATCAAAAAGAAATCTTCCCGCTACATGTAATGTGAATGTTGCTGTCTGCCCATAAGTGTTTGTGGCTGTGTCGGAACCATTGAAAACACTTATGCATGTATCACATCCATATGATGGCCAAGATATTAATCCACTTAATACATCACCGTGTCCATCATCTTGATTAGCTCTCATCGTTCCATGCCTCTCATTGTACTCTGCCAATAAATTCAGAATTTTGAATCCTTTTCCACGATCCCTGCGAGTGAAATGAGCATATATAAGTGTGGTTCCTCTTATGAAGTCAACCACTGGACACCTCCCTGTTCTTATTCCCTTAAGGTAATCACATGTATCGTAAGAGTTTGTATATATCACTCCCAATCGGTTCCATTGAACACGAGCTACTCCATACGTGTGCTCCGCAAGAGAAAAAACACATCTTCTTAATGAAAAAACACATTTCTCACAGCACTTCTCTAATGCTGTTGTAATTGGTTTTGTATAGAAATTTTGTTTTATTTCTTCAGTTGAAGGCTTACCATCACTACAAAAGCATCGATGGAGGAAACGTTGGCAGATAATCAAAAGATCCACATCTGACAATCCGCTGTACATATGAACATAGGAAAACTTAAGGTTAATGGCAAGCTTCAAGGCTTTGTTCACCACAAAAACAACTACGCAATCCAAAGATCTCTTGCATGTAACAGTTGCATCTTTCATTAATTCTTTGCCTTCACAACAAATACCAAATGCTGGAGGTTTGGAAATAATATTCAGCACCTTGTCCACGAAAACTTTCTTTTTCTCTTGGTATTGTTTCAAAAATAAAACTTCCGATTGATACCCAAGTTTAGCCATCAATGGAAAAATCAATTTCCCACAATAATTCGATGATATAGCTATGCACTTCCCACGGTCGAATAGTGAACGAGTATAGTTAAGTTGAAGATAAAAATACTTCTCACCTGACAGTTTAACGATTAATGCGAGAGATAATGCAAAACTCACTTCCGTTGAAACTCTTGGAATAGGTATGAACTTAGAGTTAGATGGAAAATCATAAAATTCAATAAACATTTCCCTTGCCGCATTGTCATCAGAATTATGGTGAATGGACACTCCCTTGGATACATGACCATCGCCAGTACTTGAGGTAGCTGAAGCATTTAAATTTAAGATTTCATATAATTTTCCTTTTGCTCCGGCAGAGACGATTGTAAGTTCTGTTGGAACTATCTCAACATCAGCATAGTCCTCCAGTTTTACCACTGCTGATCGGTATGTATTTGACGTGCTCGCTCGACTAGTAACAAGAGAAAGAATCTCAGATTGCACTTTATCAAAGATTGATGTATAATGAGCTACCATACCAACATTATCACCGTGTGAATAATTCTCATTGTACTTGGCCATTAATTTCACAAGTTTGAATCCTTTTCCCCGATCAAATAGTATTCGAGAATAATCACAAGGAAGATAAAAACAATCGGTACCTCTTAGTTTCCTGTTGAGTAACACCTTCGAATTTGCAAGTTGTTTGGAACATCTTCGAATAGCCATATGAAGCATTGTACCAGACATCTGATAAGCAGTGCCAGAAACACTACTCATAGTTAACATACAAGCAATTGGATTATCGGATGTATCTGACCAATACCCATGTCTATAAATCAAGTTCTGAACGTTTTCTTCATAGAAATTATCCAACAATTTCAAAGGATCATAAACCATATACCAAAACAGAGAATCACACATAGCAAAACAAGAATTTTTTACTCCCCCTCTATCGAATATGCTACGAGAAGAAGTGATATTGATGGTAAAATAGTCACCAATTCTGTGATTTGGGGTTAATACCTGCAAGCGCACGAGTTTCTCGTATCCATCCTTATTCAATTTGACGTCGTTCTGACTTTTTCGTTTGCAGTACAGCCACAAAGCATCGCCTATTTTTTTTTTGATCTGGAGTATCTGTGGTTATAATGGGTGACTTTAATTGTAAGTCAATCGCCTTATGAGAGCTCCATGATGCATTGAAACAATCCTGGATGTAGGCATTCTCACTAGGAAATTTCAACTTCATATAGTTTGGACCTTGTAAATTGACAGGCATGTTACGTCGAGTAGAAGACAAGCTTGACAACGATTTAACAATCCCTTCTCTACAAATTTCTTTCTCGGTAATATGGTCGGCTTCTTTTGCGATGTTTTTCTCGGGTAAAACACTCCCAAAAACAGCACCATTGGTAACCTCTATGCGTAATTTCTCTTCACCATTTCCTCTTACTTCTGTTGTAGCATCAGATTGAAAACGAATGATAGATTTGGTACCTGTTTGAGATATTGTAGAAGCAACGTTGCATGAATGAATATGCTTGTGAGATCCGAATCGAGAACTAAGTAAAGAACTGTTATGACCAACGGCTCTTCCAAGCACAATCAATAGAGAATTGAAATAGAAATGAAAAACAAATGTAAAATAGGCACACACACAACACAAGGATTTATAGTGGTTCGATCAAGATGATCTACATCCACTTTGGAAGACGACGATAACGTTGCACTATGATTGGAACAAGTTTACAAGAGTATAAACTCCTCTCAAGACTTTCTCTCTTCTTACACTCTTACTCTCTGTTAGCATACATTAATTGTTTCTCTCACTCTCTGAATTGATATATTGAGATGCTATACAATCAAATGGTCTATGCCTTATATATACAAAGATTGAAAGAGGATAGTCCACCGAAAGCAATGATCACTCCACTACCGACAACAATGATCATTCTCCACCACCGACAGCAATGATCATTCTCCACCACCGACAGCAATGATCACTCCACTACCGACAACAATGATCATTCTCCACCACCGAAAGCAATGATCACAAAGCCACTGACCGACAGCCACCAACACTACTTCAAGTCATATACTACAAATCTCCACCTTGACTTGAATACCATCACCACTCATCATCATCGTCTTCTCTCAGCCCCTCAAGGGCTCTCAACACCTGTTGACACCAACCAAGTCCAAGCAGTGCTTGAACTTGATACTTGGAACTGGCTTCGTCAACATGTCTGTAGGGTTATCCGCTGTAGGAACCTTTAGCATCGTTATCCTACCTTCCTCAACAGCATCCTTGATAAAATGATACCTGACATCGATGTGCTTCGTTCTCTCATGATACATCTGGTTATTGGTCAAGTGAATGGCACTTTGACTATCACAAAACAAAGTTGCATTCTCTTGCTTGAAACCCAAATCACCAACCAAACCCATCAACCATATACCTTCCTTCACTGCTTCCGCGACTGCCATGTACTCGCCTTTCGATTGTAGACAATGCAACCGTGCTTTGCAAACCGACCTCCAACCGATAGTACTACCACACAATGTAAAAGTATAACCTGTCAATGACCTTCTTCTATCAAGATCACCTGCATAATCGAATCAACATAACCCACAACATTTGTCGAATCACCATAGTGTTTATCAAACACTAAACCAACATCTCGTACTTCCCCTTAGATACTTCAAAATCCACTTTGACTTGCCAATGAGCCTTCAAGGACTTCCCATGTATCTACTTACCACACTCACAGCTTGTGCGATATCCGGCCTTGTACAAACCATATCATACATGATGCTACCAACTGTGCTTGCATATGGAACTCGAGACATATACTCTGCCTCATCTGCAGTTTGAGGTGATTGCTTTCTAGAAAGTTTAAAATGAGCTGCCAAAGGAGTACTTACTGGTTTTGCATCTTTCATACCAAACCGCTCCAATACCTTCTCGATGTAAGCCTTCTGGGACAAATGAAACTTGCCTTCAGCTCGGTTTCTATGAATCTCCATGCCCAATATCTTCTTTGTTGCACCCAAATCCTTCATCTCGAACTCACTACTCAAATACTCCTTCAACTTCTATATCTCTGACATGTCTTTGCAAGCAATCAACATATCATCAATATACAAGAGTAAAAACACAAATGAACCATCTTGGAGTTTCCTGTGATATACACAACTATCATACTTACTCCTGTCATAGCCATTTGCCACCATAAACGTATCAAAACGTTTATACCACTGCCTTGGAGATTGCTTCAAACCATACAAAGATTTCTTCAACAAACATACATGATCTTTTTTGCCAGGAACTTCAAACCCCTTTGGTTGTTGCATATAAATACGCTCTTCCAAATCACCATGAAGGAAAGCCGTCTTAACATCTAGTTGTTCTAACTCTAGATCTTTCAAAGAAACTATAGCAAGAAATGTTCTAATAGAACTATGTTTAACAACAGGAGAGAATACCTCATTGTAGTCAATGCCTTCTCTTTGTGTAAACCCCTTTGCCACAAGCCTTGCCTTGTACCTTGTTCCTTCACCATATGAAGTACCTTGTTTCTTCTTGAAGACCCATTTTCTTCCAACAATCTTCTGCCCTTTTGGTCTTGCAACTATCTCCCAAGTGCCATTCTTGTCAAGAGACTCAATTTCTTCAATTGCAGATGCTCCCCATTCTGCTGATTCTTCACCACCGATTGCTTCTTCATAGGTTGTTGGATCATCCCTATTTATGCTCTCACCTACTGCAAATGCATATGCAACCAAATCATCATGGCCGTATCTCTGAGGTGCTTTAACTTGCCTCCTCTCTCTGTCTCTTGCAAGATTGTACTGATGACCTTGTGCTTCTTCTTCCTGGGCAGGTTCTTGCACAATATCTTGATCATCATCATCATCATCAGAAACAACAGTCTCATTGCTTCCTTGAACTTGCATCTCAAGTTCCACCTTGTCACCAAGCTCCACCTTATCACTAACACTCTCTTCAGCTTTTCCATCTAGTTCTTCATTCTTTGGCTTCAACATCGATTGCTCATCAAATTTCACATCTCTGCTGATAAGAAACTTGTTTGATATTTCTGCTGGACACCATAACCTGTAGCCTTTCACGCCCTTTGCATACCCAAGAAATATACACTTCTTTGATCTAGGCTCTAGTTTCCCCTCATTCACATGAGCATAGGCTGGACATCCGAATATCTTCAAGTCTTCATAGTTAGCATGTGAACCTGTACAAACTTCATTTGGAGTCTTGCACTCAATGGCAGTCGATGGAGATCTGTTCACTAAATAAGCTGATGTGTTTGGCCTTTCGCCCAAAACGCCCGGTAACCCGGCATTGGAGAGCATGCATCGTGCCTTCTCCATTATGGTTCTGTTCATCCTTTCTGCAACACCATTTTGCTGTGGTGTTTTTCTGACTGTGCGGTGTCTCACAATCCCTTGCTCCTTGCAGAACTCATTGAACTCACCCCCACAAAATTCCAAACCATTGTCTGTCCTCAAGCACTTGATTTGTCTTCCGGTTTGCTTATCAACCATAGTCTTCCATTGCTTGAACTTTACAAAAGTTTCATCTTTGTGTTTAAGTATGAATACCCATACTTTCCTTGAGAAATCATCAATGAACGTCAGCATATATCTACCACCACCATGTGAATCGACCCGAGAAGGACCACTTGACTCTACATTGCTTTCCAAAGACACAATGTTCACAGAAATCAAGCTTGCCTGTTTTATGACCACAAAGCAATCCCTGCTTGCTCAAAACATCCAACCCCCTCTCGCTCATATGCCCTATCCGCATATGCCACAACTTGGTAGTATCATCATCAGAACTTGAAGAACATACAACTGCATCACCCGTCACAGTAGTACCTTGCAGCGTATAAAGACCATTTATTCTCTCGCCCTTCATAATTGTAAGACTTCCTCTTGAGACACGAATAACTCCACCTTCACCTTGATACTTGCAGCCATTTGAATCAAGCGTACCCAAAGAAATAAGATTTCTTCTCAGGTCCGGAACATGCCTAACTTTAGTTAAAGTCCTCACCATACCGTCATACATCTTAATTTGAATTGTACCTACACCCACCACTTTACAAGTGACATTGTTTCCCATAAGAACTTTACCACCTTCTCTTTTTTGATAAGTAGTAAACCACTATTTATGAGGACACATGTGAAAAGTACACCCCGAATCAAGAATCCACCCATTCTCCGAGCCTTCGGTATGAACCGTGAGAACCGCTCCATCATCACTTTCTGCTTCAACATTTGCTGCGGTGCCTTGGTTGGTATTCTTCTCGACATTCTTCAATTTTGGACAATCCTTCTTGAAATGCCCCTGTTCCTTACAATGAAAGCAATAGAATTTACCGGATTTTGATTTAGACCTTGACTTTGATCTACTCCTATCAAATCCTCCTTTTTGGTTTCCTCTTCCTATAACAAACAATCCATCTCCCGAATTATCTTTACCGTCGATACCCGTCTTCTTTAACTCCTTAGAGTTCAAAGCCGCTTTAACGTCTTCCATGGAAATTGTATTTTTTCCATACATTACGGTATCAACAAAATTTTCATAAGATGGTGGTAAGGAACAAAGCAAACCCAAAGCTTGGTCTTCATCTTCAATTTTGACCTCAATATTTGACAAATCCAAGAGAATTTTATTATAATCATCAATATGATTTATAATAGACGTTCCTTCATGCATTCTAAGAGTATGTAATTTCTTCTTAAGATATAAACGATTAGTTACGGATTTAGTCATATACCTCTTCTCCAACTTGTTCCATAGCCCGTCCGGTGTCGTTTCCGCCGCAACTTCTCTCAAGACCTCGTTGCTCAAACACAAGAGAATTAATCCATGTGCTTTCTCCAAGTGATCATCTTTTTCTTCTTCCTTCAATGTTTCTGCTAGAGCCGTTTTCCCCTTCAAAGTTTTCACCAAACCTTGTTGCACCAAAACAACCCTCATCTTTAGCCTCCATAAATTGAAATCATTCCTTCCATCAAATTTCTCAATCTCATACTTTGCCGCCATCGTAGATCGTTTTTACCCGGAGCTCTGATACCAATTTGTTATGACCAACGGCTCTTCCAAGCACAATCAATAGAGAATTGAAATAGAAATGAAAAACAAATGTAAAATAGGCACACACACAACACAAGGATTTATAGTGGTTCGATCAAGATGATCTACATCCACTTTGGAAGACGACGATAACGTTGCACTATGATTGGAACAAGTTTACAAGAGTATAAACTCCTCTCAAGACTTTCTCTCTTATTACACTCTTACTCTCTGTTAGCATACATTAATTGTTTCTCTCACTATCTGAACTGATATATTGAGATGATATACAATCAAATGGTCTATGCCTTATATATACAAAGATTGAAAGAGGATAGTCCACCGACAGCAATGATCACTCCACTACCGACAACAATGATCATTCTCCACCACCGACAACAATGATCATTCTCCACCACCGACATCAATGATCATTCTCCACCACCGAAATCAAGGATAGTCCACCGACAGCAATGATCACTCCACTACCGACAACAATGATCATTCTCCACCACCGAAAGAAATGATCACAAAGCCACTGACCGACAGACACCAACACTACTTCAAGTTATATACTACAAGAACATAATTCTTCCCAAGTTGGTGTAATAAGAGACTTCCTAATCGATCGATACCAAGAACTGGCAACACCTTCAAGATGAGAAGCATCTACTAGGATTTTAAAAGCGGGAACTATTCTATATAAGCTGAAATATTGATTAGCTTGAAAAATCCAACCTTCAGGATCATCTCCTTCAAAAGTTTGAAACTTCAAATTAGTTGGTCCTGTGCGAATTATTGAAACAGTTTTAATACCGCCATTTATAGTTTGCTGATGTTGAAGAACACCAATATGGCCTTGCTTTTCTTGCCTGAATGTTTCTGTAAAAACTTCTTTAATAGCTGTTGACAAAGCTATTGTCAAAACAACCATGTCTTCCTTACGATTATCTCTATTAGTTTCCTCTTGAATTTTGGCTCTCTCAAGATTTTCCATACGCTGTTGTGTTAAAACTTCGAAAATGGATCGCATTCCTTAAACCCTTAAATTCGCTAGTTAACTCATTAATTGTCATGATTTTTTTATTTATTTTTAGATAGCGGAAGATGATAAAGAAGAAAAAAATTGGGGAAAAATACGAAGACCTAAACCTTCTCTGATACCAGATGTTAGGGTTCTAAACCAAAAAACTGTAACAGAATGTAAGAACCCTAAGATAAATATCCTTTTTTATGGGGATTATCCACCTCTGCTGCGTAACCAAATAAGAATTGTGTTTGTATTAATTGAATGGATATTAAACCCTAGAACAAACTATGAATATATAGTGAACATAACTTGAACACTAAGCAAATACTATATAAGGAAACATATGCTAATTCCTAAAATAACTAGACACTCCGAATTGGTGTTGGTGTCCCAACAGTCACCTTCGTCTACTTTCCTTCTCGAGCAGCAATGGCGATTCAGTCAAATGTGTTCTATCACTGGCAAGGGGAGATTTTGGTGATGATTTTTTTAATGAATTCAGAATTTGAAACCTAGGGTTTCATAAATAAAGGTATTTTTTCTTTTCGTTTTCCTTGAGAATCGGTTGTTTCACTGATTAATCCAGTTTGTTCTATCTGAGCTCTCGGTACGAACCCTAAACCTATAAATCCGTCCTATTTTTGTTTGGTGTTAATTGATTGTTTCACAGCAAGGGTTCATATCAATCTCAGTTTTTTGATTAATTTTGTTTTGATTGTTTAATCTTATCAATCGATTCTATACAAAATAGGATGGATAATTAAGCTAATTGATTCTCTGTGCATCAAATCAATTTTACGAGGTATTTTTATTTTAACTGATTTCTTAGTTGAGTTTAGTGCTGGGGAAAATATCTTAATGTTGAAATCATGCTAACCGTCTTCTTGATTCTTCTTCGAATTCCAGGAATATTGATGGGATTAATAGATAGACTGGAAGAACAAGTAGTTGTTGTTGCTCTGTTGATTCTTACTCTGTCAGGTAATAAAATTGTTGCTTTTTCTAATTTCTGGGGTTTTATTATATGTTACATCCAATTATAAGTTTGTAATCGTTATGTGAATTTGTTAGTTATTTGGGCTTCAGTTGATTTGATGATTACCTTTGATTTTTGAATTTTTTGTTTTGCAGGTTTGATTTGTAGGATATATATTTCACTGAGTATAGCACAATAGGCACCATGTGCAGATTGATAAGCTGATGTAAGATGGGTTAATTGCAATTCAGGTAGGCCACGTTGCTGGCATGACAAGCCATATTTGTTTCAACTAGAAAAGGAAGTTCGCAGCAAGTCTAATTCATCGCTGTTAATGGATGGACTTCTATTTGAAACTCAAAGCAGTGGCAACTATTTGTTTTAATGGTCAGTGGTTCTCTTTGTTGTTGTTATTGTTTCTATAGTTGATTATTCTATTTAGGGTTGTGATTTCAGAAACTAGAGTTGTTCATACAGCCTCATAACAATGTTAATTGAATAGTGATTCTAGGGGTGTGTTTGGTTTCTGATTGTTTAGTGATGATTATAATGGCAGTGTTTCAGGCACTTGAGATAAAATTGGCAGTGAGAAGGTTAAATATGCCGATAACTCAAGTCTGTTGAGCAGTTGAGTTTAAACTCAACATGACAGTCGGTGGAAGTGATGCTATGTTCGACTAATGGAGCGGTTAAGCTCAAGAAAGAGTAGTGATTAGTGATGGAGAAGAACAGGGAGGTGCTGCCGTGATTAATAGCAGTAAATGGTGTTGGCTGGCATTAATGGTAGTGGATTTCTGGAGGTGTTTGAAGAAGATGACAGAGAAGTTGGGGTCTGTTGCTGTGTTATTCAAGGAATTAGAGATGCTGGTGTTGGCTGCATCGGTGTAGTGGGTCTGAAATGGTTGCAGCAAGTGGTGCTGAGATGGTGGTGGTCTGGGTTCGTGGCTATAATCGCAGAGATGGATGGAGTTGTACTGTTAGCGACAAGCAGTTGCAGTCGTCGATGTTTATGGAATATGAGCTTAATCTATAATCAATGTTAAGTACCCAGAACTGAATGGGTCAGAAGATAGAATAGTGAAGAACAAACTCAACAGAGATTGAGATCACTTATTTGCTATAACACAAATTCTAAGGTTTGCTCCCTTAATCTTTAGCTTATCTCATGTTCTCAATCAAGTCTTCTTTTTGATCTTTAGGATATTTAGTCGGCAAGTTCTATTATATTATGCTTGATCGAGACTTTTTATGCTTCAGATATTTTTCGGTGAATGTTATTTCTTATTTATTCCTTATTGGATTCGTAGGGCCTTAGTGCACGGTGAAATCTCCATAGAAACAACTGAAAAATAAATCATTGTGTATGATTTTAAAACATATCCAGGTAATGTTCCATACCCCAGATTTTTAGTGGTTTCATGTACTTATCCTTCGTCTTATGTAACCTGATTTTGAATGTGGTATATGGTTAATAACCTGGAGCACTCTGATAAAAACGTGTGCCCTAATGATATGAAAACAGTTCAACGCATAAAGAAGTGTAAAACATGAGCCTTAGATGGTAAAGATCGACTCATGCACGAGGACTTGGTCATGACCAAATAATTTTTCCAGTTCATATTGAATCCGTTTATATATATTGCGAGAAATTTAATTTAATGTTTTCAATATGTGTTTAGATCTTTTTCCTAAGATACTACCATTGCAGTTATGAAGCCGGGAACCATGGATAAAAAGTTCCAATAGATTGCACAATTTTGATGCAGGAAATTTCTTAGGTGTACATATCCATGTAGTGTCTCTGAATGGAAAAGCACAACCTAAAATCATTGCATTGAGCTTATATAAGGTGAAGTTTGAAAATTTTACCTTATCTTCCTACAACGGTTGATTGATTTTAAGTCGTTCTTCAGCCAAATGAAGGTACTCATGGACGAGGACTTATGCATGTAAGGTATCGATGTACTGTGTATTATTTCTTAATCTAATTTACGTGCATGCTAAACCCAAGAAACTCTGATTGTAATTACATTTCAGCAATTAGACTGATTTTTTCTGTTTAGTTACAGTATCGTGGGCTGCTTATAGGGGAAAGTATGTCGCATTTCAGTCTTATTTTTTTTTTATTTCCCTTAACATTTCAACGGACTTCTATAGATGTAAATAAAAATGACCTATTGACACTATATGCAAGTCATTTTTCGATGGAGTTAAAGAAATTTTGGATGCACCCTGTTTGAAAGATTGGATGATTTTGCATGCCGTGTTACTAACCAAATAAAGACATTCTGGATGCATCATGTTTGAAAAATACATCGCCGCAGGGCAGGGCGAACTCCGCGCCCACCGAGTTAAAAGAAAAAAAATGCCTGGTGCACCTTCCAGACACACCAATGACTGGTACTCAGATGGGAAATTAGGACCCTTGCCTGCAAAACATATCCATCTTTCTTATCGACATTTTACTTTATAATTATGGTGAGAACATGATTCGTGAGGTGCCCACAATGGTTCTCTCATATTGGTTTATTTGTTCCTCCCTTGATTAGTACTCGACACTAGATATGGAGAAGTGCGTCACCAGGTTGTAAGCCTTCCATCAGAGCAAACTAATATACTTCCACCAGAGCAAAGGGTATCAAGTACTTCTATATAAGGTACAAAATACTTCACCGTCATAGCATTCTTATCTATGAATGTTGAGTAGCTCCCATATTTAGTCATTCACGTTTCATGTTCTTTTGGATAGTTCTCATAAATGAAGTGTTTGGTGGTGAGTGCAAAGTTGGAGAAATGCATACAAAGATCAAGAAAGGTATATAGCCCTTACCATAGTGGCATTATTATCTATCAACGTTATGTGGCTTCCCTATTTAGTTATAATGTTCTGTTTTCACAATTATATTTTTAGGTAAAGACTATATACCTTTCTTAATTAATGTCTTTGTTAATTAATGATTTATTTGGGGTTTCAATCCCAGGACATTGAGAAGTGATGAATTAAATCTTGGGTTTTCCCTTCATGCCTCTGATTTGTGCCTTAAGTATTTCTGATTCATGAATAGAATAAATGAGTAATTATCAAAAATTGGTGATGGGATGTTCTAGCTGAGGATGTGGAAAGTCAAAAAGAGCATCGTATTGTCTCAGATATTGACAATTGGTTGTTGGGAATGGTCTTTCTGTTTTTATCAATCAGTTGGAGGTATTTACAATCAAAGTTTTAATCTTTTCAGATAGTGTTTGTTCATGGATTGATATATTTTCCATTCTCTGCATTGATGACCAATTAAGGAAAATAAGGGACCAGGGGTGTTTCTAGAAGAGTAGGGTAGAATCAGAAAGGTGTTCATCTTTTAAGGGTTGTTGCAATAGGATTGATGCAGGGAAGCAATTAGGTATTAAAAATTTACTAGTTTCCCTTATCAGAATTATGAATTGAATCATTGATTATATAGAAATTTTTTATTTGGAAAGTGCAGGAATTTACTCTCACAAATTTTGCACGTGAACCGACCAAAGATAATTTTTCGCACATCAAGGCGTTATATGTTGCTTTTTTTCTTCTTTAATTAGTTCTTCAATGAATACCTACTGTTGCGATTCCATTCTTCTCTGCAATCCTAAAAACTGATTAATATTTATTTACTAATCTTAGTTACTGACATAACTATATCAATTTGGGTTGTTTTTTCATCTCATAACATTCCATTAAAATTTGGGAAAACTTATTCATCAATCTGGGTTTTGAAATCATGCCCCGATTGTGGACAACCACGAACATTCGATCGAGGGAAAACTCTAAATGTCTATTCCCTTATACATGGGTGATGGTTTTTCCTTTCTTCGTTCTCTTCTCTTTAATTTTTTTTTCCTGAAGTGCTGCCTTTATTTTTCTAGGGTTTCAATTTTTAATTTCCGATTTTGTTATCTAAGGTTTAATCACTGGTAAAATCATGAATTACACTATAGAGAACAAGGGTTGTAATAGATGTGCGTTTTAATATTCCTGCATCTTATAATGATGCTGATGTTGCAACCATGTGTGAATGTATGTGTAGTTCCAAATTACTGAAGAATAATGTTATACACAAGAGAAGAATGCCATCAACCACCACTGCTAAAAGAGTCCACCAACACCAACGGTAAGGCAAACATCTCCATGAACTCTAAACATTGAACTTGACGTCTTGACCACAGCAGTACTTGCACCAGTTTAGTTCAAAGGTATCAGTAGGCAACGGAGATCGGCACGCGAAGAATATTTCACCAAAAATTAGGTTGTCATTGAGACATGGAAAGTTCATTCCCGCCAAAAATTCATGAACCTCCAGTGGTAATTCCTTTCTCCCATATGATATTTTTTTAATGCTATAAATTTCGTATAGTTCATTTATAACTGCACTGTGTTAATAGATGTATGCTTCTGATTTTCTCCTCTCTCTTTTTATGCACTTTGCTTCCTATAATAACATAATCACCGAGGTATAATGGTTTTTGTAAACTAACGTGAGGATAAGAGAGTTTTCTGTTAGGATAGGTTGGGTTCATTCACTATTTTTTGTATTATTTATATTAAGCTATTACCACCCTGCCATTGAAGTTGTCTTAATGATATTGCGTCGCTAAAAGAATCTGTAGCATAATCCAATATATATTGAGATTAATCTTAATGAAATATTTTATTTTCTTTGTCATGATGAGGACCCGAGTTAGGTAGAAGCTCTACATCTAGCCTCTTACATTAGAGGTAAAAGGGAATCTTATACCACTCTTAAATTGTTATTCATATTCATATAAACATTATATCATATTTGTTCTTAAGTAGACATGTCAGAGTTTGGATTTTGAAATATTCAAGTCCTACTGTAGTTATATCAATCAATTATTTTTTACTTGCTTGCTATCTTAGCTCAACTGGTAGACCGCATGGCCCTCAACCATGTAATTGTGGGTTCGACTCCCACATATGGCATATAGGTTAAGTCTTTGTGCAAGGGACATGGACCCAATATTGCAAAGTCAGTAGGCATTTAAACTTATGTTTTGGGTACTATTTTCTACATTGTTGTAAGTATTTGCTGGCTTAAGTAAATCTGTACGCATTGATCTGAACTTATGTTTTGGGTGCTAATTCCTATGTTATTGTAGCTGCTCATTGGCAAAAACAATAAAGTAATTTTAACACATGCTTACCTCTGCTAAAATAAGGACAGTAAGTCGACAGGCGATGATTAGGTTCAACTATCTACTGTCCATAGGCATGAGTCTACTTTTGCTTGAGATGGAAAACCAAATCATGGTTCATTGTAATGTATTTTAATTAGTGTACATTGATTAGTAGCTCTGTGATGTACATCATCAATTATTTCCTACCAATTCTTCTTATGAGGTAAGCTTTCGGTTGTGTAGTTATTCAAGCTGTTTTGTCTGATTGAATGAGTATATTTGTATATCAGTTCTTTAAAGAGGCAGAAGACAACATCATCGCAAGCTAGCAAGGATGGGAAAAAAACCATTAATGTATGTTCCGAAATATGATTGTTTACATCGTTTGTCATAATAATGAATTTGTTAATTTACATCTTATGCGTATTACAGGCAAAGTCTGAATGATTGTTTACATTGTCATATCAATAATTTGATTAATTTGCATCTTCTGCGTATTGAAGGAAAGGTATGTGGCTGCGAGGTTAAGGTGGGAGAAGAAAAGGCAAAGTAACAGGGAAAAACAGGAGCAGGTGGAGCGTGAAGCAAGGTTGAAGTTTGAACAACAACTTGAAATTGAACGACAAGTACTTTTTTAATACAAAATGGTTGGCATTAATTTTCAAGGGAGATTTGATTTGTGTTGAGATTAATGTTAATTGTTTATACAACTAATTTGTGGTTATCACTTATTGCAGGCTAGAATGGAGGAAGATATGAGGAGGGAGCAAGTGAGGAGCAAGATTATTAGTCGTTGAATTTTTTTTCAGATATACATTAATTTTATTTTGGAGCTGAGGACTCAATCTTGGCAGTGAGGATGGTGATGATGAGCATATGGAGTTCGTGCTATGGTGTTGAGCTGATAATATTGGACTGTTAAGAATGGACGACTGGTGATGAGAAGATAAGGAAGAGAATCAGCGATATTTTGATGATCGTGGTCAGTGGTAATGGTTTCTGTTCTCGGGGATTGAAATGAGTATGTTGCTAGTGAAGAGAAAACATGTAAGAATGTCGGAGATCAGTGATGGTGGTAAGACTTCCGAGGTAGGAGGAGATAAAAAAAAGTTGTTTTATGTTAATGATTATCGAAGATGGAGGGTTGAAGTCGTGGTGTCGCTGCTATTATGATTGGAGGAAAGCGAGAATGATATATGTTGACATTAATGTATCGGTGATGCAGCAGAGCAATTGCTGTCATTGGTTGATCATCTCGCTGGTGGGTAACTCGAGTAGGAAATCATCTCTGCGAAGGAATCATGCTCAGATCAAGTATCTTGAATCCTTATAAACACATTGTCTACAATCACATTGAATAAATCTAAGATATATTTTTGATTTCTCAAATTTTATTGATTTGCTATTACAAATAATCAAGGTTAGTTCAATTTACTTTCTTTTAATTATGGCTTTCGAGCTTCTGATTACTTCACACAAATTACAGGCATACAACGGGTTCTTCTCTATTCCCCGATTTAGTAACTCCTCTGTAAAACAAACTCCTACCGTAGCCAAGATTCACACCGCTAAACAAGTTTCCAAACTTCCAATGGGTATTATAGTCCCACTGGATGTTTACAAGAGTTTAATTCCAATGGGTCTTATAGGTCCCGCTTTCCGCCTATTATGATCCAATTAATTAAACACTCTACTATGCCGACTAATGCTTTCCGGCTACTATATCCGACTAATTAAACACTCTATTGTGAGCTGACTAATGAACATAATATAATGACACGACCAACTAAATATTTGAGCACTACATCTGCTTTTAAATTTTCTCGACTACCGGGGCCGCATGTCCCGGCTTTACGGCTACTATGATCCAACTAATTAAACGCTCTACTATGAGCCGACTAACTAACACACTATAATATATGACCAACTAAATATTTGGGCACTATATCCGCTTTTATAATTTCTCGACCGTCGGGGCCGTAGGTCTCAGCTTTCCGGCTACTATGATACAACTAATTAAATACTCTATTGTGAGCCGACTAACTAACACACTATAATATGACACGACCAACTAAATATTTGGGATTATATCTACTTTTAAATTTATCGACCGCCGAAGCCGTAGGTCCCGGCTTTCCGACTACTGTGACCCGACTAACTAACACACTATGATATGACACGATCAACTAAATATTCGGGCACTATATCTGCTTTTAAATTTTCTCGACCGCGGGGGCCATATGTGCCGGCTTTCCGGCTATTATGATCCAACTAATTAAACATTTTACTGTGAGCCGACTAATTAACACACTATGATATGATACGACCAACTAAATATTTGGGCACTATGTCCAAATTTTCTCGACCAACTAAATATTTGGGCCGTAGGTCCCGGCTTTCCGGCTACTATGATCCAACTGTAAACACTCTACTGTGAGATGACTAACTAACACACTATAATATGACACGATCAACTAAATATTTGGTCACTATATCTGCTTTTAAATTTTCTCGACCGCGGGAGCCATATGTGCCGGCTTTCCGGCTATGATACAACTAATTAAACACTCTATTGTGAGCCGACGAACTAACATACTATAATATGACACGATAAACTAAATATTTGGGCACCATATCTGCTTAAAATTTTCTCGACCGCCGAAGCCGTAGGTCCCGGCTTTCCGACTACTATGATCTAACTAATTAAACACTCTACTGTGACCCGACTAACTAACACACTATGATATGACACGATCAACTAAATATTCAGGCACAATATCTGCTTTTAAATTTTCTCGACCGTCGGGGCCGTAGGTCTCGGCTTTCCGGCTACTATGATCCAACTAATTAAGCACTCTATTGTGTGCCGACTAACTAACACACTATGATATGATACGACCAACTTAATATTTGGGCATTATATCTGCTTTAAATTTTCTCCACCGCCGGGACCGTAGGTCCCGGTTTTCTGGCTACTATGATCCAACTAATTAAACTACTATGAGCCGACTAACTAACACACTATATATGACACAACCAACTAAATATTTGGGACTATATCTGCTTTTAAATTTTCTAGACCACCGGGGCCGTAGGTCCCGGCTTTCCGGCTATTGTGATCCAACTAATTAAACACTCTACTGTGAGCCGACTAACTAACACACTATAATATGATACGACCAAATAAATATTTGGGCACTATATTTGCTTTAAATTTTCTCCAACGCGGTCCTGGCTTTCCGAATATCGTGATCCAACTAATTAACACTCTATTGTGAGCCGACTAATGAACACAATATAATATGACACGACCAACTAAATATTTAGTATTATATCTGCTTTTAAATTTTCTCCATCGTCGTTGCCGTAGGTCCTGGCTTTATGGAAACTATGATCCAACTAATTAAACACTCTACTGTGAGCCGACTATATAACACAATATAATATCACACGACCAACTAAATATTTAGGACTATATCTGCTTTTAAATTACAGGCCCGGATTTCCGGCTACTATGATCCAACTAATTAAACACTTTGCTGTGAGCCGACTAACTAAGACAATATAACATGACACGACCAACTAAATATTTGGGTACTATATCTTTTTTAAAATTTTCTTCGTCGCGGTCCTGGATTTCCGGCTACTATGATCCAACTAATTAAACACTCTATTGTGAGCCGGCTAATGAACACAATATAATATGACACGACCAACTAAATATTTAGCTATATCTGCTTTTAAATTTTCTCGACCGGTCCCGGCTTTCCGAATACTATGATCCAACTAATTAAATACTCTACTGTGAGCCGACTATATAACACAATATAATATGACGCGACCAACTAAATATTTAGGACTATGTCTGCTTTTAAATTTTCTCGACCGCCGGGGCCGTAGGTCCCGGCTTTCCCGCTACTATGAGCCGACTAACTAACACACTATAATATGAAACGACCAGCTAAATATTTAGGACAATATTTGTTTTTAAATTTTCTCGACTGCCGGGGCCGTAGGTCCTGGCTTTCCGGATACTATATTCCAACTAATTAAACACTCAATTGTGAGCCGACTAACTAACACAATATAATATGACACGACCAACTAAATGTTTGAGCACTATATCTGCTTTTAATTTTTTTTTCTCCACCGCCGGGCCTATAGATCTCGGCTTCCGGCTATTATGATTCAACTAATTAAACACTCTACTGTGAGCTGACTAACTAACACACTATAATATGACATTGACCAATTAAACATTGGAAGCGTTCTGTTATGACCACAGACTAAAAGTACATGAGAAGATACTGACCGACCGACCAAATAAATGAACAATAAACAAAACTTAAGTAAATCTCCATTTTCCATTTTCGTTTTACCTTTAAATTTTCTTCACCGCCGAGGCCGTAGGCCCCGGCCCCTTATTCGGCTACTAGGGTCCAACTAATTAAACACCCTACTGTGACCCGACTAACTAACACACTGTAATATGATACGACCAACTAAATATTTATACATGCGCCTTTAAATTTTCTCCACCGCCGGGGCCTACGGCCCCGTCCCCCTATCCGGATCCTAGGGTCCAACGAATTAAAAACGTTATTGTGACCCGACTAACTAACACACTATAATATGATACTACCAACTAAATATTTAGTTGGACCCTAGGCATTTGGGACAGTTCTGCTATATTATACTTTAAGCTATATAAGGCTAGAGCAACTTTTCAAAAATTGACAAGAGGTTGAGCGCCGGCCTCAGGCCGGCGTGATACCTAGTCTATATTATAAAACGAAGTGGTGTATGTGTAGCCTTACAAATCCGACCCTTGATTTCATAATCCCACGACTTGAATCAGTTCGTTATATGTTGTATATAGGCGTCCGTCCGATCGTTGGTTTCCTGATTTCATTTTGTCTTGGTTTCCTGATCTGGCTAGACTTCCAAACTTTAAAAATGAAATATATTTAAAAAAGAAAAAAAATAAATATATCCGGTCGTTAGTTTTGGATAGGCTGCCATTAAAAAAAAATCCTCTTGGTTTCCTGATATAACTATGCTCCGTTGATATTACGGTTTCCTAATGCTAACCCTAAGATGTATTTGTAAAAAAAACAAACCTTAATATCCCGCAGCTTTTCCTTCCTCTTTTCTTCTCCCATCTCTCATCTTCTCTCTTTCTTCCACACGATATTAGTTATGATCATTAATTTTTTATTTTTTATTTTGATTATCCAATTGTTTTATCTAATTTTGCAGGTATAATTTTAATTGAAAGGGTATGGATCTATTGGTGAAGCTCCAACATGCAGATGCGGAGATAAAGGTTATAGTCCCGCAGATTTTAATTAAAATCGGACAACATTACATGTTTATGGATTACTAATCTCTTATACGATTTGACCTTTTAGGTGACAACGGAATTATTGGATAATCCATGAGCCCTGGAACTGATCCAATTGAGAAACATCACTTTTTAGAGTTCGGGCTCTAATTAATCTAGGTAATCCTATTTGTGTTTTTTTGGAACTGTAACAACATGCAACATTCCGGTTTCAGGCAATAACGGGTTTCACAACCAAGGTAAAGGGGGACAGACTAGACTCTTTCTTTGCCAACAGGAACAAATAGAGAATGAGGCAGGCTCAGCAGTATAATACCGATGGATGGCGTGGAGAATTTGTGATAGGTTCACCCACGGAAATAGAACCCAAGGTGTTGTGCGGGGTTAATTTTCCAACTGTTCATTAATCTGAGGAGAAATCTCTGTTTAATGGGTTGTTTTGCTGTTTAGTTAATCATGCAAGATGAAGACTCTAATGAATGAAGACTAATGTATTCTTGAGGGGTGCAGATTTGACAACGTACGGTGCGCTGCTAATGGTGGCTCCAAGTCCGGAAGACTTGACTAAGAATGTAAAGAAATTTGTTGTTATAGGTGTGGATTTGACGGGTTCAGAATTCCGACCGCTCTTAAAGACAGTTGGTGGGATCAATTATGAAATTTGCAAAGTTCTATCATAGTTTATATAAATTATATTGTCCTGTGCAGTCTGGTTTTACGTTTGAAGCACTATAACGTCCATGGTGAGTTTATTCCAAGATTTAAACTGCGGTTTATTACAGGAGCCGATATGGTGCTGTTCATCTATGTAATTTCAAAGGTGCACTGAATTAGTCTTTATCAATGAGGTATATATTAATTACGTCATGTTCTGTAGGTCGTAAATGTAGTATAGACACTTCTGATGATGTTATATTAATTACAAAAGTTTAACGATTGGTTTTACATATAGTGCAGCACCATTTCCTATTCTAACTTAATTTTCTAACTAATGCTAACTTTAATGACAAATATTAGCTACCAAAAGAATTTAATGGCCCACGGCACCGGATAATTTGATCTAACAAACAAAATACTAGGATCTATAACGTCCATGGTGAGTTTATTCCAAGGACATGGTTTATTACGGGAGCCGATATGGTGCTGTTCATCTATGTAATTTCAAAGGTGCACTGAATTAGTCTTTATCAATGAGGTATATATTAATTACGTCATGTTCTGTAGGTCTAATTTGACCCAACCAACAAAACACTAGGATCTATTTAAGGGGCCACAGCCGGGGATGTAGGCCCGGCTAATTTGACCCGACCAACTAATTTGTAATCACGGCTAAATTTAATATTGACTACGTATGATCGCAAATTTTTTAATTCACGGTTGGGGTTGTAAGCCCCGGCTAATTTGACCAAACCAACAAAATAATGGGATTTTTTTTAGTGCCCACGACTAACAAAACACTGAGAATTGCTTAAGGTCACGGCCGGGGTTGTTGGCCCCGTCTAATTTGACCCGACCAATAAAACACTAGGAAATCCTTAGTGGCCCCGACTAATTTTACCCGACCAATAAAACACCCCGACCAACTTATAGGCTCGATGTTGATAGTTCCAATCTAATCAATTTTGTTAATGCCTAAAACTTTGTGGGAGGATACTGACCAGCTGACCAAACAACAACAAAAAATCGAAAAAGGTTGAGCCCCGGCCATAGGCCGGGGTGATACCTAGTATATCCTATAAGACGTAGAATTTGTGCTAAAATTAGGAATGTTTTTTTTCTTCTCTTACAGTACACAGAAAAACTGAATTTAGCCGGGGAGCTACCAATATTAATTAGGAAACCCTTATATTTACAGAAACACAATCATATAAGGGATTGCAGGGATCAAATGCTTGAAAATATACCTCACCCAACTTTCAATCCGCGGCAGAGGATGGCGAAATCGATAGTCGGATATATCCGGATACACAAACACATCGAGTAAAAAATAGTAAATAAAAAGATGCAAATGTATTTGCCATCTATTCTTCCACATGTATAGAAATTTTTTGATCGATAAAAAACATTAATTTTGACAAATTTCGAACTTTGACCATTAACATTATTATCCAAAATCCAAATATTTTACTACTATACTACAATGATATCGATGTTGCAGATAAAATATAATATATGATTTTGGTGTTCGGTTTCACCTATTCTGGGTAAATAAAAGGGCATGAAAAGGTTCGTGTCTTTTTATTTTTTGTACGTAAGACACAACCAAATACGGAGTAACCAAATAACTGAAAAATAAAGTAGAAAAGGTTGAACCGGGCCGTAGGCCCGGTGATACCTAGTAAAGAGCTACGATAAATTGGGTTGACACCATAAAACTAACACTTTTTTTTTAATGAGTGTGCCTCGTCAAAACAAAGAGGAAAAAGCTTTTAGAACCTTAACATAAATGGTGTTTTAACTAGTGACAAATATATCGTCAAAAGGAGATCGGTAAGTTTCAAAGAAAACCTTTTCTCTGGACCTTATCTTGATGGTCGCATTTTTCCTTTCATTTCACAAGCTTGAAATCAGTGTCACTGGTTAAAAAAAAAAATCATAGTGCTAGCCTGTTTGGATGCAGAAGTAGAAGTCAGAAGTGCTTTTCCAGAAGCAGAAGTCACAAGTCCAAATTTTTTGCTTCACAAAAAGTTGACTTTTCTGCTTCTGGAAGTCATTCTGAAATTCTTCACCCAAGCTGACTTCTTGCTTTTTGACTTCTAGATGTCAAAAAATTACTTCTGGTTCTGTATCCAAACACGCTTGTTGATTTAGCCCCGGAAAAAGCACCTGCTCGTGATGGCATGCATATCCTTAAAAATTCTTGGGATTTCATGAAGAATTACATCTTCAAATTCATGAAGGGCCTTACTAAAATAAATCGACTAACTAGAGACTGCAAGTTGACTTTTAATCTTTTATGTTCTCATGCCCTAAGTGCACGACTTGGAGTTTATTATGGACTTTCGTCTAATTAGTTTAATTAGCAGTATCAACAAGATTATATCGAAAATTACTGCCATCATACTCAAAAAATTGTCCTTCTCAGCATGATAGGCCGCTAATAATTTACATATGTGGTCGATGTCATTGTAGCACAGTGGTAAAATAATTGGGTGATGGTACCAGTAACCTGAGTTCAGAACTTTTTTTTTTTTGATCGGTAAAGAAAAGATATATTGATCAAAAAAGAAGAGGGTATAAAAGGATTATACCACCCTTAGATACAAGGAAAAAAGAAAGCAAAAGAATAAGAAGGTAACAGACTACCAAACTTATTAAGAAGAAAAGTACATAACAAACCAATTCCTCATAACAACATTTGCATCTACCGTCTCAAAATCTTTTATTGCTAAGGCCCAAGTATATAAGCAGTTGACTGCTTTGCAGATAACATTTCTGGAAGTTCTGATCTTGTTATTGAATACCCTGTCATTCCTTTCTTTCCACAGACTCCACATAATAGCAGCAGGAATCAAACACCAAATTGCATTACAATCTTTACTACCCTGAGCAAGAACCCAAGCTTGCAACATTGAAGTAATATCAGCTGGCATAGAGAAAAACCAACTTGACTTATTCATGAAATCATTCCAGATTTGAGTGGCAAAAGGGCAGTGAAGAAATAAGTGAGAAGAAGTTTCATCTGCATCACAAAATAAACACCTTTGAGGAACATACATACCTCTTCTTCTTAACATATCTCTGGTTGGAAATCTGTTATAAGCAAGTAACCATAAAAAGAATCCAATCTAAGGAGGACCTTTGAGCTTCCATATCATATTAAAAACTGGACCAGTGAGCAAGTTGTCATTATTAGCAATGATTCTATCATAAGTTGAACTTACTGAAAATTGCTTTGATTTAGTAAGAGACCATTGCAGTTCATCAGATCTATTCATGTCAAACTTGAAGCCATTCAAATCAGCAGAAAGAAGAGTGTACTCAGCTCTAGCAGCAACATTTAGTCTTATTGGAGTATGAAGATTCCAGTTAATGATATTGCCAACAATAGGTCCCATAGCAGCAACAGTAAAGTTTTTAGCTCTAGACACTGCATACAAATTTGGATAACAAGACTTTATAGAATATGGATATAGCCAATTATCATCCCAGAACCTGCAAATAGATCCATTATTGACTTTGAAGTGAATAAATTTCAAAAAGGTAGCATGATGATTCATAATTGCTCTCCACACAGATTTGCCATAAGTGCATTTTGGGATTTTTGTAGCCCAGCAGACATCTCCAGATTCATATTTTTCTTCCACTAAAGTTCTCCAAAGTGCTTTATCTTCAACTGCATATCTCCAGGACCATTTGATAAGCAAAGCATGATTAACAACCTTCAAATTCTTGATGCCCAGACCACCAACCTTCTTTTTTCTTGCTAGAGCATTCTATTTCACCAAGTGCATTTTTTTCTTACCTTTACTGTCATGCCAGAGAAAATCTTTTATTATTTTTTCAATCTTCTTCAAAACTGAAGCTGGCATCTCAAAAGAGACATGTAATAAACATGCAAGCTTGCTAAAACACAATTGATAAGTGTAATTTTACCAGCTCTTGACAATAATGGCTTTGTCCGACCTGCAAGCTTTTGAATAAATTTTTGAATGACCTTATCCCATTTAGTAATACCTTCAAATCTATCTCCCAAAGGAAGTCCAAGATAAGTATTTGGAAGACAACCACTATAGCAACCCAAAATAGAAGAAAATATTGCTAAATCACCTTCAAAACCCACTCTATAGATCTGACATTTTGCAAAATTTATTTTTAAACCAGTGAGCATTTCAAAAGAATGAAGGATGAGTCTTAGATTTTTCACCTGCTCCACATCTGCATCAAGGAAAATGAGAGTGTCATCTGCAAATTTCAGGTGACTAATGAGCATTCCATTTTGTTTTACTTGAAATCCTGAGATGAGACCTTGTTCTTGAGCTTTCTTTATCATGAAGGTTAAAGCTTCTCCCACCAATAAGAAAAGAAAAGGTGAAATAGGATCACCCTTCCTAATACCCTTTTTGCTTGTAAAGAAACCAGTTGCACTTCCATTGATAAAAACGGAGAATTTAACAAACTCCACACAACACCTTATCCATCTTTCTCCACTTGTCACCAAAGCCCATGAGCTGAAAAATTTCATCAATGAAATCCCAATTAACATGGTCAAAAGCTTTCTCAAAGTCAATTTTACAAAGGATACCAGGTTTGCCACTTCTCAGCCTTGAGTCAATTAATTCATTAGCAATCAAAACTCCATCTAAGATCTGCCTCTTCTTGACAAAAGCAGTTTGATGTGGAGAAATAATATGTGGATGAATAAGCTTAAATCTTTCAGCAAGAACCTTAGAAATGATCTTATAAACACCATGAATTAAGCTTATAGGTCTCAAATCCTTAATTTCTTCAATTGAGTCCTTCTTTGGGATCAAAGCAATGAAAGTATTCTTTAACCTCCAGTCAAGAAAACCTTTATTTTGTAGCTCATTCATAACTTTGAGAAAATCTTCTTTAATAATGCTCCAACAAATTAAGTAGAATTTGATAGGAAACCCATCGGGTCCTGTTGCTTTTAATTGTCCCAAAAGTTTAATTGCTGATAAACATTTTTCCTCATCAAAATCTTTTTGGAGAGCTGCATTCATCTCATCTGAAATTAGAGTTCGGAACTTATTAACACCAATTTTTGGCCGATCAAAGAAAAGGAAAATTGCATATGTGGAATGAAGACAAATATAAATGAATCATCATTGCAAATGAGTGTGTCGACTCTGCTCAAAAGTCTTAGCAAATAGGTATTACAATAAAAATTAGTTTTGAAAAAGCTTATAAAATGTAGCTTGTTTTTTCCTGGATTACGTGATGCGGGGAATTGGTTTTAGAATCAAATTTAGAAAATGGATAAAAACAACTATCTCTCATGTAAAGTTTTCTAAAATGGTTCCTCTAACGGTTGGTTCAAAAGCTTAAAAGGTCTTCAACATGGAGAACCTCTCTCTTTATTCTTATTCTTGCTTATTGTTGAAGCTCTAAATTTACTCTTTGAAAATAAAACACAAGTAAGTTGATTAAAAGGCTTTAAAATTGTACCATGCGAAGCTAAATTAACGCATCTTCAGTTCGCTAAGGATACCATCGTCTTCTTCCAAAATGATCGGCATTACATATCCAACTTACGCAATATTTTGATACGACTTGAAATCATTTCAGACCCTAAGGTGAAATTTCACAAAATTTCGCTTATGGTTTAAAGAGAAGCTCTTATGGATAAAAATTTCATCCACAAGTCTCTGATGATCTACAATATATAGACCAAAATTACTAATATGGAGAGAAAAACACTCCACAAATCAGTAAAGTCCATTAGGTACCCAAGAGGTCGATGTGGAGTATCCATTTAGACATTGAATGACCGGATATGATATACAGTAATTCAATGTCCAGATGAATCTTTTTTTATTTGTTTTTTTCTTTATCTGGTCACTCAATGACCGAATATAACAGCTTTTTCATATATTTTTTTATTATTTGAAAACAAATCCATCTATATTTTGCCTGGAGTTTTTAGGGGCCAACAAAAAGGATTTAGGGGCCAACAATAAAACCAAATAGGGTCACCCAAAAGTAATTGTAGCCAGCCCTTATCTTGCGCAATTCGTAATGGCCAAATTGCCCTTACATAATCGGGAGATAATATACTATTTCTATCCTCCGAATGCATTCAAACGATAAAATATAACCCAAACGTCCGATTGTGGTCGGTGCAGTATTAGAATGATTTTTGTTTCATTTGTTTCATTTCTTCTCATTTGGGAAAAACAGAGATTTTAACTTCCGAATGTAGTTTATTCGGAAATATAGTACATAGTTGTTCTTCCGATTGTTTAGAATCGGAACTTAGTCTTGGAATTTACTACCGAATATATAGGCCAAAAAACTATAGTTTACTGAACTGTAAATGATGCATATTCGGTAGGAAATACACATTTTTGACTTCCGAATGTTGTTTATTCGGGAGCATATTACTTAGTTTTACTTCCGATTATATAGAATCGGAATTTAATGTTGGGAAATTACTACCGAATATGGAAACGACAGAGACATTTTCATGATTGCTATCAGGTGATGTTAACATATTTATTATTTTTTTCTTATCATCCTCTCGTCCCATGATTTCTGATTCATTTGAAGAGGACTCCATTTGACGGCTCCGTAGCTCACTATTATCACCATCATCTTTGCTGCTGCTGCTGACAGGTGTAGGCTGCAACTGAAATATCATCATGTCTTTGGAAATTGCATCTAATCTCTGCTTGATTTGCTTGATTTTCCTTGACATCTTGAAAGAAAATGCAAGTGGGTTGTCATATGAAAAAAAATCACGAGCCTTATACTTCAAGTTGTCCCCCCTTTCGGATTGGCGCAAGGTTTCGTAGGAATACTCATCCATTATATCATCCGCATCGTAAGCAACATCTTTAAGCCTTCTTAACAGGCAAAACACCTAAAGATTTTTTAGTCACTTGTTTT
This sequence comes from Papaver bracteatum, assembly GCA_023529315.1. NCBI lineage: Eukaryota > Viridiplantae > Streptophyta > Magnoliopsida > Ranunculales > Papaveraceae > Papaver > Papaver bracteatum. The sequence goes on from JAJJWX010003050.1 coordinate 1,031,966, forward strand.
TCTTCATCGTCTTTTGTGACAGCAAGAATCATCTGTAAAGCGCCTTGAAGTTTTTTGAGTTCATCTTTTACACCCCAAGCCAGACCAATCTCTCGAGAAACAACATGAACCAATTTCTTCAATATTTCTGTGATACCATTAGTAATAATTTTCATTTGATATAATAGAGATATTTGTATGTTTTGTTGATGATTTAGAAACTATTAGAACAGATTTTTGAAGCTATATTATTTTTAATCGGAACTGATGTTTGAGAGCAAGTAGTTGCTGAGGTTAGCCAACATACATTCGGAAGTTTATGAAAAATTATAACCTTCCGATTATTGCACGTTCAAAACTAGAAAAATCTTCATTTTTCCCAAATTCTGATTTTTGGGCCATCGTATATTCGGAGGTTTATGCAAATGACTTATCCTTTGAATAAGACAAGTTCAAAACCAACCATGCCATTGGCTCTAGGCGGTTCCAAGGTCCATTATAGAAGGTTAGCCAACATACATTCAGATATCTAGGTTTATGAAATATCTTCCGATTATTGCACGTTCAAAACCAGAAAAATCTTCATTTTCCCCAAATTCTGATTTTTGGGCCATCGTATATTCGGAGGTTTATGCAAATGACTTATACTCCGAATAAGACAAGTTCAAAACCAACCATGCCATGGATCTAGGTGGTTCCAAGGTCCATTATAGAAGGTTAGCCAACATACATTCAGAGATCTAGGTTTATGAAATATCTTCCGATTATTGCACGTTCAAAACCAGAAAAATCTTCATTTTTCCCAAATTCTGATTTTTGGGCCATCGTATATTCGGAGGTTTATGCAAATGACTTATCCTCCGAATATGACAAGTTCAAAACCAACCACGCCATGGCTCTAGGCGGTTCCAAGGCCATTGTAGAAGGTTGGCCAATATACATTCGGAGGTCTAGGTTTATGAATATCTTCCGATTATTGCACGTTCAAAACCAGAAAAATCTTCATTTTTCCCAAATTCTGATTTTTGGGCCATCGTATATTCGGAGGTTTATGCAAATGACTTATCCTCCGAATATGACAAGTTCAAAACCAACCACGCCATGACTCTAGGCGGTTCCAAAGGCCATTGTAGAAGGTTAGCCAACATACATTCGGAGGTTTTGGTTTTAAAATTTACTTCCGATTATGTCAAGTTCTAAACCAGAAAAATCTTTGTTTTTCCCAAATTTTGATTTTTGGGCCATCGTATATTCGGGAGTTTAATCAAATGACTTATCCTCCGAATAAACTACATTCGGAAGTTAAAATCTCTTTTTTTCCCAAATGAGGAGAAATAAGACAAATGAAACAAAAATCATTCCAATACTGCACCGACCACAATCGGACGTTTGGGTTATATTTTATCGTCCGAACGCATTCGGAGGATAGAAATAGTATATTATCTCCCGATTATATAAGGGAAATTTGGCCATTATGAATTACGCGAGATAAGGGATGGCTACAATTACTTTTTGGTGACCCTATTTTGTTTTATCGTTGGCCCCTAAATCCTTTTTGTTGCCCCTAAAAACGCCAGGATATTTTGACCAAATGAAATATTTTTTACATTTTTTTTAATATATCTAAAACAAAAAAAATAAAATAATTTGGGACTAGATTTGTAGATATCTATTCATATTTTCCATAGTGGAAAAATATCCACTAGATTCTGATCATCCCTATTTGTATGGATTATCCTTGAGATGTGGAGGCTTATACATTCATACCATAGGAGTTGCCCTAAAGAAGTCCAGAATATCAACACTTTTGATATTTTTTTGGGATGCAAAGTGTAACATTTTCCTACCTTTATTTAGGTTTGCCACTTGGTAAAACTTACAGAAGTCTTTGATTAGTTCTCATTAAAACTTCTCTCACACCTACAACCAATCATCTTATGCAAACACAATTGCTTCCAGCTCATATCCACCAAAAAATGGATCGCATAACCAGAGACTTCTTCTGGGGACACGACTCAACCGTAAGGAAACTTCATCCAATGGGATTTGATAAGCTCATCAAATCTTTATCAAAAGGAGGATTGGGAATTCGAAGCAACAAAGAGCACAATAAGTCCCTCCTAATGAAGAGAATCTGGTACATACACGAAAAACCAAACTCTATAGTGGCCTCGTTGTATAACGAGAAATACCTTAAACACCAACCTATCCTACAAAACATCCCTCTTCCACCCTCGTCCATAAGCTCTCTATGGAGAAATCTGGCTTCCCTCATACCAACCCTGAAAAAACATCTCTTTCACCAGATAGGAAACGGCTCCACCACACCAATCCAGGCAAACTGGATACCTCAGTTTGAAAATAGCATAGACCCAACACTATGCTACCCCATAAAATCAGTAGCTGATATCATTGACCTGTTAACCAAGTCTTAGAAACATGAAAAGCTGAGCCTCCTCCCACCAAACACAGTGCAAAGAATCGTAAACCTTCACATTCCACATGAGAACCAGCCTGATAGAATAATCTGGCCCTTCACAAAATCAGGAAAATACACGACGGCTTCAGGATACAAATGCCTAATATACATCTCAGATCAATTGCAGCACAATCCACCACCCCCTCCAACCAACTTCCTATGGACGCTCCCCTGTCCACCAAAAGTACATCTTTTCTTGTGGAAAGCACTGAGAGAGGGCCTACCAACCCTCCAACTACTCAATCACATTCACCTCGCCAGTTCCAATATATGCCCCCAATGCAATTCTGCCCCTGAAACTTCAAAGCATATCCTTCTACATTGTCTGATCGCTATGGATACGTGGAACCTACTAATACCCCGGATATCCACGCCACAGAGCACCCACCAAGGAATGCCCACTTCAATAAACCCACAAACTTCTATATCTCTACTTCTTTAGGCTAAAATCGGTAATGAATCCACCACCACATTCTGCTTTCTCTTTTGGTCACTTTGGCTAGCTAGAAATGATGTCGTCTACAACCAAAAGCAAACAAACCCAACAAACATACTCCAAATGACTACCCGCTTACAACAGGAATACACCTGGTCTCAACAGAACCTCCCACCGGTACTACCAGGAATACAATCTTCTACAACCATTATACATCAGACTCCCAAGTCAATCACAATTTTATTAGGATGGAGTAAACCCCACCCAGACTGAATCAAAATCAACACATATGGAGCAGCTAGAGGACATCCGGGACTGGCAGGAGCGGGAATTATATGTCGAAACGAAAATGATATCACAATATTAGAAATTTCACAACCATTAGGGATAACAACATCGCTCACTGCTGAAACTTGGGCCATGATCATAGCGTCACGAACAGCTACAACTCGAGAATGGCCAAAGGTGCAATTCGAAACGGACTCGGAAAATCTTTTAAGGTTTTTAACCTCGACATCAGAACCACCTTGGTACTTAAACAATATGATAGCAGAAATCAGGCTTAGATTAGCACAAATTCCATATTGTACCATAAACCATATTTACAGGGAAGGAAATCAGGCGGCGGACAGATTAGCAAACAAGGCAGCGGATGACAGTACATCCGGAAATCTTTCCACAACAATATGGGATCACACAACACCATCGTGTATTGGTCCCATTGTAATGTCAGACTCTATGGGTAATCTATACCCTCGTGTTATTTCTTCCTAATTTTAATACAATTTCATGCTTCAAAAAAAAAGATTCAATCTTAAGTGAAACAAAGTAATTAAAAGATTTGAGATTCATTTGGGAAGCGAAAAGGTTAAATAATTGAGGTAATCTAACCATGAAAAATTCAGTACTCTAAGCTCTTCTCATTTAATTACTATTCCCTCCGTTCCACTTTAAATGATATTTTTGGAGTTTTCACGCAAAGTAAGAAATAGAGAGAGATATGAAGATTTAACATCTATACCCTTAAGAAAAATCTTCAAACATTAATTGATATTAGTGCATTAAAAAAAACATATAGTTCCAAGAATAAAAGTTAGGGTGTTATTGGTAGTTTTGTGGAAAAATATGAAAACTTTCAAGTATTGCGGAACAAAAAAATAACCCTAAAACATCATCTAAAATGGAATGTAGCGAGTATATATCTATCTTTGAAGCTTCCATTAGCGTCATTCATAAGCTTAAATGAATCATGCATAATTATTTATGGGATGAGGTTACCGAGGACAAGAAATATCATCTCGTGGCTTGCAAACATATATTGAAGTCCATTTGGTGCAGCCATTTAACGCATATACCTCCTTGCTCAAAACTATGGTTTTTCGCAATCTGATCCACCAATTCAATCGGTCATCCATATGGGTGCAACATATCACTACACCAAAACATCCGATTTGGGACGGATATACGCGTTGCAATGAATTTCACCAACGCGTATATCTGTTGGAAATATGGCGTAACAAATTTGTGTGCAACGCGTAAATCCATTGGTCAAATCAATTTGTGCAACGGATAGAAACGTTGGTCACCCGGTTTACCAATGTTTTTTAGCAACGGATTCTTTAATTTATGCAACGCTTACAATAATTAGGCAACGTACTACTCTAATTTGAGCAACACTTATATACGTTGCAAACCAATTTACATGTAAAAAAAAAAAAAAATTCTACCGATAATTCTAGGTAAAAAAAAATTCCGACGATAATTCCGGCGGATTTCTGCACTTACCATTGTAGATCAACTAAAAGACCCATTTTTCATATGGAATGAATCTCATAAACACATCATTATTCATCATCACAATCCATTAAGATATATTCATATATATCAACTTGTAATCGATGAACTATAATAAACCATACAATTATTTGGTTGATTCAAAGATAAATACCAACTTTGGTCAAGAATCCAAGTTTCGGAATTTGACAACATGAAAGTTAGTTCATAAGAATACCTTTAGTTGTTTACATATATTGTATAATGAGAAGTACCAATGGTGGAAGAGCATTGATATCAATCTTGCAGAGTACAAGACAGGATTAATATTCTTCAAAAAAAAAAAGACAGAATTAATCCAACTGGAGTTGATACATAAGCCACATAGTTATTAACAAAACAAAAATGTTGACACTTCAATTCATGACATCAAAAGAAATTTCAACAGAAAACTTACTTAGTAAACAATGTTTGTCTTTGGGTAATATTCAATATGTTAATGGTAGATAACATTGAACCTGGGGGTACTATTGGCACCTTATATGGAATCATGACCTGCAATTGCCTTCCATCATCGACTGTGTACATTTGAACAAGTATAAAAGAGACACAAGATTTGTTAATTACGACGACAAATATGGTAACTAGTAAATGTTCAGATTCCTAGAGTAATGAAGAATATCGTAAAGATGAATAATTAACAATACTAGCTTTAGTAAAAAAAAAACAATTCACGTGCAAAACAATTTCATCCAACCTACAAACATCCAGATAAATAATTGTATATCAAGAAACTAACCTGCTTAGCTAGAGTGCAAGCATGATCTGATGAATTCAGGATTTCATAGTAGAACACTGAGAAGTTAAGAGCAAGTCCAAGCCTTATTGGGTGTGTAGGATTCAATTCAGCAAAATAAATATCCTACACCAGCAACAACAAAAATGAGACCGGGATCAAAACCACATTAAAAAAGATAGGCAGATCCTACTTTACATACAGTTTTTAAGAAAAATACAGGGCGACCCCCAACTGATTGCTGAGTAACACATGCAATGATCTGACTGATATTATCGGGGGACGCTTTGGATATGCACCGCAACATAATCAAGGGGATGTTTCACCAATGTAGTTTTACTTTTTTCGCTTACATTTTTGTTTTATTCTTCGGTTCCCATACAAACCTGAGACCAATTAACCAGAGAAATGAATCATTTATTATGTTGAGCAGATGTAACCACATTTATTAATAAAGATAAATGTCAAACAAATGAAACCACATAACATGATTTACCTTTCAAGTTCTCTCTCTAAAGCCATTCAGAAGATAAGTTATCTCAGATTCCAATGTTTGAGCAGATCATAACCTGGTTGAATTTGAAGTGTCCCATTTTTGTATTTATGAACAAGTACATCATTTATTTATTTTTCCTTTTTGATACTATCTTGTATCTCTTTACTTAGAGACTTTCCAGGTTGGATATCATCAATACCAATCTAGAACCCATGGTTTCCAATCCAGTGAGCACTGCAAGAAAGAAAGGAATTTAGAGTACAAATTATATGCGTACGAAATGGATAATAATACTTGCAAAGAATCAACTATTGTAATATTTGGCTTGTCTCATTGAGAGGCTAAGATCATTATACTTTTAATCAAATAGGACATGATATCATTGACAATACATAGTAAAACTGTGCACAAGCTATTTAGCGAAATAGATTTCCTCACTGATCTAGTGAACTAAAAATTATCATAATATTAAAAGTTCATGAAAGATTATTACCTCAACTTTGCTAGAAGTTTCATACAAGCAGCAACATGTGCATTGTAATCTTTAAGAAGAACAAAAAAAAAGTCCTCCATTTCCTGGAGGTAAATTCAGATGGAAAGAAATCATGGGAAGTTTAGAAAATCAACAAAACAAAAACATAGTTGCACAACATAATCTTTTCCATCCAATCCCACGATAGGAAGAAAAGATCTCAAAGTTCCCACTCAAGAACAGCAAACGGGCAACATATGTGGCACACACTACTCGGGACATAATGATTGATTCAAGAAATTATACCAAAGGAGGACCAAGCTTGTATAAAAAAGTGATAATCTCCATAAAATGGTTTGATTATCTATTGAAATACTTAAATTTGGTGGGTATAACTAATATAAGCCGATGTATATACACCCAATCACCGCCTTCCAATCCCAGACATAGTTGAAGGTGTTCCGTGTCACTTGTTTAACCAGAAACTCCATTTTAATATTTAAATAGGTGGGAATTTTCATGCCAGTGACATCTTTTGATACAACATGATTCCTTAAAATAGAATCCCTTAATGATTAACAGTGCTACTTAACACAAACCAATACGAAACCTAATCCACCCAAACTAAATATGTCACTTGCAATATATCACATGACGATAAATATTGCAGAAGACCAATCAAAAAGAAGAAATAAAATATATAGATTTAGCAATAATTTAGATATGAGGAGGTAAAGGAACCCACCTAAAGTAGATTTACCAACTTGCCCACAAATGAGTTCACTCTTCTAAATATAGACAAATCCTTCTTTAAAGCATGATGTTTCTTTGCACTGCTTGTAAGATTTCTTCTCAACAGTAAGATTCACATGAGGGAGAATTAGAACGCTGAATAGATGTTTCCCAGTCCAAAGCTTTACTGGTTGATGTCCCGTGGACAACCAATTTCATTTCAATTAGTGAAAACTGATGTATGTAGAAACTACAGAACGACATAAAACAATGCAATTTACACACACTTTTGCATAGTAGCAAGCATTTTTTTCTTCTTCTTTGTGTCGTTCGATAAAGAAGCCAAATTTTGATAGATCTCTAACCAATTTAAGGATATATACAAGACCACAGCTAAAAAGTACATGCAAGACTACTTGCATCTGGGCGAACATTTTACAGGCCAATTTTTATTTACAAGAAATTGAGTCAGGAGTAGATCCCAATTATTATGTAAAAATGTAGATGCATTCACCTTTGCATCCACTTGAACCAAATACTCATGGATCTCTTGATTCAAAGATGCAATGAATAAAAGCAACCTTTGTTTCTAACTTATATATGACAAAAGGCAATTCCAAGAATAGTAGAAATACCATCAAAGCTTCCCAAACATCATCTTTGAAATAATCCGACACGGTCCTCCACTTAGCGAAGTTAACTGGAACACAACTTCTGATTAGACACTGAAACATCACAATAAGAGCAGAAAGCAATTATTATGAAATCATTGTAAGCCGAAAATCACAAACTATCACAACAAATTAAGGTTCAAAATACAAACAGGCTGTAACTGCGCCTGTTAAAGAAAGCAAAAACGGACAGAATTGTAACTAATGTACATATGTAACTAACATTCCATTCACTTTTAAATCATGCCTCACTAGTTCAAACCTCTTAGATTTTAGATTACGACAAGGACAGGGACATAATTGTGAGTCTCTAGTTTTGTTCTTATATGCAAAGGCAATAAAAGTATCCACATGTTCTAAACCTATCTCCAAACAACCAACCTTTCCCAATCTGTTGAGACATTCTACAATAATAAACACAGACCGGATTATAAAATAGATGCATTATTTCTAGCCTATAATTTCACAAAAAATAAACGAAACAATCTTCTGAAATGAAGAGCAAACTGAATTGATAACCAAAAACTGAATTATAAGAAAACTGAGAGCAAATGCATTCCCTCTTACAGGAGACCTTACATAAACCAACTTAAACAAACCATTAAATTGAAAGCCAAAACACACCCAAGCCTTAAAATTGTAAAAAAAATCCATACATCAAGACTCCAAAGTAAAATCCGTAACTTAAAAACACCAAAACAACTTCAACAAACACACTAAACTGAAATCTAAATACACCAAATGCTTTAAAATTACATAATGTAAAAAAAGAACACCAAAAACTATACATGCAGTAAGACTCCAACTTCACAGAGTTAGGTCAAATAATAGATCAAAAGAAACCCAACAAAATCAAAATTAAACAATAATAGTAGTAGATACTGGTTTATACCTGATGATGATCAACAAAGCAATCAATTATCACATGAATTGATTTTGGATTTCCGGAACAAAATTGATTTTCTAGGTTTAGGATTTTTTTTCATTTTTTTAGAAAATAGATCGAGATTTGTGGGTTTTGATTACTGAACGAAAGGGTTTTTCATATGGTTAGTAAAGCTAAAGAGATATCTGGGTTTTGATTCTGAGAGAAAACTTGGGTTTGATTCGAGTTTTTTTTTCCGAAGAAAAACTCTCTGCAAATAAGAGAGAGAGAGTAAAAGACGAAAATGAAAATAAGAGAGAGAATATTTGGTGAACTAATTTTAAGATTTTCTAAAAAATAAAAATAATAAAAATAAAAAATGTCTAGAGATTAAAAAGACAAGACTACTAAAGGCCCAAGAAAATTTCTGATATTACATAAATGACATTGATGTACAACGTTTTTACACGTTTCAAAAACATTGCTCCATTAATTTCATTTAATTAACTAATATAATTTATTTTGTGCAACGTATTTTTCGGTGTGCAACGGATATTGATGTTGTACAAGGGTGCAACGTCAATACCCGTTGCACACCCCCGAAATTGATTTGTTGCAAAATGCAAGATATGGTATAGTGTATGAAGAGGAATTCACAAACAAAATAAAGCCTTTATATCTAATTGTTTCTTTAAATTTAGTGATGGAAGAAGATTAAGTTTCTGGTTCCATACTTGGGTTAGGGATCAACCATTAGCTCTTAATTTTTCATCAACCTGTAATGCTTCAACTGTAAAGACGCATATTGTCAATCAAATGTGTTGTAGCATCGCTCAGTGAAAAAATCACAACTGGATGATGGTACCTTGATAAGTGATACTCTAATGTTTGAAAAGGCTTTGAAGATTATTAAATATGATGGGGTTGAAAGGGAATTATATTTGAATATTGCTAAAAACGGAGTTTTTCTGGTGGCCCTCTCCAGATCCTAGAGCTTCGGTTACATGTGTTTTCCCTCCTAATATCAGCATGCCATCTAAGGGGGTAAAACTATTGGGTGGTCTAGTTAGCCTTGATGCTCAATTCAATAAAGATTTGGTTGTTAGTAGAGTGCGCAAGACTATGGCTCTTATTGATGTTATAGAGAAGTTAGAAGACCCTCAATGTGAACTGCTTTTGTTTCAGAATTGTTCTAGTATGTCACGGATTTACTTTATACTGAGAACTACTAGACCTGAATTTATACAGGAAGCTCAAGACTTATTTGATGCTCATTTATTTCAATTCCTTAGACACATAATTACTAGAGATGGGTCTGGTTACATACTTCTTCATCAGAGACATTCAAACATGGTGATATGGGTGTGTATATTATGCAAGACACCAAGGATTATTGTTTTCTTACATCTTGTCTACAGACCCTGGAATTGCAGTCCACTATTCTGAGGTGCACTGGCAGCAATGGTAGTGGTCATTCTCTTCAGAAAGCTTTTGACTCATTTAAATCACTGTGTGAAGTTGTTTCTCCTCTTAGCACTAGTAATTTTTCCACCCATTCCATGAAATCCTTGGAAATAATTTACTTTGATGTTGTAAAGAAGAACATACCCACCAGATATGCTATGACGGAGCGTAATTATGTGATATGGCAATGCAACCAAACAAAACATGCTTGGGACTTTCTGATGGCAATTCCAATTTGGGGCTCAATCAACATACTAGAGCTAGCAATTTAGTGCATTTCTCCGGTATAAAATAGGGATCCCTCTATTCGAGGTGGATGGTGCTTGTCCCTTCTGCAAAATAGATATGGATGTCTTCGGTGATCATGTCCTGCATTGTGCGAATGAAGTTGGGCTTAATTTTAGACATGATTTGGCGCGTGACATTATTGTGAACATGTGTTATCGAGCAGGTGTGATGGCTAGGAAGGAGGTTGACTTGGGGTTTCTTGCGAATAATAGCTTTGCTCTGAGGCCAGATGATATATTTGTGTATAATTGGGATAATAGGCGTGACATGTGCTTGGATGTGACTGGTGTTTCGCCTTTTACTGGTGGTGGGGTTCGTACTACCTCATGTATTTTCATTAAGATTGTTGTTACTCGCAAGAATGCCAAGTATTTAGAGAAGTGCAGGTCTCAGGGTTATCGTGTTGGGATACTTTCCTTTACCACTTTAGGAGAGTTGGGTGATGATACTATAGTATTTTTGAAGCGCTTGCACAATTATATTTCTAGCCATGATGCTAATGTTCGAGTTGGAGAATTTCTTTTTTATTGGTTAGGTGTAGTCATTCAAAAAGGAGTTGGAGCTCAGCTTCTTGCTAGGCTTCCGACCGATTTCTTAATCACCGGAAGATAGTCCTTCTGAGTTGTAAGTTTCTCTTCCTAAAAAAAATAAAGAGGAAAAAAAATCAAAACAAAAAAAACCCCAAGAGGATTAAAGATCATTAAGAATATATATATATTGATTTATAGTCTACTAAAGTCGGTCTCAGACTAGGAATAGAGCATGGTAGCCGAGTATCAGGATTTACTAATCGATATTGAATATGGAAGAATAACATAGACATCTAAGAGGACTTCATTAACAAAGGTGTGTGAAGACTAACTATCCTATTTACCAATGTTAGAGCATTGCTCGGTCAAACTCGCATGCGTTGCTATCTCAAGCATGTTTGTCAATGTTAGTGATCAAAACTATAAAGTCTTGATTTCTATTCTACTATATCTAAGGTCTTGGACTAGGATAAAAAGTGTCGTTGAGCTCAAGAACTCCATGACGATCATCATACAAGACGAAGGACTACTCAAGGAACCAGTGGATCTTCATCGACTAAAAGGTATGTGGAGAATTGAACTTATCTATCACTCAAAAGTCTATCTATTCTATCTCATATCTTGAGACAAAATTCATATTACTATATAGACTAAGAATATATACATATGTCATTTTGAGTTGAGTATATCTCGCTTATCTATTTCTCGAAATGTGTGTTGGTTAAGCTTTCGCTTTAGCCAAGTTTATCTTTGCCTAGTGACGAAAGTCATGTTATGTTTCAATCATGTTGGAAATCGCTATGTCGAAAAATAGTTTGTGAATAACAACTATATAACGTCCTCTGAGAATGTTTCAATGATTGAAATGAGAGTTTAGACAATATAACCATTGGAGGATTGAAAATGTGGGGGTCTAACAACCTCACCCAATATTTCGATTAGCAATCTGTATGGACAACTCCGAGTTGTTTTCTAGAGAATCAACAAGACTCAATTAATAGATAATATCTCAAGGAGTTATTATCTCAATCTCTCAATTTGATTTACTCAAGAAAATAAGATTCGTGAGTCTAATCAAAGAGAGATAACTTGGATGGTACCATAGACCAATATCCAAGTGTCAATCGATTTAAATCAACAACCAATAAGGTCGGATATTCTAATCGATTGAACAACGCTCAACCTGTATTATTTCAATTATATAACAAAATATAATGCGAAATAGAAATAACACAGACACCAGAATTTTGTTAACGAGGAACCGCAAATGCAGAAAAACCCCGGGACCTAGTCCATATTAAACATACACTGTATTAAGCCGCTACATACACTAGCCTACTCCAAATTAACTTCGGTCTGGACTATAGTTGAACCCCAACCAATCTCACACTGATCCAAGGTCTAGTTATGCTCCTACGCCTCTGATCCCAGCAGGATACTGCGCACTTGATTCCCTTAGCTGATCTCACCCACAACCAAGAGTTGCTACGACCCAAAGTCGAAGACTTTAGCAAACAAATCTGTCTCATACAGAAAAGTCTACAGGTAATAGATAAATTCGTCTCCCACAAATAAACCTATGAGTTTTGTTCCGTCTTTTGATAAATCAAGGTGAACAGGAACCAATCGATAAAACCAGACTTATATTTCTGAAGAACAGCTCAGTTTCATGAATCACCTCATAATAAACTTAATCAACGCAGTAAAGAAGATTATTGAGGAATCACAAACAATGAGACGAAGATGTTTGTGACTACTTTTATCTTGCCTATCGGATAGAAATCTCAAGCCAATTATTACAATTGTACTCGTACGATAGAAAGAGCAAGATCAGATCACACAACTGTAAGAAAAGTAGTATCGGTCTGGCTTCACAATCCAAATGAAGTCTTTAAGTCGTTAACCCGAATTTAGAGAGAAAACTCAAGGGTTAATGGAGATCGACTCTATTTTTGAGAAAACAAGTATCACACAATAAAGGTGTGTGGGGATTAGTTTTTCCAATGGCTAGAGTTCTCCTTATATAGTCTTTCGAATTAGGGTTTGCAATCAATGTTAGCTTGCTAACAAAGCATTCAATATTCACTGTTAGATGAAAACCTGATTAGATATAAGCTAATATCTCTCAACCATTAGATCGAAAATTTAGATTGCCATACACACATGTACTTGACGCTTTGGGTTTGTGTAACCGTACCCAAACATGTACAACTAGTTGGTTCAACATAGTTAACCAAATGGTTAGCCAAATGATAACTTTCATATCAACCATATTCTTCTTCACCATAACTAGTCCAAATGACTCAAATGAACTAGTTAGAGAGTTGTTCAATTTCTATGAAATCTCAAGTAGTACAAGAGACAAAATTGAATCAAAAACGATGTGATTCACTCGAATCATTAATCATGAACTATAAATCCACGGTTTGCAAAAGCATTCTTTAGTAATTTAGAATAAGTTCACAAATCAATGTTTTCAGACATAACCTCTTGAGTTGGCGGACTCAAGCAAACCGGTTGAAGTTAATAAACTCCAGCAGAATTTCTTGGGATGAGAACTTCCGTCAGTTCGTGGACTACACCTGAGCTTCAACTTCAACAGATATTCTCGGGTTCGAGAACTTACCCCAGTTCGCGGACTGAGTTCCGGTTCCACTTGATTTTGAAAACTTCGGTTCAACTGTTAAGGACTTATATATATATATATATATATATGTGTTGCCACAACTATATTTATATCCCACAATGGTTATATAGTCTAAACTCTCATTTCAATCATTGAAACATTCTCAGATGACGTCATATAGTTGTTATTCACAAACTAGTTTTCGTCAGAGAAATTTCCAAAGTGATTGAAACATAACATGACTTTTGTCACTACGCAACGATGAACTTGGATAAAGCGAAAGCTTTACCAATACCCATTTCGAGAAATAGATAAGCGAGATCTACTCAGCTCGAAATGTCACATGTGCATAATCTTAGTCTATATAGTAAAACGACTTTTGTCTCAAGATAGGAGATAGAGTAGATAGACTTTTGAGTGATAGATAAGTTCAAGTCTCCACATACCTTTTAGTCGATGAAGATCCACTGGTTCCTTGAGTAGTCCTTTTTCTTGTATGATGATCGCCATGGAGTTCTTGAGCTCAACTACACTTTTTATCCTAGTCCGAGACCTTAGCTATAGTAGACTAAAAATCAAGACTATATAGTTTTGATCACTAAGATTGACAAACATGCTTGAGATAGAAACGCATGCGAGTTTGACCGAGCAGTGCTCTAACAATGATATAATTTTTTTTTGTGGTAACACATATATGTATAAGTCCTTATATATTGAACCGAAGTTTGCGAACTTTGTTGATCAAGTGAAACCGGAACGTGAGCCATCAACTCAGTCCGCGAACTTAGTCCGTAGTTCTCGAACCATAGAATTTCTGCTGGAGTTGTAGCTCAGTTTCAGTCCGTGAACTGACGGAAGTTCTCGACCCGAGAATTTCCACTGGAGTTTGTACAATCCAACCGGTTGACTTGAGTCCGCGAACCCAGTTCACGAACTTGAGTAGGTTATGTCTAAAAACAATGTTTGTCAACTTATCTTAATAAACTAAAGAATGCTATTGCAAACCGTGGATTTATGGTTAATGAATTGATTCTAGTGAATCACATCGTTTTTGCTTCAATTATGTCTTGTGTAGTACATGGGATCTCATAGCAATTGAACAACTCTCTAACTAGTTCATTTGAGTCATTTGGACTAGTTATGATGAAGAAGAATATGGTTGATATGAAAGTTATCATTTGGCTAACCATTTGGTTAACTATGTTGAACCAACTAGTTTTACACGTTTGGGTACGGTAACACAAACCCAAAATCGTCAAGTACATGTGTGTATGGCAAGCTAAGTTTTCGATCTAACAGTTGATAAATATTATCTTTTATCTAATCAGGTTTTCATCTAACGGTGAATATTGAATGCTTTGTTACCAAGCTAACATTGATTACAAACCCTGATTTGAAAAACTATATAAGGGAGAACTCTAGAAACTGGGAAACCTAATCCCTGCACCTTACGTGTGATACTAGTTGCATTGCTAGAGTCGATTCTCCTTTAACCTTCGGTTTTCTTCTTCTAAAACCAGGTTAACAACTTAAAGACTTCATTGGGATTGTGAATCCAGACCGATATTACTTCTATCGTAGTTGTGTGATCTGATCTTGTTGTTTCTATCGTACGAGTACAGTTTTAATAATTGGCTTGAGATTTCTATCTCCGATAGGCAAGATATAAAAGTAATCACAAACATATTCGTCTCATCGTTTGTGATTCCACAATATTGTTTTCGCTGCGTCGATTAAGACTATTGTGAGGTGATTGATAAAACTGAGATGTTCTTCGAGAATATAAGTCTGGTTTTATTGATTGGTTCTTGTTCACCTTGATTTATCAAAAGACGGAACAAAACTCATAGGTTTATTCGTGTGAGACGAATTTATCTATCTTACAGACTTTTCTGTGTAAGACAGATTTGTTTATTAAAATCTTCGACTTTGGGTCGTTGCAACTCTTGGTTGTGGGTGAGATCATCTTAGGGAATCAAGTGCACAATATCCTACTGGGATCAGAGGCGTAGGAGCATACCTGTACCTTGGATCAGTGTGATATTGATTGGGGTTCAACTACAGTCCAGACCGAAGTTAATTTGGAGTAGGCTAGTGTCTGTAGCGGCTTAATACAGTGCTTGTTTGATCTGGACTAGGTCCCGGGATTTTTCTGCATTTGCAGTTTCCTCGTTAACAAAATTCTGGTGTCTGTGTTATTTATTTCCGCATTTTATTTTTATATAATTGAAATAATACAGGTTGTGCGTTGTTCAATCAATTAGAATATCCAACCTTATGGGTTGTTGATTTAAATTGATTGACACTTGGATATTGGTCTTTGGTACCATACAAGTTATCTCTCTTTGATTAAGACTCGCATATTGCATTTTCCTGAGTAAATCAAATCGAGAGATAGAGATACAAAAGTCCTTGAGATATTTTCTATTGATTGAGTCTAACTATTTAGTTGATTCCTTAGAAAGTAATTCGGAGTTGTTTATACAGATTGCTAATCAAAATATTGGGTGTGGTTGTTAGACCCCGCTTTTTCAAATCATATTTTCTACCATTATATCTAGTGAGATAATGTCATATGATTTTATTTTTATGATGAAAAATACAAAGAAGAAATTTCAATTTCAAGCTAGAACTTGATAAATCTCGAATTATATTTCAAGCAATGAAAGTTCTAAAGAACTTATCGCATAATAAGTTGAGAACCATATCGTTCAATATATCATAATTGCGTAAGAAGTTCATAGGAGAGACCAAGTTATATTCATGTTCAAGAATGTATTTGGTTAGTACTTGAACTTTGAGGTTATTGACAGTATACTTGATGAAAAATATCTTGTTAACTGAGCACACAAACTAATTTGAGAATTCGTTGATTTTAAAATGTTCCTGGACGCTTTTATCCTCAAGTACACGAACTGATTTGGTCAGTGCGCGAATTGGTTGATTTTAAGTGGTTCTTGGGTACTTTTTCTGTAACTTGAATGCACATACCGATTTGGGAAGAACTTATATATATGAAAGTTTTTGAACTCCGAGACGACAACTTGTTCACATACTGTTTTGGCCAGTTGACTCAGTTCACAAACTAATTTAGTATTTGAGAGTTATAGAGCTTCATGATTGTTTGATGGTCCACATATAACTTAATCATTATACATGGGATAAGCTTCTAGTGCACAGAGCTTATATCGATAAATAGCTGGTGCGTGCTCTTCTTTGTAATTCACATAAAACTTCTCACATATTGTGATCAATCTATAGTGAGAAGTTGAGCTTACTTGGTGTCAAAGTAATTCGTAAACATGGAACTAGTTCAGGATCTCAACATTGATTGTAAGCTACCTAACTTTATGCATCGTTATAAATAAAGGACTCTCTGCATACTAGAATCCCAATCCTGACTTTTTGTGTCCTAATTGTGATTAGATTCGTCCTTTAAAAAAAACATAGGTTTCCTTTTAAAACCGTATTAGGTTAGGAATTCTGAAGTCTTCAAATTTGAATTTTGTACAAAATAAAATTCTTTTCTTGTCCTAATCTAGATAACAAATAAAATTTTCGACGACACTACTTTTCACTTAGTTTTGTAACCCAAAAATGATGATATTTGATTGACGCTTTTCTAACTAAACCCTAAAAAACAGACCGTTAATTCTTATTTTCCATGTTACTATTTATCACAGGTTTGCACAACTCAAATGCAATACTAACTTGACAATGGAAACTATGCTCCACAACATAATTTCATCCAACTCACACTTAGCCAATACTTCAACTTCTTGACTAATTCTTTATTCATCCCATACTAAATAGAGGTTCTGCTCACAAATCTTCAAAGATTTCAACCAAATACACACACTCCGCTTGAAGCATAAACAACAAGCCAAAACAAAGGGACAATGCACCAACAAAACATAGATTTAAACTAGGTTGTAGCCTTTTATTTATTGCACACTTAGGGTTACACACTCTTCTTATTCCGGATTACCCAATCCCTTCACAAGATCAGGCTTATATAGAATTACAAAAGTTATTTACAAGTAACTGTCAGGCAGTTACAGATTTTTTTTACACCAGGCAGTTATCCAACCATGCCAACTGGTTTAATTACGTTCTAAAGATAAAAAAAAAACAGGTCATAGCCTTTAGAAATGCATAAATCAAAGCAACTACCATGTAACCAACTCGAAACCGTCAAGGACATGTGCCCGGCATATGTCATCCAGCCTTGTTGCACAATGATTGCATCTGCCGGCCAAAGTCGCGTAATCTTTGTTGAGCATCACTCTATCAATGATGCAAGTGTGCTAATACAAGTCTTGCTTGCATGCATGCACGCCTCATGCATACAGTTTACTTTCCAAACTTATTTGGCATCTCTTGATTCTAATATCACATCGTTGGCCATGTCCAAACCCTGTTTGGCACATGCTTTTTCTCTAGCTGCAACTTCGACATGCGCCTCGCATATTTGACCTTAGAAAAGTCACTGATAATTCACAACTATTGTGCATCTTTACTTGGCCACTTGACAGTCATGTCATAGACCACCCCTACCAGCTTAACTCGACCCCCTCATCGATTTTTTTCTCTTAGGTAAGCCTGAATTTTTTCTTCAAATTGCCATAATGTAGTATCCTTCTCCCAAGAAACTTTGGAGTCTGGAAAACCTTGCCACTTAATCAGAAAATAAGTTCTCATATTCTTCTTGCTTTATCCCTCAACTCGATCATCAAGTATTGCCTCAACTTTCTTATCAAATTGTGATCTGATTACTGTTGGTGCACGCTTCGCTTGTTGTCTCGAAGTGTCCAGCAAATCAGGATGGTACTTTTTTAATAAGTTGACATGAAAAGTGGGATGCACTTTCAAACTTTCTGACAATTCAAATCTGTAAGCCACCTCAATTACCAACTCTTTTTATCACTTCAAAAGGACCATCATATCTTGGAATTAGGCCTCTATGCACTGTCTTGCTAGAAATATTTTCCCAAATCTGGGGCGTTAGTTTCAATAACACCTTATCTCCCACTACAAATTCCATATCTCTGCGACGTAAATCGGCATACTTCTTCATTCTTCTCTGCGCCTTGAATAAATTATCACGCGCCTGCTCAATTATCTTAGTTTTTGACCTTGCATAACGATATGCTGCTGGACATGAACTTTTATTTTTAGCCTTTGGCACCTAATGAGGGGTTAATGGTTGCTGGACTGTTGCTCACTCGAAAGGACTCAACTATGTTGATGAACTCTTGTGCAAATTATAACAAAATTGGGCTGTATCCAATAACGCCACCCAATTTCCCTGGCTTTCCGTCACATAATGACGCAAGTACTCTTCTAACTATGCATTGATACTCTTCGTCTGACCATCGATTTGGGGGTGATTGCTCATAGAAAACTTTAGTTCGGATCCAAGTAATCCAAACAAGGCGGTCCAAAACCTGCCTGTAAACCGTGAGTCTCTATCACACATAATATCTCGAGAAAGTCCCCAATACTTCACTACATTCTTGAAGAATATATCCTCTTCAACGTCTCTATTGCAATAATGGGGACATGGAATGAATGTAGCATACTTCGAAAATCAATCAACGATGACCATTATCGAGTTAAAGCCTTACACCTTCGGCAACCGTTAATAAATTCCGTTGACAAGCATTGCCGTGGCTTATCTGAAATCGGTAAAGGTTGTTGCAATCCTGTTGCACTTTTCCTTTCCGTCTTGTCCATTTGACACACTAAGCATGTCTTCACATAAAACTCAACATCTTCTTCCATCTTAGGCCAATAATAGGAACGAGCTATCAAAGCATGCATTAGCTTCATGCCTGGATGGCCAACGTGTTTCACCTCGGGTCTTGACATTAAGAATGTTGTTACTCGCAAGAATGCCAAGTATTTAGACATGTGCACATCTCAGGGTTATTTTTTTGGGACACTTGCCTTTACCACCTTAAGAGAGTTGGGTGATGATACTATAGTATTTTTGAAGCGCTTGTGCAAATATATTTCTACCCATGATGCTAATGTTCGAGTTGGAGATTTTTTTTATTGGTTAGGTGTAGTCATTCAAAAAGGAGTTGGAACTCAGCTTGTTGCTAGGCGTCCGACCAATTTCTTACCGGAAGATAGTCCTTCTGAGTTGTAAGTTTCTCTTACTAAAAAAAATTAAGAGGAAAAAAAATCAAAAAAAAAAACCCAAAGAGGATTAAAGACCATTAAGAATATATATATATATATATATCTTGATTTATAGTCTACTAAAGTCGGTCTCGGACTAGGAATAGAGCATGGTAGCCGAGTATCAGGGTTTACCAATCGATATTAAATATTGAAGATTGAAAAATAACAGAGACATCTGTGAGGACTTCATTAACAGAGGTATGTGAAGACCAAATATCCTATTTACTCATATTTTCTACCATTATATCTAGTGAGACAATGTCATATGATTTTATTTTTATGATGAAAAATACAAAGAAGAAATTTCAAGTTCAAGCTAGTGCTTTATAAATCTCGAATTATATTTCAAGCAATGAAATTTCCACTACACCATTTTTCCCGATTAGCAACAGAATTTTGCAACAGCTCTTATGCAGTTGCGAATTCGCAACTGAATTTGCAACTGCTCAAATAATAGCAACGGCTCACTGTTGTTGCTAAATTTGTAACTGCAAATATTTGAGCCGTTATGCAATTCGCAATGGCTGAGCATGCCACATGTGTGATGAGTTTGAGTGGATGGCAACACTATCTTCTACGGTTAAGATTTGCTCTAAAATATTTGAGCGGTTTGATCAAACATCTCACCTCAACCCTATATTTATCCGAAAGAAGAGAACACTGCGCCTCTATCACTCTCATTTATCTTTCTTGTTCTCCCTCACCTTCACTCTATTTCAGTCTCTACTTCAAAAAAGAAATAATCAGGACTCTCACTTCTGCTATCACCACCACCATGAGCAAACCATTAAATAACATAAACCAATTTCTTTACAATTTTCTCTGAAACCCATTTTTCTTCAATCTTTCTCTTGAAAACCTACCACCATTAACCCTAGAGAAATCTTTCTCCTGATTATATTGTTCTTCAATCCTTCTCTTGAAAACCTACCACTATTTTCTCTTAAATATTCCTCGTGCTTGATTTTCTACAGGAAAAGTTAGGTTTTGCAATTTTGAAGTTAGGGTTTGTAATTATTTTGGGAGATTCGTGATGAAGATCATGTTGTTCCAATTTCTAATTATTTTAGGTGATTCGCCATGAAACCATGTTTACTTATTCTTGGAATTTTATGTTTTTGGTTTTAATTTGTGTTAGATTCGGTGAAATCTGAGGATTGATTAGGTTGTTTATGATTATTTATTTTTTTGGCATTTTAATGAATCTGACGGTTGGTTTGTATTTTTTATGTATTGATTTTGATTTGAGTTGTGGGTTTGTTTTGGTTTTGAATTTTGATTAGGGTTCAATTTTGGGTTTGGAGTTTTTTATTTTATTTTATGTGAAGTGTGTAAATTTTAGAACATGATGCTAATGTTGATGTTCAATATGGGTCTGTGTTGGAATGGTTAGACAGAAATTGAGGAAACGAGTTTGAATCTGGTGAGATAAGGAGGAAGAATCAAGCTGGTGTTATGGGTTTGTGGTGAATTCATGTTTTACAGGGAAGAAGTTTGAGGTGGGCTAGGATTATTGTTGAGTGTTTTAACAGGTGCTTGGTTATGAGCTGAGGACTTGTGTTGCTGTTGTTGTTTCAGCCAGGAAAAAGGAACTGAAGAAGGATGGATAGCTGAGATGAGAAGAAGACAAAGTGGATACTTGCCGGTGAGCTGAATTCAGTAAAATTCTAGGGTTAGATGAATGTTTGGATAGGGATGCTGCTGCAATTTGTTTGGGCTGAGTTATTATTGGTTTTGATGATCAATTTATGCAGATGCATTTGGTCATGGACTGAGAATAATAGTTATTGAGTTGCAGGTGATGATGTAATGTCTAGTAGTGGTGGTTGTTGCTGCAGAAAAGTAAGTGTTTGAATTGAAAAAAGATTGGATCTAAGATGGGTCTATTGGTAGTGATTGAACTATGATACTGACAAGGAATGGTTGGTACTGTGTTACATGTTGATGCCGTAGAAGGTGAACATATGGTGCAGATGGAATTCTAAGAAGACTCTGAACTGAATTGTGGATGCTTATAAAGCAGTGGTGGTATTGAACTCTAGCCAAAGTTGAGATGGAGCTTATGTTAGAGAAGAAAATGATGGTGATGAACATGTTAAAGACATGGATGTGGATCTGGTGGTGATGAGTTATAATGAGCTGAGTTTCCAGGGAAATGATGTTGGTGATATTTCAGCTGTTAATTTCAATAGAACTGAAGAAGCAGGTGCTAGTGCTGTGGTGCAGTGGCTGTTAAATTGAGATTGAATGGTTGTAGATTTGGATTCGGTTTCTACTAAGGAAAATAGAGGAGATATGTATTGAAACGGCAGTTTCTGGTGGCCCTAGTGGTGATTTAGGTCAGGGGAAGAAATAGATGATGATACTAGTGTTAGTTGTGTTGTGTCTTCGAAGTGTAGGTTAAATGGATTGTTTGAGTTGCATATGATGCTGCAATGGAATTGTGCCCGAGCTTGTATAGAAGATGGTGCTGGTGTTGGTATAATGGGGTTAGAACTGCTAAGAGTGTGACTTGAACTGAGTTGATCTAAAGAATGCAGTGGTGAAAATGTTGCTGCAACTGAAATGATATGAACTGCGAACTGGTGGTGCTGTTGTGTGTGCTCTGAAATTTGTATGTACTGCATTTGGGTTTTGTAGCTGTTGATGGTGGCTGAGCAGATACAGGCAAGTAGGTGGTAATGGGATGGAATCTTATTGTTTCATAAACTTGTTCTCCAAAACTGGTGCTTACCTAAGAAAATATTGGTAGCTATTACAGGTACTTACAAGGTCTGGTCAGACAACAATTTGAATGCAATTCATAAAGCTTGGATACCAACTGGTAGGATACTGCACCTCTGCCTTTTTATCATACATTGATTATGCCTAAGTATCCTTTTGCCAGTATGAGAACCTTACCCTATGCCACCACCTGAGCATGCACGGCTTTTGGAAATGTCCTTTTAACATAAGATAAAACGTTGTGTACAAAGATTTTCAGGGCAGGAAAGAACTCAAGGGTAATGTTAAATAATTCATGAATGTTATTAGGTGTTATGAGCATGTTTGCAAACACTTTTTATATTTTATTTCTTGCTACAACTTATATAAGTCTAGAACGCAATTTATGCTGGTGCGGCTTTAAGAAAAATGGAAGAGGGCAAGGGCATAATCATAAGATTTGTTATTGAAGAAGGTTACATTCTTTGTGTACTGAATTAAAACTTCCGTCTATAGTTTCATATCTCCTTATAACTTGGTTTATATTGAATCAATGATTTTCAGTGCGAATGTGGAGATACCTTGGATGGAGGGATAGGACGTGAATATATGCAGCATAATGATTTCATTATTCTTGTAAGTTCAGTAGATCAGCGAACTGTTTAATTTTCCATAAGCACGGCTAAACTTATAATTATAAATATTGTTTGAATGTCGCCTCATTTAGTCTTATAAGATATGGTTAGTACTTCTAACACTATATTATGGACTAATGTGGATGTTGTTCTTTTGTTCTGTGTTTTTGAACGTTAGTCCGTGATCTTTATTGTGTCTGATTGGTTTGATATGCTTTATTTATATCAACTCATTTGTTGTTTTATTCATTTCCTTTTGCTAATGAAACACTCCTTGCGTCATGGCAGAGTTGGAGAAGTTATGTCAGAACAAAAGAACCTATTAGCTTTGAGGTTAGATGTTTATTTGAGAAGTTTCATGGTTCTCAAATCAGCTAGCATGTTTTATTCTCAACTTTAGGGATTTTTTTTAAAGCTAAACTGTGTGACATGTAATTTATTGCTTGATAGTACTGCAAAGGATCCTCGATTTGAGAGACTTCCATGTATTCACTAAGGAACTTATGCTAATGATTCTATAGTTATAGAGTTACCCAGCTGGTATGAACCAACACCAGAACGTTCATGATTATTGTTGACAGATTGTGGTATCACGTCTCTACTTCAATACTGTATGATTCATTTTATATTATATCATTCAGTTGTTTTTTTATCTTCATCTTCCTTTTCTATTTATACGAACCTTGCTTTCTTCTGGATGCAGCACAATTGTTACATTGTTACGGCATAACCTTGGTGTCCATTCCATGAAGGCTTCAATAAAAGTAATGGGGAGTGAATCTAAGATTTCTTAAAGCACTTTTGGAGGGTGCAGTGTGGTGATGATACAACAACAAGTGAGAGTAAGGAAGATTTGCAATGTTCAATTTAGAAATAATGAGAGTAATCTACATAATTGAACTTATAACAATGTTTAATTTAGATATGATGAAAGCTTACAAAAATATAGGTATCTAAAAGAATTAAATTGTCCATGCTTTGATATGTTATTACTAGTACGACCGTTTCCACAGTGGGAGGGCTGATCGAAGAAGAATCTGAAGAAGGGGGTTTGTCTGCGACTATTTTCGTTCTGTTTAAGAAAAGGTGATACTTTCACCCCGTTTTGGAAAAAAGTGATACTTTCTCCCCGTTTCGGAAAATGTGATACTTTCTCCTCGTTTCAGAAAAAATATCACTTTTTCTGAAACAGAGTGAAAGTATCATTTTTTCCGAAACCGAGCGAAAGTATCACTTTTCCCGAAACCGAGTGAAAGTATCACTTTTCCTGAAACGGGATGTGAAAGTATCACCTTTTCTTAAACGGAAAATTAGTCGATCCATAAACCAAAATATGGTTGCATGATGTGGTATGCATCCTTTGTGGTGGTTTGCATAATGACTATGCATTCAATTTTCGAGAATTATGCCTAAAATGAAAGTATCATTTTTCTTGAAACGGAGGGAGTATATCGTTTTATTAGTTGCAACGGAAAATTAGTTGATGAATAAACCAAAAATTTTCTATATAAACTATTATGTATCCTTTATGGTGGTTTTCATAATGAATATATACTTAATTTTCTAAAATTGTGCCTAAAATGACAAATACCTCTGAATTTTTTGTAAAAACTCAAAATTTGATATTGTTGTTTTTGCTCGTTGGATATGTTTTTTCATTAGCTTTCCAACGAGATAAAATTTGTAAAATTCCAAGGTGCGTATTTTTAGATATGTTATATTAAAGTTTGTTGTCCAATTATATCCCTGAAAAGATAGGATACACAATGAGTTAGAGTAATTGGACTAAAAAGGAGGGACATTTTTGGTTTTTCGGCCCTAACCATTTTCAATCTTTTTGTGTCAATTGATCACTTACATTTTACAAAAAAGTGGCCATATAAAGGTCCTCCCTCGCTTCGCTCGGTCGGCCCAATAATTAGTAAGACTAGTTTTTTCATTCTTGTGTGTGTAAAGTTTTGTTAATAGGTTTTCAGTGTTTTGGCCTGAATTTAGCCTGAAAATGTTGCAGGGAACTCTTGACTAGGTCAACATGAGATTGACTTGACATTTTTTTTTTCTGTTGCTAAAAATTTAGCAACGGCCAAAACCTGTTACTAAAATTTGAACCTGAATAACAAAATCCGGTAGGCTAAACGGATCCGTTCTACAAAAACTTGGTTCCAAATTTCGCAACGGTTGAACGACAGTTGCAAATTATTAACTTCGCAACTGCTTTAAGCTCTTGCAACAGCAGCTAGTAGTTGATAAATTTGTTCACAACTGCTGAACCGTTGCAAAGTCAAGAAAAAACAGATGGGTGAGCCGAAAACCGTTGTGAAAAAAATTCGCAACGACTTAAAAGTTGTTACAAAATAAAGGCAACGCCACGTTTCATAACGGCTGGCTGCTGTTCAAGTCGCTTTTGCAACAGCATGTAGCCGTTTCTAATCCCCGAAAATGGTGTAATGTTCTAAAGAACTTATCGCATAATAAGTTGAGAACCATACCATTCAATATATCATAATTGTGTAAGAAGTTCATAAGAGAGATCAAGTTATATTCATGTTCAAGAATGTATTTGGTTAGTACTTGAACTTTGAGGTTATTGATAATATACTTGATGAAAAATCTCTTGTCAAGTCAACACACAAACTAATTTGCGAATTCGTTGATTTTAATGTTTCTGGACGTTTTTGAATCCTCAAGTACACGAACTGATTTGGCCAGTGCGCGAATTGGTTAATTTTAAGAGGTTCCTGGGTACTTTTTTTTTAACTTGAATGCACATACTGATTTGGGAAGAATTTATATATATGAAAGTTTTTGAACTCCGAGACGACAACTTGTTCACATACTGTTTTGGTCGGTTGACTCAGTTCACAAACTAATTTAGTCTTTGAGAGTTATAGATCTCCATGAATGTTTAATGGTCCACACACAACTTAATCAATATTCATGGGCTAACCTTTTGGTGCACAAAGCTTATATCGATAAATAGCTGGTGCGCGCTCTTCTTTGTAATTTAAAGAAATTTCTCACATATTATAATCAATCTATAGTGAGAAGTTGATCTTACTTGGTGTCAAAGTAATTCGTAAACATGGAACTAGTTCAGGATCTCAACATTGATTGTAAGCTACCTAGCTTTGTGCATCATTATAAATAAAGGACTCTCTGCATACTAGAATCCAAATCCTGACTTTTTATGTCATAGTTGTGACTAGATTCGTCATTTAAAAAAAACCTTGGTTTCCTTGTGAAACTGTATTAGGTTAAGAATTCTAAAGTCTTCAAATTTGAATTTTGTAAAAAATAAAATTCTTGTCTTGTCCTAATCCATATAACAAATAAAATTTTCGACGACACTACTTTTCACTTAGTTTGGTAACCCAAAATTGATGATATTTGATTGATGCTTTTCTAACTAAACCCTAACAAACAGACCGTCAATTCTTATTTTCAATGTTACTATTTGTCACAGGTTTTCCCAACTCAAATGCAATATGCTCCACAACATAATTTCAGCCAACTCGCGCTTAGATAATACTTCAACTTCTTGACTAATTCTTTATTCAGCCCATACTAAATAGAGGTTCTGATCACCAATCTTTCAAGCTTTCAAACAAATACACACGCTTCTCTTGATGCATAAACAATAAGCCAAACATAGGGACAATGCACTGACATAACTTAGCTTTAAACTAGGTCGTAGCCTTTCATTTATTGCACACTTAGGGTTATACACTCTTCTTGTTCCGAGTTACCCAATCCCTTCACAAGATCAGGCTTATATATCATTATAAAATCTATTTACAAGTAAGTGTCAGGAAGTTACATATTTGCTTTACACCAGGTAGTTGACCAACTGCGCCAACTGATCCAATTACGTTCTAAAGATAAACATACAAGTCCTAGCCTTTAGAAATGCACAAAGAAAAGCAGCTTCCGTGTAACCAACTCCAAACCGTCAAGGCCATGTGCCCAACACATGTCATCCATCCTTGTTGCACAATGATTGCGTCTGCCGGCCAAAGTCGCGCAATCTTTGTTGAACATCATTATTTTAATGATGCATGTGTGCTAATGCAAGTATTGCTTGCATGCCTACATGCCTCATGCATACAGTTAACTTGCCAAACTCATTTTGCATCTCTTGATGCTAATCTTGCATCATTTACCATGTCTAAACCCTGTTTGGCACATGCCTTTTCTTTAGCGGCAACTCATACATGCGCCTCGCATATCTGACCTTGGAAAAATCACAGATAATCCACTACTATTGTGCATCTTTACTTCGCCACTTGACAGTCATGTCATAGACCACCCCCACCAGCTGAACTTGACTCCCTCGTCGATTCTTTTCGCTTAGGTAAGCCTGAATTTTTTTTTCAAATTGCCATAATGAAGTATCCTTCTCCCAAGAAGCTTCGGAGTCTAGAAATCCTTGCCACTTAATCAGAAAATAAGTTCTCATATTCTTCTTGCTTTGTCCCTGAACTCGATCATCAAGTATTTCCTCAAATTGCTTGTCAAATTATGATCTGATTACTGGTGGTGCACACTTCGCTTGTTGTCTCGAAGTGTCCAGCAAATCAGGATGGTACTTTGTTAATAAGCTAACATGAAAAGTGGGATGCACTTTCAAACTTTCTGACAATTCAAGTTTGTAAGCCACCTCAATTACCAACTCTTTTTATCACTTCAAAAGGATCATCATATCTTGGAATTAAGCCTCTATGCACTGTCTTTCTAGAAATATTTTCCCAAATCTTGGGCATTAGCTTCAATAACACCTTATCTCCCACCAAAAATTTCATATCTCTGCGACGTAAATTAGTATACTTCTTCATTCTTCTCCGCGCCTTGGATAAATTATCACGCGCCGGCTCAATTATCTCAGTTTTTGACCTTGCATAGCGATATGCTGCTGGACATAAACCTTGATTTTTAGCCTTTGGCACCTCATGAGGGGTTAATGGTTGCTGGCTTGTTGATAACTCGAAAGGACTCAACTCTGTTGATGAACTCTTGTGAAAATTGTAACAAAATTGGGCTGTATCCAGCAACGCCACCCAATTTCCCTAGCTTTTCGTCACATAATGACGCAAGTACTCTTCTAAAAATGTGTTTATCATCTTCGTCTGACCATCGGTTTGGGGGTGATTGCTAGTAGAAAACTTTAGTTCGGATCCAAGCAATCCAAATAAGGCGGTCCAAAACCTGCCTGTAAACCGTGAGTCTCTATCACTCACAATATCTCGAGGAAGTCCCCAATACTTCACTACATTCTTGAAGAACATATCCTCTTCAACATATGTATTGCAATAATGGGGAAATGGAATGAATGTAGCATACTTCGAAAAGCAATCAACGATGGCAATTATCGAGATAAAGCCTTGCACCTTCGGAAGCCGTTAATAAAGTCCATCGACAAGCACTGCCATGTCTTGTCTGAAATCGAAAAAGGTTGTAGCAATTATGTTGCACTTTTCCTTCCCGTCTTGTCTATTTGACATACTAAGTATGTCTTCACATGCAACT
Organism: Papaver bracteatum; assembly: GCA_023529315.1. NCBI lineage: Eukaryota > Viridiplantae > Streptophyta > Magnoliopsida > Ranunculales > Papaveraceae > Papaver > Papaver bracteatum. The sequence continues at coordinate 1,060,623 of JAJJWX010003050.1, forward strand.
CAACATCTTCTTCCAACTTAGGCCAATAATAGGAACGAACTATCAAAGCATGCATTCGATTCATGTCTGGATGACCAACGTGTTTCTCCTTTTACTGGTGGTGTGGTTCGTACCTTTACCTCGGGTCTTCCCATTAAGAATGTTGTTACTCGCAAGAATTTCAAGTATTTAGATATGTGCACATCTCAGGTTTTTTTTTTTGGGACACTTGCCTTTACCACCTTAAGAGAGTTGGGTGATGATATTATAGTATTTTCGAAGCGCTTGCGCAATTATGTTTCTACCCATGATGCTAATGTTCGAGTTGGAGAATTATTTTTTTATTGGTTAGGTGTAGTCATTCAAAAAGGTGTTGGATCTCAGCTTGTTGCTAGGCCTCCGACCAATTTCTTACCGGAAGATAGTCCTTCTAAGTTGTAAGTTTCTCTTACTAAAAAAAATTAAGAGGAAACAAAAATAAAAATAAAAATAAAAAAACCCAAAGAGGATTAAAGACCATTAAGAATATATATATATCTTGATTTATAGTCTCGGACTAGGAATAAATCATGGTAGACGAGTATCAGGATTTACCAATCGATATTGAAGATTGAAGATTGAAAAATAACAGAGACATCTAGGAGGACTTCATTAACAAAGGTATGTGAAGACTGACTATCTTATTTACTCATATTTTCTACCATTATATCTAGTAAGACAATGTCATATGATTTTATTTTTATGATGAAAAATACAAAGAAGAAATTTCAAGTTCAAGCTAGTACTTGATAAATCTCGAATTATATTTCAAGCAATGAAAGTTCTAAAGAGCTTATCGCATAATAAGTTGAGAACCATACCGTTCAATATATCATAATTGTGTAAGAAGTTCATAAGCGAGATCAAGTTATATTGATGTTCAAGAATGTATTTGGTTTAGTACTTGAGCTTTGAGGTTATTGATAATATACTTGATGAAAAATCTCTTGTTAACTCAGCACACAAACTAATTTGCGAATTCGTTGATTTTAAAATATTTCTGGACGCTTTTGAATCCTCAAGTACACGAACTGATTTGGTCAGTGCACAAATTGGTTTATTTTAAGAGGTTCCTGGGCACTTTTTTTTTTAATAACTTGAATGCACATACTGATTTGGGAAGAATTTATAGATATGAAAGTTTTTGAACTCCGAGACGACAACTTGTTCACATACTATTTTGGTCGGTTGACTCAGTTCACAAACTAATTTAGTCTTTGAGAGTTATAGATCTCCATGAATGTTTGATGGTCCACACACAACTTAATCATTATTCATGGGCTAACCTTTTGGTGCACAAAGCTTATATCGATAAATAGCTGGTGCGCGCTCTTCTTTGTATTTCAAAGAAAATTTCTCACATATTATAATCAATCTATAGTGAGAAGTTGATCTTACTTTGTGTCAAAGTAATTCGTAAACATGGAACTAGTTCAGGATATCAACATTGATTATAAGCTACCTAGCTTTGTGCATCTTTATAAATAAAGGACTCTTCCCTCCTACATAGCGACCTATCCTCTCTTGTGACCGAATTTACTCTGGAACGGCCATTGTCTTGGTTTAGGCCGGAGTACTACATATTGATCACTAGAATTAAAAGCACTCCCTTTTTGCAGTGCATCTGTGTGAGGTTAAATATTTCGCTCAGTTCAAGGAGTCTCCTCCGTACGGTCGTATCCTCAATTCCTTAAAAACCAGCAAATCATTTTACCTCATCTACATATTAGAGACCACAGTGGGAGATCATTCTCTCGGTTACAATCTCAATTCTCACAAAGATGGTCAGTCTTAGGTCTGCCAATCCGGGTTCAAAAACCGATCCTAATATCGCAAGCTCTAGTGGCACCGCTAACGCCACTCCTTCAAGCACTGATGCTCCAGTGATCACCCCTGCAAGTGATGGCATTGGCACCATCAACAATCCACTCTTCGGTTGATCTCCTGAAGAAACCATAGGAAATCATCCTACCATAGTTGATCTCATGAAGGTTCAGACTGACATAGTAGCTGCAGTACAAAAAGAGTTGTGTGCTTATCTCAAAACTCTCACAGACAAGCTTGCGTCTGAACGAACTCAGCCTCAAAGCGAGAAAGGAAAAGCTAAAGAAACATCTTCAACTGCCGATCCTAAAATCTCTCTAATTCATGTTGTACATGATGAAGAATTCCGCAAAGCTGCAGATGACTCTCCATCAATGGAACCCGCAAGTTTCATCACTCGTGAAGACCTGAAGCACTTTTGAGGATCGAGGAAAAGATAAGGCATCATTTGTCCATCTTCACCAACCTTCATATCCTGTTTCCATACATAGGATTCCTCTTCTAAAGGTTATACCCCTCCAATATTCATTATTTATGATGGAACATGCAACACTCAAAAACATATTTCTCAGTTTCTAGAATTATTGGGCGAACACAAGCACAACATGTTGTCCGTCTGAAGGAATTTTCAAAGTCTCTGACAGGCAGAGCATACACCTGGTACAACAACATCGCACCGGGAAGTATCACTGATTAGAGAGAGATGATTAATGATTTCCACAGAAAAATCTTCTTAATTTAAGAGCAAATCACTCTCTATGATCAAGGAAGGATGTTTCAAAGGAGAAGCGAACATCCTGATGATTATGTGAAATGGTTCACAGTTCAAGCCTTGGAATTCCACGACCCAAGCGTTACATAGAAGCAACTTGTAGACTTGTGCATCAACAGAATGATCCTTGTCTACAGAGCCTAGATGGAAAGCCTCTGGTTCCACACTTTCTCACCAATTCATGAAACATCCAAACAATTAGAGACTGCTAAACCTGCTTTACTGAGAAAAGTCTACAAGGTTGAGGAAACTCGAATAAGCCAACGCCTGATCAACAAACAATACAATGTCCAACCTTCCATGAACGCTGTTGCTCAAGGAGGAAAAAGGAAAACTTCTACTCAAACATACGACATCCAACATTTCATCATACAAAAGCATCATAGAAGGATAACTAATCTTGCACAAACCTCGACCCGGTATCGAACGGGAAATGATCGGACAGACTTAAACCTCTCTCGTCTCATGAAGGAGTGATCGAGTTACTGGAAGTTTGGGTTCAAGATGGTGCGATCAAATTGTCGTTCATCCGGAGAGAGCCAACAGAAGAAGAAATGGAGAATCCTAGGAGTACACCAGAATCCTCTCCAGTCAGAACCTTGCGCTATCTGAATTCAATGAAACAGTTCAATCGTTGCTAGAGCAAATCTGTAGAATTGCTCTATTTGCCGAAGGCAAAAAGGAGAGACATGTTCACAGCACTGAACCATATCGTGTCAAGAAATCCATTCCGGGAATACTTCTTGAGCCTCCAGCCACATACCAAGATATGTACAACTGGGGACTACCTACCACAGTCAATCTCAGAAAAAACGAATTTGGAAGAACGTTGATCGATGCTGGCACCGCTGATTGAATCAATAATGTTGTAGTAAAAAGGTTCGTGAGACTTGTGAAAGCAATGAAATTTAGATTTAATAAAACTTAAAAGTAAAGAAAACTTAGATCAAAATTGATTTCAAGATATGAGAAAATAACCAAGACACTGAATCCACTATTACACATGAATAAATTATGGTAAATAACCCAAAACTCTAATTATCTTTTAAGTCCTTTGTTTCTTAATTCACAAACAATCAGGCAAATTCTCAAAAATTAACTGTATCCCTAAGCATAGATTATCTTAATACAAAGCATAACCTATCTAATTGAATCACAACTAATGAAGAAAATTATGCAAACAATTAAAAACTCTGCAAAAGCAGTGATTGAGTGAATTATAAATTATTAATTAGAGAAAATAAAATAGTTACCAATTATTCATGCGTACATAGATTCCTCATTGCCTTGGTTGTGGGAGAATTAGCCGCTCATCATGTTGGAAACACGTTCAAAATTCATTATTATTGCTCAAAGGGTGTTTACAAATGATGAAAAGAGTGAAAAATGGTGAAAATCGGGTTTGTAACACTTATATTAGTTACAAACCAGCTGTTACAGAAAACGATACTGGTGATCTGTCACTGACGCTGTAGCATATAAGACCGTCTTCAGAAATGTCGTATTTACTGTAGAATATACGACTGCTACTTTGCGTCTAATGTTCTTCACGTGTTCTTCACCAGCAGCAAGCTCAGTTCTCTGCAACTCGAATTCTTTTAGCTCTGTAGTGTTCTAAACTATCCCAATTCTCTCCGTCCCCTTATACTAGACCCCAGCAACCTTTATATACTCAACAGGGCTCCAAATCTCACAACAATCAATCCAAATATTCCTCCATTACTCGGCAGTAAAAGAATATATCCTCGAGATATTTTCTTCCCTTTCTTACCTCAGCCATGCATCCTCAGCTGTTCAACCTGCCTTATTTATCTCTTATACTCTTCTTACACGTTCAACATCTATCCAAATACACGTATCTAAGCTGTAATCCCGTGAATAACTCCATTAAACCGTGCTTGCTCTGATTTCTCCTCGCGTAATTTCCAGCCAATTCTAACCGATTACAAATCCCATACCAAGCCTGTTACGCCCAAAAGAAGATACCCAATGATTTTCAGCGATTTAGTCGCATTAAATCTCACCCAAATCTCAAACCCTAGTTTCGGCAGTTAAGAAACTTGTTTTCCCGCCAAATTCTGAATTCAAATTGTTGAAGATGGTTACCCCTTATCCAACCGCTAGGGGTGGCAATAATAATTGGGGTGCCCCTTAGTAATTGGGTTACCCCTTATCCAAAGTGGGAGTCCGAATAGCACATTTCCTCCTGGGGGTGTTCCGAGCAACTTTTCGAGCCGAATTTTCCAACAATCTTTATTTCCAAAAAATACATACAAACACACAAAACACCATAATAAGGACAAAAAAGAGTACTAACAATACGAAACATTGAGGACAAATTAGACACATAAATGCGTCTATCAAATACCCCCAAACTTATTATTTGCTAGTCCTCGAGCAAAAAAACAAAAATAAAACCGAGTTAATCTCGGGAGGGTTTACCAGAGGTGTACCCACAAAACCTGTGCTTCTAATTAGTCACAAGTATCCAAAGAGCTATGAGGACATACAAATTCTCAACCTATCTCCAAGTGACTAGAATTCCATAGAAATTAAAGGTGCCGGCTCTAAAGCTGACTGAAGAAAAGAGGAGACGCATCCGCAACATTGCTAGATAAAGAGATATCCGCTACACAGCTAGATAAACATTGTAAGATGTGTCCGCTGATTTACAACTAGATAAGATTAGGAGAGAGATAAAAATGAGAGGGACATCTGCTACACAGCTGGACTAATTACGTGTGATGAGTTGAACCAGTGCTGGAAAGATCTTGTGCCAGATTGAAAGCGGACTAACAAAGCAACCAAATGTATCTTTCTTCGACTCTCTCATAGTGCTCAGTAGAAACAACGTCTTCTTCGGTCTTCAACTGTTAATGATAAACTCTCGAACCTCATAGAACCTTGACAAATAACTCTTCTCTTCGATTTCTTGCTTGAATTAAAAATTTCTACTTCCCTAAGGCCTTATTGAACAAAATTTAAAATTTAAACTTTATATATAAATTTTTTTTTTCCATTTTTCATTTTCATTTTTCATTTTTTTTTTGAGTAATAACAAGACAAAAAATTACATGGCCAGAAGGAACTTAACACTTGGATCTTCGCAACTTGTAATGTCTTAGTATCATGAACTTCAACAACTTATATCATTTGATCTTATAACTTCTTGTAACTAAGTCTTCAACTTTGATTTTTGAATTATTCTTTTCTATTGTTGCTTCTAAACCTTAAACGTCTTCAACTTTCTTCATAGATTTTGATGTCGCTCCGTTTTTTGATGATGATAAGTTTCTACTGAGAGAGAGTTGTAATCCAGTAACTAAGACTACATTGTGAGGTTGCTTTGTCTTTCTGGAATTTCCTGACCTACATGCCTTTCCATCATGGATGGTTAGGTCCATCACTGTTACCCTCTGAAAGGAACAAGTTCTCTCCTGAATTTCAAGGATCTCAATGTCTTTTTCTCTAATATCTCAATAGGTTGTTATCCCTAGCATTCCAATTTCTATCTTTTCGGTGAGAAACAATATGTAAACTTAGCTAACCGGATACCATGTGATGCTAGAAGTTTCAAAAGTGCAACTAAAAAGTTCTTTCCTACCCCAAACTTAAATCTAACATTGTCCTCAATGTTTCTAATGAAAGAGCAATACCAAAAGTAAAATAACACAAGGAGAAGTTGGAGAGATAGTACCTAGGTGAAGAGAGAGAAAAACAAAACTAATATACAACATACAACTGCCTCGATGGTCAATCAAGGGTAAACAGGGTCCTCCAGAGGGACCTCCTCAACATCACCTGTAGGAAATGGCTCTAAAAAGGGTTTCAATCTCTGACCGTTAACCTTCGAAGAAATACTACCATCTGGTGTCTCGATCTCAACAGCTCCATGAGGAAAAAACAGTGCGAACAATAAAAGGACCCGTCCACCGAGAACGTAACTTCTCAGGGAAAAGATGCAAGCGGGTATCATACAGAAGAACTTTTTGACCTGGAGAAAATGACTTCCGTAAAATATTTCTATCATGCACAAGTTTCATTTTGTTCTTATACACCTTCGCACTATCGTAAGCATATATACGAATTTCATCCAACTCATTCAGTTGGAGTTTCCTATGGGCTCATGCCTTGTCAAGTGAAAAATTTAGCTGCTTAACAGCCCAATAAGCTCTATGTTCTAACTCAACAGGTAAATGACATGCCTTTCCATACACAAGCCGATAAGGCGACATTCCAATGAGGGTCTTAAACGCAGTACGATAAGCCCATAAGGCATCAGTGAGCCTAGACGACCAGTTTTTCCGCTTAGGATTAACTGTTTTCTCTAATATACATTTTATCTCCCTATTGGAAACCTCTACCAGACCACTAGTCTGTGGATGATACGGGGTAGCTACCTTATGTGTAATACCATATTTCTTCATCAAAAGCTTAAAAGGTCCATTACAAAAGTGCGACCCTCCATCACTAATTATAGCTCGCGGTGTACCAAAACGTGTAAGTATATTATTTTTCAAGAACTCAATCACAACCCTATGGTCATTGGTTTACACGCAACCGCCTCAATCCACTTAGAAACATAGTCTACGGCGACAAGGATGTATAGGTTACCAAAATAATTAGGAACGGACCCATAAAGTCAATACCCCACACATCAAAGACCTCAACAACTAAAATAGGGTTCAAGGGCATCATGTTCCTACGGGAAATGGTTCCTAATTTCTGGAAACGCTCACAAGTAACACAGTAACTGTGGGAGTCTTTAAATAACGAAGGCCAATAGAATCCACATTGCAATATCTTAGCAGCAGTCTTCTTAGCACTAAAGTGACCACCACAAGCATGATCATGACAAAAGGAAATAATACTGGACTTGTCACTCTCAGGTATACATCTCTTGATAATCTGGTCTGGACAATACTTAAACAAATAAGGATCATCCCAAAATAAGTGCTTAACCTTGGCTAAAAACCTAGAACGATCATGTTTACCCCAATGTTGGGGCATTCGACCAGTAACAAGATAGTTCACTATATTCGCATACCAAGGTGATTGGGAAACAGAGAACAATTGTTCATCAGGAAAGCTGTCCCTTATATGAAGGGAATCATCAGGGGAACTAACAATTAGCCTAGACAAGTGGTTTGCTACTACATTTTCTGCACCCTTTTTGTCTCTAATGTCTGGACAAAATTCTTGTAATAAAAGGATCCACCTAATCAATCTAGGTTTGGTATCCTTCTTAGAAAAAAGGTATTTCAAAACAGCATGATCAGTATAGATTACGATCTTAGAACCTAAGAGGTAAGATCTAAACTTGTCTAAGGAAAACACAATGGCTAACAGTTCCTTCTCCGTAGTGGTATAGTTCAACTGGGCATCATTCAGAGTTTTGATAGCATAGTAAATCACATGAAGTAATTTGTTTTATCTCTGACCTAGCACAACACCAATAGCATAATCTGAAGCATCACACATGATTTCAAAGGGTAGGTTCCAGTTGGGTTCCTGGACTATGGGGGCGGTAGTGAGTAAAGTCTTAAGCTTCTCAAAATCCTCTAAACAAGCATCATCAAAGACAAACATCTTAAGTTTCAAGACTTCATCAGTAAGGTCTTTTATTCTAACTGTCCCACAAATTTCCTCAAAGTCCCTAATATGAAAATAAGGGTTCTCATAATCTTTTCCTAAGAATATAGGGATCATATAAAGAATACTAGCTTTTATCTCGAAATTATCCGTATTGGATGGCAATTTAATGCACGAAGCTCGGTTGGCCCTAGTTGGGAACATGTAATCTTTCAAAGTATTCATCGCTGGCACAGCTGACGTACTAGGGGTACTTTCCTCACAAAGAGACAGATTCTCAAAACTGAAGTTTCCAAAAACGGGGCTCTCAAAAGAAGAGTCTTTGATCTCCCCACCTTCACAAGAAGAACTACTAGGTTTGTCACTAATCAAACGACCTAGAGTGTTTCTTTTCCAAGCCCGTTCTTTAATGACCTCGGGCATACACTAGAAAAAGAAAATAAAAAGAAAAAGAAAAATCCTAAAAGGAAGGGAGGTTCTAAGAAAACACAAAGCAGGCTGACTCCACCAAAGCAAACCTAAAATTTTCTAGCAAACAAAAAGCATGATGGCTCCACTTAGATTGTTTCTAGACCAGCTTCTATTATTTCAAAAAGGAATTCGTTACAATCTAAGCAAACCTATCTGGAATCAATATGTGTTTAAGTAAGTTGAATAGAGGCGAGGGAAGCTGCTGGAGATTTAATACCCAAGGCCTCACCGCATTACAGGGAGGCGCAGTCACGCATTCAACTCACATAAACCATCATGAACTTCGAAGAATGCTCAAGAGAGTAACCAATATTTTTCGAACGAGTTTCCTATTAAGCTCGTTACCCTATCGGTCTCGTTCTATTCCAAATTTTAAGGCTTAGGTTCGCGTTAAGTTTCGTTTTACTAAGGCGGGCAAGAAGAGAATGGTGATGAAATCCGAACCCTTATCTTGTATGGCTAGTCCTTAGTCCTTTCCCTTTACTAGGAATTTAAAACAGCCGTTTTCAGTTCCTCGAAACGAAGGAATACAGTAACTCGCTGACAGGGGATTCGCGAGTGTTTCGACAAACTTACCTCCCGTTCCAGACAGGGGACGAACCGTTGTAGTCGACTCAGGCCACGACTCCTATGTCATGTACGAACCCAAGGGGCCGAGGTGATATCGTAATCACCGTCCTTCTCTGCAAACAGTTTAATATTTAAACTACCCTTCCGTAGGGTTTAAAATAAAAAGAATGTCCAAATATACAAGTCCAAAGTCCAAAAAAAATAAAGTGCAAAAGAAAAAGAAAATTACAAGAATAGATAAATCCTAATACAATCTAAAAAAATAAACTCTCTCTATTTTTAAAAAAAAATCTTCTTCTTTCTCTTCGCCTTTTACTTTGTCTTTAACTCCAAATCTTTAAGTATTCACCAAAAGCTTTGGCAAATTTTTCTTTCGCTCCAAATTTCAAAATTTGTAGTAAAAAAACAAAAACAAAAATGTAAAGAAGAAAAAATAAAATAAAAACAAATAAAAACCTAAAAAAAGAATAAAAATCTAAAAACTCTAGCCTAAAGACAAGATCCGTGTCGACGGCGCCAAAAATTGATGTGAATCAATAATGTTATAGTAAAAATGTTCGTGAGACTTGTGAAAGCAATGGAATTTAGATTTAATAAAACTTAAAAGTAAAGAAAACTTAGATCAAAATTTATTTCAAGATATGAGAAAATAACCAAGACACTGAATCCACTATTACACATGAATAAATTATGGTAAATAACCCAAAACTCTAATTATCTTTTAAGTCCTTTGTTTCTTAATTCACAAACAATCAGGCAAATTCTCAAAAATTAACTGTATCCCTAAGCATAGATTATCTCATTGCAAAGCATAACCTATCTAATTGAATCACAACTAATGAAGAAAATTATGCAAACAATTAAAAACTCTGCAAAAGCAGTGATTGAGTGAATTGTAAATTATTAATTAGAGAAAATAAAATAGTTACCAATTATTCATGCGTAAATAGCTTCCTCATTGCCTTGGTTGTGGGAGAATTATCCGCTCATCATGTTGGAAACACGCTCAAAATTCATTATTATTGCTCAAAGGGTGTTTACCAATGATGAAAAGAGTGAAAAATGGTGAAAATCGGGTTTGTAACACTTATATTAGTTACAAACCAGCTGTTACAGAAAACGATACTGGTGAACTGTCACTGACGATGTATCATATAAGACCGTCTTCAGAAATATCGTATTTACTGTAGAATATACGACTGCTTCTTTGCATCTAATGTTCTTTACGTGTTCTTCACCAGCAGCAAGCTCAGTTCTCTGCAACTCGAATTCTTTTATCTTTGTAGTGTTCTAAACTATCCCAATTCTCTCTGTCCCCTTCTACTAGACCCCATCAACCTTTATATACTCAACAGGGCTCCAAATCTCACAGAAATCAATCCAAATATTCCTCCATTACTCGGCGGTAAAAGAATATATCCTCGAGATATTTTCTTCCCTTTCTTACCTCAGACATGCATCCTCATCTGTTCAACCTTCCTTATTTATCTCTTCTACTCTTCTTACACGTTCAACATCTATCCAAACACACGTATCCACGTTGTAATCCCGTAAATAACTCCATTGAACCGTGCTTGCTCTGATTTCTCGTCACGTAATTTCCAGCCAATTCTAACCGATTACAAAGCCCATTCCAAGCCTGTTACGCCCAAAAGAAGATACCTAATGATTTTCAGCGATTTAGTCGCATTAAATCTCACCCAAATCTCAAACCCTAGTTCCGGCAGTTAAGAAACTTGTTTTCCCGCCAAATTTTGAATTCAAATTGTTGAAGATGGTTACCCCTTATCCAACCGTTAGGAGTGGCAATAGTAATTGGGGTGCCCCTTATTAATCGGGTTACCCCTTATCCAAAGTGGGCCGAATAGCGCATGTCCTCCGGGGGTGTTCCGAGCAACTTTTCGAGCCGAATTTTCCAACAATATTTATTTCCAAAAAATACCTACAAACACACAAAACACCATAATAAGGACAAAAACGAGTACTAACAATACGAATCATTGAGGACAAATTAGACACATAAATGCGTCTATCAACCGCCATCAACATCATTCCACTGAAAACCCTCAAAGCCGCAAGCATCACTCAACAAGAAGCTACTCATGCTCCTATCTCAATCAGAGACCTTGAAGGAGCGCTCGGAAATACTCATGGCTACATCACTATCAAAGTGAACATAAGTCCAACCTGGACAGAAACCAAGTTTCGCATAATCCGGAAGATCCAGGATATGACATGTCCTTCAGACGAGCATGGATCCACGCTGAAAAGATGGATACTTACAAAGCACCTTTGGTTACATATCTCTCCAACGAAGACAGTTCTGATCCAAAAGGTTTGACGGACATTCCATGATCAGAGTACTTTGAGGAATTTCAAACTTTGTTGAGGTTGAAGCAAGAACCTGCAAAGAGATGCATAGACATTCATCAAGAGGTTCCGCATTCAGGCAAGTCTCATTCCATGTATATGTCATTTATTTCCTCACATCCGAATTTCAAGGGCATTTTTGTAATTAACTTAAGGGTACTTTGGTAATTTTTCGTAATAAAGTATTTTTCATCATTTTATGAAAGAGTAATTTTGTAACTTAAGAAAATAATAAATTAACCTTTTTGCTTATATTATATTTCCTTAATTTGTTTTTTTTTCTTTCTCAAAAGAATTAAATGGATTCTTTTTATTAGTGCATGTGCTAATTAAATATTTTAGATTATTGCCTTAAGAAGAATATACATGATTTGATTTAATTGCTAGCTAATTGGAGAAGGATTTTAAATATGGATATATGTATTTAAAATGAGGTAACACAATAATAATGATAGCGTTTACCGTGTAGAAGAAAAAATGGAAATGGGAGTTTATTTTTACAGTTTAGGTAACTTAATAAATTTGTATGCTAGCTAATTCAATAAAAAGGAAATTCTAAATCTAATTATGGGTTGGCTGATTTTATGGTCGTCCTAGATGGTTGTTTTTAGTAAGCATCAAATTTAATTACTAGTATGATTTCTTTCTTATTATGGACACTTTGGATATTTAGGCATGTATATTATCATTAAAGAGAAACAAACTTAGCTGGTTACGTTGGAATTTTCCCGTTAATTGGTTATAAATTCGATCAGAGGACAAATCAATATAGCTGTTTAAACAACTGTTAGTGGACCTTGTTATAGGCACTATTGCCACCTAGCTCGTTAGTACATGTTTGGAGTTAAATAACTAAGGAATGTGCTAGGTTAATTCAAATAGGGAGTATAGTTTTAGGTTTGACCGAGATGCTAACATAGTTGATTTGGGTGGATGTTCTTTTTCCACGTGTCATTGCAACATTAGTTAATAATAATTAGGGTTTTAATGAATTTTGACTATATATCTAATAAGAAGACTTGCTTAGCCGACTAAATTAGATTTCAGAAATATCATCTCCGTTTAGCGCTTAGGTTTACAATAAGATGGTGTGTAAACGATTTGGTAGAGAACTATTCCTTGGATATATTTTTGTTGGAGCCGGGGCTGTTTTTGTTAGTGCTTTATACTCTTCGTTATTATGGATTGCGATTTGAGGTAGGCGCAACACAATCAAAAACCTTTTTCTATTTATGTTTTCTTTAATTAAATTCATATTTACAAGTTTTTGTTATTATTGATGATGATGATTATCCAAGCTGCGGTCCATAGGTTGTGATCCTTAAAATTATCTTTGATGGGATACGAGATATCCTTGGGAACGGTTTTGTTTCCCTAAACCCACGTGGGGATCCCTGGGGCGAGCGGATTTGATTGATTTGATTGTTTATGGATGTGGTGTTTCCATGTGTTTGCGGTGATGTTAATCATGCTAGTTGTTTTTAAAAGGGACTAAAAATATTCCATAAAATGTTTTGTTGCTTCTTTGCCTACTGAGTGTCACAACTCACGTCGTATTATGACAAAAATTCCAGATCTGATGCATGACAAGGAGCTTATCAAAAGTGGAGCCTAGAGAATTATTTTTGATGATCAAAGTGGTTGTTGATGCTTAAATATTATTTTAAGATATAATTATTCTTAGTCTTATTGCTGGAAAAATATTGTATGATGTTGAGTTGACTGATTTTATTTTTAAACTTCCAATAGGTTTTGATATTATTATTTTAGTAACAAATGTAAAACATCTTAAGGGACATTATATAAAAATTGTAGAATTTTCTGAGTTGTATACTTATTTTTAAAATAATTATTTGTAACCGTGTTAAATCCAGAAAATAATTGACAGTTGTAAGATTCTCCTAAATATCCTATTTTAATATTATGATCTTCTGATTTTTAGACCTTAGTGTCTTCTGATAAAATCAACCCCTATCTTTTAACTTTCCGAAATGGCAAGATTCATTCAATTTAGAGTTGTGTACTATTTTATATTATTTTTTTATAAATCGGACTATCACAATTTTGGTTTTCTGCAGTACTGGTCAACTTAGTGTTTGACCGTGGTCATATGTTATTAAACTTCATTTAAAAATTCTAGAAACTTTACAACCAATAGTGTTTATAGTTTGGATTAATGCATATAAATATCATAAATCTTGAAACTCGTATGAAGCCTGTAAAATTCAAGGAATCTACTTTGGTAGTTTTCTGTTTTATAATTTGGTGATTGAAATCGTTACTTATTAATTAATCTAAAGACTTGAACGGTGTTAGTATTTTTATTTGAGAACCAAAATGTGTTTTGCTTCAGTTGGCTTTTAAATTAGGTTAAATCAACGGTTAGAATTTTCTAAAATAATTTTCTAAGTATTCCGCTGCTATAAAAATGTTAAAACGCACATAAAATAATAAGCCCAAATGAATTACTTAACGAGATTGGGCTTAGTAGCCGGGATTTGGCTATGGTATTAAATGTAGCATTTCGGGTTTTGGGTTTGGATTAGGGTCGGAATCCGGGCCCGAAATTTGGGGTGTTACAATTTGGTATTAGAGCAGCGATTAGATCCTTCGGGGAACTAGTTGTTGCGCAAACAGTTAATAAATGTTAATTGTGTTTCGAAAAAATTAGTTGTGTGTTTAGCTTGAATTTTTTTTGTCACAGTGTTACCTTAAATTTAGGGACTAAATTAATTGAAGTGTGTGAGGTTGTAATACCCGTCCGAATTTCAAGGGCATTTTTGTAATTAACTTAAGGGTACTTTGGTAATTTTTCGTAATAAAGTATTTTTCATCATTTTATGAAAGAGTAATTTTGTAACTTACGAAAATAATAAATTAACCTTTTTGCTTATATTATATTTCCTTAATTTGTTTTTTTTTTCTTTCTCAAAAGAATTAAATGGATTCTTTTTATTAGTGCATGTGCTAATTAAATATTTTAGATTATTGCCTTAAGAAGAATATACATGATTTGATTTAATTGCTAGCTAATTGGAGAAGGATTTTAAATATGGATATATGTATTTAAAATGAGGTAACACAATAATAATGATAGCGTTTACCGTGTAGAAGAAAAAATGGAAATGGGAGTTTATTTTTACAGTTTAGGTAACTTAATAAATTTGTATGCTAGCTAATTCAATAAAAAGGAAATTCTAAATCTAATTATGGGTTGGCTGATTTTATGGTCGTCCTAGATGGTTGTTTTTAGTAAGCATCAAATTTAATTACTAGTATGATTTCTTTCTTATTATGGACACTTTGGATATTTAGGCATGTATATTATCATTAAAGAGAAACAAACTTAGCTGGTTACGTGGGAATTTTCCCTTTAATTGGTTATAAATTCGATCAGAGGACAAATCAATATAGCTGTTTAAACAACTGTTAGTGGAGCTTGTTATAGGAACTATTGCCACCTAGCTCGTTAGTACATGTTTGGAGTTAAATAACTAAGGAATGTGCTAGGTTAATTCAAATAGGGAGTATAGTTTTAGGTTTGACCGAGATGCTAACATAGTTGATTTGGGTGGATGTTCTTTTTCCACGTGTCATTGCAACATTAGTTAATAATAATTAGGGTTTTAATGAATTTTGACTATATATCTAATAAGAAGACTTGCTTAGCCGACTAAATTAGATTTCAGAAATATCATCTACGTTTAGCGCTTAGGTTTACAATAAGATGGTGTGTAAACGATTTGGTAGAGAACTATTCCTTGGATATATTTTTGTTGGAACCGGGGCTGTTTTTGTTAGTGATTTATACTCTTCGTTATTATGGATTGCGATTTGAGGTAGGCGCAACACAATCAAAAACCTTTTTCTATTTATGTTTTCTTTAATTAAATTCATATTTACAAGTTTTTGTTATTATTGATGATGATGATTATCGGGCTGCGGTCCATAGGTTGTGATCCTTAAAATTATCTTTGATGGGATACAAGATATCCTTGGGAACGGTTTTGTTTCCCTAAACCCACGTGGGGATCCCTGGGGCGAGCGGATTTGATTGATTTGATTGTTTATGGATGTGGTGTTTCCATGTGTTTGCGGTGATGTTAATCATGCTAGTTGTTTTTAAAAGGGACTAAAAATATTGCATAAAATGTTTTGTTGCTTCTTTGCCTACTGAGTGTCACAACTCACGTCGTATTATGAAAAAAATTCCAGATCTGATGCATGACAAGGAGCTTATCAAAAGTGGAGCCTAGAGAATGATTTTTGATGATCAAAGTGGTTGTTGATGCTTAAATATTATTTTAAGATATAATTATTCTTAGTCTTATTGCTGGAAAAATATTGTATGATGTTGAGTTGACTGATTTTATTTTTAAACTTCCAATAGGTTTTGATGTTATTATTTTAGTGAAAAATGTAAAACATCTTAAGGGACATTATATAAAAATTGTAGAATTTTCTGAGTTGTATACTTATTTTTAAAATAATTATTTGTAACCGTGTTAAATCCCGAAAATAATTGACAGTTGTAAGATTCTCCTAAATATCCTATTTTAATATTATGATCTTCTGATTTTTAGACCTTAGTGTCTTCTGATAAAATCAACCCCTATCTTTTAACTTTCCGAAATGGCAAGATTCATTCAATTTAGAGTTGTGTACTATTTTATATTATTTTTTTATAAATCGGACTATCACAATTTTGGTTTTCTGCAGTATTGGTCAACTTAGTGTTTGACTGTGGTCATATGTTATTAAACTTCATTTAAAAATTCTAGAAACTTTACAACCAATAGTGTTTATAGTTTGGATTAATGCATATAAATATAATAAATCTTGAAACTCGTATGAAGCCTATAAAATTCTAGGAATCTACTTTGGTAGTTTTCTGTTTTATAATTTGGTGATTGAAATCGTTACTTATTAATTAATCTTAAGACTTGAATGGTGTTAGTATTTTTTATCCGAGAACCAAAACGCGTTTTACTATGGTGGATTTCAAATTAGGTTAAATCAACGGTTAGATTTTCCAAAATAATTTTCTAAGTATTCCGCTGCTATAAATATGTTAAAACGAATATAAATTAATTAGCCCAAATAAATTTCTTAATGAGCTTGGGCTTAGTAGCCAGACTTCGGCTATGGTATCGAAGTAGCATTTCGTTTTTTCGGGCATGGGATCCGGGCCCGAAAATCGGGGTGTTACACATGATACTTCCTTGATCCCATGAAAAATAATATAAAATTAGGGAAACCCGTGTGACCGGGCCCTAGCCGTCCGGTCAAACCCTAGCTGGCCCCACAGTCCCATTTTATTATTATATTTTTCATGTTTCCTTGGTCCCATGGAATTCCTTGATTTCATGATATTTCCTTCAAATTATGAAATTCCTTTAAATCATGAAATAATACATAGAATTAGGGAAAAACACACGGGACCAGGCCCTAGCCGTCCAACCATGCTCAAGCCGGTCCCGCACGCCCCTTATTTTATTATTATTATTTTTCATTTTTTCCTCATCTCATGGAAACTCCTTGATTTCAACAAAACTCTTTGATTTTAACAAAACTCCTTAGTTTTAACAAATTCCTTGGTTTTATCATATTTCCCTAAAATCATGAAAATATTATAAAAAATTGGGAAAAACGTGTGGGATTGGGCCCTTTGGATGACCGGGCATGCCATGGCAATGAACGGTCCCACACTTCATGATTCCCTCAATTTTTTATTATTTTCCTTCGTCTCATGAAGTTTTGACGGTTTCATCAAAAACCCCTGATTTCTTCATATTTTCTAAAATGATTGCTCAAATGCACATCTGAAAATACCAAAATTCTCAGAACTGAGATATGAATACTTTAGCAGTGTGAGCATGTTACCTTGACCGACCAGGGTTGGCACCTTGGCTCGCAATGAGCCAGTCCCGTGTATTTTCATGGTTTGACCTAATTTGCGCAATTGCACATATTAGGTCCAAAACTCTTCCAAACAACTTGGAACTTCATGAAACGATCATCATTTGATCCCGTGACCACCCAGGGACGATTTCATGACCCCTT
This sequence comes from Papaver bracteatum, assembly GCA_023529315.1. Taxonomy (NCBI): domain Eukaryota; kingdom Viridiplantae; phylum Streptophyta; class Magnoliopsida; order Ranunculales; family Papaveraceae; genus Papaver; species Papaver bracteatum. The sequence continues at coordinate 1,078,303 of JAJJWX010003050.1, forward strand.
GGTTGGTCCCTCATCTCTTCATAATTAATTAGGTTTTTTAACCTAAGGTTCAGACGAGCATTTTCGGATAATTGATTAAACCAGCATTTAATCATTCTTTCATCAACAAATCACCAACTCTTCAAGAGGCCTTGGTATTTTCTTACACGAGCATATGGAGCTACATGGTCGACCCACGGTCCCATGAAGTCGGTTCTCCTTCATTCCATGGTTAATTTTCAAATAAATCATCAATTGATCAAATTAGGGTTTCTGAGTCCATGGATCATAATTCCAGATTCAAACACTAATAATTTTATGACGATCTCATGATCAGTATTCTTATTAATTATACTCGGTTCAACTACCAGTATTTTAATTAATATTTTATTTTGGTCACCCTACCAATAATTCATCAGATGAGCAATACTTGCTCAAATCAAGGAATATTGGTTCAACTATCAATATTCAACAAATCAGAGTAATACTTGCTCGCCTCAGCTATCAACGTGAGAATCATGCCCACGTTCAATTCATGAGTTTCAGAACATTTTACAAAATCATGTTCAACTCAGTAAATACATGGACTCATCGTCCCATTAAATCATGAAGTCAACAACTGACTAAACTAACCACGAGTCGTCAATCGTGTCACTTGGGGGGATATCAACTAGGGTTTTGGTCTAGCGGTCTACGACACGTGTGTTCAAATACACGATGGAATGTGAGAAAGTCATGCAATCATTTGAAGGAATTAACAAAGTAGTGGATGGAAAATCAACCAAGTCTCTGCACGATGAGCAACTGGTTTCAAACATGATTTCCACTTCCCCACTCTTTGATTCCATAAACTGTCACACTTCATGGGATCATAGGGTCTACAATTCTAGCAATATAAATAAGTCTTTGAATCATGATTGAAATTCAATAAGAAAAACGAGAACAACAACAAGAATCCAACATCTCACAGACAACACGAGATCAACAACTCATCAATTGAGCAATTACTCTCAACTGAGCAATTTCAATTGTTTAGAACTTATCATATTCAGAATTCTCAACACACCTACAATCTTTGATTACCATTGATTCCACATATTTCTTAGATTCCCTCCTACAGATCGACCCATCCTCTCTTGTGACCGAATTTAATCTGGAACGTCCATTGTCTTGGTTTAGGCCGGAGTACTACAGATTGATCTATCAAATTCAAAGCACTCCCTTCTTGCAGTGCATCTGTGTGAGGTTAAACATTTTGGTCGGTTCAAGGAGTCTCCTCCGTACAGTCGTCTCCTCAATTCCTTAAAAACCAGCAAATCGTTTTTCCCCATCTACAGATTGGAGACCACAGTGGGAGATCATTCTCTCGGTTACAATCTCAATTCTCACAAAGATGGTCGGTCTCAGGTCTACCAATCCGGGTTCAAAACCCGATCCTAATATCGCAAGCTCTAGTGGCACCGCTAACGCCACTCCTTAAAGTACTGATACTCCAGTGATCACCCCTGCAAGTGACGGCACTGGCGCCATCAACAATCCACTCTTCGGTTGATCTCCTGAAGAAACCATAAGAAATCAACCTACCATAGTTGATCTCATGAAGATTCAGATTGACGTAGTAGCTGCAGCATAAAAAGAGTTGTGTGCTTATCTCAAAACTCTCACAGACAAGCTTGCGTCTGAACGAACTCAGCCTCAACGCGAGAAAGGAAAAGCTAAAGAAACATCTTCAACTTCCGATCCTAAAATCTCTCCAATTCATGTTGTACATGATGAAGAATTCCGCAAAGTTGCAGATGACTCTCCAGCAATGGAACCCGCAAGTTTCATCACTCGTGAAGACCTTGAGCACTTTTTGAGGATCAAGGAAAAGATAAGGCATCATCTGTCCATCTTCACCAACCTTCATATCCTTCTTCCATACATAGGATTCCTATTCCAAAGGTTATACAGCTCCAACATTCATTCTTTATGATGGAACATGCAATAATGGAACATGCAACACTCAAAAACATATTTCTCGGTTTTTGGAATTATTGGGCCAACACGAGCACAACATGTTGTCCGTCTGAAGGAATTTTCAAAGTCTCTGACAGGCAGAGCATACACCTGGTACAACAACATCGCACCGGGAAGTATCACTGATTAGAGAGATATGATTAATGCTTTCTACAAAAAATACATCTTCGTGTAAGAGCCAATCACTCTCTCTGATCTAGGAAGGATGTTTCAAAGGAGCATCTAACATCCTAATGATTATGTGAAATGGTTCACAGTTCAATCCTTGGAATTCCACGTCCCAAACGTCACATAGCATCAACTTGTAGACTTGTGCATCAACATAATGATCCCTATCTACAGAGCCTAGCTGGAAAGCCTCCGGTTCCACAATTTCTCATAACTTCATGAAGCAACCAAACGATCAGAGACTACTAAACCTTTTTTACTGGGGAAAGTCTACAAGGTCGAGGAACCTCGGAGAAGCCGACTCCTGATCAACAAACAGTACAATGTCCAACCTTCCATGAACGTTGTTGTTCAAGGAGGCAAAAGGAAAGCTTCTACTCAAACATGTGACATCCAACATTTTATCCTACAAAAGCATCACGGAAGGATAACTAATCTTGCACAAACCTCGACCCAGCATCGAACGGGAAATGATCGGACAAACTTAAACCTCTCTCGTCTCATAAAGGAGTGATCGAGTTACTGGAAGTTTGGGTTCAATATGGTGCGATCAAATTGTCTTTCATCAGGAGAGAGACAACAGAAGAAGAAATGGAGAATCCTAGGATTACACAAGAATCCTCTCCAGTCAGAGCCTTGCACTCTCTGAATTCAAAGAAGCAGTTCAATCGTTTCTCGGGCAAATCTGTATAATTGCTTTATCTTCCGAAGGCACAAATGAGAGACATGTTCACAGCACTGAACCACATCGTGTCAAGAAATCCATTCTAGGAATACGTCTTGAGCCTCCATCCACAAACCAAGATATTTACAACTGGGGACTACCTACCACAGTCAATCTCAGAAAAAACGAATTTGGAAGAACGTTGATCGATGCTGGCACCGCCATCAACATCATTCGACTGAAAACCCTCAGAGCTGTTGGCATCACTCGACAAGAAGCTACTCATGCTCCCATCTCAATCAGAGACCTTGAAGGAGCACTCGGAAATACTCATGGCAACATTAATATCAAAGTGAACATAAGTCCAACCTGGACAGAAACCAAGTTTCGCATAATCAGGAAGATCCAGGATATGACATGTCCTTCAGACGAGCGTGGATCCACGCTGAAAATATGGATACTTACAAAGCGCCTTTGGTTACACATCTCTCCAACGAACAAAATTCTGATCCAAAAGGTTTGACGGACATTCCATGATCAGAGTACTTTGAGGAATTTCAAACTTTGACGAGGTTGAAGCAAGAACCTGAAAAAATATGCATAGACATTCATGAAGAGGTTCCGCATTCAGGCAAGTCTCATTCCATGTCTATGTCATTTATTTAATCACATGCTATCCTAGCATGGGGACTTAATTATGCTAAGCAACCTAATGCGATTCTGTGAAACTTCATCAATGAGATTTCTCTACATCACAAGCCCCTGCATGATTGAAGAACTTTATCTCTTCACCAATCACATACAGTACGAAAATTGCTGATGCTATCTACCGCAACAATGACGACTCACTGACAAATCCAGTTCGTGGTAAAGTTATGCTTTCAGGAGCATTCAGGTTGAACTCTCAGTACACCTTCATCTTACAGACGCTCAACTCATCAACTAGTTTGTGAATATAAAAGGATCACTGGAAGAAGGAGTAAAGATTATATCTATAATCATGGTTCTATCCTTTTCGGGTCTTTGGAGAAACTTCAACCATGGTATCAGCATCAATAATAATCTCTAGGGGAACACCATCCATGATCTCAGCATTGACAAGGATCTCTGGAGCGTGATCATTCATAGTCTCAGCACCAACGACGGTCTCAGGAGCAACATCCTCAGGGCTTTATCAAAGAATCATCCTCTGAAGTGTTACACATGAAGCGGATTTCTCTAAGAACCAATGATTCATATCAAGATGTATAGACCTGATAACATGCTCACATGAAATTCTTCCCAAATCTAGCACGACTGGGGGACATAATCTAAAGTCTTCTACAAGATGTTCTCATCACCTCTACAAATGAGATACAACACACTTCATGTCATGGGTTTGAAAAAACATACCAATGGGTGAGGAATGGGACAATTCTTCCTCAACAAAAGATGTTCGTAAATGTCTCTTATACAACATACCAAAAGGGCCCATTAATCGTATATACGAGCTGAAAGATATGGCCTTTACCGTCAGGTCTATAAAACCTGAAAAATTTGTACGGGATTACAAATTGCAAATGTACACGCTTCATTGGCGGACTTCTACAAATTAAAATTGAGTGATTCTTCTATAATGTAATAACTCAGTCTCTTAGCTTCAAAAGTTGGGGTCAAGGATCGAATTTCTACGTCGTGTGAGGTTCCTACAGCTTCCAGAGCATACAACATGCAAGCAGAAATTCGTGTACGGGATACATAACCTCTACAGTCGATCGATGTCCACCAGGTCTTTTCTCTAAGTCCTTCATTAAGGTACCTCCAACATCCACCACCTGGGTCTTTACATCAATTTTCCACCCGAGTCCTCTATCTAAGTCTTACCAGAAGAAAAGAAAACGAAAAGGAGAGATTTAAAGAAATACTGGGGACTGACGGTCCACTGATCATGACGATCAGTTTCACAATCCAAGACCCGTGGCACAAGACTCTCATGTGATAATCATTCAACATAAAAAGAATCCTACCACCAGGACATGAACCATGGTCATTACATCACCCCTCTTGAGATCAACCTCAGTTATGGTCCCGTGACCATGGTTTCAGAAGTGATGTTTCTACTACTGACAGAAGATAGCACTACAAGCACCACCATGCTCACATATCAATCTAGGGTTCCTTATCTCAAATGAATAAATGACATTAAAATCCTTCACCAACCGTTCAAGATACAAGCGAATGGTCTTAAGACACAACAAGAGTGTTATACAACAAGCTCGTCTGAGATGATTTTACAATGTCCCACACAAAGCAGAAAGATGGCAGCAATTGGTGAAGAATTTAGGGATAGGTCATGTAAAATTCTCTTTGTATGGATGTATTCTACAACATATCCAAAATTCACAGAAATTGGAGAAACAAGCAAAGAGTTGTGGCCAAAACATTGGACCACATGCCAGCTGAAGATTTTCTGAAGGTCTCCTGGAAGTTTACTGTTTCTTCGATTTCGACCCATAAACGTTCTCGAAACTTAAAAGTCTTCTTTGTTAAAGCTTGGTAATTTCCTGGACATAAGGATACATGGGCAGACGGAGAAAATCCGACTTCGGACGAAGATTCTACATCGTTTCTATCAAAGGCTGAAGTCTGAAATTTTTTGGTGACGTATTTCGACGAAATTACTCGCATACTCACATGGATCCTCATTAATTCATTCACAAATCGGAAATTTCATACTTCTATGAAGAGATTATAGGATATATACTTACTAAGGGAGTCTATAAATCATTTGAAGGCTCGACAATGCCGGAATCTCCATTGATAACGTCGTTATCTACATTTGGTTCGGGATGTCTGGAATTCTCCATATTCCCATGCCCCAAAGAAGAGTGCGCTTCATCAACATGCTGCTTATTGACAATGATTTCTTCCTGGACTCATCAACAATAATTATTATTATTTCATTTAAGGAGATGCCACGATCGCCTGCACGAAAGAGATGCTTACATTGATTTCTTCATCAGTGTTGGATTGTTTGCCCGAGAACAAGTTGAAGGCCGTCAATCGATGGAGAAAAAGTCTAAAATAAATAACGAACCTTGGTATCATGATCCTAATTGCATGGGAAGGGAAAAGTCATGACACAAGGAGCGCTAACAACTCACCAAAGAAACGGCTGGGGACTACACGTCATTTGCTAACATCTTGTAGTCCTTGGGTTCTCTACTCCCATAGACTTTATTTCAATTCTGTGGGATCTACATTTATCCGGGATTTCACTATACGATCATCCTGTGGTAAAGATAATGAAATAAGCAGAAGCACAACTCAGTATGAAGGATCTCTCACCATCACTCAGAGGTCCCAGGAGTACCATTTCTTAAATTTTCATCCGTAGAGATGTCATCTCCGGAAACACCATCTTTGGAAGTATCATCCTTGGAGTCAGTCATTCTTGCAAAGTGGCTATTTCAGCACATCGTTCATACAAGGCGCAGGATTTGACAAAACAATGAATCATGCAATTAGGATGCTCACATCAGCGTCTACAAAATGGTAACTCTCAACTCTTACCTATTTACGGTTTCACGAACTTGGTGATAATAACGTAAAACTTCGAAAATCTTGCTCGCTCCTTTAAATCTGCAAAGATGAGCAACCCCATTACTTAAAAGTCTGACACCTGACTTTTCACAAAATTATGAATAATTCACATAACCCTTCATGTGAGCATTCAATGATTTTCTACCGTGTGTGCATACACTATGAAATCACGAAATTCATGAAAACATCATTGTTTGCTTTTAATAATTGTTTAAAATCAAAACTTGATTTTTCAAAATCTTTCATAAAATCTTGAACAACCCATGTAACTCTTTACTGTGTGAACGGTTTTTCAAAATTGGACAGACGTCCATCTTACAATTGTGAAAACTCACATACAGCCATTATTTCACCATGTATAATTGTCTACTTTCAAAAGTTGTTCAAAATCAAAACATTGATTTTACAAAATACATATATTTAACGTGAAACTCACGTAAATTTAAAAATATCTATATATTTTGCTCCCTCGCACGAGCATCTGTCTTTGAAGCGAGAATATATTTTCAAAATTTTGTGAATGCTCACATATCGAAAATAAAAAAATTCATGAAAGCTCATAAACAAAATTTTATAACTAACAGACGCACGTCTATTCAAAAAAAAAAAAAACTTTTCTCTCGTACGAGCATCCACCTTTGAAATGAGAGTTTATTCCACTTTGTGAAATCTCACATATTTAAAAAATAAAATTTTGGTTTTCGTGAAAGCTCATAAACAAATTTTTATATCATTAGACTCAGGTCTATTTTGTTTGTTCCTTAAACTAACGAACAAACGAGCGTCTATTCCTAAAACAAGGATTTCTTTTCATGGGACCGGCCCGCGAATCCTATACGACTCAGGTCCCATCGTCCACATCAGCGGTTCAATACCAATTCATGTTCACCAAACGACACTCTATCATGCCACTGAGATATTCATTCAAGTCATGGTATGCTCGTACTATCGAAATCCGGTAACATCTTAACTTACAACTAAGTTCAATTACTTATATTTTTTATGACCGGAAAATCACCATTCAATGCTGACTGAGGAACACAGCTTTCCTCACTAAGCAGGGGACTTAATGTAGATGGTGAATTTTTGATAAAGGCTAAAATCTTAAACCCATAATTATATGAACCTCTAATCCAGCAGTCATACGTGAGTATTGAGACACGAATCTCTCATCGAATCCTCTGACTGAGAATACTTTCTCTCAGAGTACATGTAGATATGTAGTCTCACGGCTAGGGAACAACATATCTCATGAATACTGAACACTTCAGTAATTATTTCTATATAGTATCACAAGATGGACGGATCCTAGACATCTTGATCTGCTAGTATAGAGTGATAACGTCTTCAGGATACAAACAACGAGTTTACCCTGACTATATAAAGGATATGAAGCTCCAGCAAGCTCATTTCGGGATAATTAATGCTCCTAGATAGCTTGCTCTGCTAGTATAGAGCTATAAGTTAATTATTCCTAAATTATTGGATTCATCCACTGAATTTCCGAAAATATTCAAATATTTTCGCAGTATTTCATTACTACAAACCATGGTTCTTCCCAGCAGAATTCCATGAGTTAGTAATAAATATTCAACACACGGACGTTTGTGCTACCTCTGAGTAAGCCCTGATTTAAATGGTGCAAGTGTATTCAACGACGATGCACTAACAATCACCGTACGAACAAGTATTTCAAAATACGACGATACGATGAACCTATGCAAAATAGGAATGACAATAATAAATAATTAAAAATTGACCAAGGCGCTGGGAGCATGGGCTCACTGACCCGCCGGACGTGTCATGGTCAATCCCATGCCAGTTTCATATTTTTATCATATTTTCCATGAGTTCATGAAAATCCTTTCACTTGAACAAATATCCTTCGTTTTGAGGAAACTACTCAATTTCATGGTGTTTCCTTCACACCAAGGAAATAATATAAAATTAGGTAAAATATGGTAGAGCCGTGATCATTGGCCAACCGGACATGTCTTGATCCCAACTGGCCACACACCTCATGGTTTCTCATTATTTTATTATTATTTCCCTAATTTCATGAAAACTCCTTAATCTCATGATATTTCCTTGATCCCATGAAAAATAATATAAAATTAGGGAAACCCGTGTGACTGGGCCTTAGCTGGCCCCACACATCCCTATTATATTTTTCATGTTTCCTTGGTCCCATGGATTCCTTGATTTCATGATATTTCCTTGATTTTATGAAATAATACATAAAATTAGGGAAAACGCACGGGACAGGGCCCTAGCCAGCCAACCATGCTTAAGCCGGTCCCACACGCCCCTTATTTTTTTATTTTTTTTATGATTTCCTCGTCTCATGGAAACTCCTTGATTTCAACAAAACTCTTTGATTTTAACAAAATTCCTTATTTTAACAAATTCCTTGGTTTTATCATATTTCCCTAAAATCATGAAAATATTATAAAAAATTAGGAAAAACGTGTGGGATTGGGCCCTTTTGCCGGTCGGCCATGACCGGTCCCACACTTCCTGATTACCTCGCTTTTTTTATTATTTTCCTTCGTCTCATGAAGTTTTGACGGTTTCATAAAAAAAAACCCTGATTTCTTCATATTTTCTAAAAATGATTGCTCAAATGCACATATGAAAATACCAAAATTCTCAAAACTGAGATATGAACACTTTGATGGTGTGAGCATGTTACCTTGACCGACCAGGGTTGGCCCCTTGGCTCGCAATGAGCAGGTCCCGTGTATTTTCATGGTTTGACCTAATTTGCGCAATTGCACGTATTAGGTTCAAAACTCTTCCAAACAACTTGGAACTTCATGAAACGATCATCATATGATCCCGTGACCACCCAGGGCCGGTTTCATGACCCCTTGGTCGGTCCCTCATCTCTTCATAATTAATTAGGTTTTATCACCTAAGGTTCAGACGAGCATTTTCGGATAAATGATTAAACCTGCATTTAATCATTCTTTCATCAATAAATCACCAACTCTTCAAGAGGCCTTGGTATTTGCTTACACGAGCATATGGAGCTGCATGGTCGACCCACGGTCCCATGAAATCGGTTCTCCTTCATTCCATGGTTAATTTTCAAATAAACCATCAATTGGTCATCAATTGATCAAATTAGGGTTTCTGAGTCCAAGGATCATAATTCCAGATTCAAACACTAATAATTTTATGACGATCTCATGATCAGTATTCTTATTATACTCGGTTCAGCTACCAATAATTTAATTAATATTTTATTTTGGTCACGCTACCAATAATTCATCATCTGAGCAATACTTGCTCAAATCAAGGAATATTGGTTCAACTATCAATATTCAACAAATCAGAGCAATACTTGCTCGACTCAGCTGTCAACGTGAGAATCATGCCTACGTTCAATTCATGAGTTTCAAAATATTTTACAAAATCATGTTCAACTCAGTAAATACATGGACTCATCGTCCCATTAAATCATGAAGTCAACAACTTACTAAACTAACCACGAGACGTCAATCGTGTCACTTGGGGGGGGATATCAACTAGGGTTTTGGTATGGAGGTCTACGACACGTGTGTTTAAACACATGATGGAATGTGAGCAAGTCGTGTAATCAGTTGAATAAATTAACAAAGTAGTGGGACGGAAAATCAACCAAGTCTCCGTACGATGAGCAACTGGTTTCAATCACGATTTCCACTTTCCCACTCTTTGATTCCATAAACTGTCACACTTCATGGGATCATGGTGTCTACAATTCCAGCAATATAAATAAGTCTTTGAATCATGATTGAAAGACAATAATAAAAATGAGAACAACAACAAGAATCTCACGTCTCACAGACAACACGAGATCAACAACTCATCAATTGAGCAATTACTCTCAACTGAGAAATTTCAATCATTCAGAACTTATCATATTCAGAATTCTCAACAAACCTACAATCTTTGATTACCATTGATTCCACACATTTCTTAGCTTCCTCCTTACAGATCGACCCATCCTCTCTTGTGACCGAATTTACTCTGGAACGGCCATTGTCTTGGTTTAGGCCGGAGTACTACAGATTGATATCTCAAATTAAAAGCACTCTCTTCTTGAAGTGCATCTGTGTGAGGTTAAACATTTTTCTCGGTTCAAGGAGTCTCCTCCGTACGGTCGTCTCCTCAATTTCTTTAAAAAAAAGCAAATCATTTTGCCCCATCTACAATGGGATATATTGCGTTTTCAAGTATAAAATTTTGACACCAAATTAGACAATAAAATGGACTACTTATCCGGACACGATCAATAGGGATTAAAGGGCCCCTAACCCAAATAAGGAAAAAAAAAAACCTTAGTCTATCATAAAACACCAGACTGAAACAAAGTTACAACCTATAGTAAATCTTCCCACTACTGTCATCCAATAGAATCTGATTAAACTCCTCACCCAAATTCCTCCAATCAAACTCCTCAAAGTGAGAAGGTGGATAAATTCCTGCCATCCAATCTGCAGCATGATTGGTTTCCATATAGATATGTTCAACTTTGAACCACTCAAACTGCTTCCTCAAATAATAGATATGCCTCTAAATATAAATCACTTACCAAGGGACCTCTGGATTTCTGTTGTTAAAAAACACAACTACATCCATAGAGTCCATTCCTAGATGGTCTCTTCTACATCCCAAAGAAATAGCAACCATTAAGACAATCTCAACCCCTTGAAGTTCATGACCCAAAACAGAAATAGCTATTCCAGAACCTGCGACAACCATCATACAACCACCAGGTCTATCCCTGAAAATAGCACCATATCCCCCCCAAGGTGTCTCTCAAAGACCCATCAATATTAATCATTAAAGTATCTTTATCAGGTCTTATCCAGGTGCATCTAAGCTCCAATTTAATATTGAACAATCAATGAATATTCCAAATTTTAAATAAGTACCTGGACTGAGGACTATCATCTGCCTCAATGCTATGAGAAGCAAGCTTAAGTTTTACATCCCGAATGATCATCCAACTCACTTGATCAGTAGATAAGTTCTGCTTATTGAAGACTCTGGAATTTCTTTCTCTCCATATATTATAAACATAACTATTAAAAGTTAGTTTCCTTATAGTAGTGATAATGGAGGAACCCATAAAAGAATTTACACACCAGAGAATTTCTTCCCTCCAACTAGTTCTCTGCCCAGTCACATACCCCATTTTTATAAGTAAACCATGGAAAATCTGAGACGAAAAAGGGTGTTAATCATCTTTATTGTGTAGGTTACAAAGCACACAAGTACGAGTCACATCTACACCCCAATGTATAAGCCTACTTTTAGTTTTTAATCTATGATGTAATGCCACCCAAGTGATGAAGGAATGTTTAGGAATATGCATATTGAACCATATTAACCCATTCCAGCTAGGAACTTCCATAGGAAATCTTAAAGTACGATAAGTATCCTTAACTATATATTTACAAGAGGTACTAGGAGATCGTATCAGCTTATCTTCAAGATTAGAATCAACATAGAAAGAACCAATCTGAGCAATAATAGCATAGGTAAAAATATCTTCAGAATGAGGAAGCTCCCACTTGTCATCAACTATATACTCAGCAACTGGGCCATCCCTATTAAAAAATATAGAACTGATAATTTCCTCAGGAATCCAATCCACCAACCTGCCATTAGGATTCCATAGGCATATAATAAAAGAAGTAGAAGCACCATTACCTATAATAGTTCTTAACATCTTAGAAGCTTCATCCCTCTATCCAAGAATGTGTCTCCAGCTCCATGTGGCATCTTGAGGACATTTCAAAGTCCAAAAATTCATATCTTTAATGATGTTACCTCTAATCCATTCTGTCCAAATAAAGTCTTTATTAGAAACTAACTCCCAAATGTGTCTCATTCCTGCAGCTTCATTAGTTATGGCAATATCCCTTATAGCAAGTCCCCCTTCTTTAAAAGGATCACAAACCTGATTCCATCGAATAGGACAACTAGTTTTCTTATCAAGGGAAGCACCATCCCAAAAGAATCTCTTAAAAATATAATTGAGACATTTAATGACCTTCTTAGGAAGAATGAAACAAGAAACCCAGTAGAAGATCATACCATTAATAACATGCTTAATAAGAGCCATTCTTCCACCATAAGTAATAGGCCTAGACTTCCATGTTTTTTCCCCGACTTGTAACCTTATCTATAAGAGGCAGACGGTCCTTGAAAGATAATCTAGTGGACAGAAGAGGTAGCCCTAAATATGTGACAGGTAGCTCTCCAACAATACAGTCAAGGCAGGAAATAATGCTCTGAATATTTATAGCATTGATATCATAGTAAAAGAGAGAGGTTTTTTCCTTACTTACTTCCATGCCAGTAAAAGAACTAAACATTTGAAGAGCATTATTTAGTGAAGAAGCAGATTCATCATCATCAAAGCAAATATGAGTGAGAGAAGTAAGCTGGCATTTTGGATGAAAACCATAATCCCCAGAGTTAACTTGTTGTTGAATGCACACACTCAATAAATCCATCACCATAACAAATAAATATGGAGATAAGGGGAATCCTTGCCTGAGGCCCCTCTTAGCACAAAAAAAATAAATCAAAAGGAGAGCCATTGATCATAATAGAGAATTTAACAGTGGAAATGCAACACATAATTTATTCAATAAATAAAGGAGGGAACTCAAATTTCTGTAGAGAAATAATGATTTCCTTCCAACTAACTGTGTCATACGCCTTCTTTAAATCAATCTTAAGAGCACATCTAGGGGACCACTAGTTCTATGGTAGTTTTGTTAGAGCATTGCTAAGTTGAACTCGCAAGCGTTGCTATCTCAAGCTTGTTTGTCAAGTTTAGTTGCCAAAACTATAAGTCTTGATTTCTAGTCTACTTATAGCTAAGTCTCGGATTAGGATAGTAAGTGTAGTTGAGCCTTAGACTCCACGACGTTCATCGATTAAAGACGAAGAAATACTCAAGGGAACTTGTGGAACTTCATAAATAAATAGGTATGTGTAGACTTGAATTATCCATCACTCAAAAGTCTATCTATTATATCTCCTATTATGGGACAAAAGTCGTATAGCTATATAGACTTTCATTATACACATTTCCTATTTCGAGTTGAATTTATCTCGCTTATCTATTTCTCGAAATATGTGTTGGTAAGCTTTCGCTTTGGCCAAGTTCATCTTTACTCGTGATGAAAGTCATGTTGATTATTTCAATAACTTGAAAATCGCTTTGATGAAAATAGTTTGTGAATAACGACAATTTTAACATCCTTTAAGAAAGTTTCAATGATTGAAATAAGAGTTTAGAACAAGTAACCATGTTTGGATATAAACATAGTGTGTTATCATATTTGTGTAAAAGTCCAAAACCGGGAACCTAAAGTATGCATACCCGTACGCGTACCGACGGTTGTTGGAAAATTAGGCAAGTATGCATACCCGTACGTATACTTGCGGAAGTTTCACGTTCGTGAATTTCTTCTGGAGTTTGGAAGTGTGAATTGGTATGCGCACCCTTACGCGTACTGGCATAACCAAACTCGGTTCAACCACTTAGGTATGCATACCAGTTTGCATACTTAAGTAGGTTACTTTATAAAATTGATTTATTCATGAACTAAAACATTTATATAATAAGGAATGCAATCATTGCAAACCGTGGATATAATGTTCATGAATTGATTCGAGTGAATCAAAATCGATTTTTCTTTGATTGTGTCTTGCATACTACTATGAGATCTAAGCAATTGAACAACTCTAACTAGTTCAGTTGAGTCACTTGAACTAGTTATGGTGAAGATGAATAAGGTTGATGTGAAAGTGCTCATATAGCTGACCATTGGTTAACTATTGTTGAACCAACTAAGTGTACACATTTAGGTATGGTTACCCAAACCTAAATGAAGTTACATTTTATTTGTGTATAACAAGCTAAGTTCGATCTAACGGTTGAAAGATATTATCATGAATCTAATCAGGATTCCATCTAACGGTGAATATTGAATGCTTTGTCACCAAGGTAACTTAGATTGCAAACCCTGATTTGGTGACTATATAAAGGAGAACTCTAGCAACTTGGAAACCTAATCCCCACACCTCCTGTGTGATACTAGTTGTATAAGCTAGAGTCGATTCTTTTTTAACCTTAGGTTTTTCATGAAACCCTGTAGGTTAGCGACTTAAAGGCTTTATTAGGATTGTGAAGCTAGAACCAACTATTTTCTTTGTAGTTGTGTGATCTGATCTTGCTGTTTCTACCGTGTTTGAGTACAATCGTAAGATTGGCTTGAGATTTATATCTCCGATAGGTAAGATAGAAAAGTAGTCACAAACACCTTCGTCTCATCGTTTGTGATTCCACAATATCTTATTTTGTTAATCGGTTAAGACTATTGTGAGGTGATTGATAATTCTATGTTGTTCTTCGGGAATATAAGTCCGGGTTATCTATTGTTTCCTGTTCACCTTGATTTATCAAAACATGGAACAAAAACTCGTAGGTATATCTATGGGAGACAGATTTATCTATTCAATAGACTTTTCTGTGTGATACAAATTTGTTTATCAAGTCTTCGACTTAGGGTCGTATCAACTCTGAGTTGTGGGTGAGATCAGCTAAGGGAATCAAGTGCGTAGTATCCTTCTGAGATCAGAGACGTAAGGAGCACAACTGTACCATGAATCAGTGTGAGATTGATTAGGGTTCAACTACAGTCCAGACCGAAGTTAGTTGTGTAGTAGGCTAGTATCTGTAGAAGCTTAATACGGTGTGGTGTTCAAATATGGACTAGGTCCCGGGGTTTTTCTGCATTTGCGGTTTCCTCGTTAACAAAACTTCTGGTGTCTGTGCTATTTATTTTCAGCATTATATTTTGTTATATAATTGAAATATCACAGGTTGTGTGTTGAATCGATCAATTGGTAAATCAAACCTTTGGTTGTTGATTGAAATAGATTGATCCTTGAACACTGGTCTTTGGTACCGGTCAAGTTATTTCTCTGTATTCAATCAGGCTCACAAATTCCTATTTGTTTGATTGCGGATTGAATCGAGAAATTGAGATATAACTCTTTGATATACTTTTATTAAGATTGAGTCTGACTGTCTAGTTGATTCTCTTGAAAGTATATTGGAGTTTGTCCATACAAATTTCTAAACGAAATATAAGGTGAGGTTGTTAGACCCCCGTTTTTTCAATTGCTATCATAGAAGGCAAACACGTTTAGAAAACTTATAGGTCTATGTTTGTAGCAATCTGATTATTATGGACGAGTCTATCTCTAATAACCTACCAGGTTAGAAATTACCAGATGATATTCAAAGCTTGAATTCACCTAAAAGAACTATCACATCTAAGTCAATATCTAAACATTCTATGAATGTAGAAACTATTAATTGGGAAACACGCCTAGAAGAATAGGTGGATGAACTTTATGATGAAGGTGATTCAGATATTGATAGAGATGTTGATGAGGAAGTCTCAGGGTATGTTAAGTTTTTGGATTCATTGAAAATGAAGAGGATTATAACTTCTCATGTCACACCTCTTATGACTCCTCTCTGTCGAGAAAACAAGATATTGAAAAGGATTTACGGAGGTCTTTATAGTTGGAATCGCTCTTGCGAATCGATCCTCAAATATATCGAGGAAAACCTGAGTAGAAATTCACTTACATGTGATCGTGTTTATCAAAAATGCATATTGTTAGAAGAGAAACTTGTAGAAATTGATGTAAGGATTAACTCCCAGCAAGCAAGTTTTGTTGATAGAGAAGGCGCGTATCTCGCTCGAGAAAAATGCCTTTAGGCTGAATTAGTTGCTGATCTTGATAAAATCAGTATGCTGGAGGATGACTTGAAAAAGTTCAATACTAGTTCAAGCAAATTAACCACTATGCTAGGAGCAAGTAAAAATCACCGTGATGCACGAGGATTAGGCTATAAGGGAATTGATTCTCCAAGTACTAGCAAAGAGGTAAAAATTGTCAAGGCTAGTGATTATTCTCAACAAAAGATTTCCACTGATGGAAAAAGTGAAATACCTTCACCGGCAGTTAAGGTTAAAAAGAGCAAAGTATATCAACCTCCAAAGTCATCACACACGGATCAAGGTAAGAACATTCCTTATGTTTGCCACTATTGCGGAAATAAAGGTCACCTGGAAAGGAGATGTCGTTTTCGTATATGGAATGCGAAACTTCATGATGTTTTTATTTGGGTATTACATGAAGTTGTGAAACCAATATCATTTGTTAAGACAAATACCCTTAACGTTACAGGTTGTAACTGTCCAACCTTTAGGCAAATGAATCAGTGTTGTGATAAACCTATATTTTTCTATAAACGTCATACGAATACTTTTCATAATTGTAATGGTTATAAAAATGATAACTTCGTAAATGCGAAGACAAGATCCGATGCTCCCAGTTGGAGAAAGACTAACTTGCAAAATAATAGTCAATCCGATTCTCTTCCGAGAATTCTAGAAAAGAGTAATGGGAAGAAGATTCTGATTGTTCCTAAATGCACTCACAAGTGGATACCAAAGAAAGTCAATGATGTTTTGAGTGTGAAAAGAATGATCTCCCAGAAAATTTCAGGACTATGGAGAAGGTAGTATCCATGATGTTGGAACTTAAAAAGTATTTTGGAAAGATGGATTTAGATGTGAAAGGTTCTAAAAGTGATCTCTTTCATGATAATCCAAATGTCACTTGTGGTGAGCAAGACATTGCTCACCTAAACACAACTTGAGTGTGTTGTTAGTGCATCCTCACTAAGGAATGCTCTGCTATATATACGGTGAGGGAAGCACGTGAATTAGGGCACACAGATTATGTTCGGTGAGGCTGTAGAATTCGATTGTATTCATCTAAAACGTTATGTCTATAAACTTGAGCAAGATTTGTGTTTTTATTTGCTTAAAGTACTTATTTTCTCATGATATAATATAAACTTGGTCGAAGCGAAAGCTTACCAACATATATTTCGATAAATATGTAAGTGAGATATACTCAGCTCGAAATCTCAAATATGTATATAGAAAACTATATCGTACCATGACTTATGTCTCAATATAGGAGATAGTATAAATAAACCTTCCAAGTGATAGATGACTTTAAAGTCTCCACATACCTTTTGTTGATGAAGTTCCACAACCCCCCCTTAGTAGTTCTTCATCTTCAAATGATGAACGCTGTGAAGTCTAAGCTCAACTACACAATCTATGTCCTAGTCCGAGACATCTATAAATAGGCTAGAAATCAAAACTTATAGTTTTGATCACTAGCATTGACAAACGCACTTGTTCCAATTCTCCTGGACTTGGGCACTTGGATTCTTGGAGTACTACTCATCTAAGCTCATTTGTAGCTTTTACAAGAATGTTGTTGGTGAATCACAAAGAAGGAAGTTCAAGAATAGGTAGTAGTAAGCATTGTTATGGGATTCTTGAATGTTCATTGTTAATACATGAAAAATAATATCCTCATAACGGGTTTGGAATGCCCCTAAGAGGGAAGATAAGCCTAGTATAAGACATGGGACTTGGGGATTAGGCCCAAGTCCAATAAGGAAATATCCATGAGATGGGGACGACAAAGGAGGAATTAAGGGATATGAAAGGGGTTATATTAAGGAACGACATTAGAAGTAATTAAGGGAGTTTAGGACATGTGTCATGATGTTATAAAAGGAGGGACTTTTGGGAAAGTTTATATTAAAAAGGACAAGGTACAAATGGAAAGGCAACTCTCTCTCTTACTATTCTTATAAAAGTGAGGCCATTTGGTGTAGCTAGGACGGGTAGGACCAGAACTGAATTCACCTCTCAACATTTGGCGACAACACCCGGAGGCTCGTGCCTAGTTCACCATGACATACTTAGGACGCGCTAGCTCGGGCGAGATAGATAACCAACCCATCACTCAACCCAAAAGGATAGAGGATAGGAATAGTCTCATATCCAATCACACAACTGACGAAACCATACGCTCCACAAGAGAGAAACAAATAGCAAGAATTTTAGGACTCGACGCCCACACAACTATTTCTGGGAGAAATGCGGAAGGAGCTAGAGGAACATGTATGCATGGATCAAGAACTACGAAAACTTATGAAGGTTGTTAGAACCAAACAAAAAACCAAAGGAGTACTGAAAGATACAGTGTATGAAGGAGAAGAACCCATAGCTATGACGCAAGAGGCGATTGACAAGTATTTGGAGACGAATTACAGAGTCGTATAGCAAAACAACTATGACTTCATGGCTAGCCCATACTCTTCTGAAGTCATGGGGTATCAATATCTTGAAGACTATACCTCACCAAAGTTCAAGGTATACAATAGTCAAGGAAACGCGGGAACACCTCAGTCGATTTCTATCTACTATGAATGATCACGTCACTAATGGGAATTTGTGCATGAGGGAATTCCCGAAGTCTCTGACCGATACAACATTTACTTGGTATGACAACTTAAAACCAGGAAGCATTAACTCGTGGTCAACTATGTCCACTCTCTTCATCAGAAAGTTCTACTCGGCAAAAAGAAAGGTTACAACTATAGACTTGAGCAAATGCAATCAATGCTTAGGTGAGGAAATAGGAAAATATATCGCCATGTTTCGACTTCTTACTATATATTACCACGGGGATGTCAAGGAAGAAGCACTAGTGGAAATTTGTGTGAGCGAAATGACTTCATCCTTCAAGAAAAGCCTGGTTAACTTTCGCTTCCCGACTTTTATCGAGATACAAGAAGCGGCGGCGAGGATCACCGAAGGTGTCGAGGAGCATAACTCGGACTACGCCTGGCGTAACATAGTTTGACACCATCTCAACCGCACCCAGGAACGTCCTTGCTAGAAATAGTCGAGAAGGCTGGAGCACACAAGCGCTTCCCCCACCCTTACCTTGCAGTAAGGAACAAATCTTAATTCTATTGGAGCAATTGATAGCAAACAAAGAAACCCAACTGGCTCCGACAAAGATGTATCCTAGCCCTAACGACAAAAATGATGCCAGGTATTGCCACTTATACTGAAGGATACAACACCCCACAGTTGATTGCTATAACCTTCGAAGAATGTTCCAAAAGAAGATGGAGGTGGTAGAGATCGAAATGAGCAAACTCGAGGATGGAAAGGAGATTCAACATCACGTTATGATCCTCTCCCATGACCCAAGCAGAAATATTTGGAGGCCTTGGGATGATAATGAGGAAGATACAAGTGAAATCGAGATGGAAAACACGGTGTTTACAAAGACAGACGGCGTGGCTAGTAAATTCTCTCAGACAGTGTTATCCCTACAATTTTTTGATTCCCTTGGCTTTAGCGAAAACCAAATCAAAGAAGCACCCAAGGTCATAACAGCTATTACGGCAGGAAATACTTATGACCCCCTTGCCAAAGAGGCGATCGTGTTTACATATGAGGATATCTGCTACCCTGGGGAATACCTCAGGCCTCTGTATTTAACGGTTCACGTCAACAAGCAGCCGTTGAAGAGAGATTTTGTGGACGGAGGCAAGTTTCTGAACCTAATCCCCATGCACACACTAGACATCATAGGAGTATTGCGGTCTGCAATCAGGAAGCGAAGTACATAGGTAAGAGGGTTTGGAGGTCACACTCAAACAACCATAGGAATTGTCAGCCTAGTCCTAAGAATCGGCCCCATCCGAGCACTTACACTATTCTACGTGCTGGAGGATGATACCACGTTTCATGTTGAAAAAGCGGGGGTCTAATTACCACACCCAATATTTCGATTAGCAATCTGTATGGACAAACTCCGAGTTACTTTACTAAAGAATCAACTAGACAGTCAGACTCAATCTAGATAAAAATATCTCAAGGAGTTATTATCTCAATCTCTCAATTTGATCTATACTCATGCAAATAGAATCTGTGAGTCTTTATCAAAGAGAGATAACTTGGATGGTACCAAATCCCAATATCCAAGTGTCAATTAATTTAAATCGACAACCAAAAGGTCGGATATTATAATTGATTGAACAACGCACAACCTTTATTATTTCAATTATATAACAAAATTAATGCGGAAAAGAAATAACACGGACACTAGAATTTTGTTAACGAGGAAACCGCAAATGCAGAAAAACTTCGGGACCTAGTCCAGATTTAACATACACTATATTAAGCCACTACAGACACTAGACCACTCCAAGCTAACTTTGGTCTGGACTGTAGTTGAACCCCAACCAATCTCACACTGATCCAAGGTACAATTATCCTCATACGTCTCTGATCCCAGTAGGATACTACTTACTTGATTCCCTTAGTTGATCTCACCCACAACCAAGAGTTGCTACGACCCAAAGTCGAAGACTTTAATAAACAAATTTGTATCACACAAAAAAGTATACAAGGATAGATAAATTCGTCTCCCACGAATAAACCTATGAGTTTTCTTCCGTCTTTTGATAAATCAAGGTGAATAGGAACCAATTGATCAAACCAGACTTATATTCCCGAAGAAAAACTCAGCTTTATCAATCACCTCACAATAAACTTAATCGACGCAGCGAAGAATATTATTAAGGAATCACAAACGATGAGACGAAGCGTTTGTGACTATTTTTTATGCCTATTGGAGATAGAAATCTCAAGACAATTATATGATAGAAACAGCAAGATCAGATCACACAACTACGATAAAAGTAGTATCGGTCTGGCTTCACAATCCTAATGAAGTCTTTAAGTCGTTAACCTTGTGTTTAGAAGAAGAAAACCAAAGGTTAAAGGAGAATCGACTCTAGATATGCAACTAGTATCAAACGTAAGATGTGTGGAGTAGGTTTCCCAGTTGCTTGAGTTCTCCTTTATATAGTCTTAAAATCAGGGTTTGCAATCAATGTTAACTTAGTAACAAAGCATTCAATATTCACCGTTATATAAAAACCTGATTAGATTCAGGCTAATATTTATCAATCGTTAGATCGAAAACATAGCTTGTTATACACACATGTACATGACATTTTTAGGTTTGTGTAATCGTACCCAAACTTGTGCATTAGTTGGTTCAACAATAGTTAACCAAATGGTTTGCCATATGATAACTTTCATATCAACCATATTCTTCTTCACCATAACTAGTCCAAATGACTCAAATGAACTAGTTAGAGAGTTGTTCAATTGCTTAGATTTTTATGTATTACACAAGGAACAATCGAAGAAAAAAAGATGTGATTCACTCGAATCGATTCATGAACTATAAATCCACGGTTTGTAATAACATTCCTTAGTTTATTAAGATAAGTTCACAAACATCGTTTTTAAACATAACCTACTCAAGTTCACAGACTGGGTTCGCAGACTTAAGTTCCCGGATGGAGTTAACAAACTCCAGCAGAATTTCTCGGGTTCGTGAACTTCGTTAGTTTGAAGACTAGGTTTGCAGACTGAGTTTGTATGCTGAGTTCACGGAATGAGCTCATGCACTACTCCGGTTTCACTTGATCAACAAAGTTCGCAAACTTTGGTTCAAGTAATAAGGACTTATACATATATGTGTTACCACAACAATGCTTATATCCTCCAATGGTTATATTGTCTAAACTCTCATTCCAATCATTGAAACATTTTCAGAGGGCGTTATATAGTTGTTATTGCAAACCATTTTTCTTCAGAGCGATTTTCAAAATGATTAAAACATAACATGACTTTCGTCACTAGGTCAAGATGAACTTGATTAAAGCACAAGCTTTACCAACACATATTTCGAAAAATAGATAAGTGAGATATACTCATCTCGAAATATCCACATGTATATAATCTAAGTCTATATAGAAAAACGATTTATGTCTCAAGATAGGAGATAGAGTAGATAGACTTTTGAGTGATATATAAGTTCAAGTCTCCACATACCTTTTAGTCGATGAAGATCCATTGGTTCCTTGAGTAGTCCTTCATCTTGTATGATGATCGCTATGGAGTTCTTGAGCTCATCTACACTTTCTATCCTAGTCAGAGACCTTATCTATAATAGACTAAAAATCAAAGACTTTATAGTTTTGATTACTAATATTGACAAACATGCTTGAGATAGCAACGCATGTGAGTTCTACCGAGCAATGCTCTAACACATGTACTACTAGGAAAGGGATGGCTACTCAATCACAAGGTGGTGGCGTCGACATACCATCAATGTGTCAAGACTAATATAGGGGGAAGACAGTATCGGATCCCGGCCACGCGAAATCCCTTCGAGCCAGAGGAAGCATACATGGCGGACGCATTCTTCTATAATGAACCAAAAGAGACGGAAGATATACCTGAAGTACGACTTACCCCGCTCCCTAAATGGGAGGAAAAATAAAAAGCAAAGACGACTAAGTATGCATTTAGCCCATTAAGGATAACCTTCCCCGCAGAGAGGAAAAGGAAGCAAGAGGAGCATCCCAGATTTCATCGCTTCTCTAAGCCGGATGGAGTGCACGTGTATCGCTTATAGCAATTAGCTGAGGGAGTACCCGCAGAAATACAAGATTCTGTCGTTGAGCCTACGAGTAAAGTGGGGACTCCATCTGAAGAATCTTTGTACAACCTAGCTAATATACCTTATAACATAATTGATGATGAAGACCTGCGGGATCAACTCATGGACACACCCCCAAAAGCTGCAGAAGAACAAGCGTCAGAAGACCACACTATGAATGGTATGGAGTAAATTATCATAGGGATGCTAGAGGACAAGATCCCCATCATGATAAGAAAGAACTTGGACAAAGAAGAGAGAGAATCATTTATCAAGCTACTCAAGGATTACAAGGATGTCTTCGCTTTCGATTATGACGAGATACCGGGTCTAGACATCAGTATGGTGGCTCATAATCTTGGAGTTTTACCCAAGTTTAATCCGGTAAAGCAAAGAAGTGGAGAGTTCCCTAGAGCCATGGCTCTTGTGATCAAGGAAAAAGTAGAACGGATGCTAAATGCCAAGTTTATCAAGACTATTCAACACCCTACATGGTTGGATAACATCGTACCCGTAGTAAAAAATAATGGGAAGATCATGTGTTGTGTGGACTACAGGGACCTAAATCGGGCGTGCCCAAAGGATGATTTCCCGCTGCCCAAAATCGACATGACTTTGGAAACGACAAGAGGTAAGGGCCTATTCTCCTTCATGGATGGATTCAGCGGGTACAACCAAATAAAGATGGATCTGTCAGATGTAAAGAAGACCGCTTTTAAAACCCCATTTAGAAATTTCTACTATGTAGTGATATCTTTCGGCTTGAAGAATGCCGGCGCTACGTATAAGCGAGCCATGACTTACATATTTCATGACTTGCTGTACCAAACGGTAGAGGTATATGTCGATGACATTGTGGTCAAGACACAAAAGGCCGAGAATCACACCACTCACTTGAAAACGGCCTTTTAGAGATGCAGGAAGTTCAAACACAAAATGAATCCCCTCAAATGCGCCTTCGAGGTAACATCAGGAAATTTCATGGGCTTTGTGGTAACCACCTATTGATGGTGGTTTTTAGTACAACGGCTAAAATCGCAAACCCTGTATTTAATGTGCTGTCATCCGGCAAAGGAACAGAATCCATTTAAAAGCAATGAGTGCTTAAGCATCTTCGCTCACATATGTATTAAGCAATTCAATATAATTGTATATCTGAAATTTACTCAGAATGGTGCGTGCAATAGTAATCCCAAAATATTTTGTGAATTTTATCTTCCACCGGCATTATTCACTAATGCATTGCCTACCTAGTATTTTCCTATGCAATATTCCCATCCGAACTCTCAATATTGGCATGACATGACGATTAATGTTCACTCGCATCGGAGTAGCATAAATCTCCCGAAGTGTTAGTGTTGAGACCTGCATGAAAACACTCACGTAGGCTACACCACTCTCTGATAAAGATATTAGCGTGTTCACATACTTTTTGATTAAAAGATAGTATGATCTAACGAGTTTAAATTCTTTAAGGAAAATCTAGACTGTTCATGTCAGTCTCAAAAATAATCACGGCCACACAATTTGTCCACGTAATTCAGCAAACCTAGATTACTCCTGGCGGAACTAGGAAATCACCGTATTGACCATTGGTGGGGCCACTAGTGCTCTAGTCGATTGATTCCTATTTAGTTCATTCACAGGTGCTTCAAATGTTAAGCCAAACATGGGTGTTCGCGCTACTTGAAAATAAGCTCAAACAAGTTAAGACCGGCCAATACAGTCTCAAAAATATCATGACTGTCCAACTTAGCCAGCCTAGTTGGACGGCTAAGATCTTCCTTGGAATGATCAGAGGCGCCAGCATTCCCATTGGCGGCCCAACATATCCCTTGGTCGATCGACCTAGCCGCAACAAGTCTATAGGGCGTTAAATCGTTTGCCCAAACTAGGCCGAACACGCTATTTCAAAAACTCTAATTTTGTTTTACGACATTATGCTACTATCACAAATTCATCACAACCATCCATCTTCGCCAGCTGAATCGAGTGACTTAGATATAATTTTATATGGCCCAAGAGATGTCAGCATGTTCATGAGCGGCCCGACTTCGCACATAGCCTATCAGCTTATTCAAGCCCACGCCCAATGCTTTGATTCGATTAACCAAACTAGGGTTGGCCATACGGATTCCAAACCCCAAATCAACGACAGCAAGCAACTGCCGCAAAACCATCTCGTCCGTCCAACTTATCTAGCCTGGTTGGACGGTGTAGATTGGATACTTGATGATCAATGAGATGCCGTTATGATCACCGACAACCCCCCTCCTGCAAGGAGTTATTGGCAGAGCTAAAGATCTCCCGTGCGATCCTAAACGATCGCCCAAAGACAGTCCTTCGTGCTGCTTCAACAATAATCATTAACTGCCGCAAATTGTCTCGGCCACTCAACTTGGCTAGACGATTTGAGCAATCCAGATCTAATTTAGATCAATCAATAGGATTTTAGAATGGCTATCATCTGCCACTCGCCTACAAGGAGCGATCGACCAAGCAGTATCTCACCCTAGATCTACCAAACGATCGCCCAAAGTTTTCCGGTCACCCTCTTGTTTTTAAGATGATCGACTCGCGACCAATTTAGACAAGCTCTAAAACAACGATGCTCCATGCACATCGATTATTTTGAGATACTTACTTAAAAGCGATGTTTTACGTGCATCGAATACATACGATATTTTATGAATATTGACAAATAACTTAGTTATTTAACCTAAGAAGCAATATGTGATGCTTTTAGCGGCAAGTCTCATGACTCGACCCATTTATTCGAGACATCAAACTTGTCACAAACTGGGGGATATTCACTGGGGTATTGGTCTGGTGGATTACAGCGTGCGGCGTGCAACGCGCTCATTATGAGAAATTGTCACGAAAGTACGGACGGTTAACATTAATGGGAGTAGTGGGTGAAAGTGTGATCAGTTTTCCTTCATAATGGAAACATGATGATCACCACTTCTTACATAAATCCACCTCTTCACTGCTCATTCACCTACACTTCCTACGAGATCAGGGGGTGCTCGAACATGACTTGTATAAATAGGATTTCAACCTATTTCGACAACAACATAAGTATTATCAACATAAGTATTCAGAAAATCATATTCTGACACAAGTCATAAAACAACCACACCTTCATAATTCAATATTCTGATCTCAAACACCTTATTTGCTTCCCTCCCTAAGATCAACCCTTCTCCTTCACTTTGTGACCGAATTGAATTTGGAACGGCCATTTCTTGGTTTAGGACAGAGTCTTACAGATTGATCTCTCAAATCTAAAAGTACTCCATGCAGTGTATTTGTTTAGGGTACTAATTCGTTTCTCATCAACACACCCAAATTTACCAAAAATAGCAGAATCAGTTTTTACCCTCGAATACCACTGAAGGGATTCAAGTAGATCCCAACAAAGTTGAGGCAATCACAACCATGGTGCCACCAGAGAATGCAAAATAATTCCAAGCCTTCATAGGATGGATATCATACATACGGCGCTTCGTACCTGGCCTAGCGCAACTGATGACCGCGTTTCTCGCATTACTTAAAAAAGATGTAGCTTTCGTATGGGGGGAAGCGCAATGCGCCGCTTTTGAGAAATTGAAGCAATGCCTCGTCAGCCCCAATGTTCTCAAGACACCCATAATGGGAGCCCCTTTCTACCTTTATACGACATTCACTAGCTTAGTGATAGGCGCAGTGCTCGTACAAGACATGGGAGAGAATGAGTTATCACCCATCTATTATGTCAATCAGGTCCCGCGGGATGTAGAATTAAGGTATCCACATGGAACAAGAATGCTTGGACTTCATATATGCAACACAGAAACTACACCCTTATCTCTTGACGCACGAGACCGTCGTGGTGGCAGCAATAA
This sequence comes from Papaver bracteatum, assembly GCA_023529315.1. Lineage (NCBI taxonomy): Eukaryota > Viridiplantae > Streptophyta > Magnoliopsida > Ranunculales > Papaveraceae > Papaver > Papaver bracteatum. The sequence goes on from JAJJWX010003050.1 coordinate 1,105,102, forward strand.
ATCCCATAGATTACCTGGCGTCCAAGCCTATCTTAACTGGAAGAACTGCTCGATGGTTGCTACAACTATCAGAATTTAAACTCAAATACCAGCAACCAAATGGGGTAAGGGGGAAATCAATAACTGACCTAATAGCCATGTTCCCTGGAGAAGGAGATGACGAGATGCATGAATACATACCTCGAGAGGTAGCGGTCACGTATATCGACAAGCCTTGTACCATGTTCTTTGAATGATCGTCATATAGCATCGTTGGGGGAGCAAGAGTAGTATTCGAGGCGTCGAAGGGCGAGTTATCATCTTATTCATTCAAACTAAATTTCTCGTGTAGCAGCAATGTTGCCAAATACGAGGCGCTAATTCTATGGCTTAGGCTGGAAAAAGAGATCAACTTAGGAAGAATAGAAGTAAAAGGCGACTCAAAGCTAGTGAAAAATCAAGTGAATGACGAATTCCACGTCAAAGAACCACATCTAGCGCCATACCGCGCAGAGGCTCAAAGCTTGATAAACCAGACAAGGTCGACACTGGATCATACAGGTAGAAGCAGAAACTGACACGCGGGCGCTCTGGAAACACTAGGAAGCAAGATATAACTAAATGGCGAAGAAGAAGTCACAATTACGGTGTGAAGAAAAGAGCTTCCCAACACTTGGAAAGAGGACCTAACCTTCGAAGAAGCGGATGACTGGAGGAAAGTATACATTGAAGACTTGACTCGGATAAACGAGGATCGGGTAATGCCCACCCAAGCCTTGAAACAATTTGTGATGATCCAAGGGGCCTTGTATTACCGGGACGCTGGGGGATCTCTCGCAAGGTGTGTAAACAAAAGAGAAGCGGAAAGAATACTCCAAGAGTTGCATACGGAGATATGTGGACAAACTGGCGCAGTTCTCCCCTACCGAAAAACTGCAGCGATTGGGAATATACTGGCCAAGCATTTCAACACAAGCGGCGGCCTCCAAGATGGGTGCGTCGATTTCCAGGCTCCACAACAACTCGTGGAAGTTTGTACGGTTGAAAGAGCAGATTGGAGATGACCCTACATAGATTTTTATCCAATATCGAAAGCTACCCAACGAGAGGCAGGCGGCTCTAAAGAATCAAAATAAAGCAACACATTTATTCATACATGAGGGTGTCCTTTATCGCCAAAGCTACATTAATGCCGCTTTACGATATTTGTATGATCAAGAAGCAATGGAAGTAATGACTCGATCACACGACACTGAGCACCGGGGAATGAGGAAAATGTTCATATAACTTTAAAAGGGCGGGTTCTATTGGCTAACCATTAAAGCGACACTACGGAATATGTCCTAAAATGCTTAAGCTGTTAGATACATGGAACTCTGATCCGAGCGTCTCATACTCAACTGCACAGCATTGTGACATTGTGGCCTTTTCATAGCTGGGGATTGGAATTTATAGTAGAAATAAACCCAACGTCTTCAAAGCACCACAAATACATAATAACATCCATCGAGTATGTGTCAAAGTGGGTTGAGGCAATACCACTCAAAGACTACGTCGGAACGACCGTGACCGCGTTTATAAAAGAGCACATCATTTACAGGTTCAATGCGCCTATGATAATCATAGCGTACAATGCCAAGTCATTCGTGAACAAGGATGTAATAGACCTGCTCATTCAGTATAACACGAGGCTGCACACATCGACTTCCTACTATCCTCAGGGAAATGGACAGGCGGAAGCAACAAACAAAACGCTAATCTGAATCTTGAGCAGAACGGTGGGGGATCATCACAGAGAATGGCACGAGCATTTGCCACTTGCATTACGGGTATACATGATCTCAAAGAGAAATTCTATAGGGGCATCACCCTACTCACTAGTTTATGGAGAAGATGCGATACTACCGGTAGAGATAGAAGTTCCATCCACGAGAGTAGCAATGGATAGCCATACCACACCTGATGAAATAAGCTGTTTCTCCCACTTAGACACAATAGAAAAAACAATAGCACATGCGGAACGATTCGCAGAAGCTTACAAGAAGCGAACAACTAATTATTATAACCAAAGTGTGAAAGAAAGAATCTTCAAGATAGACGACTTGGTTCTGAAAATCGCGCCGCATGTGCAAAGAAATGCAAGCGCTGGAAAGTTCGCTGCAAACTGGGAAGGCCCGTTCAAGATAAGAAAAGTGGCAGACATCGGATACTATAATCTCAGGCGAATGGATGGAACCAAGGTCAAGACACCCATCAACGACAAATGGTTAAAAAATTTATATGCATGAATCGCTCAATGTATAAGCACATGCCTTGAATTATAAAAAGCAAGTTATTAACAATGGTGTGAGAATTTCACAAAAAAAGGCTATAGGAATGCCAAAGGCGCCTAAACAGCTGACAAATCTACAAAAGGTCTTGGGAATGCTAATGGCGCCCAATCGACTGAAAATTTTATAAAAGGTTGTAGGAATGCCAAAGGCGCTTAAACAGCTAACAAATCTACAAAAGGTCTTGGGAATGCTAAGGGCGCAAAATCGACTGACAAATTTACAAAAAGGCTATAAGAACACCAAAGGCGCCTAAACAGCTGACAAATCTACAAAAGGTCTTGGGAATACTAAGGGTGCCCAATCGACTGACAAATTTACAAAAGGTTATAGGAATTCCAAAGGCGCCTAAACATCTGACAAATCTACAAAAGGTCTTGGGAATGCTAAGGGTGCCCAATCGATTGACAAATTTACAAAATGTTATAGGAACGCCAAAGGCGCCTAAACAGCTGACAAATCTACAAAAGGTCTTGGGAATGCTAAAGGCTCCCAATCGACTGACATTTACAAAAGGCTATAGGAACGCCAAAGACGCCTAAACAGCTGACAAATCTACAAAAGGTCTTATAGATGGGGAAAAACGATTTTCTGGTTTTTAAGGAATTGAGGAGATGACCATACGGAGGGGACTCCTTGAACCAAGCAAAATGTTCAACCTCACATAGATGCACCGCTGTAAAGGGGGTTCTTTGAATTCGAGAGATCAATCTGTAGTACTCCGGCCTAAACCAAGACAATGGATGTTCTAGAGTAAATTAGGTCACAAGAGAGGATAGGTTGATCTGTAGGAGGGAAGATAAGAAATGTGTGGAATCAATGGTAATCAAAGATTGTATGTGTGTTGTGAATTCTGAATAATATAATTTCTAAATGATTGAAATTGCTCTGTTGATGAGTTGTTGATCTCGTATTATCAGTGGGACGTGAGACTCTTGTTGTGTTAATCATGATTCAGAAACTTATTTATATTGCTGGAATTGTAGACACCATGATCCCATGAAGTGTGACAGTTGATAGAATTAAGAAGTGGGGAAATGAAAATCGTGTTTGAAACCAGTTGCTCATCGTGCGAAGACTTGGTCGATTTTCCATCCACTAATTTGTTAACTTCTTCAACTGATTGCACGACTTGCTCACATTCCATCGTATGTTTGAACACACGTGACGTAGATCGCAAGACCAAAACCCTAGTTGATATCCCCCCAAGTGACACGATTTACGTCTCGTGGTTAATTAGTCAGTTGCTGACTTCATGATTTAATGGGACAATGAGTCCATGTATTTGCTGAGTTGAACATGATTTGAAAAAATGTTCAGAAACTCATGAATTGAACGTGTATACTGAGACAATAATAAAATTTTGACGTTAAAGTGAGCAAGTTTTGCTCATTAGATGAATTGTTGAATATTGATAATTGAACCAATATTCCTTGGTTTGAGCAAATATTGCTCGTCTGAGCAAGTGTTGCTCGTCTGATGAATCATTGGTAGCGTGACCAAAATAAAATATTAATTAAAATACTGGAGCATAATTAATAATAATACTTATCATGAGATTGTCGTAAAATTATTTGTGTTTGAATCTATAATTATGATCCTTGGACTCAGAAACCCTAATTTGATCAATTGATGACCAATTCATGGTTAATTGAAAATTAACCATGGAATGAAGGAGGGACCAGATACATTGGACCGTGCATCCACCATGAAGATCCCATATGCTTGTGTGAACAAATACTAAGGCTTCTCGAAGAGTTGATGATTCGTTGATGAAAGAATGATCAAATGATGGTTTAATCATTTATTCGAAAATGCTCGTCTGAGCCTTAGGTGATAAAACCTAATTAATTATGAAGAGATGAGAGACCGACCAAGGGGTCATGAAACTAGCCCTGGGCGGTCATGGGATCGAATGATGATCGTTCCATGAAAATCCCAAAATTATTTGGAAGAGTTTTGGACTTAATACGTGCAATTGCGCAAATTAGGTCAAATTGTGTAAATACGCGGAAACCGGATCCTTGCGAGCCAAAGAGCCAACCTTGGTCGATCAAGGTAACATGATCATGTCACCAAAGTGTTCGTATCTCAGTTCTGAGAATTTTGATATTTTCAGATATGCATTTGAGCAATCATTTGAGAAAATATGAAGAAATCAGGTTTTTTTAGATGAAACCGTCAAAACTTCATGAGATGAAGGAAAAATAATAAAAAAATGAAGGAATCATGAAGTGTGGGACTGGCCAACGCATGGCCGGCCGGCCAAAGGGCCCAATCCCACACATTTTTCCCAAATTTATAATATTTTCATGATTTTAGGGAAATATGATAAAACTAAGGAATTTGTTAAAACCAAGGAGTTTTTGTTGAAATCAAAGAGTTTTGTTGAAATCAAGGAGTTTCCATGAGATGAGGAAAACATGAAAAATAATAATAATAAAATAAGGGACATGTGGGACCGGCTTGAGCATGGTTGGACGGCTAGGGCCCGGTCCCGTGAGTTTTCCCTAATTTTATGTATTATTTCATGATTTAAAAGAATTTTCATAATTTGAAGGAAATATCATGAAATCAAGGAATTTCATGGGATTATGGAAACATAAAAAATATAATAATAATAAAATGGGACGTGTGGGGCTAGCTAGGGCTTGACTGGCCGGCTAGGGCCCGGTCACACGGGTTTCCCTAATTTTATATTATTTTTTCATGGGATCAAGAAAATATCATGAAATTAAGTAGTTTTCATGAAATCAGGGAAATAATAATAAAATAATGAGGAAGCATGAGGTGTGGGGCCGGCAGGGATCAAGGCATGGCCGATTGGCCAATAATCACGGCCCATAATATTTTCTTTAATTTTATATTATTTCTTTGGTGTGAGGGAAACACCATGAAACTGAGGAGTTTCCTCAAAACGAAAGATATTTGTTCAAGTGAAAGGATTTTCATGAACTCAAGGAAAATAACAAAATATATGATAAAAATATAAAACTGGCGTGGGATTGACCACGGCACGTCCGGCCGGTCGGTGGGCCCATGCTCCCAGTGCCTTGGTTAATCTTTATTATTTATTATTTTCCATCCAATTTTGCATAGGTTCATCATCTCGCCGTATTTTGAAATACTTGTTCGTACGGTGATTGTTAGTGCATCAACGTCGAGTACACTTGTACCATTTGAATCGGGGCTTACTCGGAGGTAGCTCAGATGCCCGTGTTGTAGCATATTTATTACTAACCCATGGAATTCTGCTGGGAAGAACCATAGATTGAAGTAACGAAATATTATGAAAATATTTGAATATTTTCACAAATTCAGTGGATGAATCCAGGAATTTAAGAATAATTAACTGGTGGATCTATACTAGCAGAGCAAGCTATCTAGGAGCATTAATTATTCTGACATGAGCTTTCTGGAGCTTCATATCCTTTATATAGTCAGGGAAAATTGTTGTTTGTATCCTGAAGACGTTATCGTTCTATACTAGCAGAGCAAGCTGTCTTGGAGCCGTCAATCTCGTGATTCTATATATAAATAATTACTGAAGTGTTCAGTATTCATGAGATATGTTGTTGTCCAGCCGAGAGACTACATATCTGCATGTACTCTGAGAGACAGTATTTCTCAATCCTAGGTTCGATGAGAGTCCCGTGTGTCAATACTCACGTATGATTGCTGGATCAGGAGTTCGTGTAATTATGGGTTTACGATTTTAGCCTTTGTCGAAAATCCACCATCTACATGTCTTGGGAATGGCAAGGGCGCCCAATCGGCTGACAAATTTATAAAAGGCTATATGAATGCCAAACGCGCCTAAATAGCTGACAAATCTACAAAAGGTCTTGGGAATGCTAAGGGCGCCCAACCGACTGACAAATTTACAAAAGGCTATATGAACGTCAAAGGCGTCTAAACAGCTGACAAATCTACAAAAGGTCTTGGGAATGCTAAGGGTGCCCAATCGACTGACAAATTTACAAAAGGCTATAGGAATGCCAAAGGCGCCTAAACAACTGAAAAATCTGCAAAAGGTCTTGGGAACGCCAAAGGCGCCCAATCGACTGACAAATTTACAAAAGGCTATAGGAATGCCAAAGGCGCCTAAACAGCTGACAAATCTACAAAAGGTCTTGGGAATGCTAAGGGCGGCCAATCGACTGACAAATTTACATAAGGCTATAGGAATGCCAAATGCGCCTAAACAACTGACAAATCTACAAATGGCTATGAGAATGCCAGGGGCGCCCGATCTGTTGACCGACCCACGAGAAGGTCACGAAAATGCCAAAAATGCCCAGAGGACTGACAAATTTTGAAGAAAAAAAAGGGGGAGTAGGCGCATTTCATCAACGCCCACCCATCCCACCGCATCCTTCTGATATAAAAGAATGGGGGAGTAGGAGCGTTTCATCAACGCCCACCCTTCCCACCGCATCCTTCTGATAAAAAAAGAAAGGGGGACTAGGCGCGTTTCATCAACGCCCACCCTTCCCACCGCATCATTCTGATAAAAAACGAAAGGGGGACTAGGCGCATTTCATCAATGCCCACCCATCCCACCGCATCCTTCTGATAAAAAAAAAAGGGGAGTAGGCGCGTTTCAACAACACCCACCCTTCCCACCATATCCTTCTGATAAAAAAAAGGGGGACTAGACGCATTTCATCAACACCCACTCACCATCGTGTCCTTCTGATAAACAACAAAGGGGGAGTAGGCACGCTTCATCAACGCCCACCCATCCCACCGCGTTCTTTTGATAAAAAAAAAGGGGGAGTAGGCGTTTTTCATCAACATCGGCCCATCCCACTACATCCTTCTGATAAAATAAAAAGGTAGAGTACCACCCATCCCACCGCATCCTTCTGATAAAAAAGAAAGGGGGAGTAGGCGTATTTCATCAACGCCCACCAATCCCACCGTGTCCTGATAAAAAAGAAAGGGGGAGTAGGAGCGTTTCATCAATGCCCACCCATCCCACCACATCCTTCTGATAAAAAAAGAAATAGGGAGTATGCGCGTTTCATCAACGCCCTCCCATTTGTGCCTTCCTATTCGAAAAAAAAGAAGAAGCGGGGGTGAGGGAGCAATGGGCACCAATATTCCTGCAAAAAGAGGAAAAGTAGGTACATCCTATCACCATCATCAAACCTAAGACCCCCCATAAATATATATAAAAAAAAACAAAAAAAAAAGAGAAGGGGAGACAACATCCTGGCAAAAATAATAATAATTCAGGATTCAAAGCAGACGAATAATAACAACAATGGAGACATAAAGGAGCATTAAACTAAACTAAAAGCACGCAACCTAATCGGCCATTAAAGCACACAACCTAATCGGCCATTAAAGCCCGACACCGAACACAATATACGCGTCCAAATCTTCCACCATCAGACGCACGTCATCACATAGTGCAGTAACCAAGTGAAGATCCTGATCATCTTCATTCACTAACTTATGGATGTCTTGAATAATTTTGTCCTCAGCTCCGGCCACGCGAGCAAGGGAGAGGGTATATATCCTCATGCTCATCGTACTCCCTACGTACTTTATCTCGGTGAATTAATCTAAGAGTCCATAACAGACCTGCCTCTTCCTTTAAAACCAACAAACGCGCCAAGTCATCCTCAAGGTAGGGATGAGACGCAAGCAAAGACGCAGCCACAAAAGTCAGGATATGCCCAAGAAGTAGTGGGGCAGCCTGGCCAGAAATCCAGGAGCGGCAGTCAAAAATGAAAATATCTAAAGTAGCCATAATTACCGAAGAATCTACGTATAATTGATTCGCTGCGTCACGAGCAGTAACAGCCTCATCCAATGCACATTGGATCTTCGATGGTACACGAACTGATAGATCAGCTCGCTGAGCATATTGGTATGCCTTGTTCTGTTCCCTACAACTCGTATGCTTGGCGTCCCGATCCACTGTTCTTCGCACTCGGAGCGCTGCAATTTCAGCCTTCACTAGCAGAAGGCGCTTCAATTCATCGCGTTTGAACATCGCCGAGACCAGTCTAGGAACAGGCGCAAGGATAACACGTAGCCATGAAAATAATTAGCCATGTAGGTGATATTTCGACCGGAAGCAAGGAAAATGGAAGCTAAATAGAAACCAGTGATCAAACTAAAAAGAAGCAAGAGAGAACTGCATTTAAAAAGGGAAGTGACGTGATTCACGATGCAATAACTTTCCGCATCTTTCCCATGCATACCACAACACGTGTCGACCCACATCAATGATGACATGCCAAGAACAAGGTAGGCCTGAAATAAGTCCCCGGAACTCAGAAACTAGTGGTAATTGAACTTTTGTCCCTCCTTTTGATGGGTCTTCACAAATATCCCTAACAAACTTTACAAATGTCCCTGATGGAATAATTGAAATTTTGTTTTAAAAAATTATTTTGATGATTTCCATTTTTAGCCCTATGTGTTTATAATTCACTTGTTTTTCAATTCTGAGAAGAAACTTCATTCTTCTTCTCTATCGTCGCCATCACAAATCAGCACCACCAGCTCCGCCGCATCTCCATCGCTCCTACCACCACCACTCTCGATCACCTCCACCACAACCGGCACCACAACCTCTATTACCTCCACCACTAAAACAATAAATCTATTGCGATTTATATATTCGTTTCTCTACCATCTTCATCGCTGCACCACCACCTCCATCATCTTCACCTCCACCACCATCTTCATCGTTGTAATTATCAGATCCGTCACTACCTAATCCACCACCTACAGCACCACACCCAACTTTTAAACAATCGATTAAGCCTTCTTAAATTGATTGAGAGACAAATCAATTTATTAACCCATAGCAATCTCAAATCCATTAACGAATTCCATCCATCGTTTGCACCTTAACTACACTGCAATTATACTTCACCCGAATTTCATTTCTCAACACCATCGAGTCAGTTTCATCATTAAACAAAACCAAATCAATTAAGTCAAGCCTGTCAATACTCATTAATTTTATATGGAATTCGATAGAGTAATTGTTTGTTTCTTGACATGAGAAGCAATACACGGAAAATGAAACGAATGTGAACATTCAGCTGTGAAAATCGATGTTCTTGCTCCTGATTTCATACTCTGCAAACATACTCCGCAGCTGTTCTTCGTAAACCGGAGACTAGATTTAAACAGTGAGAATCTCGACGGCGATTTCGGTGAAGACGGAGCCGACGAAGATGTGAAAAGCCTCGGAGTACTCTTAATCGATGAAGATTGAGTTTTGATTGTTGAATTAGTATTCGGTGTTGAAACTAACTATGGTATTTATGTTGATCTTCGCCAGATTTTTGGTGTTTATGGAGAAATTAAGGAGGTTAGTCCATTCACCTTTGTTCTTGCAACTCTTGAAAGTATTCTGAAATATATTTCACATAAGCGAGCACTGATTTATGTTGCAGATTCGTGAAACTCCTCACAAGCGTCATCATAAATTCATAGAATTTTATGATGTCAGAGCGGCAGATGATGCTCTTCGAGCGTTGAACATGAGTGACATTGCAGGAAAACGTATCAAACTTGAACCAAGTCGACCAGGGGGTGCAAGACGGTGGTATTCTCCAATCTTGCTCTTATTGCATTTATGTTTCGAGTACCTAATAGTAATAATTGAACCAACCCTTTGGATGGCAGAGAGGGTCATTAGCTGCTTTTTATATATGGAAGGAGCCTATTTTTTAGTTACGCAAGGAACTGAATGATGTTTGGTACCCACTTTAGAAATATGCATAGTTCCATGAACTGTAGGCAGGTCTGGTCAGTAATTCAGTGATAATATAATATACCGTTTAGATGATTAGCCCTCAGTTGTTGTGAATGATGTGTGTGGGCCACTTCTTAATTATGTCCGTTGGGCTTCTTTTTTGTTATAGTGTAATGCAACATCTATCTCCAGAGCTCGAGGACGAGACAAATGGGGGTCTGCGACAGGGGACTCTCGTGGTATTCAATCTTGACTTTTCTGTTTCAAATGATGATCTTCGCCAGATTTTTGGTGTTTATGGAGAAATTAAGGAGGTTAGTCCATTCATCTTTGTTCTTTCAACTCTTGAAAGTATTCTGAAATATATTTCACATAAGCGAGCACTGATTTATGTTGCAGATTCGTGAAACTCCTCACAAGCGTCATCATAAATTCATAGAATTTTATGGTGTTGAAACTGTCGAAGTTGAGAATGTTGGTGTAGTCGGAGTTGTTTTGCAATGGAGTCTTGGACTGTTATGTAATGAAGATGGTGCCGATTCCGCGGTGGCGGTGGTGTTTGCAATGGTGGTTCTGCATCTTAGATTAGTAATTGGTGTTGATGTTGATGATGTTTTAGGTGTTGTTGAATTTTATTATTGTTCTTTGAATTGGTAACATTTCACATTTATAGTTCCCTGTTCAATAGTATATAAGCTTTATTCAAGTGTAGTTTCTAATCCCATTAGTAGGCAGTGAAGCAGGCAGTGATATTGGATCAACTATGGTTGTTGATCCATATTTTTTGGATCAACAATGGTTGTTGATCCAACTGCAATGGATAAACATCCACTGTTGATCCAACTGAAATGGATAAACATCCATTGTTGATTCAATTTGAGGTTGGTTTTGAAGCTAGTCTTGGAGCTGTTGGTGTTTATGAAGCTACAGGTAATGAAATATGGTGGTTATCTGGGTTGAAGCAGGCAGTGATATTGGATCAACTATGGTTGTTGATCAACTATGGTTGTTGATCCATCTATATGGGATCAACTACTGTTGTTGATCCTTTGAACTCATGTTTTGTAGTTTAAATCATGTAAATTTGTTCTAATGTTGAACTTGTGGTGCAATGGTAGCATGACTGACTCCATGTCAGATGATGCGTGTTCGACTCACGCCAAGTTCACTCCATTTTACATGGATAAACTATCATTATTGATCCAATTTTACATGGATCAACTTCTATTGTTGATCCACTAAAATTGGATCAACTTATACTGTTGATCCTTTTTTCTTGGATAAACTAGATAAACTTCTATTGTTGATGGTTTTGTTGGTGGATCTGAAATTGCAGTTGATGAACTGGTAGCATTTTTCCATCAGCATGGATAAACATCCATTGTTGATCCAAGTGCAATGGATAAATTTCTACTGTTGATCCAACTGCAATGGATAAACATCCATTGTTTGATCCAACTGAAATGGATCAACTACTTTTTGTTGATACAAAAAAATTTGAACCATTGATGGTGGTGGAGGCGGCGGTGGTGACGGTGGTGGTGGCGGCGGCGGTGGTGACGGTGGCGGCGACGACGAATTTGTGGTGGAGGAGGACTAGTGGTGGTGTAATGGTGGCGGTGAAGGAGTGGTGGTGGAATATTGGTGGTGGTGGCGGTTGGTATGTGGTGGTTGTTGAACGGTGGTGGTGGTGGAATGGTAGTTGAATGTTGGTGGTGGTGGTGCTAGTGGTGGTGGTGAAGTGGTAGTGGAAGAAATTTGTTGTATTTTGAAATAAAGAAAAATATTATATGAGTGAGGGTATTAAGGTAATCTAATATTAAATGGATAAGGTTATAAAAAAGGAGGGACATAATTATTGTTGCATAAGGATATATTTGTAGTGAGTTAAAAGTAGGGACATATAATTAATATACCCCAGAAACTAAGGACCAAGACCAACACAACGACACCCACGAGACAAAAGAGGAAAAACTAATAAGAGAAGAAAATCTGACGGGTAACGAATAATGCAAACATCAAGGGAAGTCTACAAGGGGCGGAATCACCCCCAAAGCAAAAAAAAAAAGAAAAAAAAGAGAACAACAAATGTAAATTGCCTCGAAGCGACATCAATACACGGCAGTGAGTAATGTCCATGTCCACGGCTTTCTCCATCAGACGCCCTTCATCACACTGGATGCTTACTTGGGGAAATTCCTAGTTGGCCTCGTTTACCAGCAGATAGATGTCTTGCATGACTTTACCCTTGCCACCTGTATTATGAGAAAGTGCGAGAGCACTTTAATGCTCCTCGCATACTCTTCACACCTTATTTGACGAATCCTCCTAAGGACCCATAGTATCTCCACCTCCGCTCTTAGCACCAGCAAGCGAGCAAGCTCATCTTTGGGGTAAGACAATCTCACAAGCGCTGAAATAGCTGCCAAAGACAGAGCGTATATGGGAAGCCGTGGGGTCGTCTGACCAGAAGTGTGTGAACTGCAATCCGCGATGACACGATCTATCGTTGCCAACATCATGGAGGACTCCATAAGAAGAGAATTAGCGGCATATCGCGCATTGAAAATATTATTTAAGGTGTGCTGAACCGCGGATGTCACATGCCCGGATGGCTTGGCCCTTTTAGCAGCCTGATATGCCTCATAACATTCCGCAAACTGAGCAAGCATAGAATCCCTGTTTGCTAGCCTATGCTCACAAAGCGCCTTGATCTCCGCCTTCACCGACAATAGACGCGCCAATTATGTTTCCTTGAACAATGAAACCAATGCGGGGATATGCACCAAATACAAGACATACCCGTGTAGGGAATGAGCCATTTAAACAAAGTATCTAACGGAAAGAGATAGAAATGGAAACAAAGAGCTTGGGAACGATGACCAGACTGAGGGTACGGTATACTTATATAAGGAAAGCTCAGTCATAAATGATACAGTTACCGTCTAGTTCCTAGCGCAGCATGTTAATCGAGAAATGCGAAATGGTTTGACTACTGGGTTATTTTATAAATAACCCAATAGTCAGGGGACTAATGTTGATACATGAAAAATAATGCCCTCCTAACGGGTTTGGGATGCCCTTAAGAGGGAAGATAAGCCTAGTATAAGACATGGGGACTAGGCCCAAGTACAACAAGGAAATATCCATGAGATGGGGAGGATAAAGGAGGAATTAAGGGATAAGAAAGGGATTATATTAAGAAATGGCATTAAAAGTAATTAAGCGAGTTTAAGACATGTGTCATGATGTTATAAAAGGAGGGACTTTTGGGAAAGTCTATATAAAGAAGGACAAGGTACAAATGGAAAGGCAACTCTCTCTCTTACTATTCTTAGAAAAGTGAGGTCATTTGGTGTAGCTAGGACGGGTAGGACCAGAACTGAATTCACCTCTCAACATTCACAGTCATCTTATGTGAACTATGGTGCATGGTCGTTAATGACTTTGTATGTTCTTCTTTGTTAAGAAAATCTGTTTATACGCCTTTGGTAGCTATTTTTGGTGTAAATCCGTGCGAAAAAGATTGATTCTACCTACTAAGGGCAAAGATTGATTTTTGAAGTATTAATCTTTATGGTTTTATATATTGTAAATTGTTATGGGATATGTTGTTTACGTCCGTGAACCTTGTCCCATATTTGTTCAAAAGTTAAATCTATTATATGTCGGCATGAAAGTATTGATAAAAGATAAAATGAACTTTTGACTACAAAATTTATGCCTATTATGTCATTATTGATGGAAGATAGGATGAACTTTTGTTTACAAAGATCAAGTCTATTATATGTCATTGTGAAAATAGTGATGAAAAATAGAATGAATCTTTGATTATTCCGCAGTATTGATCTTCCCTGATCCATATCTTTATGTAAATATTGTGCGACTTTGTAAGTTCTCTTACGTGAGCATTTACGATTAATTTAATCATGTGGTTTCTTTTGGTTAATTTAATTGAGATTTTTGGATACAAATTCATATTATTATGTGATTTATTTATGTCCAAAGAAATCCTTCTTTTCTTTTGAAAGTTAGGTCGCTCTTGTTGTTCCTTTTGGAATGACATTTTATGGGGGAGAGTTTTTAATTGAACTTGTGCTTAATTGCCAAATCTTTGTGGGGAGTGCGGCTGTGGAACATTATAGGGGTTATCTTTCTTGTATTTTTATAAAATCCTTGATGAATGCATTTAGTTTTGACTATATGATTGCATCTAAAAAAGTTGATATGTGCTTTTGTTTTGATCATGAAGTGTCTCTATGAAAATTTCATTAGGATCCCACTAATTTTCGTACCTTTGCCAATTTTATTGACAAAAAGGGGGAGAATTAATATGTAGTTCACACTACAAATACATATGGTTTTCAGATCATTATGTAAGAGGGAGTGGTTTTCATATGAGATGGAGTATTCACTAAGGGGGGTTATACATATCACCATAGTATTGTTGTCGAAGTCGTGATACAATTGAACTTTGATGCTATGTATTAATACTATGACATTGTATAACAATGATTGAGAGCTATTTTTTTCTCATTGTTATGGCTACGGATCTTCAACAACGATGATGCTAAATTGAATACCTTTGGAATCATTGGAGTACTTGTAAGTGACGAAGATTTCGAGTAATGTTGAAGAACCAAGGAGATCAAGCATTTGGATAAAAAGCTACAAAGTTTATTTATTTTGTATTCCATATATATTGATAGTTTTGTCACTAAAATTGACATCGGGGGGGGGGGATTGTTAGAGCATTTCTCGGTCGAACTCGCAAGCGTTGCTATCTCAAGATTGTTTGTCAAGTTTAGTTGTCAAAACTATAAGTCTTGATTTCTAGTCTACTTATAACTAAGTATCGGATTAGGATAATAAGTGTAGTTGATCCTTAGAATCCACGGCGTTCATCGATTGAAGACGAATAACTACTCGAGGGAACTTGTGGAACTTCATCAACAAAGAGGTATGTGGAGACTCAAACTTATCTATCACTCAAAATTCTATCTATTTTATCTCTTATTTTGAGACAAAAGTCGTATAGCTATATAGACTTCAATTATACACATTTCCTATTTCGAAATATGTGTTGGTAAGCTTTCGCTTTGGCCAAGTTCATCTTTACAAAAGATGAAAGTCATTTTGATTATTTTAATAACTTGAAAATCGCTTTGATGAAAATAGTTTGTGAATAACGACTATTTTAACATCCTCTAAGAAAGTTTCAATGATTGAAATAAGAGTTTAGAACAAGTAACCATTTTTGGATATAAACATAGCGTGTTCTCACATTTGTGTAAAAGTCCAATACCGGGAACCTAAAGTATGCGTACCGCCGGTTGTTGGAAACTCAGGAAAGTATGCGTACCCGTATGCATACTGGCGGAAGTTTCACGTACGTGAATTTCTGTTGGAGTTTGAAAGTGAGAATTGGTATGCGCACATGTACGCGTACTGGCGTAACCAAACTCGGTCCGACCATTTAGGTATGTGTACCCGTTTGCATACTTAAGTAGGTTACTTTGTAAAATTGACTTATTCATGAACTAAAACATTTATATAATAAGGAATGCAATCTTTGCAAACCGTGGCTATAATGTTCATGAATTGATTCGAGGGAATCAAAATTGATTTTTCTTTGATTGTTTCTTGTATACTACTATGAGATCTAAGCAATTAAACAACTCTCTAACTAGTTCATTTGAGTCACTTGAACTAGTTATGGTGAAGATGAATAAGGTTGATGATATGAAAGTGCTCATATGGCTAACCCTTGGTTAACTATTGTTGAACCAACTAAGTGTACCCTTTTAGGTATGGTTACCCAAACCTAAATGAAGTTTGTGTATAACAAGCTAAGTTCGATCTAACGGTTGAAAGATATTAGCTTGAATCTAATCAGAATTTTATCTAACGGTGAATATTGAATGCTTTGTTACCAAGGTAACTTAGATTGCAAACCCTGATTTGGAGACTATATAAAGGATAACTCTAGCAACTGGGAAACATAATCCCCACACCTCCTGTGTGATACTAGTTGTATAAGCTAGAGTCGGTTCTCCTTTAACCTTAGGTTTTTCACGAAACCTTGTAGGTTAACGACTTAAAGACTTCATTGGGATTGTGAAGCCAGACCCAACTATTTTTTCTGTAGTTGTGTGATCTGATCTTGTTGTTTCTATCGTGTTTGAGTACAATCGTAATATTATATTGAGATATATATCTCTGATAGGTAAGATAGAAAAGTAGTCACAAACACCTTCGTATCATCGTTTGTGATTCCACAATATCTTGTTTCGTTAATCGATTAAGATTATTGTTCGGGAATATAAGTTCGGGTTATCTATTGGTTCCTGTTCACCTTGATTTATCAAAAGACGAACAAAAACTCGTAGGTATATCTGTTGGAGATAGATTTATCTATTCAATAGACTTTTTGTGTGATACATATTTGTTTATCAAGTCTTCGACTTTAGGTTGTAGAAACTCTTAGTTGTGGGTGAGATCAGCTAAGGGAATCAAGTGCATAGTATCCTGCTAGGATCAGAGACGTAAGGAGCGCAAATGTACCTTGAATCAGAATGAGATTAATTAGGGTTCAACTATAGTCCAGACCGAAGTTAACTTTGTAGTAGGCTAGTGTCTTTAGCATCTTAATACAATGTGGTGTTCAAATCTGGACCAGGTCCCGGTATTTTTCTGCATTTGCAGTTTCCTTGTTAACAAAACTTCTAGTGTCTGTGTTATTTCTTTTCCGCATTATATTTTGTTATATAATTGAAATATCATAGGTTGTGCGTTAAATTGATTAATCGGTAAATCCAACCTTTGGTTGTTGATTGAAATTGATTGATCCTTGAACATTGGTCTTTGGTACCGTTCAAGTTATTTCTCTTGTATTCAATCAGGCTCGTAAATTCCTATTTGTTTGATTGCAGATTGAATCGAGAAATTAAGATATAACTTTTTGATATATTTTTTTTAAGATTGAGTCTCACTGTCTAGTTGATTTTCTTGAAAGTATATTGAAATATTGGGTGAGGTTGTTATACCCCCGCTTTTTCAAGTTTCTTAGTAACTCATGATCCATTAGAACATTGTCTTGAATAGATCTTCCCGAAATGAATGCAGATTGATTAGCACTAATAAGACCTCCTAAGACATGTTTCATTATCAAAGCTATGATATTGGTGATACATTTATACATAACATTACAGCAAGCAATAGGTCTATAATCCATAACTGAATTTGGGTTCACCTTCTTAGCTATCAAAGTCAGAAAAGTGTTATTTACCTCTTTAAGAAGCTTAGAGTTTTCGAAGAAATTCTGAATAGCCATTGTAAAATCATCTCCCAAAATGCTTCAACACGATTTAAAGAACCATCTGGAGAATCCATCAGGTCCAGGGGCCTAATTTGACCCAATGGAAGATAAAGCAACCACCACTTCATCTTTGGTAACATGACGAATAAGGTTACACCTGTTCTCTTTACTCAACATATTTCCAAAATTTAGAGAGTCAAAAGTGTGAGAATCATCCAAAAAAGTACTCTCAGAATCATCAAATAAGAAAGAGTAGAAATCAAAACTGTTATTTACTTCTTATTTACTTCGCAAAGATATGGAACTTCACAAAATAATAGAGGCAAGTACGTACTTTTCAAGTCCAATATTCTTTCGCTCGTTCCGTCATCAGTGAAGATCAAAGACTACTACAACAACATATTTTTTCTTAAAGATTGTTTTTCAAGAAATATTCAACAAAAAAGAGGCAAGATGTAGGATTAGAATATCGCCACAGCAATACTCTTGTGAAATTTATAACGACATTTCTGCGAGATCTTCAACAACACACTGCAAATGTCGCAAATTAATGATGTAATAGACAACGACAGCATAAAACACGAGAAAGATGTGAAGATTTTGCGGTTGTAGAGAAATCTCGCGAGAATGAAGCGGAGCTCGCGAGAATGAAGCGGGAACTCTCTAGAACAAGGCAGGAGCTCGAGAGAATATAGAGAAAGATTGTGAGAGTGTGGAAAGGGATCCTAAAATAGGGGAAGTGTGAGCTGTCATCCATTATGTAAACACCTATATAAAGAGGAGAGCAGGAGATAGAAAAGAAGGAGACAATTTTAGTAAGAGAGATAGAGATATTTTGCAGAGAGGTATTTTTAGAGAGAAAATGTATTTTTCTTTATCATATTCTTCCCCAAAACTGGATCTAGAACTTCATTAATGGAAAATATCAATGTAAATCAAATGTGAATTTAAACAATCATAGTGAAGAATCATGGATGTAGATCAAATTGATCGAACCATGTAAAAATCCGTGTCTATTTACAATTTTAGTATTTTAATCATCACTTTCATATCAAATGAGTTTAGATCGAGAAATTATTATCAAGATATTACAAGGGGTGTGTTGTGGGAATTCCTGCAACTATATTTTGGCGCTAGAAACAGTACCTGCTATTTGATAGATTGAAGAAGATTCAAAGAAATTAGCTAACGGGAGAGTTAGAATTCGTGGGATCTAAAAGTTTTGAGAGGAAAAGTGGAAATTTCAATGGAGAAATTGTGTCTTCAAGCAAACACCGACAACACAGTAAAAGAAAAAGAAAAAGATGAAGATGAAGATGAATATGCAAAGCTATGTCAAAAGGACAAATCTCGACATCAGCAGAATCTTCATTCCTTCTTTTAACCTTATTTCTTTCTCTCATAACATTTAGATCTGGTTATTTATAGCAAAATTCTTCAAAACATTTCATAGAAAACTACAATCAGTCTCAATGAAATTTTGATTTTCTCTTAAAAACCTAGTTAAACATAAGTCTAGTTTATAGATTCGCAACATATAAAACTTGTTTTACAAACCCATTGGATTTTTTTTAAAAATAATGAGTTTAAAAAAAAAAAAATTTTTTTTACAGAAAACGTATGAAAAAATTTAGGCCATGCGAATTTCAAATTTTTTAGATTGTGCGAATTTCTCGAATTTCAGAGCATCAAAAAATTTCGTACTTTTTAGGTTATGCGATTTTAAAAAATAAAATAAAATTGATGATTATCCTTGTTTTCAATTTTATGAAGTTGATATAAAACTTGCATTACTCATGGTGATTGCTCGCAGGGAATGAACTCTCGCAAGAAAGAAAGATAAAATTGCATGGCTAGAAAATAAAATAGAAAGGGACAAAGAGAAAGCTTATACAAAGGACAACTAAAAAGAATAAGTCATGTGAATCTCGCCACTCTTTCACAAGTTGCAGACAGTACAGTTGGTCAAACCAGAAGCGTACAAGTTTAAGGTCGCGGGATCGATTCTTCTTAACTGCGATATTTTCGCATATTTTTGATGACATACCAAGGACAAATAAAAGAATAGGTAATAAGTGTTATGCGAAGATATCGCAAAGAAATACTAGAACAGATGGTTCAAGGTTCAAAGAACAAACAAGAGGTCACGGGTTCGAATTCGTAGCGACTCATAGTTTTCATTTTCTTCTCATTTTCATTGGCGAGTAAAAGAATAAGGGAAAAAGTTCTGCGTTAATTTTGCAGAGAGGTTCTTGAACAGTTGGTCCGGAGAACAGTATGTGAGATTGTAGTAACAGGTTCGAATTTGCTTGCCATCATAATTTTCTTCTTTTTACAGAGGGTGAAAAAATAAATAATCTCTCAGCATTGTTTCATTATTTCGCAAGCAAGAGGCAGCACAGTTGGTGATCAGCGAAGTTAATGAGTTCATGGTCGCGAGTTCAAGTCCCGACACATGCATATTTTTTCGCGAAATCCTCGCAGGTATATTTCACACAGAAGAGAGTTCATGATAATCTCGCAGAGAAATTTCGCAAGCAAGAGAACTAGCGCAGTTGGTAAGGCATGAATGCAACCAGCAGGTCGCAGGATCAATTCTTGCTTATCGCAAGTTTATTTTTGTTATGCAAAATTTCTACATACTTGTCTCGAGAACAGTTAAACTTTGATTACTTCGCAAGATCTTTGATTAATTCGCAAGAGAGGATTAGCACAGTTGGTTTGTTGCAAGAAAATGCAAGAGGCAGGTCAAGGGTTCAAGTCTCATCTCTCACTCTTCTTTTTGCTGCGAGACGTTCAGACAACTCACATAAGAGCTAAGTACCCCAACCTAGAACCTTTTACTTACAACAAATAAAAAAAAATTGATTTAATTTCCAAAAAGCGTTACAATCGCAAGATTCCAAAGAAGATTTCTATGATTTTTAAGGTTTCTAAGATTTCAAAAACAAAAAAAAATGATTTGGTTTGGTTTACAAAATGCGATACAATCGCAGAATTACAAAACTTTCACAACTACAAAGATTTCAGAATTACAATGTATTAGAATTTCTCTTGAATATTTGCTTCGCTTCAAATGATATGATATTATGAGAATGAAAGAGTGAATGGAAGAAATGACATAAATGAAAGAATAAAGAAATGCGAAAATATCGCAAGAAACGCGAATAAAATTTCGCAGAGACATAAGAATGGGACGAACCTTTATGGCGTACACCCTAGTTCGCGAATAAAATTTTGCAAGAGGAAAATGTAAGACCTAAAGTGCATCATATAAGGGGGTATCTCTTTGCATGGCTCAGGGAGGCAAAATAAGACCAATAGAATAATCTCAAACATTAACTATTTTCTTTTAAGAATACAGGAAAGATTTGTCCATCGCAAGAGAGATAGCAAGTACTGTTTAGAATCTCTCAGAAATACTATTCTGAATCTCTCAGAAGTATTATTCATAATTTCTCAGAAGTATTATTCAGGGTCTCTCAGAAGAATTATTTACAATTTCGCAGCACTATTCATAATTTCGCACACATTCGGAATCTCGCAGGAGATGTAATTACCTTAAAGAGATTTTGTGGAATGTGATTATTTTCTTAAAGATATTATCGCATGAGGCAGAGGCAAGATAAGAATAAAGAAATAATTCGCTCATTCAACATTTTTTCAAGGATTCTACCTTCATAGATAAAGAACAGAGGCAACTATGGATTACCAAGCAAACATTTTATGTTCTTTATCTTCTCGGAAAGAATCATTTCCAAAATGGACAAGAATTTTCACCAAAAATGAAGTAATAATCTCGCATGAATAGAGGCAATACTTATGACTTCCATTCAAAGACGGATACTTCTTATATTTTGAGGATTGAGTACTTCTTATATTTCTTCAAGGATACTTCATACTTCGCATACTTCAAGAGTTGATACTTCTTATTTACTTCGCAAAGATCTGGAACTTCACAAAATAATAGAGGCAAGTACGTACTTTTCAAGTCCAATATTCTTTCGCTCGTTCCGTCATCAGTGAAGATCAAAGACTACTACAACAACATATTTTTTCTTAAAGATTGCTTTTCAAGCAATATTCAACAAAAAAGAGGCAAGATGTAGGATTAGAATATCGCCACAGCAATACTCTTGTGAAATTTATAACGACATTTCTGCGAGCTCTTCAACAACACACTACAAATGTCGCAAATTAATGATGTAATATACAACAACATCATAAAACACGAGAAAGATGTGAAGATTTTGCGGTTGTAGATAAATCTCGCGAGAATGAAGCGGAGCTCGCGAGAATGAAGCGTGAGCTCGCTAGAACAAGGCAGGAGCTCGAGAAAATATAGAGAAAGCTTGCGAGAGTGTGGAAAGGGATCCTAAAATAGGGGAAGTGTGAGCTGTCATCCATTATGTAAACACCTATATAAAGAGGAGAGAAGGAGAGAGAAAAGAAGGACACAATTTTAATAAGAGAGAGAGATATTTTGTAGAGAGGTATTTTTAGAGAGAAATGTATTTTTCTTTATCATCTTCTTCCCCAAAACTAGATCTAGAACTCCATTAATGGAGATTATCAATGTAAATCAAATGTAAATTTAAACAATCATAGTGAAGAATCATGGATGTAGATCAAATTGATCAAACCATGTAAAAATCTGTGTGTCTATTTACAATTTTAGTATTTTAATCATCACTTTCATATCAAATAAGTTTAGATCGAGATATTATTATCAAGATATTACAAGGGGTGTGTTGTGGGAATTCCTACAACTATATTATCTATCACTCAAAAGTCTATCTATTCTATCACCTATCTTGAGACAAAAGTCTTATTACTATATAGACTAAGAATATACACATATGTCATTTCGACTGAGTATATCTCGCTTATTAATTTCTCGAAATATGTGTTGGTTAAGCTTTCGCTTTAGTTAAGTTCATCTTTGCCTAGTGATGAAAGTCATGTTACGTTTCAATCATTTTGGAAATCGCTCTGGCGAAAATTAGTTTGTCAATAACAACTATATAACTTCCTCTGAGAATGTTTCAATGATTTAAATGAGAGTTTAGACAATATAACCAATGGAGGATATAAACATTGTTGTGGTAATACATATATGTATAAGTCCTTATTGCTTGAACCGAAGTTTGAAAACTTTGTTAATCAAGTAAAACTGGAACGTGAGTCATCAACTCAGTCCGCGAACTCAGTCCGCAAACTGACGGAAGTTCTTTACCTGAGAATTTCTGCTAGAGTTTGTACACTCCAACCGGTTGACTTGAGTCCGCGAACCCAGTCCGCGAACTTGAGTAGGTCATGTATAAAAATGATGTTTGTGAACTTATCTTAATAAACTAAGGAATGCTATTGCAAACCGTGGATTTATAGTTCATGAATCGATTTGAGTGAATCATATCATTTTTGCTTCAATTATGTCTTGTGTAGTACATGGAATCTCATATCAATTGAACAACTCTCTAACTAGTTCATTTGAGTCATTTGGACTAGTTATGGTGAAGAAGAATATGGTTGATATGAAAGTTATCATTTGGCTAACCATTTGGTTAACTAGTGTTGAAGCAACTAATGTACACGTTTGGGTACGGTTACACAAACAAAAAATCGTCAAATACATGTGTGTATGGAAATCTAATCTTTCGATCTAACGGTTGATAAATATTAGCTTTTATCTAATCAGGTTATCATCTAACGGTGAATATTGAATGCTTTGTTACGAATCTAACATTGATTTCAAACCCTGATTTGAAAGACTATATAAGAGATAACTCTAGCAACTAGTAAACCTAATCCCCACACCTTACGTTTGATACTAGTTGCATAGCTAGAGTCGATTCTCCTTTAACCTTTGGTTTTCTTCTTCTAAAACCAAGTTAACGACTTAAAGACTTCATTGGGATTGTGAAGCTAGACCGATACTACTTTTGTCATAGTTGTGTGATCTGATCTTGCTGTTTCTATCGTACGATTACAATTATAATAATTGGATTGAGATTTCTATCTCCGATAGGAAAGATATAAAAGTAATCACAAACATCTTCGTCTCATCATTTGTGATTCCACAATATTTTTTTTCGCTGCGTCGATTAAGACTATTGTGAGGTGATTGATAAAACTGAGATATTCTTCGAGAATATAAGTCTAGTTTTATTGATTAGTTCATGTTCACCTTGATTTATCATAAGACGAAACAAAACTCACAGGTTTATTCATGGGAGACAAATTTATCTATCTTATAGACTTTTATGTGTGAGACAGATTTGTTTATTAAAGTCTTCGACTTTGGGTTGTAGCAACTCTTGGTTGTGGGTGAGATCATCTAAGGGAATCAAGTGTGGAGTATCCTATTGGGATCAGAGGTGTAGGATCATAATTGTACCTTGGATCAATGTGAGATTGATTGGGATTCAACTACAGTCCAGACCGAAGTTAATTTGGAGTAGGATAGTATCTGTAGCGGCTTATACAGTGTATGTTTAATCTGGACTAGGTCCCCTGGTTTTTCTGCATTTGTGGTTTCCTCGTTAACAAAATTATGGTGTCTGTGTTATTTCTTTTCAGCATTATATTTTATATAATTGAAATAATACAGGTTTTGCGTTGTTCAATCAATTAGAATATCCAACCAATAAGGTTGGATATTCTAATTGATTGACACTTGGATATTGGTCTTTGGTACCATCCAAGTTATTTCTCTTTGATTAAGACTCGCAGATTGTATTTGCTTGAGTAAATCAAATCGGGAGATTGAGATAATAACTTCTTGAGATATTTTCTATTTGATTGAGTCTAGTTGATTCTACAGAAAGTAACTCGGAATTGTCCATATAGATTGCTAATCGAAATATTGGGTGTGGTTGTTAGATCCCCGCTTTTTCAATTGGTATAAGAGTAGGTAAACACATTCAAGACCTTACAAGTCTGTGTTTATAGCGATATGACTCTATGGACAGAGGTGTTATCTCAATAAACGTACCACCAGTCTTCGATGGCTCTAATTACTTATGGTGGAAAATTGTTATGCGAGCTTTTCTTCAAGCACGTGATTTTTAATCATGGGTATATGTTGTTAATGGCTATGATGCTCCCGTTGAGGCAGTTGGAGGTGTAAACGTTCCAAAGAATATTGGTGAATACACTCCTGCAGAGATTCTTGTTGTAAAGCAAAACTCTGACGGTTTGAATGCCATCATACATTCCATTACCCCAAATCTTCAATACCATGTGTCTAATTGGGCTAAGTCGCAAGAAGCTTGGGATATCTTAGCAACCGTATTTGAAGGTAATACCTGTGAAAAGTAAGCTAGACTTCAAAATCTTAATTCTGATTGGGAAAACCTTCGTATGGCAAATGAATAAACATTTGATGAGTTCAATCACAAAGTGTCTGAAATTGTTATTGCATCTTTTGCATTGGGTAAGACTATTACTGAAAATGACATTGTGATGAAAATTCTCAGATCGCTGTCATCTAGATACGATTCTAAGAAGCATGCCATCGTTGAGGGAAATAACCTTGATACACTTTCCAGAAATTCTCTAGCAGGAAAGTTGAAAATTTTCGATCTTGAACTGGAACAAAGGGAGAAACGTCATCTATCTAGCAACCATGTTGTTACATCTGATCGTAAGTTTCGACGTCCTAAATTAATTGACAAAAAGGATGAGAATTTATTTAATTCGACTTTGTCACTGTTTATACAACAACTTAAGAAATCTCTTAGACAGAGTAAAAGAAAGTCTCAAAAGAAAAGGCAGTCAATCAATAAAAAGGTCCAAAAAAACTATGTTAGTAATTCTTGTTTCAAGTGATATAGAAGTGTTCATGATACTTCTAAATATCCAAACAAGTATGTGAATGAGTTGACTAAAGCATGGATGGCAACTCTTGACTATTGCCCTGAGGACGATATCTATGAGGACTCACTCAATCTGTTTGCTGATAATCATGAATGCCCTTCTAACAGTTCTGATCATTCCATGATAAACAATATTACTTCCTCAGAAGTCCTTCAACTAGATAAGGAAGTCGTATCTAAAAAGATTGAAAATATAGAAAGTGAACTGTCAAAGTTAAAAATGGCTTGCAATCATGATTCTCAAAATATTTCAATTGTTTTGTTAAAAAGTTGTCAGCAAAATTCCTCTGAGTCTATGCCTTTCTTAAGTCACTCTGACAATAAGGATAGTATAGAGAATCACAAGAACGTATCTAACCTTACAGATTCTACTTGTGATTATCAGGACCATATAAAAGTTTGGGGCACTAAAAAACAGAAGAGACTCTCTTCTACAAAAAATTGTTTGCAGAAGAAGAAAAAGAAATCTCGTGCTAAATTCTTTGCATTTGTAAAAGAGTTTTCCGAAAGAATGCATAGTTTCCGAAAATCAACAATCAAGGTGTTCAAATCTATGCTGAAGGAAAGAAAGAATGACGTTCATAACTCTTCTTTCCTAAAAACAAGACAAAAACAGAGTATAACTTCATCACCTCAAAAGAAGTTACCCAGTCTTAAAGGGGATTGGAACATATACGGTTTATAATACTGTATTAAGGACTTTTTGTCTATCCCTCTTAGACGAAAAGTCATAATCTTCAAGAGGGTTGTGATGAAAAATTTCTATTCCGGTCTTTAAAGTCTTTCTCAGAGGATAATCTTGTTTCTGTTAGGGTTTTGGTCAAAGGTTAGTTGAGATATTTATCCTCTCAGTTTCCTTTAAAATAAAGTTTTCTTCTTTAAACATTTCATCTATCTTTTCTATCATGTCCTCCTCAAGTCTTTCTAACAAATAAAGTGATGGTTGGATTGTTCCTTTTCTATCAAAGAAGATACTATTTGATTCTTCAGATAATGGTGTGAACCCTAATTCTCATGGTTCCTCTCTGGATGGGAACATCTCTGTTTCTCATTTTGACATGCTCTCCTTGACCATGAATCTAGTCTTATAACAGGTTTGTTCCCTGAAAGTGATCTAGAAACTTTATCCAAGAGACTTGAAGAAAATATTGAAAATCTAGAATCTAGAATTGATCTGATCGAAGATGAGCCTGAAGAATACAGAGAATATGAGAAGAGTATACAAAGTAAGTGAAATGTTATTGTCTAGTAAATCTTCTATTTTTTTCTCTTTTGCTTAGAAGAATAACTAGTGTTTTGGAATAGCCATTATTGTGATTACACATAGCTATGTCCAAAGTTTTCATCTTCTTGTATTTACATTTATTGTGTTAAATTCTAAACTTTTTTGGAAGATGAAGGTTGCAGTATTAATATTTATGATTTTATATATTGCAATATTTTGATGGGATATGTGTGTTTACGTCCGTGAACTTAATTGTCCCATTTGTCAAAAGTAAAGTCGTCCGTGAATTGGTATGCAAATATTGATAAAAGGATGAATAGACTTTTGGCAAAACACAAAAGTTAAGCCTATATTGTCAAATATTGATGTAAGATAAGTTAAAGTCTTTTGTGATTCAAGGATTATGTCTATTGTGTGTCATTGTGCAAATAGTGATGGAAATATAAAATGAATTCTTGATTATTCCACGGTATAGGTCAAATCTCTGATCCACAATTTTTTTGTGTAAATACTGTGTTGTTCCATGAAGTGTCTTATGTTGAGCACTAAAACAACAAAAGTTGATTGCTTTTGTGATTAGCTTAGTTGTTTTTCCGTAAGGTACTTTATGTTGAACATGTTGAACTAAATTAATCATCTTGTGTGGTTATTTAGTTATCACTCCATAAGTTTTGTTATGTTTGAGCATCTCCTTGACTAAGTTGGTTATTCGTGATTAACTTAGTCATTGCTCCATAGAATTTCTTATGTCAAGTGTGGCCAATTAAATTGATTACTTTTGTAATTAGTTTGGTTGAGTATGACAATTAGATTGCTTGCAAGTTCTCTTGTGATAAATCTAATTGGTTTCTTAAGTCTCCATAAGTTTACTTGTGTTGAGCATATTTAGTCAAATTAATCTTGGATTTCCTTGGTTAATATGATTGAATATTTTGGATTCCAAATTCATACTTGTATGTAATTTGTTGAGTCTAAAGAAATCCTTCTTTTCTTTTGAAATTAAGGTCGCTCTTGTTGTTCCCTTGGGAATGACATTTAATGGGGGAGAGTTCTTTTGAACTTGTGCTTAATTGCCAAATCTTTGTGGGGAGTGCGGCTGTGGAATATTAGAGGGGTTATCTTGTATCTTTATGAACTCCTTAATGAATGCATTTAGCTTCGGCTTTATGATTGCATCTAAACAAGATGATATACATTTACCTTTGGTCATGAAATGTCTCTTACGGAAATTTCATTAGGATCACGTTCTTGTAACTTTGCCAATTTTATTGACTAAAAGGGGGAGAATTAATATGTAGTTCATACTACAAATACATATGGTTTTAGGATCATTATGTAAGGGGAGTGGTTTCCATGTGAGACGGAATATTGACTAAGGGGGAGTGAAGTATCACCATAGTATTGTTGTTAAAGTTGTGATGCAATTGGACTTTGACGTTGTGTAATGATACTATGAAACTGTATAACAATGATTGAGAACCTTTGTTTTCTCATTGTTATAGCTACGGATTTTCAACAACGATGATACTAAACTTACAACCTTTGGGATCATTGGATTACTTGGAAGTGACGAAGATTTCGAGTATTGTTGAAGATTAGACATGTGGAATATGAGCTATAAAGTTTATTTATATATTTTCTGTATTCCATATGTATTAATAGTTTTTCCACTAAAATTGAAAAAGTGGGAGATTGTTAGAGCATTGCTCGGTCGAACTCGCATACGTTGCTATCTTAAGCATGTTTGTCAATATTAGTGATAAAAACTATAAAGTCTTGATTTCTAGTCTACTATAGCTAAGGTCTCGGACAAGGATAGAAAGTATAGTTGAGCTCAAGAACTCCATGGCGATCATCATACAAGATGAAGGACTACTCAAGGATCTAGTGGATATTCATCGACTAAAAGGTATGTGGAGACTTGAACTTATCTATCACTCAAAATTATATCTATTCTATATCATATCTTGAGACAAAAGTCGTATTACTATATAGACTTAGAATATATACATATGTCATTTCGAACTGAGTATATCTCTCTTATTTATTTCTCGAAATTTTTGTTGGTTAAGTTTTCGCTTTAGCCAAGTTCTTCTTTGCCTAGTGACGAAAGTCATGTTACGTTTCAATCATTTTGGAAATCGCTCGGTGAAAAATAGTTTGTGAATAACAACTATATAACGTCCTCTGAGAATGTTTCAATGATTGAAATGAGAGTTTAGACAATATATCCAATGGAGGATATAAACATTGTTGTGGTAACACATATATGTATAAGTCCTTATTGCTTGAACCGAAGTTTGCGAACTTTGTTGATCAAGTGAAACCGGAACGTGACCCGTCAACTCAGTTTGTGAACTCAGTACGCGAAATGGTGTAGTTTTCGAACCCGAGAATTTTTGCTGGAGTTGTAGCACAGTTTCAGTCCGCGAACTCAGTCTGCGAACTGACAGGAGTTCTCGACCCGAGAATTTCTGCTGGAGTTTGTACACTCCAACCGGTTGACTTGAGTCCGCGAACCCAGTCCGCGAACTTGAGTAGGTTATGTCTAAAAACGATATTTGTGAACTTATCTTAATAAACTAATGAATGCTATTGCAAACCGTGGCTTTATAGTTCATGAATCGATTCGAGTGAATCACATCATTTTTGCTTCAATTGTGTATTGTGTAGTACATGGGATCTCATAGAAATTGAACAACTCTCTAACAAGTTCATTTGAGTTTGGACTAGTTATGGTGAAGAAGAATATGGTTGATATGAAAGTTATCATTTGGCTAACCATTTGGTTAAATAGTGTTGAACCAACTAATGTACACGTTTGGGTACGGTAACACAAACCCAAAATCTTCAAGTACATGTGTGTATGGCAAGCTAAGGTTTCGATCTAACGATTGATAAATATTAACTTGTACCTAATCAGGTTTTCATCTAACGGTGAATATTGAATGCTTTGTTACCAAGCTAACACTGATTGCAAACCCTGATTTGAAAGACTATATAAGGGAGAACTCTAGCAACTGGGAAACCTAATCCCCACACCTTACGTTTGATACTAGTTGCATAGATAGAGTCGATTCTCCTTTAAACTTTGGTTTTCTTCTTCTAAAACCAGGTTAACGACTTAAAGACTTCATTGGGATTGTGAAGCCAGACCGATACTATTTTTATCATAGTTGTGTGATATGATCTTACTGTTTCTATCGTACGAGTACAATTGTAATAATTGGCTTGAGATTTATATCTCCGATAGGCAAGATATAAAAGTAATCACAAACATCTTCGTCTCATCATTTGTGATTCCATAATATCTTTTTTTGCTGCGTCGATTAAGACTATTGTGAGGTGATTGATAAAATTGAGCTGTTCTTCGGGAATATAA
Source organism: Papaver bracteatum (assembly GCA_023529315.1). NCBI lineage: Eukaryota > Viridiplantae > Streptophyta > Magnoliopsida > Ranunculales > Papaveraceae > Papaver > Papaver bracteatum. Next base: position 1,134,942 of record JAJJWX010003050.1, read on the forward strand.
GTATGGTTTTATTGATTGGTTCCTGTTCACCTTGATTTATCAAAATACGGAACAAAACTCATAGGTTTATTCGTGGGTGACAAAGTTATCTATCTTATAGACTTTTCTGTGTGAGATAGATTTGTCTATTAAAGTCTTCGACTTTGGGTCGTAGCAACTCTTGGTTGTGGGTGAGATTATCTAAGGGAATCAAGTGCGCAGTATCCTGCTGGGATCAGAGGCGTAGGAGTATAATTGTACCTTATATCAGTGTGAGATTGATTGGGGTTCAACTATAGTCCAGACCGAAGTTAATTTAGATTAGGCTAGTGTCTGTAGTGGCTTAATATAGTGTATGTTTAATCTGGACTAGGTCCCGGGGTTTTTCTGCATTTGTGGTTTCCTCGTTAACAAAATTCTGGTGTCTGTGTTATTTCTTTTCCGCATTATATTTTTATATAATTGAAATAATACAAGTTGTGCATTGTTCAATCAATTAGAATATCCGACCTTATTGGTTGTTGATTTAAATTGATTGACACTTGGATATTGGTCTTTGGTACCATCCAAGTTATCAATCTTTGATTAAGACTCGAAGATTGTATTTGCTCGAGTAAATCAAATTGAGAGATTAAGATAATAACTCATTGAGATATTTTATATTTGATTGAGTCTAGTTGATTCTTTAGAAAGTAACTCGGAGTTGTCCATACAGATTGCTAATCGAAATATTGGGTGTGGTTGTTAGACCCCCGCTTTTTCAATTGGTATCAGAGCAGGTAAACACGTTCAAGACCTTACAAGTCTTTGTTTGTAGCGATTTGACTCTATGGATAGAGGTGATATCTCAATAAACATAACATCAGTCTTCGGTGGCTCTAATTACTTATGGTGTAAAATTTCTGTGTGAGCTTTTCTTCAAGCACGTGATTTTCAATCATGGGTATATGTTGTTAATGGCTATGATGCTCCCGTTGAGGAAGTTGGAGGTGTAAACGTTCCAAAGAATATTGGTGAATACACTCCTACAAAGATTCTTAGTGCAAAGCAAAACTCTGACGGTTTGAATGCCATCATAAATGCCATTACCCAAAATCTTCAGCACCTTGTGTCTAATTGCACTAAGTTGCAAGAAGCTTGGGATATCTTAGCAACCGTATTTGAAGGTGATTCCAGTGAAAAGGAAGCTAGACTTCAAAATCTTAATTCTGATTGGGAAAACCTTCGTATGGGAGGTGAAGAAACATTTGATGAGTTCTATCACAAAGTTTCTGAAATTGTTAATGCAGCTTTTGTATTGGGTAAGACTATTCCTGAAAATGACATTGTGATGAAAATTCTCAGATCGATTCCATCTAGATACGACTCTAAGAAGCATGCCATCGTTGATGGAAATAACCTTGATACACTTTCCAGAAATTCTCTAGAAGGAAAGTTGAAAATTTTCGATCTTGAACTGGAACAAAGAGAGAAACGTCATCTATCTAGAAACCATGTTGTTACATCTGATCGTAAGTCTCGATGTCCCAAATTTATTGACAAAAAGGATGAGAATTGCTTTAATTCGACTTTGTCACTGTTTATACAATAGCTTAAGAAATTTCTTAGACAGAGTAAAAGAAAGTCTCAAAAGAAAAGGCAGTGAATCAATAAAAAGGTCCAGAAAAGCTATGTTAGTAATTCTTGTTTCAAGTGCTATAGAATTGTTCATGATACTTCTAAATATCCAAACAAGGATGTGAATGAGTTAACTAAAGCATGGATGGCAACTCTTGACTATTGCCCTGAGGATGATATCTATGAGGACTCACTCAATCTGTTTGCTGATAATCATGAATGCGCTTCTAACATTTCTTATCATTCCATGATAAACAATCTAACTTCCTCAGAAGTCCTTCAACTAGATAAGGAAGTTGTATCTAAAAAGATTGAAAATATGGAAAGTGAACTGTCAAAGTTAAAAATGGCTTGCAATCATGATTCTCAAAACCTTTCAATTGTTTCGTTAAAAAGTTGTCAGCAAAATTCCTCTAAGTCTATGCCTTTCTTAAGTCACTCTGACAATAAAGAGAGTATAGAGAATCACAAGAACGTATCTAACCTTACAGATTCTACTTGTGATTATCAAGAACATATAAAAGTTTGGGGCACTAAGAAACATAAGAGACTCTCTTCTACAAAACATTGTTTGAAGAAGAAGAAAAAGAAAACTCGTACAAAACTCTCTGCCTTTGTAAAAAAGTTTTCCGAAAGAATGCATAGTTTCCGAAAATCAAAAATCAAGGTGTTAAAATCTATGCTGAAGGAAAGAAAGAATGACGTTCATAACTCTTATCTCCTAAAAACAAGACAAAAACAGAGTATAACTTCATCACCTCAAAAGAAGTTACCCAGTCTTAAATAATATTGGAACATGTACAATTTATAATAATGTATTAAGGACTTTTTGTCTATCCCTCTTAGACCAAAAGTCATAATCTTCAAGAGGGTTGTGATGAAAAATTTATATTCCGGTCTTTAAAGTCTTTCTCAGAGGATAATCTTGTTTCTGTTAAGGTTTTGGTCAAAGTTTAGTTGAGATATTTATCCTTTCAGTTTCCTTTAAAATAAAGTTTTCTTCGTTAAACATTAAATCTATCTTTTCTATCATGTCCTCCTCAAGTCTTTCTAGCATAGAAAGTGATGGTTGGACTGTTCTCTTTCCATCAAATAAGATACGATTTGATTCTTCAGATAATAGTATGAACCCTGATTCTCATGGTTCCTCTCTGGAAGGGAACATCTCTGTTTTTCATTTTAACAAGCTCTCCTTGGCCATGAATCTAGTCTTAGAACAAGTTCGTGCCCTGAAAAGTGATCTAGAAACTTCTTCCAAGAGACTTGAAGAAAATATTGAAAATCTAGAATCTAGAATTGATCTGATCGTAGATGAGCTTGAAGAATACATAGTATATGAGAAGAGTATACAAAGTAAGTGAAATGTTATTATCTAGTAAATCTTCTATTTTTTTTCTCTTTTGCTTAGAAGAATAACTATTGTTTTGGAATAGCCATTATTGTGATTACACATAGCTATGTCCAAAGTTTTCATCTTCTTGTTTTTACATTTATTGTGTTAAATTCTAAATTTGTTTGGATGATGATGGTTGCAGTATTAATCTTTAAGGTTTCATATATTGCAATATTTTGATTAGATATGTGTGTTTACGTCCGTGAACTTAATTGCCCCATATTTTGTCAAGAGTAAAGTCGTTCGTGAATTGGTATGCAAATATTGATAAAAGAATGAATAGACTTTTGGTAAAACACAAAATTTAAGAATATATTGTCAAATATTGATGTAAGATAGGTTAAAATCTTTTGTGATTCAAGGATTATGTCTATTGTGTGTCATTGTGTAAATTGTGATGGAAACATAGAATGAATTCTTTATTATTCCACGGTATAGGTCGAATCTCCGATCCACAATTTTTTATGTAAATACTGTGTTGTTCCATGAAGTGTCTTATGTTGAGCACTTAAACAACAAAAGTTGATTGCTTTTGTGATTAGCTTAGTTGTTTTTACGTTAGGTACTTTATGTTGAACATGTTGAACTAAATTAATCATCTTGTGTGGTTATTTAGTTATCACTCCATAAGTTTTCTTATGTTTGAGCATCTCCTTGACTAAGTTGGTTATTCGTGATTAACTTAGTCATTGCTCCATATAATTTCTTATGTCAAGTGTGGCCAATTAAATTGATTACTTTTGTAATTAGTTTGGTTGATTATGACAATTAGATTGCTTGCAAGTTCTCTTGTGATAAATCTAATTGATTTCTTAAGTCTCCATAAGTTTACTTGTGTTGAGCATATTTAGTCAAATTAATCTTGGATTTCCTTGGTTAATATGATTGAATATTTTGGATTCCAAATTCATACTTGTATGTAATTTGTTGATTCTAAAGAAATCCTTTTTTTCTTTCGAAATTAAGGTCGCTCTTGTTGTTCCCTTGGGAATAACATTTTATGGGGGAGAGTTCTTTTGAACTTATGCTTAATTGCCAAATCTTTGTAGGGAGTGCGGTTGTGGAATATTAGAGGGGTTATCTTGTATCTTTATGAACTCCTTGATGAATGCATTTAGCTTCGGCTCTATGATTGCATCTAAACAAGATGATATACATTTACCTTTGGTCATTAAATGTCTCTTACGGAAATTTCATTAGGATCTCATTCTTGTACCTTTGCCAATTTTATTGACAAAAAAGGGGGAGAATTAATATGTAGTTCATACTACAAATACATATGGTTTTCGGATCATTATGTAAGGGGGAGTGGTTTCCATGTGAGATGGAGTATTAACTAAGGCGGAGTGAAGTATCACCATAGTATTGTGGTTAAAGTTGTGATGCAATTGGACGTTGACTCTGTGTAATGATACTATGAAACTGTATAAAAATGATTGAGAACCTTTGTTTTCTCATTGTTATAGCTACGGATTTTCAACAACGATGATACTAAACTTACAACCTTTGGGATCGTTGGATTACTTGGAAGTGAAGAAGATTTCGAGTATTGTTGAAGATTAGACATGTGGGATAGGAGCTACAAAGTTTATTTATATATTTTTTGTATTCCATATGTATTAATAGTTTTGCCACTAAAATTGACAAAGGGGGAGATTGTTAGAGCATTGCTCGGTCGAACTCGCATACGTTGCTATCTCAAGCATGTTTGTCAATGTTAGTGATCAAAACTATAAAGTATTGATTTCTAGTCTACTATAGCTAAGGTCTTGGACTAGGATAGAAAGTGTAGTTGAGCTCAAGAACTCCATGGAGATCATCATACAAGCTGAAGGACTACTCAAGGAACCAGTGGATCTTCATCGACTAAAAGGTATGTGGAGACTTGAACTTATGTATCACTCAAAAGTCTATCTATTCTATCTCCTATCTTGAGACAAAAGTCGTATTACAATATAGACTAAGAATATACACATATGTCATTTCGAGATGAGTATATCTCGCTTATCTATTTCTCAAAATGCGTGTTGGTTAAGCTTTCACTTTAGCCAAGTTCATCTTTTCCTAGTGACGAAAGTCATGTTACGTTTTAATTATTTTGGAAATCGCTCTGCCAAAAATTAGTTTGTGAATAACAACTATATAATATCCTCTGAGAATATTTCAATGATTGAAATATGAGTTTAGACAATATAACCAATGGAGGATATAAACATTATTGTGGTAACACATATATGTATAAGTCCTTATTGCTTGAACCGATGTTTATAAAATTTGTTGATCAAGTGAAACCGGAACGTGAGCCTTCAACTCAGTCCATGAACTGGCGTAGTTCTCGAACCCGAGAATTTTTGTTGGAGTTGTAGCTCAGTCTCGAACCCAAGGAAGAAAATTAACTGCATGCAAATTGTCAAGGAAATAAATGTAGGTACTGAATATCGCAAGATAATAGTTCACGAGTATCGTAATAAATAAAGGAGAAAAGAGTTATAAAATGATACGATGATAGAAGTAGCACGGAGAAATACGAAGTTTTGTGAGGATGAAGTAATTTTGCGAGTATGAATTGCGATACTTCGCAATTCATATACAGTTGTATAAGTTTTACTATAAATAGGAGTTCAAATGTAAAATTCGAGAGGTTCTTTTAGTGAGTGTTAGAAAATATCTTAGGAAAGAGAATAGAGAAAGTTGTAACTATTCTAGTTCCATTTAGATACTTCTTTGTAATCAATTGAGAACATTAATAGGAAAATTGTTATTCATCATCAAGAACTTCTTGAGTTTTTACTAATTCTATTGAGGGTGTAGTTGTAGGTTATTCTGCAACTACATAATTGGCGCTAGAAACAGGGACTTGAGAATTGTGGTAGCCTAAATTTGAGGGAATTGTGGAAAATTTGAAGATCAAATGAAGTCAGTAGATGGAGATTGCAAAAAAGAAGAATGTAATATGATCACAGAGACAATGATTGATGAATTTCATAGTAATATGAAGGGAAAAATATACAAGCGAGATTGTAGAGGAAGAAAGATCATGGAGGAAGAAAAGATAACAACTTTATAAGAATGGGAAAAGCAGAAAATCACATTTTCAGTAGCAGAAATTCCAAATGAAGACTTGAACCACACTTCACCATTGGTGATCACATTGCCAATCATGCTAGAAGATAAGAAAGCTGAAGAAAAATGGAAATTAAACCGAATTTTGGTTGATACAGGGAGTTATGTTAATATTATATTCTATCATGCACTTAAGGGGATAAGAATTAAAGATGAAGAAATCATAAATTCAAAGTGTCTTATTCATGGATTAGGAAAATCTACAACAAAATCTAAAGGAGAAATCGTACTGCGAATATTACTAGAAGAAATCGAAACACATGTAATCTTGTGTGTGATAGATATGGAATCTCCATATAACATGCTGATAGGAAGGCCGTGGATTCATGCGATCAAAGGTGTTGCTTCAACATTACATCAGAAAATCAAATTTCCTACACCAAATGGAATACAAGAAATTAAAGGAGATCTTGATAGTGCAAAATTTTGTTATCAAATTGAAGTAACACAATGCGGAGGAAGAGCAAGAAAGAAAAAACTTCGTAGGAAACTTTCGAAGGAAATAAGAAAAGAAGAAGAATTCCGAGTATATACAATAAGAGCAAAGGAAGGGAGAGGTATACCAATTGAAATTCCAGAAAAAGAAGGGGAACCAGCAAAAATAATCAAAGAGCCAACACCTATGGGGGAGCAAAGTCCAAGCTATGTTGCAGCTGAACCAACTAAAGAAATAAATATTGGAAGTAAATAGGAGCCTTTATTCTTACGAATTGGAACTAAGATGGATGAAGAAGAAGAAAAAAGGACTACTGATCTTTTGCGAGAATATAAAGATATCTTCGCAGGAAGTGTAGATGAGATACCAGGAATTGATCCATCAGTGGCGTGTCATAGATTGAACATAGATAAAAATGTAAGACCATTCAAACAAAGAATAAGGAAGATATCACAAAATTATCATGTACAGATAGAAGAATAATTACAAAAGATGTTGGATGCATGGATCATAAGGGAAGCAAAATATCCAGAATGGATTGCGAATATGGTCATTGTTCTGAAAAAGAATAAAGGAATAAGAATTTGCATAGATTTCACTGATCTAAACAAGGCATGTCCCAAAGACAGTTTTCCATTACCAGATATACCACAAATGGTGGAATCAGCTGCAGGTCATGATAGAGTCACTTCACTTAATGGATATAAAGGGTATAATCAAATATCACTCGCAGAAGAAGATCAAGAACATACTGCCTTTTTTGCTCCAAGGGGTTTGTATTGTTATGTGAAGATGCCATTTGGTTTGCGGAATGCGGGTGCTACATATCAACGTATGGTTGAAAAAGTGTTCGCGAAGTGGATACATAAAACTTTGGAGGTATATGTAGATGATATGTTGATAAAAAGCAAGGAAGCTAAAGACCATGTGCAAGATTTGAAGGAAATATTTGAGCAAATGAGAAAGTTCAACATCAAATTAAATCCTGAGAAATGTATTATTGGGGTTTCATCTGGAAAGTTCTTGGGATACATAGTATCAAAGGAGGGAATACAAGTTGATCCAGAAAAGGTTCAAGCAGTTCGTGACATGCCAACACCTGCAACAGTAAAAGAAGTACAAAAGCTAAATGGACTCTTGGCTTCACTTGGAAGATTTATTTCGCGAATGTCAGATAAGTGCAAGCATTTTTTCAACATACTTAAGAAGGGAGCAAAATTCAAATGGACTGATGAATGTGAAAAAGCTTTTCAAGGAATCAAAGAATACCTCGCAAATACATCTATACTACAGAAACCAGAGAAAAATGAAGAATTATTGGTATACCTCGCAACAACTCCATATGCTCTATGTGCGTTCATTACGAGCGAGACGCAGGAGTAGAAAGGACCATTTACTACATTAGTAAAACCTTTAATGCAGCAGAGAAGAATTATTCTAAAATGGAGAAGTTAATCTTAGCCCTGGTTTATGCATCATTCAAGTTACGAATATACTTTCAAGCACATGTAATAAAAGTGGTAACCAAAGTCCCAATTGAATCAGTTATGAAGAACACAAAAAGGTCAGGAAGAATAGAAAGGTGGAATGCACAAGTAAACCATTACAAGATAAAATACGAAGTGTTGTCATCGCAAAAATCACAAGTCGTCGCAGATTTTTTGGCAGAATTTCCTTTAGAAGAAGATGAAGCAGTAGAGGAAATGATGGATGTTGAAGAAGAATTTGGAAATTCAAAAGACTTGTTAACAGATCCTGATAGATGGGAAATTCTAGTGTATGGATCATCCAATACTGAGGGAAATGGAATTGGAGTCGTGTTGATTTCACCAGAAGGAGAAAGAACAGCATTCTCATTCAGACTAGAATTTGCATCCACGAACAATGAAACAGAGTACGAAGCTGTAGTGCATGCATTAAAGATCGCAATAGAAAAGAAGCTTGAAAGTATAAGGATAACAAGTGATTCGCAATTAGTGATTTGTCAAATTAAAGGGGAATATACCACAAATGAATATTCTTTGAAGAAATACAAGAAACTCGTTGAAGAATTATCTGCGAAGATACCAAAATTAAAATGGAGACATATATCAAGAAAATATAACCGTCTCGCAGATGCTTTTGCATTTATTCCAAGCATGATGACAAATCCAAATACAAGAAATATCCAAATACAGACAATTCAACACCCATCAGTGGACAAAGAGAAAGAAATTGAGGAAGCTATTGCGATGGAAGTAGAAAGATAGTTATCAAACAACATCGCAGATTGGAGAAAAGAAATTCATGCATACCTCGCAACAGGAGAAATATACAGGAACAGACTAGAAGCACATAAATTAAAGAGTCGTGCAACAAACTATAAGTTGCGAGAAGGAATTTTATATAGAAAATCTTTCAATGGACCACCTCTCAGGTGCTTAACTCGCGAAGAAGGAGAAAAGATATTGAAGATGTTACATGAAGGAGAAGCTGGAAATCATAGTGGGGGAAGATCTCTAGCATATAGAGCAAAGATACAAGGATATTACTGGCCTTATATGCATACAGACGCAAAATTGTTCGTACGAAGATGCAAGGAATGCCAACGACATGGTAAAAGAATTCATGCACCAGGGGACACATTAACTTCTTCAACAAGCTGCTGGCCTTTTGGTAAATGGGGGTTGGATATTGTTGGACCATTTATACCTGGATCTGGACAAAGACGATACTTGATAGTTGCAACAGATTATTTCACGAAGCTCGCAGAAGTAAAAGCAATACAGCATATTCGTGATAAAGATGTTTTTACGTTTATATTTGAGAACCTCATTTGGAGGTACGGAGTTCCAGCACAACTAGTATCTGATAATGGAAAACAATATGAGGGGAAGAATATAGAGATGTTACTCAGTGCTTTTAGAATAAAATGTGGGAAGTCAACCCCGTTATATCCACAAGCTAATGGACAAGCAGAAGCAACAAATAAAACAATCGCAGATACAATCAAAAAGAAATTAGAAGGACATCTCAAAGGGTGGTGAGAGCAAGTACCTAGCGCAGTTTGGGCATACAATACAACTAGAAGAGAAGCAACTGGAATGTCTCCTTATTGTCTAACATATGGAGTAGAAGCAGTATTACCCACAGAGGTTGTAATTCCGACAACAAAGAAAGAAGCTTGGGAAAGAAATTTAAGTGAGGGAGTAATATTAAGTGAATTGGATGATTTGGAAGAAAAAAGAGAAAAGGTGTTGCACCATATGAAGATTTATCAAGAACGATTAGCTCGATAATACAACAAGAGAGTCATTGAACGTGAATATAAACCAGGTGATTTGGTCATGCGAGAAACACCTAAATATCAAAAAGAAAATGGAGGAAAATTAGCACCAAAATGGGATGGACCATATGTGATCAAAGAAGTTGTAGGAAGCGGAGCTTATCGGCTGATGGATCCAGAAGGGAGAGACATGAGTTTGAGGCTTGGTAGACCTTGGAACAGACTATATTTGAAAAGGTATTACCCATAAAACTCATGAAAATTTTTACGAATATTGTTTGCTCGTAGGAAATTGGGAAAAGTTACGAATTTCAGAATTTATATTCCAATTAAACTTTCATTAATTTGCGAATAAAAGACCGCAATCTGTGATCAGCCTCCAAAAAAGAAAGAGATCCGCAGAAAATTTTATACATGCAAACCTTTGTGGTGTACACCCTAGTTCGCGAAGCTATAATTCGTAAGAGGCAAAGTCCTAAAGTACGTCATTTAAGGGGGTACCTATAACGTGGCTAAGGGTAACCGGAACACCACCAAGGGCCCTTAGTACATGGTAAAAATTTTGGGGTACAACCCAATAATTGGGTACCTATCCGGGTTAGACACCTTGGAATCTCACCTAATCTAACGACATTACGCAATATAAAATGCGGTGTAAGAGGATTTAGGTTGGGCGACTAAGGCATACTGTCTTTCCCAAGAAGTGCAGAAAACGATGAAGGCGCCGAGGTACACGGTTGAGTCAAGAGTGTCGGGTGAGGTTGAACCACATCTGCCATTTTTGACAAGTCTTGGCAAATGATGCACTTGGCCCAAAGATACCCCATAGGGTGCAACCTCGTAACTATAAGCCCTATAGGCAAAAAAGGATAAGAGGTTGCGATCAAAAGCTGGTTGTTGGCAGAACCGGATGGGAAGAGATAACCTTGTATGGTCGATGTACGCTTCCTTGAAGGGGCAATCAGGGGGAAGATAAAGGGCAACACCCTCCATTAGGGAGCTGATATGTTCTATAAGACGCAAATGTCACGAGGCTTCTTGTTTGCGAAAACATAAAGGCTTGTCATATTTGTGTAACAAATGAAGTTCTGCGAGCCTTCTAAAAAAAAAAAAAAAAAAAGAAAGAAAGAAAGAAAAGAATAAAGAACTCGCAGAACGTAATAAAGAAGTTAAGATGAGATCAATGGGTCACTACATGAAAGTGTAGAGACGTCCTGCGATTTCATCGCAAGACGGCAATGTCATGGGGATTTATATTCGCAAGAATATTTAGGCCTGTCATATTGTCGCAACAATTCCTGAAGAGGCTAAAATACTATACAAAGAAGTTAAGATGAGATCAATGGGTTTTTGCATGAAAGTGTAAGAACGTCCTGCGATTTCATCGCAATACGATAATGTCACAAGGTTGTATATTCGCAAGAATGTTCAGACTTGTCATATTATCGCAAATACAAAAATTTACTACAAAAGAGGTGGAAAAATAAGACCTTTACTTAGGAAGGCATGATAAGACCACAGAAATTAATGAAATTCATTGCATTAACATCATTGAAGAAATTATACAAGAATATACATTATGAAGATCTGAAAAGAAGACAACTTCGTCAATATCATTGAAGAAATTTTACAAGAATATACATCAAGAAGTTTTGAAGAGAAGACAGCTCTGTCAATATCATTGAAGAATTTTTACAAGAAGTCCTATCAAAGAAGACAACATCATTGAAGAATTTTAATGAAGACTTAACAAAAGATGCGATTTTGATAGCAATCAAATACAGATAAGTTCATATTCGTAAAAGTTTACGAGAATTGCATACTTCTTATACTTCTCCATATATTGAATATTTCTCCAAAAGATTGAATACTTCTTATAATTCTTCAAGAATATCTCATATTTATTATACTTCTTTAATGGATATTTCATTTGGTGAAGGTTAAATAATCATTATACTTCGTCATATGTTACATAATTATTCACAGATCGAATACTTCTTATATTTCTTCAGTTGGTGAATTGAGTACTTCTAATACTTCTTATATTTCTTTATTTGATGAGTTGAGTACTTCTAATACTTCTTATATCTCTTCATTTGGTGGATCGAGTACTTCTAATACGTAAAAGGGAATTGAGTACTTCTAATAATTCATTTGGTGAATTGAATACTTCTAATACTTCTTATATCTCTTCATTTGATGGATTTGGTAATTCTACAAAGGTATTGTATATGTAGTATACTTATTAAGGATATTTCATATATTTTACTTTTTATACTTAAAAGGGACGATTTCTTATCTACAATCGTAACAAGTTGAAACTTCGTAAGATAAATTGAGGCAGATATTTTAATACTTCAAACAATGTTTAATCATTTAAAGAGAAATAATAGGGGGAAAAGGATATACTAAGCTTTATCTGTGAGTTATATATTATTTCTCTTCATATGATCAAATGGGGCAAATTTAATCAAAGAAAGGTTAAATTATCTTCGCAAAATATCAGAAAGAAAGGATAAATCATCTTCGCAAAATATCAGATGTACTTCTCAAAAAATAGAATTGTTCGCAAAAAGAAAACCAACAGTAACTAAGGGAAGGAATTCAAAAGAAAGAAAGACAGGAGAGTCAATGATAAATTGAAAAAGGAATAATATCATGCTTCATCAACACTGTGTTTGGATCTTTAAGATCAGAGGGTCATTAGCAGCCTTCGACTTTTGCGAGATATCATCCTTGGAAGAATATGCAACAGGGACATCTCCTTGAGGAATAGATTCTTTCTCATCATCAAGATCTTCATCATCACTCTCATAATCGAAATCACTATCAGGCTCACGAGCAACTTCATCGTCGATATCTTCGTGAGGAGTAATTTTCACAGGAGGCAAGCCTCTTGATAAGAGAATGTTATTCGTAAAGACTTGAGCTTTCAGATGACTTTCACGAAGTATAGCTTTTTGATGATTGGTATCTTCAATATCTTTGGAATAAGCAAGATAATTAAATCTCCGAGTAGCACGGTCACGAGAGTTGATTAAGCGAGTAGAAAGCAAAGCATTCTTCTTACGAAGCTCGGAACAGGAGGCTTCTAATCCAGCTTTTGCATTACGAAGGTTGTTCTCAGATTCTGCAAATAAAACAAAGTTCAAAGAATAAAATTTGCGAGTATAACGAAATTTAAAGATATACCAGAGGCAGTCAAATTTTAATGACTACCTTCTCTTTGCGAAGTAAGAGATTGAGTTAAAGATAGACAATAGTTCTTCATCTGATTCATCGCATTATCAAAACCATCACCAACTAATCCTTTAAGTCGAGATTGAAGCTTTTGATCTTTAGAGAAAATTCTTATCCTTCGCAAGTTTGGCATTAAGACTTTTTAATGACGAATAATTTTCTTCAAGTTGATTCTTCTTAGCACTCAAGACTATGTTCTTATTAATAAGGGAATTCTTCTCAATAACAAAAGAATTTCTTTCAAGCATTCAAGACTTCTTTAATTCCTCAAGTTCACCTTTCAACAGAGAAAGAAGATTTTCTTGATCGCAACATTTATTCTGAAGAGTTTTTAATTCTTGTGAAGAAACAATCATTGTATTCAAAAACGAACATTTCTCTTCTGATAAAGTTTTGTTCTCTTCTAATAAGGTTTCTATTCTCAAATTAGCTTTAGTTAAGGAAGAAAAAAGTTGAGATATATCATCATTCAAAAATTTTCGATCATATATTAGTTGAGTATTCTCTTGAAAAAGAGCGTCAGAGTTGTCAAGAGCACACGAGTAAAGATTAGATAAATGGGAGAATTGGTTTGAGAGGCTTTCATGCTTGGTTCGATATTCTGTTGCATCTGATTCATTGTGAAGTACCAATCTTCTACATTTCTGGATGGATTCTATAAAGGGGAATGGGTTTTAATGGATGTTTCAAACATATGAAGAATATAAGTAAATAAAAGGGAAAATATGAAGATAAAAATCATACCTTGCAATTCATCATTTCTTTTGCGAAGTATCGCACAGTTGAGAGAATTATTCTGAAAATGATGATTTTCTTTATGGAGATCCTCGCATTCTGCTTGAGAAGATTTCAAAGATTGACGAAGCAATTCAATTTCTTTTTCTAAGGATTGACGTGAAGAAGAAATATCTGGATTGACGAAATTATCAGAACTTCGCAAAACTCATATTGCGAACGAACATTAGTAGACTTCGCAAAGATTTGTCAAAACCTCAGATAACATTCGGAAAGTTGAATAAATTCCATCTCGAATTTCCTGAGGAAGAGGAGAAGAATTTGAAGGAATAAGAGCAAGCTGCAAATTGTCTGGAGAAATAGCACTCAAAGGATTTGGAGACAAGACAGGTTTTTCAGGAGAAGAAGTTGAAGAAATATTTTGTGAGGGTTGATCTTGAAGAAGTGTTGATAAATTGACACTGATGGGAGATTGAAAGGTAGGTAATGGAGTAGAGGCAGGAGTGTGTGAAGAAGCATTTTCACGAGGAGGAGAGGGAAATTCCTTATCAACTTCAGGAAGGAAATCATCAATCGGAATTAATGGTGTGGGTTTAGTTATTCGAGATCTCTTACTAGGATTTGGTTTTTCGCCAACCTGCGAATCAAAATGTAGATTAAAAACTGAGGCAACAATATATTGTTCAGGAAAGAAGGCAAAGTATTTTAACTACCTTTTGATTCTCAGATTTTCTTCTTCGTGGATTAAGACTTGGATTCTTTAGTTGAGATTTCATCTGAGGAGTTATTTTGCTGAAATAAACCAAAGTCAGATAACAAATTATAGAGAAATTAAAGAGAAAGAACAAATGAAATGCGCGGATATAGAAGGAAATTACCTTGGAGAACTCATGAAGATATAAGCAGAAGAAAAAATTGCAGAGAAAACAGTAATAGAAAGTATGAGTAGAAGATAGAATTGCGGAAATAAGAAGAAGAAAAGGAAGAGAATATAAAGGAGTAATATAAGGGAATAACTAGAAAAGAACGGTTACAAAAGACGTGTCAAAATTTTAAAAAGACTAAGTAACGGTTATGTTCTCACGATCATTTCTTCTTCGTAGAATTGACATGAGAAGAGGCAAGATGTAGGTACTGAATATCGCAAGATAATAGTTCACGAGTATCATAATAAATAAAGGAGAAAAGAGTTATAAAATGATACGATGATAGAAGTAGCACGGAGAAATACGAAGTTTTGCGAGGATGAAGTAATTTTGCGAGTATGAATTGCGATACTTCGCAATTCATATACAGCTATATAAGTTTTACTATAAATAGGAGTTCAAATGTAAAATTCGAGAGGTTCTTTTAGTGAGTGTTAGAAAATATCTTAGGAAAGAGAATATAGAAAGTTGTAACTATTCTAGTTCCATTTAGATACTTCTTTGTAATCAATTGAGAACATTAATAGGAAAATTGTTATTCATCATCAAGAACTTCTTGAGTTTTTACTAATTCTATTGAGGGTGTAGTTGTAGGTTATTCTAAAACTACAATAAATGAGCTTTACGCCAGCTCTTGGATGCCTCTGCAACCGACGGAGTATCCTAGAACCGCCATACGCATCAGGAAACAAAACTCTCGGGTTAGGAGCGTAATTTTTGAAATGCTCCCACAACCATGCCTGGAGAAAAGCGACGTGAATGTATGAGTCCACTTTTATATAACCATTTGAAGCATACATGTCAGCGACCAGATGATCCAAATGGGTATACAAAGAACCAAGAAACAAGCCTCTAATGGGAATAACAACGCCTTTCGCCAATTTGATGGAAAATTTGATAAGCTCATGTCTTATCTCCTTCTTACCAGATCCATCGTCGAAAATATATCTGGATAGCCACAGAGCTAAAAATGCAGAAACATGGAGCATATCATATAGCCCTAGATCCGACCCCGGCTCATCAGGGAACCACTCAGACACCCACCAGTTATAGAAGCACTTCTCCTCATAATTATTTCGAACATATCCCGCTGCTTTTATGACCAAAGTGGCACGCATTTTTTATTCTTCCTCAGATAAGATAAAATCAAGATTCCAGATTATCGAGAGACTCAACAAAATGGCTATACTTTCCAAAGAAATATTCATTTCACCACACCTACATATTGCTGTGTGAGTTTCCGGGCACCACATGTAGATGAAAGTAATCAACCCTGCAACATCCTTTCTAATTTTAAGTATCGCAGGCGCCATGACATCATGAATGATTTGTGCCTCAGTTAAGTTGGCCTTTACGTGATCGCGGCTCATCATGAACTTTATCCATTTATCATAAGAGCGCAATAGACTGAGGCAGATTTTGAAGTCTATGGGAGAAGCCAGATATTCTTTCTTTTGAAGGCAAAACCTCATTATACGCCCTGGGCAGACTGATTAGACTTCTCCATCATTCTCCGAATCATTCAGAAGAGTTGGCACAAATTTTGGATGGGTCTATGTAATCGTAATAGACTTCGTAAAGAACTCATTATCTGTGTTCGGTTTGGAGTTGTTGACACTCCTCAACGCGTCGGCGGAACTACTTTCAGGTGACATCTTAAAAAAATTCATGTTAGAGCATTGCTCGGTCGAACTCGCATGCGTTGCTATCTCAAGCATGTTTGTCAATGTTAGTGATCAAAACTATAAAGTCTTGATTTCTAGTCTACTATAGCTAAGGTCTCGTACTAGGATAAAAAGTGTAGTTGAGATCAAGAACTCCATGGAAATCATCATACAAGATGAAGGACTACTCAAGGAACCAATGGATCTTCATCGACTAAAAGGTATGTGGAGACTTGAACTTATCTATCACTCAAAAGTCTATCTACTATATCTCCTATCTTGAGACAAAAGTCGTTTTACTATATAGACTAAAGATATACACATGTGACATTTCGAGCTGAGTATATATCGCTTATCTATTTATCGACATATGTGTTAGTAAAGCTTCCGCTTTATCCAAGTTCATCTTTGCCTAGTGACGAAAGTCATGTTACGTTTCAATCATTTTGGAAATTGCTCTACCGAAAATTAGTTTGTGAATAACAACTATATAACGTCCTCCGATAATGTTTCAATGATTGAAATACGAGTTTAGACAATATAACCAATGGAGGATATAAACATTGTTGTGGTAACACATATATGTATAAGTACTTATTGCTTGAACCGAAGTTTGTGAACTTTGTTGATCAAGTGAAAACCGGAACTTGAGCAGTCAACCCAGTCCGCGAACTCAGTCCGCGAACGTGCGTAGTTCTCGAACCCAAGAATTTCTGCTGGAGTTATAGCTCGGTTTCAGCCCGCAAACTGACGGAAGTTAACGAACCCGATAATTTCTGTTGGAGTTTGTGAACTCCAACCGGTTACTTGAGTCCGCGAACCCAAGAGTGGTTATGTATAAAAACGATATTCGTGAACTTATTTAAATTATCTAAGGAATGCTATTGCAAACCGTGGCTTTATAGCTCATGAATTGATTCGAGTGAATCACATCATTTTTGCTTCAATTGTGTCTTGAGTAGTACATAAGATCTCATAGAAATTGAACAACTCTCTAACTAGTTCATTTGAGTCATTTGGACTAGTTATGGTGAAGAAGAATATGGTTGATATGAAAGTTATCATTTGGCTAACCATTTGGTTGACTAATATTTGAACCAACTATTGTATACGTTTGGGTACGGTTACACAAACCCAAAATCGTCAAGTACATGTGCGTATGGCAAGCTAAGTTTTCGATCTAACGGTTGAGAAATATTAGCTTGTATCTAATCAGGTTTTCATCTAACGGTGAATATTGAATGCTTTGTTACTAAGTTAATATTGATTGCAAACCCTGATTTGAAAGACTATATAAGAGAGAAATCTAGCAACTGGGAAGCCTAATCCCCACATATTTTGTGTGATACTAGTTTGCTAAGATAGAGTTGATTCTCCCTTAACCTTTGATTTTATTCTTCTAAAACCAGGTTAACGACTTAAAGACTTCATTGGGATTGTGAAGCCAGACCGATACTACTTTTCTTATAGTTGTGTGATCTGATCTTGTTGTTTCTATCGTATGAGTACAATTATAATAATTTGCTTGAGATTTCTATCTCCGATAGGCAAGATATAAAAGTAATCACAATCATATTCGTCTCATCGTTTGTGATTCCACAATATATTTTTTCGCTGCATCGATTAAGACTATTGTGAAGTGATTGATAAAACTGAGCTGTTCTTTGGGAATATAAGTCTGGTTTTATTGATTGGTTCTTGTTCACCTGCATTTATCAAAAGGCGGAACAAAACTCATAGGTTTATTCGTGGGAGACGAATTTATCTATCTTGTAGACTTTTCTGTGTGAGACAGATTTGTTTGCTAAAGTCTTCGACTTTGGGTCGTAGCAACTCTTGGTTGTGGGTGAGATCAGCTAAGGGAATAAAGTGCACAATATCCTACTAGGATCAGAGGCGTAGGAGCATAACTGTACCTTGGATCAGTGTGAGATTGATTTGGGTTCAACTACAGTCCAGACCGAAGTTAATTTGGAGTAGGCTAGTGTCTGTAGCGGATTAATACAGTGTATGTTTAATCTGGACTAGGTCCCGGGGTTTTTCAGCATTTGTGGTTTCCTCGTTAACAAAATTCTGGTGTCTGTATAATTTCTTTTCCGCATTATATTTTGTTATATAATTGTGTCGATGGTGGATTTTAGACAAGGGGTAAAATCGTAAAACCCCATGACCTAGTGTTACCCGCAACACATTAACTGAGAACATTTAATTTAGATGTAAATAATTAATAGGGGATGACACTAATTACTTATGGTGGAAAATTGCTATGCATGCTTTTCTTCAAGCACGTGATTTCCAATCATGGGTACATGTTGTTAATGGCTATAATGCTCCCGTTGAGGCAGTTGGAGATGTAAATGTTCTAAATAATATTGCGGAATACACTCCTGCAGGGGTTCTTGTTGCAAAGAAAAACTCCGACAGTTTGAATGCAATCAGACATGCCATTACCCCAAATCTTCAGCACCATGTGTCTAATTACACTAACTCGCAAGAATCTTCGGATATCTTAGCAACCGTATTTGAAGGAAATACCAATAAAAAGGAAGCTAGGCTTCAAAACCTTAGTTCGGATTGGTAAAACCTTCGTATGGCAGATGAAGAAACATTTGATGAGTTTAATCACAAGGTGTCTGAAATTATTAATGCATCTTTTGCATTGGGTATGACTATTCCTGAAAAGGACATTATGATGAAAATTCTCAGATCACTGCCATCTAGATACGATGCTAAGAAGCATGCCATCGTTGAGGGAAATAACCTAGATAATCTCTCCAGAAACACGCTGGTTGGAAAGCTTAAGATCTTTGATCATGAAAATTCATCCAAATCTAAGGATGTTGCGTTCAAAGCACTAAAGGACACTAAATTACTTGATAAAAGTAAAAAAGAGTATATCTCTGAAGATGATCACTCTGAGACAGACTCATCAGATGAAGATCTTAACAAATCAGTCTCGATGATCACAAAACAGTTTAGGGATATTCTATTGAAGAGAAGTAAACGGTTCTCCAGAGATAAGCCTAAGGCATCAGTCAAACCTCATAATTGTGTTCCTCCTAAAAACAGGGATATTGATAAAACTGATGATGAGGATATGCCTAAGTGCTTTAAGTGTAAGGGATTTGGTCATTTTGCAAACGAGTGTCCAAATCGTAGAAAATACTCTGGGAACAATGGTCTTGCAGCAACTCTTGATGAAATGTCTGACAGTTATGACTCTAATGAAGATGGGAAATCAAGTATTGCACTTCATGGTGAAAATATTGATTTTGATAATTGTTGCAATACACATATCAATTTTGATATTATTTCAGAAGATAATCCAACCATTCTGGAAGAAAAAGTTAACCCTTTTCTTGGAAACTCTGTTTATAATTTCCAGGATCCACTATGTGCCTAGCTGCTTACACGTTTTAGAAGCCTGATTACTATCCAAGTATGACGTGCTTGTATTGTTCATTAAAATTTCATGAACTCTCAAAGTGTTACAAGTTCAAACACAAGCAAAGACACGTTAAAAAACTTCAACGAAGAGCAAATCATCTAGAAAGAAAGCTTAAACTTGCTCAGAAGACCGCAGAGGTCGTCCAAGAAGTTAGTTTCCAAGGAAAGTTCAAGACCATTTGAGAAGAAAGTATGGTCAAACTGTTTTGACAGATAGAAGCCTGTGGATTCTCCATAAGAGGAAATTGGTGGAAAAATTATAGTTCACCATAACGCAACTTGATTGTGTTATTCTTAAAATCTTGTCTCATGTGCCTGATCAAAAGAGACAATGATTGTACCTCTCAGTCTCTAAGAAAAGTTTTTTTCTTCTTTCTTTTCTTAGAAGTATTTTCCTTTTGTCTATCAAACAAAAAAAAAGGGTACTATCGAAAATACTGCTCTTTATAGGGATAAGAGTTGATTATCCACGAACCTTTTTTATGTTTCGAACCCTACATTCTTTTTCCTTCTCTAAAACCTCTCTTTATCTTAAGACTAATTGTTGAGATAATTGTGAATTCCTCTCACAAACCCATACGCTTATGGACTCTCCAAGAATGATGTCTTCTGATGAAAAAGAAGGTAATGTGAGCCATCAATCATGAAGGAAAAAAGAAAAATCTCCATTGCCTCCAACCTTGGAAAGAAAAAGAAGGAATATGAGGAAGCCAAGATTCGTTCCTTCAATTTCTCATAATTCTTATGATATTCTTGAAGTGTTGAAGGAGTTGCGAAAGGAGATTCAGCAAATAAAGGGTTTTGTGTATAAGACTCATGAGATTCAGAAGGCCCTGGTTCGACAATAGCAACCAAGAATGTTCATCGATATAAACTCCTTTCTTAATGAACCTTATGTTCCCATGGCTGTTAACGGCAAGGAGTTCGGGGATGATAATGAATTCTTCAAAGGTCTAAATGTCTAGTAAATCTTCTATTGTTTCTTTTTTTGTTTAGAAGAATAACTAGTGTTTTGGAATAGCCATTATTATGATTAGACATAGCTATATCCAATGGTTTTCATCTTCTTGTTTTTAGATTTTTTGGTTTAAATTTTTTAAGTTTGTTTGGAAGATGATGGTTGCAGTATTAATCTTTATGGTTTTATATATTGCAATATCTTGATGGGATATGTTGTTCACATCCGTAAACTTGATTGTCCCATATTTTATCAAAAGTAAAGTCATTCTTGAATTGATAAGCATATATTGATAAAAGGATGAATAGACTTTTGACAAACACAAAAGTTAAGCCTATATTGTCAATTATTGATGTAAGATAGGTTAAAATCTTTTGTGATTCAAGGATTATGTCTATTGTATGTCACTGTGCAAATGGTGATAGAAACATAAAATGAATCCTTGTATTATCCACGATATAGATCCTTATTGATCCATTTTTTATGTATTACCGTGAAGGATCCATTGTGTATCTTATGTTGATCACGATATGTGTAACACCCCGTATTTTTAGCATGGCGCATGCTGAAAGATGCGCCATAGCCTGAGATGAAGCTTCATCCAAAGCTTTCGTTGGTTGGCAAGAGGTAGATTGGCTTAAGGCCAATATCGCGCCAAAATGGCGCATTGCGTTTGACATTTGGCCAAGAGCCAATTCTCGTGTCAAAGGATGCGTTTGGCCAAGGACCAATGTTTGGTTCCAAGTAAGGCATATCGCGAGGGCATATTGGCAAAATTCCAATATTGCATCATCATGATGCATAAGACCAGAGAGGGCTGTCCGAACGAATGTTGCGCAAGCGCAATCATTGCACGC
Organism: Papaver bracteatum; assembly: GCA_023529315.1. NCBI lineage: Eukaryota > Viridiplantae > Streptophyta > Magnoliopsida > Ranunculales > Papaveraceae > Papaver > Papaver bracteatum. The sequence continues at coordinate 1,156,582 of JAJJWX010003050.1, forward strand.
AATGATTGCGATGAACAATGGAATGCAATGATTGCGAAAGAACACAATGATTGCGAAGTAACGCAATCATTACGCTGGAACACAATCATTGCGAAGCAGTGCACAATCATTGCGATGAACAGTGAAACGCAATGATTGCGGGGAGTAGATGAAAGAATTTTGGTCATCTTTCCATACTTGTAGAAATTCCATTAAGACATATATAGGGAAGGGTAGTTGTTTGAAGGTGCACCAAGTGAGCTTCATAGCTTAGACGCAAGTGTATAAATGATGCCTAAGGCTCATTTATATTTGTGTAGCCTTGAGAGAGGGAATTTGATGCTTAGGCATCACTATGCCACGACGCGGACCGATGATGCATAATCATTGTGCATCTTTGACGGAATGGCCAACGGACCATGCCATTAATATTTTTTCTAGTCTATGGCCTAGCAAACGAGTTGGACAAAGTGGCTTGTCCCTTAGAGGATAAACTACGGTTTGTGCTTGATTCCTTTAGAGTAGGGAAGGATACGTAGCCAGCCGCAATGGGTTGCAGCATTGCCGGTCTAGCACGTTGGCCCCTCATATCATCTAAGCTCGGTAGCTCTAAGCAAGAGATGATTGTGGCCATACTTGATGAGGCTAAGTTGCATGCCAGTAAGTATATGCTCATACTTTCTATCAAGCTACAAAGAGCAAGTTATAGCCTATTTGGAGGCTAAAAACCCGAGTGTCGTAATTTAGCTCAAAAGGAGTCCGTTTTGATGGGAAATGGCCCAAAGATCAAGACATGTTGATCTATAGATCCACATGGTCACCGGAATTTAGCCAAATTCCATCGTTTAGAGCCTCAGAAGACCGTTTTTGCCGTTTTACGAAAGTTTTTGGTTTTCTTAACAAGCCCTTTTCAGCACAAGGGTAAGTTGGAACGGTGTGGAAGCTTAAATAAATGCATCATGCTCCACCAACATGCTTGCAAGGGCAAATGAACGTGTATTTTCCACGCTTAAAGTCCCGGATCGTAGCTTCATCAGAGTGGCGCATCAGGGAAGTTACGACCTGCGGGGCGACACGCCGAAGGCGTAATTTTCCGATTCGTCACAGTTGGTATCAGGACAAGTTCCGAGAAAACACTAGGGACTTGTGCGGAGTGGACTTGTCCACAACTATTTTCCTTAATGTAAAACTTAAAGTTGGAGAGTAGGCCAACTTCTTCTTGGGAAAGAGTTGTAACTGCTTCGCCAGTTACTGTACAAATCCAGTTGAGATTGTCCATGTACTGTGAGTTTTCCTAGCCTAAGTGGCACACCACTTACGAGTGGATATCCGGAAGACCGTCAGGGATGGTGGGTAGACAATGGGACTGATCATCCCCACATGTTGGAAACTGTCCAAGGGTGTGCGTTGTCAGGCCCGGCTAGCATCCCACTTACGAGTGGAAACCTGGATGACCGTCAGGGAAGGTGGGCAATTGGAAAACTGTTCCACACAGTACAGTGCTGAAATCTTGTCATTCAGATGAAATATTTCAACTTGTGAACCTTAGGGATTCCTGGATGGTAGTATGGGCTACTATCTAGGATACCTTGTCGAGTTATCCTCTTGGCACTGGCCAATTACGATTCTTGGTATCGTTGTGGATACTTTTGGATTCCTTGGCAGGTAGTATGGGATATATGCTCAGAAGGTCTAAATTGTTGTTCATGACAACTTGAAGAAACCTGTGATTTCTGAGCATCTGGTATGAGACTTTTTCTCAGGAAATCCAAACCGAAGAGATTGTCCACAATAGTTTTTGTTTTGAATTTCGGGGACGAAATTATTTAAAGGGGTGAAGAGTGTAACACCCCGTATTTTTAGCATGGCGCATGCTGAAATATGCGTCATGGCCAGATATGAAGCTTCATCCAAAGCATTCGTTGGTTAGTAAGAGGTAGATTGGCTTAAGGCCAATATCGCGCCAAAATGGCGCATTGCGTTTGACATTTGGCCAAGAGCCAATTCTCGTATCAAAGGATGCGTTTGGCCAAGGGACAATGTATGGTGCCAAGTAAGGCATATCGCGAGGGAATATTGGCAAAATTCCAATGTTGCATCATCATGATGCATAAGACCAGAGAGGGTTGGCCGAACGAATGTTGCGCAAGTGCAATCGTTGCACGCAATGATTGCGATGAACAATGGAATGCAATGATTGCGAAAGAACATAATGATTTCGAAAGAACACAATGATTGCTAAGTAACGCAATCATTGCGCTGGAACACAATCATTGCGAAGCAGTGCACAACCATTGCATGCAATCATTGCGATGAACAGTGAAATGCAATGATTGCGGGGGAGTAGATGAAAGAATTTTGGTCTTCTTTCCATACTTGTAGAAATTCCATTAAGACATATATAGGGAAGGGTAGTTTTTTGAAGGTGCATATGCGGACTATGCACCAAGTGAGCTTCATATCTTAGACGGAAGTGTATAAATGATGGCTAAGGCTCATTTATAGTTGTGTAGCATTGAGAGAGGGCATTTGATGCTTAGGCATCACTATGCCATGGCGCGGACCGATGATGCATAATCATTATGCATCTTTGACGGAATGGCCTACGGACCATGCCATTACTATTTTTTCTAGGCTATGGCCTAGCAAACAAGTTGGAATAAGTTGCTTGTCCCTTCGAGGATTAACTACGGTTTGTGCTTGATTCCTTTAGAGTATGGAAGGATACGTAGGCAGCCAAAATGGGTTGCAGCATTGCCGGTCCATCACGTTGGCCCCTCATATCATCTAAGCTCGGTAGATCGAAGCAAGAGATGATTGTGGCCAGACTTGATGAGGCTAAGTTGCATGCCAGTAAGTAGATGCTCATATTTCCTTTCAAGCTACAAAGAGCAAGTTATAGCCTATTTGAAGGCTAAAAACCCGAGTGTCATAATTTAGCTCAAGAGGAGTCTGTTTTGATGGGAAACGGCCCAAAAATCAAGACATGTTGATCCATAGATCTACATGGTCACCGAAATTGAGCCAAATTCCATCGTTTAGAGCCTCAGAAGACCGTTTTTTCCGTTTTACGAAAGTTTTTGGTTTTCTTAACAAACCCTTTGTGGCACAAGGGTAAGTTGGAACGATGTGGAAGCTTAAATAAATGCATCATGCTCCACCAGCATGATTGCAAGGGCAAATGAACGTGTATTTTCCACGCTTAAAGGCACGGATCGTAGCTTCATCAGAGTGGCGCATCGGGGAAGTTACGGCCTGCGGGGCGACGCGCCGAAGGCGTAATTTTCCGGTCCGTCACAGTTGGTATCAGGGAAAGTTCCGAGAAAACACTAGGGACTTGTGCGGAGTGGACTTGTCCACAACTATTTTCCTTAATGTAAAACTTAAAGTTGGAGAGTAGGCCAACTTCTGCTCTGGAAAGAGTTGTAACTGCTTCGCCAGTTACTGTGCAAATCGAGTTGAGCTTGTCCATGTACTGTGAGTTTGCCTGGCCTAAGTGGCACACCACTTATGAGTGGTTATCCGGAAGACCGTCAGGGACGGTGGGTAGACAATGGGACTGATCATCCCCACAAGTTGGAAACTATCCAAGGGTGTGCGTTGTGAGGCCCGACTAGCATCCCACTTACGAGTGGCAACCTGGATGACCGTCAGGGAAGGTGGGCAATTGGAAAACTGTTCCACATAGTACAGTGCTGAAATCTTGTCATTCAGATGACATATTTCAACTTGTGAACCTTAGGGATTCATGGGTGGTAGTATGGGCTGCTATCTAGGATACCTTGTCGAGTTATCCTCTTGGAACTGGCCAATTGCGATTCTTGGTATCGTTGTGGACACTTTTGGATTCCTTGGCAGGTAGTATGGGATATATGCTCAGAAGGTCTAAATTGTTGTTCATGACAACTTGAAGAAACCTGTGATTTCTGAGCATCTGGTATGGGACTTTTGCTCAGGAAATCCAAACCGAAGAGATTGTCCACAATAGTTTTTGTTTTGAATTTCGGGGACGAAATTCTTTAAAGGGGTGAAGAGTGTAACACCCCGTATTTTTAGCATGGCGCATGCTGAAAGATGCGCCATGGCCTGAGATGAAGCTTCATCCAAAGCATTCGTTGGTTGGTAAGAGGTAGATTGGCTTAAGACCAATATCGCGCCAAAATGGCGCATTGCGTTTGACATTTGGCCAAGAGCCAATTCTCGTGTCAGAGGATCCGTTTAGCTAAGGGACAATATTTGGTGACAAGTAAGGCATATCGCGAGGGCATATTGGCAAAAGTACAATGTTGCATCATCATGATGCATAAGACCAGAGAGGGCTTGCTGAACGAATGTTGCTCAAGAGAAATCGTTGCACGCAATGATTACGATGAAAAGTGGAACGCAATGATTGCGAAAGAACACAATGATTGCGATGTAACGCAATCATTGCGCTGGAACACAATCACTGCGAAGCAATGCAAAACCATTGCGCGCAATCATTGCGATGAACAGTGAAACACAATGATTGCGGGGAGTAGATGAACGAATTTTGGTCTTCTTTCCATACTTATAGAAATTCCATTAATACATATATAGGGAAGGGTAGTTGTTTGAAGGTGCACATGCGGACTATGCACCAAGTGAGCTTCATAGCTTTGCCGGAAGTGTATAAATGATGCCTAAGGCTCATTTATAGTTGTATAGCATTGAGGGAGGGAATTTGATGCTTAGGCATCATTATTCCACGGCGCGGACCGATGATGCATAATCATTGTGCATCTTTGTCGGAATGGCCTACGGACCATGCCATTACTATTTTTGTCCTAGCAAACGAGTTGGAATAAGTTTCTTGTCCCTTCGAGGATGATCTACGGTTTGTGCTTGATTCCTTTAGAGTAGGGAAGGATACGTAGGCATCCGCAATGGTTTGCAGCATTTCCGGTCCATCACGTTGGCCCCTCATATCATCTAAGCTTAGTATCTCGAAGCAAGAGATGATTGTGTCCAGACTTGATGAGGCTAAGTTGCATGCCAGTAAGTAGATGCTCATATTTCCTATCAAGCTACAAAGAGCAAGTTATAGCCTATTTGAAGGATAAAAACCCGAGTGTCGTAATTTTGCTCAAGAGGAGTCCGTTTTGATGGGAAACGGCCCAAAGATCAAGACATTTTGATCTATACACATGGTCACCGGAATTTAGCCAAATTTCATAGTTTAGAGCCTCAGAAGACCGTTTTTGCCGTTTTACGAAAGTTTTTGGTTTTCTTAACAAACCATTTGCGGCACAAGGGTAAGTTGGAACGGTGTGGAAGCTTAAATAAATGCATCATGCTCCACCAGCATGCTTGAAAGGGCAAATGAACGTGTATTTTCCAAGCTTAAAGGCACAGATCGTAGCTTTATCAGAGTGGCGCATCGGGGAAGTTACGTCCTGAGGGGAGACGCGCCGAAGGCGTAATTTTCCGGTCCGTCACAGTTGGTATCAGGGAAATTTCCGAGAAAACACTATGTACTTGTGCGGAGTGGACTTGTCCACAACTATTTTCCTTAATGTAAAACTTAAAGTTGGAGAGTAGGCCAACTTCTGCTCGGGAAAGAGTTGTAACTGCTTCGCCAGTTACTATGCAAATCGAGTTGAGATTGTCCATGTACTGTGAGTTTGCCTGGCCTAAGTGGCATACCACTTACGAGTGGATATCCGGTAGACCGTCAGGGATCTTGGGTAGACAATGGGACTGATCATCCCAACACGTTGGAAACTATCCAAGGGTGTGCGTTGTCAGGCCCGGCTAGCATCCCACTTATGAGTGGAAACCTGGATGACCGTCAGGGAAGGTGGGAAATTGGAAAACTGTTCCACACAGTACAGTGTTGAAATCTTGTCATTCAGATGACATCTTTCAACTTGTGAACCTTAGGGATTCATGGGTGGTAGTATGGGCTGCTATCTAGGATACCTTGTCGAGTTATCCTCTTGTCACTGGCCAATTGCGATTCTTGGTATCGTTGTGGACACTTTTGGATTCCTTGGTAGGTAGTATGGGATATATGCTCATAAGGTCTAAATTGTTGTTCATTACAACTTGAAGAAACCTGTGATTTCAGAGCATCTGGTATGGGACTTTTGCTCAGGAAATCCAAACCGAAGAGATTGTCCACAATAGTTTTTGTTTTGAATTTCGGGGACGAAATTATTTAAAGGGATGAAGAGTTAAACACACCGTATTTTTAGCATGGCGCATGCTGAAAGATGCGCCATGGCCTTAGATGAAGCTTCATCCAAAGCATTCGTTGGTTGGTAAGAGGTAGATTGGCTTAAGGCCAATATCGCGCCAAAATGGCGCATTGCGTTTGACATTTGGCCAAGAGACAATGCTCGTGTCAAAGGATGCGTTTGGCCAAAGGACAATGTTTGGTGCCAAGTAAGGCATATCGCGAGGGCATATTGGCAAAAGTCCAATATTGCATCATCATGATGCATAAGACTAGAGAGGGCTGGCCGAACGAATGTTGCGCAAGCGCAATCGTTGCACGCAATGATTGCGATGAACAGTGGAACACAATGATTGCGAAAGAACACAATGATTGCGAAGTAACGTAATCATTGCGCTAGAACATAATCATTGCGAAGTAATGGACAACCATTGCGCGCAATCATTGCGATGAACAGTGAAACGCAATGATTGCGGGGAGTAGATGAAAGAATTTTGGTCTTCTTTCCATACTTGTAGAAATTCCATTAAGACATATATAGGGAAGGGTAGTTGTTTGAAGGTGCATATGCGGACTATGTACCAAGTGAGCTTCATAGCTTAGCCGGAAGTGTATAAATGATTCCTAAGGCTCATTTATAGTTGTGTAGCCTTGAGGGAGGGAATTTGATGCTTAGGCATCATTATTCCACGCCGCGGACCGATGATGCATAATCATTGTGCATCTTTGACGGAATGGCCTACGGACCATGCCATTACTATTTTTGCTAGGCTATGGCCTAGAAAACGAGATGGAATAAGTTTCTTGTCCCTTCGAGGATGAACTACGGTTTGTGCTTGATTCCTTTAGAGTAGGGAAGGATACGTAGGCATCCGCAATGGGTTGCAGCATTGCCGGTACATCACGTTGGCCCCTCATATCATCTAAGCTAGGTATCTCGAAGCAAGAGATGATTGTATCCATACTTGATGAGGCTAAGTTGCATGCCAGTAAGTAGATGCTCATATTTCCTATCAAGCTTAAATAAATGCATCATGCTCCACCAGCATGCTTGAAAGGGCAAATGAACGTGTATTTTCCACGCTTAAAGGCACGGATCATAGCTTCATCAGAGTGGCGCATCAGGGAAGCTTCATCCAAAGCTTTCATTGGTTGGTAAGAGGTAGATTGGCTTAAGGCCAATATCGCGCCAAAATGGCGCATTACGTTTGACATTTGGCCAAGAGCCAATTCTCGTGTCAAAGGATGCATTTGGCCAAGGGCCAATGTTTGGTGCCAAGTAAGGCATATCGCGAGGTCATATTGGCAAAAGTCCAATGTTGCATCATCATGATGCATAAGACCAGAGAGGGAATAGTGGAACACAATGATTGAAAAAGAACACAATGATTGCGAAGTAACGCAATCATTGCGCTGGAACACAATCATTGTGAAGAAGTGCACAATCATTGCATGCAATTATTGCAATGAACAGTGAAACGCAATGATTGTGGGGAGTTGATGAAAGAATTTTGGTCTTCTTTCCATACATTTATAAATTCCTTTAAGACATATATAGGGAAGGGTAGTTGGTTGAAGGTGCATATGCGGACTATGCAACAAGTGAGCTTCATAGCTTAGCTGGAAGTGTATAAATGATGCCTAAGGCTCATTTATAGTTGTGTAGCCTTGAGAGAGGGCATTTGATGCTTAGGCATCATTATGCCACGACGCGGACCGATGATGCATAATCATTGTGCATATTTGACGGAATGGCCTACGGACCATGCCATTACTATTTTTGCTAGGCTATGGCCTAGCAAACGAGTTGGAATAAGTTGCTTGTCCCTTCGAGGATGAACTACGGTATGTGCTCGATTCCTTTAGAGTAGGGAAGGATACGTAGGCATCCGCAATGGGTTGCAGCATTGTCGGTCCATCACGTTGTCCCCTCATATCATCTAAGCTCGGTATCTTGAAGCAAGAGATGATTGTGTCCAGACTTGATGAGGCTAAGTTGCATGCCAGTAAGTAGATGCTCATACTTCCTATCAAGCTACAAAGAGCAAGTTATAGCCTATTTGAAGGCTAAAAACCTGAGTGTCGTAATTTAGCTCAAGAGGAGTCCGTTTTGATGGGAAAGGACCCAAAGATCAAGACATGTTGATATATACACATGGTCACCGGAATTTGGCCAAATTCCAACGTTTAGAGCCTCAGAAGACCGTTTTTGCCGTTTTACGAAAGTTTTTGGTTTTCTTAACAAACCCTTTGTGGAACAAGGGTAAGTTGGAACGGTGTGGAAGCTTAAATAAATGCATCATGCTCTACCAGCATGCTTGAAAGGGAAAATGAACGTGTATTTTCCACGCTTAAAGTCCCGGATCGTAGCTTCATCAGAGTGGCGCATCGGGGAAGTTACGGCATGCGGGGCGACGCACCGAAGGCGAAATTTTCCGGTCCGTCACAGTTGGTATCAGAGCAAGTTCCGAGAAAACACTAGGGACTTATGCGGAGTGGACTTGTCCACAACTATTTTCCTTAATGTAAAACTTAAAGTTGGAGAGTAGGACAACTTATGCTCGGGAAAGAGTTGTAACTGCTTCACCAGTTACTGTGCAAATTGAGTTGAGCTTGTCCATGTACTGTGAGTTTTCCTGGCCTAAATGGCACACCACTTACGAGTGGATATCCGGAAGACCGTCAGGGACGGTGGGTAGACAATGGGACTGATCATCCCCATACGTTGGAAACTGTCCAACGGTGTGCGTTGTCAGGCCCGGCTAGCATCCCACTTACGAGTAGCAACCTGGATGACCGTCAGGGACGGTGGGCAATTGGAAAACTGTTCCACACAGTACAGTGCTGAAATCTTGTCATTCAGATGACATCTTTCAACTTGTGAACCTTAGGGATTAATGGGTGGTAGTATGGGCTGCTATCAAGGATACCTTGTCGAGTTATCCTCTTGGCACTGGCCAATTGCGATTCTTGGTATCGTTATGGACACTTTTGGATTCCTGGGAAGGTAGTATGGGATATTTGCTCAAAAGGTCTAAATTGTTGTTCATGACAACTTGAAGAAACCTGTGATTTCTGAGCATCTGGTATTTGATTTTTGCTCAGGAAATCCAAACCTAAGAGACTGTCCACAATAGTTTTTGTTTTGAATTTCGGGGACGAAATTCTTTAAAGGGGTGAAGAGTGTAACACCCCATATTTTTAGAATGGCGCATGCTGAAATATGCGCCATGGCCTAAGATGAAGCTTCATCCAAAGCTTTCGTTGGTTGGTAAGAGGTAGATTGGCTTAAGGCCAATATCGCGCCAAAATGGCGCATTGCGTTTGACATTTGGCCAAGAGCCAATTCTTGTGTCAAAGGATGCATTGGCTAAGGGCCAATGTTTGGTCCCAAGTAAAGCATATCGCGAGAGGAAATATTGGCAAAAGTCCAATGTTGCATCATCATGATGCATAAGACCAGAGGGGGAACACTGGAACGCAATGATTGCGAAAGAACACAATGATTGCGAAGTAACGCAATCATTGCGCTGGAACACAATTATTGCGAAGAAGTGCACAATCATTGCGATAAATAGTGAAACGCAATGATTGTGGGGAGTAGATGAAAGAATTTTGGTCTTCTTTCCATACTTGTAGAAATTCCATTAAGACATATATAGGGAAGGGTAGTTGGTTGAAGGTGCATATGCGGACTATGCACCAAGTGAGCTTCATAGCTTAGCTGGAAGTGTATAAATGATGCATAAAGCTCATTTATAGTTGTGTAGCCTTGAGAGAGGACATTTGATGCTTAGGCATCATTATGCCACGGCGCGGACCGATGATGCATAATTATTGTGCATCTTTGACGGAATGGCCTACGGACCATGCCATTGCTATTTTTGCTAGGCTATGGCCTAGAAAACGAGTTGGAATAAGTTGCTTGTCCCTTCGAGGATGAACTACGGTCTGTGCTTGATTCCTTTAGAGTAGGGAAGAATACATAGTCAGCCGCAATGGGTTGCAGCATTTCCGGTCCAGCACGTTGGCCCCTCATATCATCTAAGCTCGGTATCTCGAAGCAAGAGATGATTGTGTCCAGACTTGATGAGGCTAAGTTGCATGCCAGTAAGTAGATGTTCATATTTCCTATCAAGCTACAAAGAGCAAGTTATAGCCTATTTGAAGGCTAAAAACCTGAGTGTCGTAATTTAGCTCAAGAGGAGTCCGTTTTGATGGGAAACGGCCCAAAGATCAAGACATGTTGATCTATACACATGGTCACCGGAATTTAGCCAAATTCCATCGTTTAGAACCTCAGAAGACCGTTTTTGCCATTTTACGAAAGTTTTTGGTTTTCTTAACAAACCCTTTGCGGCACAAGGGTAAGTTGGAATGGTGTGGAAGCTTAAATAAATGCATCATGCTCCACCAACATGCTTTCAAGGGAAAATGAACGTGTATTTTCCACGCTTAAAGGCCCAGATCGTAGCTTCATCAGAGTGGCGCATCGGGGAAGTTACCACCTGCGGGGCGACGCGCCGAAGGCGTAATTTTCTGGTCCGTCACAATATGACTAAGTCGATTCCTTATTGGCATGGTTGGTTATTCCATGAGATGCTATATGTTGAGCGTTAAGAACTAAATTAATCAACTTGTGTGGTTATTTAGTTGTGTACATGTACGGTTAAGGTTGTCATATCTTATGATAATCTTAGTCGGGGTTTCATAATATCTTATGTTGAGCCCATAATCTCTTGTGTGGTTATTCCATAAGTTTTCTTATGTTAAGTACATGTAAGGTTAAGGTTTTCATATCTTATGATAATCTTAGTCGGGGTTCCATAATCTCTTATGTTGAACCCAAATGAACTAAATCAATCATCTAGTATGGTTATTTAGTTAGCACTTCGTAATTTCTTCTCATGTTGAGCATAATTGACTAGGATGGTTATTTTTATGATTAACTTAGTCATTGTTTCATAGATATTCTTATGTCAAGTGTGGCCAATTCAATTGATTACTCTTGTAATTAGTTTGGTTGAGTATGACAATTAGATTATTTGCAAGTTTTCTTGTGATCAATCTAACTGATTTTTTAAGTCTCCATAAGTTTACTTGTGTTGAGCATATTTAGTCAAATTAATCTTAGTTCGCTTTGGTTAATTTGATTGAATATTTCTTGTTGGATTCCAAATTCATACTTGTATGCAATTTGTTGAGTATAAAGAAATCCTTCTTTTCTTTTGAAATTAAGGTCGCTCTTGTTGTTCCTTAGGGAATGACATATTATGGGGGAGAGTTCTTTTGAACTTGTGCTTAATTGCCAAATCTTTGTGGGGAGTGCTGCTGTGGAATATTAGAGGGGTTATCTTGCGTCTTTATAAACTCCTTGATGAATGCATTTAGCTTCGGATTTATGATTGCATCTAAACAAGATGATATACATTTACCTTTGGTCATGAAATGTCTCTTACGGAAATTTCATTAGGATCCCGTTCTTGTACCTTTGCCAATTTTATTAACAAAAAGGGGGAGAATTAATATGTAGTTCACACTACAAATACATATGGTTTTCGGATCATTATGTTAGGGGGAGTAGTTTCCATGTGAGATGGAGTATTGACTATGGAGGAGTGAAGTATCACCATAATATTATTGTTGAAGTTGTGATGCAATTGGACTTTGACGTTGTGTAATAATACTTTGACATTGTATAACAATGATCGATAACCGATGCTTTTCTCATTGTTATAGATACGGATTTTCAACAACGATGATGCTAAACTTACAACCTTTGGGATCATTGGATTACTTGGAAGTGACGGAGATTTCGAGTATTGTTGAATATTAGACATGTGGAATAGGATCTACAAAGTTTATTTATATATTTTTTGTATTCCATATATATTAATAGTTTTGCCACTAAAATTGACAAAAGGAGAGATTGTTAGAGCATTGCTTTGTTGAACTCGCATGCGTTGCTATCTCAAGCATGTTTATCAATGTTAGTGATCAAAACTATAAAGTATTAATTTCTAGTCTACTATAGATAAGGTCTCGAACTAGGATAGAAAGTGTAGGTGAGATCAAGAACTCCATGTCAATCATCATACAATACGAATGACTACTCAAGGAACTGGTAAATCTTCATCGACTAAAAGGTATATGGAGACTTGAACTTATCTATCCCTCAAAAGTATATCTACTCTATCTCCTATCTCGAGACAAAAGTCGTTTTACTATATAGACTAAAGATATACACATGTGACATTTTGAGCTGAGTATATCTCACTTATCTATTTCTCGAAATGTGTGTTGGTAAAGCTTTCGCTTTAGCCAAGTTTATCTTTTCCTAGTGACAAAGTCATGCTATGTTTCAATCACTTTGAAAATTTCTCTGACGAAAACTAGTTTGTAAATAACAACTATATGACGTCCTCTGAGAATATTTCAATGATTGAAATGAGAGTTTAGACAATATGACCACTGGGGGATATAAACATTGTTGTGGTAACACATATATGTATAAATTCTTAGCACTTGAACCGAAGTTTGCGAACTTTGTTGATCAAGTGAAAACCGGAACTTGAGCAGTCAACCCAGTTCGCGAACTCAGTCCGTGAATGTGCGTAGTTCTCGAACCCGAGAATTTCTGCTGGAGCTGTAGCTCGGTTTCAGTCCGCGAACTGACGAAAGTTCTCGAACCCGAGAATTTCTGCTGGAGTTTGTGAACTCCAACCGGTTACTTGAGTCCGCGAACCCAGTCCACGAACTTGAGTGGTTATGTCTAAAAACGATGTTCGTGAACTTATTTAAATTATCTAAGGAATCTTATTGCAGACCGTGGCTATATAGTTCATGAATCGATTCGAGTGAATCACATCATTTTTGCTTCAATTATGTCTTGTGTAGTACATAGGATCTCATAGCAATTGAACAACTGTCTAACTAGTTTATTTGAGTCATTTGGACTAGTTATGGTGAAGAAGAATATGGTTGATATGAAAGTTATCATTTGGCTAACCATTTGGTTGACTAATATTGAACCAACTATTGTACACGTTTGGGTATGTTACACAAACCCAAAATCTTCAAGTACTTGTGTGTATGGCAAGCTAAGTTTCCGATCTAACGGTTGAGAGATATTAGCTTGTATCTAATCAGGTTTTCATCTAACGGTGAATATTGAATGCTTTGTTACTAAGCTAACATTGATTGCAAACCCTGATTTGAAAGACTATATATGGGAGAACTCTAGAAACTGGGAAACCTAATCCCCACACATTCTGTGTGATACTAGTTTGCTAAGCTAGAGTCGAGTCTCCTTTAACCTATGGTTTTCTTCTTCTAAAACCAGGTTAACGACTTAAAGACTTCATTAGGATTGTGAAGCCAGACCGATACTACTTTTCTTGTAGTTGTGTGATCTGATCTTGCTGTTTCTATCATACGAGTACAATTGTAATAATTGGCTTGAGATTTCTATCTCCGATAGGCAAGATATAAAAGTAATCACAAATATCTTCGTCTCATAGTTTGTGATTCCACAATATCTTTTTTCGCTGCGTCTATTAAGACTATTGTGAGGTGTGTAGTAGAAGGAAATCCCACACTACACCCCTTACAAGAATTAATACAATCAAATCATTTTTTAGATCAACAATCCCAATTTTTATTGATTAATCTCACAAATTTTAGAAGATAGAAAGGAAATAAAACTAAGGAATTAACAACCTCTCTGGACTTTCTCTTTCCTAATGACTTGCTCAACACTCGAAAAATATCTCTCACTTACTTACGCCTGTTTAACTCTTTATATAGGGATTTACATAGTGGATGACATCTAATCTGTCCTTTAATTTCGGATCTGACTTGCGATATTATTGCAAGAGTTCTATTGTTAATCTTTGCAAACACTCTAAACATTGTAGAGTCATCACATTTTTCTCATGTTTCTGGCATCGTCATTTGTTACTTCATTCTTCAAATTATCCTGCGATGCTCGCAATGTGTTGTTGATCAAACTTCGCAGATGTGTCCTTCTTGCGATATTCTGATCCTACATCTTTCCTCTTCTCATGTCTTCTCTACTAAGGGGAGAATGTCATGAGAAACCATTCTTCAATATGCCGCAACTGTTCATCTTTTCATATTCTTCTGTACTGACATGATTCCGTACTTTGGGTAATCTTTATTACACATATCCTCTCTTCTATTCATCTCTTGACACGTTATTTTCAACTGCTGCTTTTTAACCGCTCACGTCTACTCCTCGCATTAAATGCACTTATCTTCTTAAGAATTTCTACTCTCTATATATATTTTTCTTATTCCCCTTTTCTCTTCTTTTTACTTTCTCTGCAACTTCGCTTCATTATTCTTCCATAACTTCCGCTCATGCTACTGTAAGTTTTCTTGATTCTTCTTCTTTCAATTTTTACTTTCTTCTTCATTCCCATACTAAAAATGCCTCCAGCTGGTCTTAAGAATGAAGTTTCTCTTGAAGAAATTCGAAAGGAATTTATAACCAAGGGTTTTAGTTTATCTCCCATTCCTGGTCAAAACCCTAAACCTAATATTTATGTCAGGTTATTCTCTGATCATCCTTGTAATCATGAAAAGATCATAATCTCGCTAGGTCAACTATTCGCTGGTCTGGTCTTCCTATTCCCATTTATGATCCTGATCTTCCCTTATTCTATGAAATACTTTCTCATGCGAAGTTCTCGCGAGCAGTATATCAATTGAGTGGAGATTGAATTCGCTTAATGATTGAGTTTGCGAATCGTGGTGCTGGTAAGGGATCTCTTTACCCCTCAAAAGTCAAAAATCCTAAGTTTGTTGATGTTACGATTATTCCTGCAAAGTATACCGTAGAAAATTTATTTGTGAATTATGAGATAATTCCCATGAAAAGAGATAGCACTTGATGGGGCATTCGTTTGAGGAAGAAGGATGATGTTGACAATGATAATGTACTTATGCAAGATATTGATTGGCATCCTGGCACCAATATAACCCCACATCATTCTAGCGATGATAAATGGTGTATCTTTCCCCTAATCTTAGAGGGTCCATACATCTCTGGCTCTCATGTTTTACCTGCAAATATCGCAGCATACCAACCGTGGGTATTTAAATGGACTGAGAGGGAAGCAGAGGTATATTTCCACACTTCGCTTGAGTTGTTATTCTTTTCACTCTTATATATAATTTTGCTGACCACTCCAATGTTTTCACTTGCGAAATTTTGATCAACAACACATTGTGAAATTATCAGATTGAAAGATTGAAATCAAGCTATAACAAGACTGGGAAAGTCAGTACTTTATCAGCTCTTCAATCAATCACAGATGAAGTAAGAAATATTCTTTTATGATTCTTCACAATATATTGTTGCCTCTATTTCTTATCTTTATCTGTGTATAAAGGTTATCGTTGAGTGGGAAGAACCTGTCAAAGTTGCGAAGACTAGGGGTAAATGCAAGAGTATTTCTCGCAAAGATAAATCCACTGCCCCTCCTTCAAAGAAACGAAAAGTCCAATCTAGCGTAAGTTCTAGTGATTATAACGATGATGATGTTTCTTCTGTGAAGGAAGATTCTCGACCTGAGTCTTCTATGGCCCAATTGTCCAGTATATTTTATGATACTATGCAAGGAATTGGTGATACTCCTCTTACTAACGCTTGCAAATCCATAGCTGATATCTGTGATTCCCCCATCTTAGAGAATAATGAATCTCTGCGCGAGGTTTCAAGATCTATTTCTCCAAGTTTCTTACATTCACTCAATAGTTTGGTAAATTTTCATACTTATACCTTTCTTCGTTTTATTTTTGTCTTGAATTCTTAATTTATTCAGAAAATTTGCTGCATTATTTCGCAAGCTGGGAAAGCTTCTTATGTTGTTACCGCAGATTTGTAAAAAAGGCGTGCAGCATTTGAAAAGAAGTATCTTGAACTTCACAAGAATAGTGAGACATTGGAGGCTGAAGATGCTGGTCTTCGCGAGAAGAACAACCAATTAGAATCTGAGACTGCTAATCTTCGTGAAAAGAACAACCAGCTGGAATCTGAGACTGCTGTCCAAAAGGATAAAATCTCTGGTCTTCAAGATGCCAATAAGAAACTCTATGGTATATAACTTTTTCTTCTTTTTCTTCATTTCGTTTTCTCATTACCCTTTCTTATATGGTTCACCATTTCACAGACATTTATGGTCTTTCTGATGAGGCTATTCTTCTTCATACATTTCCCAATCTTATGGTTGATAATGCTCTTCTTGAACATCTAAATACTTCTCTAAATAGCTTTACAAATAATAAGATTAAATCTCTTCCCATAGATGAACTCAGATCCAAACTTCTTTTCTTAGAAGTTGACTATAGATCCGTCTTGACTATGGCTAATAAATTTAAACGTTTCTTTCATAATTCCAAAGAAGAAATCAATAGTTTAAGAACCAATAATAGTGACCTCATAGATGAAAAAGATCGTATTTCTCTCCAAGGTGCTCAAACTTTAGCGAAATTCCAAGAATCTCTTCTTGAGGTACAAATCGAAAGAGATGATTTCAAACATAGAAATGATGTGCTTTGTGAAAGAGAGAATCAAACTCGCTCCCGTCTTCTCATAAATGATGATAATGAATTTGCTTGGGCTGCGAAAGTTCAAGATAATGTAAATGTTAGTCTTCAAGCTGAGCAAACAGCCTTGGTTAGAGATATGATCTCTAACAGAGAAGGTTGTTAACTATTCCTCCTTATCTAGTTGTTTGTTTTTTCATAAACCACTATCAGGTTATTAATTTATTGTTATAAGTTTGCAGAATCTGAAGAGAGATATCGCAGGAGAATTGATGAGCTTGAGAATGAGAAAGCGAAGCTCGCAAAATATTTATCTTCTCGCAATGATAAATGTTCAAGATTGAAGACTCAAATGAAGATCACTATTGCGAATTTTGGGAATGCCGCAATTTCTTTTCGCAATGACACCATCAAGGAGATCTTGATGACAACAAGATTCCTCATTCCAAATATCCTTATCTCTTAGGCAAAGTTCTGGAAAATTTTCCTAATTTGGTCATCTCTGAAAGTGAATCTGGTGAAGAAGAATACGAAGAAGATGGAGAGGAAGAATCTGATGAAGATAAGGAAAAAAGCTCTAATGAATAATCTGATGGAGACAATGAAGAATCAAGCAAGAAATAGATTTTACTTTCTTGGTTGATTTTTTTTTGTAAAACTTGTACATTCGTTCTTTGATCTTCTATTCTTGTACTCTATCATTAAGAATTTCTCCAATCTTCAATATACGATCTATTTCTTTTGTTTCATCCTGCATGTGTTAGAAATTTTTTTATCTCTTGCAATATGATTGACAAAAATACAATTAATTTTTTTACCTTATGCGTACAAATAACATTTAACTCATTCTATGCATTCCCATACCTGCCTCTGTTATTTGTATTCAGATGAATGATTGAGCAAGCTATCTTTGTATAGTAAAATAATTTGCGATAAAATCGCAATTATCTCTGCATAATCTCGCAATCATAAATTGTAAGATTACATTATTTTTCTTGTATTCTGAAGTGGTCTTATTTTTCCTTCCTAAGTAAAGGTCTTATTTTTCCATCTTTTTTCATTGCGACAAAATCGCAGGACGTCTCTACATTTTCATGTGGAAACCTATTGATCTTGCCTTAACTTTTTGTTCTTTTGTATTTTTGCTGCGACAATATGATAGGCCTAAATTTTCTTGCGAAATTAAATCCCCATGACATTGCCATATTGCAACGAAATCGCAGGACATCTTTACACTCGCATGCAATAAACCAATGATCTCGTCTTATCTTCTCTTTTGTATTATTGCCTCTTCAGGAATGTTTCACAAATATGACAAGTCTAAATATTCTTGTGAAAATATAGCCTCATAACATTTGCGTCTTAAGACACTTATCATCTCCCTAATGGAGGGTGCCGCCCTTATCTTCCCCTTGGTTTCCCTTTCAAGGAGACGTACTTCTGCCATATAAGACTAGCTCCTCCCTTCCAGTCTTAACAACAACCAGTTGTTTTCGCAGCCTCTCATCCCTTTTACCTACATGGCTTATAGTTACGAGACTGCACCCTAAGTGGGGTTTTTTTTGGGCCGAGTGCATCATATCCAAGACTTTCCAAGAATGGCCAGGGTAGTTTCATACGCCTCGGGAACTCTTGGATCAACTGTGTACCTCGGCACCTTGGTAATATTATGCACCCCTTAGAAGAGACCCTCAGTCGTCCAACCTAGATCATAAGTCTAGGTTGAAAATCCAAAGTACCTCTCCTGGATGGGCTTTCATTGACCCCAAATATCCATGACTCAGGTTCCAGCAGGGGTGTAACCTTATCCCTGAGTCATGCAACAGATGCCCCCTTCTATGACGCACTTTAGGTCTTACATTTGCCTCTTGCGAAATTTTATTCGCGAACTAGGGTGTACGTCATAAAGGTTCGTCACATTCTAAGGATTATTCTTTTGCATTTCATCTCTGTTATAATTTCTCAATCTCATTTTTATCGTTAAGTAAAAAAAAAAATTGAAATTTTCGCAACAAATCAATCATACATCTCTTTTTCTTTTCTCAATATTTCTTTCATTTCACAATTTAAATTTTTTACCTTTACTATTTTCTTCCTCTGTTCTTTTGTTGCTTTTCTCTATAGTCATTCCTTCTGCAGCATTTTCGCTGCTTGTTATTGCATCAACCATTAATCTCTCACTTCTTTGTTTTTGTTTGATGTTATACTTCCAATTCTCCTTCTTTGCAGGATTCTACATCGATTTCATAGCACTTCTTTCCTTAATTCCAATCTCCTTTTATGATTCCAATGCCACTGGGATGAGAAAATTTGATGCATTGGTGGAAAGTTGATGCTACACCTAGAATCCCATGTAGCCAAGTTCGGACAATTAAAGCATTATAATGCGATTCTACATCAACTACACAAAATAGGATCTTAGAAGATATCCCCTTTAATGGAATTCCCATAGTGATTTCCCCTTTAGGCTTATTGGCAGTACCATTAAAACCATAGATTTTATAGGTGGAAGGTACTAGATCCTCATCTCTGCCTCCTATAGTCTTATAAGCATGATAAAATAAAATATTGACAGAACTCTCTGGGTCAATTAAAATTCTATTGATCGCCCATGAATCTTCAGTTTCATCCTCATCATCATCTTCATCCCTATCTCCATCTTCTTTTGGTTTTGGGTTTATCTCTAATCTTACCACCAATGGATTGTCATGTGTTTCTCCTCCTGCAGAAACTTCTTATGCGGTGAAATAGATAGTCTGCTTTTGCCATTATTTTAGTAGCGAGATTTTCGCAATGTTCATTATCTCTCTTTCATCAACATCTCTTGAGAAAACTCTGCTTAGAACATTGTCATGAAAGTCTTCAACTGTTTTGTACGAATGTACAATAGAATTACAAAATAGATTCTTCGCCTTCGCTCCAACTTCTATGACAAATGTTTCTCCTCCTTTTGTTGCATTTACCCTGCGAATTTCTAGCGGTGGTGGTAAGAGTTGAGATTGAGGGTGCCCTATTAGAAAATGATTTAGCTTTCCCTGGTCTATCATTCTGAGAATGATTCTCTTTATGTTTCTGCAGTCATTTGTGGAATGTCCATGAAAGTGATGATAAGAGCAAAATTCTTGACTTCTGTTATTTGGAAGTGGTTCTTTTCCCATGTTCCAGGGTGTTGGTATATTCTCCATTAAAATTATTGCTTCCAAAAAATTTTATACACTAGTATTCAAAGGCGTAATCTTGATCTCCTCCCATATCATTTTTTGACTTCCTGATCCTCTCTGATAATTTTGTCTTTGTCCTCCATAATTTTCCTGCGGCTGATCAAGTCTTTGTATTTTGTTGTTTCCAACTCGACTATAGAAGTTTCTTTCTTTCTCAACTTTTTCTTGGTCACGACTTCCCATAGCTATTATTTTCTGCTAATTATTCTCTATACTCTTTTCTTGTTGGACCTGCGAAGTGCTCGCCACTGCGTTAACAACTTTAGTAGCAAACTCGCATTTGCTGCTGCTGAGCTTGTATTCGCAACGGGATATGATTCCATTTTATTCTGTTTTTCTTAAAGGAAAATATACTCCTCCTGCAGCTCCCATAATTCATTCATTGTGATTGTATTCTTGATTCTAAAAATTTGAATGTACAACAGATTGGTTGCGAACATTGCGTTGATGAATGATAAAATAAGATATCTCTCATCCACGCGACCAGCCATCTCGCTGCACATTGTTTTCCACCTTATGGTTGGATGCTTAAGACCTTCTCCCAATTCTTTTCTTTAATTCGAATAAATCTTCAATCCCTGGTCGCGAAGAGTTGTTACTTATATATGCTCCTAAGAACGTAGTTTGCAAGTGGTTAAAAGATGTTATCATGTTCTTGGGAAAACCCTCGAACCATTTCAACGCCTCCCCTGTTAAACTAGATGTGAAATACTTGCACAACACAACATCATGATTTTCCCACTGTAGCATACACCTTACATATGCCTTGATGTGTTGAATTGCACATGTCGTTCTGTCAAAAATGCTAGTTAATGCAGGCAGATTGCACTTTGGGGGTATTCCTCCTAATTGTACTTCTTGTGTGAATGGAGTTTTCACAGCTTCTTCAATGGCCTCATCTAATTTCCTTTTGCCTCCTTCTCTTCTGTTATTTAGCATTCCTCTCATTTCTGCCAATTCTCTTAAGATTTGCTCATTTACACTTGGATTTTGGTTCATTGGTCTTTTAACTTTTGCTTCTCTCCTTCAACGTGCATGCATGTCTTGTCTTGCGAGATTCTGTGTTTCTTCATCATCTTCATCTTGTCTCCTTCTGCGATTTCCTTCTCCATCTCCTTCTTGAATTCGCACATGATTATGCCTTTCATTTTCTTTCCTGCTATTCTCTTCATTCCTCATCAATTTTCTTTGTTGTCTTTCGATTCTCCTTTGTATTCTATCATATTCTTCATTGATATTACCATTGTTGCGATTTTTTTCACGTCTTCTTTCTCGATTGTCATGATTGTTCTGACGTACTGCTTCTTGAAGCTCTCTTTCCTTCATTTATGCTCTCAATATTTTTCTCTTGCAAGCTAAACATGCTTGTTCAGCATAATGTCTCTTGATTTCTTCCTCAATTACTTGCTGATTTCTGCGATTTTCTCTCCCGTATAATATCCTCCTTCATTCCTCTTGATTTTCTTCACCATCTTGGTTATTCCGTTCTTGACGCTACCTGCTTTGAGGAATTTTACCATGTGGAATGTATCGATCTTCAATCACTTCTCTATTTTCACGACGTTCTTCATCTGGATTTTGCACCTCCTGCCAAATATTTCCATCAACATTTTCTACAGGTGAATTTCGTCCTTCTTCCCTTCTGATCGATCTTGAACTTGATCTTGTTGTGCTTCTTGACCTTCTATTATGTAGTCTTATATTTTCCATTCTCAATTCATGATTCTGCCTTGTCAAATTAGCACGTTCTTCTGCTTCTATTCTCCTTTCTTCGTGTATTCTTTGCCTCAATGCCTCTAATGCTTCAATCTCTTCATTTCCATGAATTATACCTCCAACTGCTTCTTGATCTTCCTCTACTCGTCTATCGTTTCTTAATTGTCGTTCTTCCTCCGCTTCATCTATTGAATCTGACTGCCATGTGTGTACACTCACTCTATCATAATCTGTAATTTTATTTTGCGTTGGCGTACGCTGAATTGGCTGTTGAACTTGATTTTCTCCATTGTTTCTTACGTTCATTCTTGAAGATTCCCCAACTTTATTCCTTCTTTATCCAGCAAGTCTCTTACTCCTTCTAATAGTTGCTGGTTGTCTTGAAGCATTTTTTCTTCTAGCCATCTCTTCAATCTCAATGAATTGTTGAAAATTATATTAAACTTTTCACTAACTTCTCCAAAATCTTTCAAATCACAATACTAATATTCACACTAAAAACAAGGATTTCCTGTTTCTAGCGCCAATATGTAGTAGTAGTAAATCCCACACTACACCCCTCACAAGATTCATATAATCAAATCATTTTTTAGATCAACAATCACAATTTTTATTGATTAATCTCACAAATTTTACAAGATAGAAAGGAAATAAAACTAAGGAATTAACAACCTCTCTGGAATTTCTCTCTCCTAATGACTTTCTCAACACTTGAAAAAGATCTCTCCCTTCCTTACACCTATTCAACTCTTTATATAGGGATTTACATAGTGGATGACAGCTAATCTGTCATTTAATTTCGGATCTGACTTGCGATATTCTCGCAAGAGTTCTATTGTTAATCTTCAAAAACACTCTAAATATCGCAGAGTCATCACACTTATCTCATGTTTCTATCATCGTCATCTGTTACGTCATTCTTCAAATCATCCTGCGACGCTCGCAATGTGTTGTTGATCAAACTTCCTAGATGTGTCCTTCTTGCGATATTCTGATCCTACAAGGTGATTGATAAAACTGAGTTGTTCTTCAAGAATATAAGTCTGGTTTTATTGATTGGTTTCTGTTCACCTTGATTAATCAAAAGACAGAACAAAACTCATAGGTTTATTCATGGGAGACGAATTTATCTATCTTGAAGACTTTTCTGTGTGAGACAGATTTGTTTGTTAAAGTCTTCAACTTTGGGTCGTAGAAACTCTTGGTTGTGGGTGAGATTAGATAAGGGAATCAAGTGCATAGTATCATGTTGGGATCAGAGGCGTAGGAGCATAACTGTACCTTGAATTAGTGTGAGATTGATTGGGGTTCAACTACAGTCCAGACCGAAGTTAATTTGGAGTAGGCTAGTGTCTGTAATGGATTAATACAGTGTATGCTTAATCTGGACTGGGTCCCGGGGTTTTTCTGCATTTGCGGTTCCTCATTAACAAAATTCTGGTGTATGTGTTATTTCTTTTCCGTATTATATTTTTTTTTTTATAATTGAAATAATATAGGTTGTGCGTTTTTCAATCAATTAGAATATCCGACCTTATGGGTTGTTGATTTAAATTGATTGACACTTGGATATTGGTTTTTGGTACCTTCCAAGTTATCTCTCTTTGATTATAACTCGCGAATCATATTTGCTTAAGTAAATCAAATCGAGAGATTGAGATAATAACTCCTTGAGATATTTTCTATTGATTGAGTCTAGTTGATTTTCTAGAAAATAACTCGGAGTTGTCCATACAGATTGCTAATCGAAATATTGGGTGAGGTTGTTAGACCCCCGCTTTTTCAATTGGTATCAGAGCAGGTAAACACATTCAATACCTTACAAGTCTGTGTTTGTAGCGATCTGACTCTATGGAAAGAGGTGTTATCTCAATAAACGTACCACCAGTCTTCGATGGCTCTAATTACTTATGGTGGAAAATTTCTATGCGAGCTTTTCTTCAAGCACGTGATTTTCAATCATGGGTTTATGTTGTTAATGGCTATGATGCTCCCGTTGAGGCAGTTGGAGGTGTAAACGTTCCAAAAAATATTGGTGAATACACTCCTGCAGAGATTCTTGTTGCAAATCAAAACTATGACGGTTTGAATGCCATCATACATGCCATTACCCCAAATCTTCAACACCATGTGTCTAATTGCACTAAGTCGGAAGAAGCTTGGGATATCTTAGCAACCGTATTTGAAGGTAATACCAGTGAAAAGGAAGCTAGACTTCAAAATCTTAATTCTGATTGGGAAAACCTTTGTATGGCAGATGAAGAAACATTTGATGAGTTCAATCACAAAGTGTCTGAAATTGTTAATACATCTTTTGCATTGGGTAAAACTATTCCTGAAAATGACATTGTGATGAAAATTCTCAGATCGCTTCCATATAGATACGATTGCCATCGTTGATGGAAATAACCTTGATACACTTTCCAAAAATTCTCTAGCAGGAAAGTTGAAAATTTTCGATCTTGAACTGGAACAAAGAGAGAAACGTCATATATCTAGCAACCATGTTGTTACATCTGATCGTAAGTCTCGAGGTCCCAAATTGATTGACAAAAAGGATGGGAATTGCTTTAATTCGACTTTGTCACTGTTTATACAATAGCTTAAGAAATCTCTTAGACAGAGTAAAATAAAGTCTCAAAAGAAAAGGCAGTCAATCAATAAAAAGGTCCAGAAAAACTATGTTAGTAATTCTTGTTTCAAGTGCAGTAGAAGTGTTCATGATACTTCTAAATATCCAAAAAAGGATTTGAATGAGTTAACTAAAGCATGGATGGCAACTCTTGACTATTGCCCTGAGGACGATATCTATGAGGACTCACTCAATTTGTTTGCTAATAATCATGAATGCGCTTCTAACAGTTCTGATCATTCCATGATAAACAATCTTACTTCCTCAGAAGTCCTTCAACTAGATAAGGAAGTCGTATCTAAAAAGATTGAAAATATGGAAAGTGAACTGTCAAAGTTAAAAATTGCATGCACTCATGATTCTCAAAACCTTTCAATTGTTTCGTTAAAAAGTTGTCAGCAAAATTCCTCTGAGTCTATTCCTTTATTAAGTCACTCTGACAATAAGGAGAGTATAGAGAATCATAAGAATGTATCTAACCTTACATATCTACTTGTGATTATCAGGACCATATAAAAGTTTGGGGCACTAAGAAACAGAAGAGACTCTCTTCTACAAAACAGTGTTTGCAGAAGAAGAGAAAAAAAACTCGTATTAAACTCTCTGCCTTTGTAAAAGAGTTTTCCGAAAGAATGCATAGTTTCCAAAAATCAACAATCAAGGTGTTCAAATCTATGCTGAAGGAAAGAAAGAATGACGTTCATAAATCTTCTCTCCTAAAAACAAGACAAAAACAGAGTATAACTTCATCACCTCAAAAGAAGTTACCCAGTCTTAAAGGGGATTGGAACATGTACGGTTTATTATACTGTATTAAGGACTTTTTGTCTATCCCTCTTAGACGAAAAGTCATAATCTTCAAGAGGGTTGTGATGAAATATTTCTTTTCCGATCTTTAAAGTCTTTCTCGGAGGATAATCTTGTTTCTGTTAGGGTTTTGTTCAAAGGTTAGTTGAGATATTTATCCTCTCAGTTTCCTTTAAAATAAAGTCTTCTTCATTAAACATTTCATCTATCTCTTCTATCATGTCCTCCTCACGTCTTTCTAGCAAAGAAAGTGATGGTTGGACTGTTCTCTTTCTATCAAAGAAGATACGATTTGATTCTTAAGATAATGGTGTGAACCCTGATTCTCATGGTTCCTCTCTGGATGGGAACATCTCTATTTCTCATTTTGACAAGCTCTCCTTGACCATGAATCTAGTCTTAGAACAAGTTCGTGCCTGAAAAGTGATCTAGAAACTTCTTCCAAGAGACTTGAAGAAAAGATTGAAAATCTAGAATCTATAATTGATCTGATCGAAGATGATCTTAAAGAATACAGAGAATATGAGAAGAGTATACAAAGTAAGTGAAATGTTATTGTCTAGTAAATCTTCTATTTTTTTCCTCTTTTGCTTAGAAGAATAACTAGTGTTTTGGAATATCCATTATTGTGATTACACATAGCTATGTCCAAATTTTTCATCTTCTTGTTTTTACATTTATTGTGTTAAATTCTAAACTTGTTTGGAAGATGATGGTTGCAATATTAATCTTTATGGTTTTATATATTGCAATATTTTGATGGGATATGTGTGTTTACGTCCGTGAACTTAATTGTCCCATATTTTTTCAAGAGTAAAGTCGTTCGTGAATTGGTATGCAAATATTGATAAAAGAATGAATAGACTTTTGGAAAAACACAAAAGTTAAGCATATATTGTCAAATATTGATGTAAGATAGGTTAAAATCTTTTGTGATTCAAGGATTATGTCTATTGTGTGTCATTGTGCTAATAGTGATGGAAACATAGAATGAATTCTTTATTATTCCACGGTATAGGTCGAATCTCCGATCCACAATTTTTTGTGTAAATACTGTGTTGTTCCATGAAGTGTCTTATGTTGAGCACTAAAACAACAAAAGTTGATTGCTTTTGTGACTAGCTTAGTTGTTTTTCCGTAAGGTACTTTATATTGAACTAAATTAATCATCTTGGGTGGTTATTTAGTTATCACTCCATAAGTTTTCTTATGTTTGAGCATCTCCTTGACTGAGTTGGTTATTCGTGATCAACTTAGTCATTGCTCCATAGAATTTCTTATGTCAAGTGTGGCCAATTAAATTGATTACTTTTGTAATTAGTTTGGTTGATTATGATAATTAGATTGCTTGCAAGTTCTCTTGTGATAAATCTATTTGGTTTCTTAAGTCTCCATAAGTTTACTTGTGTTGAGCATATTTAGTCAAATTAATCTTGGATTTCCTTGGTTAATATGATTGAATATTTTGGATTCCAAATTCATACTTGTATGTAATTTGTTGAGTATAAAGAAATCCTTATTTTTTCTCGAAATTAAGGTCGCTCTTGTTGTTCCCTTGGGAATGACATTTTATGGGGGAGAGTTCTTTTGAACTTGTGCTTAATTGCAAAATCTTTGTAGGGAGTGCGGCTGTGGAATATTAGAGGGATTATCTTGTATCTTTATGAACTCCTTGATGAATGCATTTAGCTTAGGCTTTATTATTGCATCTAAACAAGATGATATACATTTACCTTTGGTCATTAAATGTCTCTTACGGAAATTTCATTAGGATCCCGTTCTTGTACCTTTGCCAATTTTATTGACAAAAAGAGGGAGAATTAATATGTAGTTCATACTACAAATACATATGGTTTTCGGATCATTATGTAGGGAGGAGTGGTTTCCATGTGAGATGGAGTATTGACTAGGGGGGTGAAGTATCACCATAGTATTGTTGTTAAAGTTGTGATGCAATTGGACTTTTACGCTGTGTAATGATACTATGAAACTATATAACAATGATTGAGAACCTTTGTTTTTTCATTGTTATAGCTACGAATTTTCAACAATGATGATACTAAACTTACAACCTTTTGGATCGTTGGATTACTTGGAAGTGACGAAGATTTCGAGTATTGTTGAAGATTAGACATGTGGAATAGGATCTACAAAGTTTATTTATATATTTTTTGTATTCCATATGTATTAATAGCTTTGCCACTAAAATTGACAACGGGGGAGATTGTTAGAGCATTGCTCGGTCGAACTCGCATACGTTGTTATCTCAAGCATGTTTGTCAATATGAGTGATCAAAACTATAAAGTCATGATTTCTAGTCTATTATTGCTAAGGTCTCGGACTAGGATAGAATGTGTAGTTGAGCTCAATAACTCCATGTCGATCATCATACAAGACGAAGGACTACTCAAGGAACCAGTGGATCTTCATCGAATAAAAGGTATTTGGAGACTTGAACTTATCTATCACTCAAAAGTCTATCTATTCTATCTCTTATCTTGAGACAAAAGTCGTATTACTATATATACTAAGAATATACACATATGTCATTTCGAGCTGAGTATATCTCGCTTATATATTTCTAAAAATGTGTGTTGGTTAAGCTTTCGCTTTAGCCAAGTTCATCTTTTCCTAGTGACGAAAGTCATGTTACGTTTCAATCATTTTGGAAATCGCTCTGCCGAAAAATAGTTTGTGAATAACAACTATATAACGTCCTCTGAGAATATTTCAATGATTGAAATAAGAGTTTAGATAATATAACCAATGGAGGATATAAACATTGTTGTGGTAACACATATATGTATAAGTCCTTATTGCTTGAACCGAATTTTACGAACTTTGTTGATCAAGTGAAACCGGAACGTGAGCCGTCAACTCAGTCCGCGAAATGGCGTAGTTCTCGAACCCGAGAATTTTTGTTGGAGTTGTAGCTCAGCTTCAGTCCGCGAACTCAGTCTGCGAACTAACGAAAGTTCTCGACCCGAGAATATCTACTGGATTTTGTACACTCCAACCGGTAGACTTGAGTCTGCGAACCCATTCCGCGAATTTGAGTAGGTTATGTCTAAAAACGATGTTTGTGAACTTATCTTAATAAACTAAGGAATGCTATTGCAAACCGTGGCTTTATAGTTCATGAATCGATTCGAGTGAATAACATCGTTTTTGCTTCAATTGTGTCTTGTGTAGTACATGGGATCTCATAGCAATTGAACAACTCTATAACTAGTTCATTTGAGTCATTTGGACTAGTTATGGTGAAGAAGAATATGGTTGATATGAAATTTATCATTTGGATAACCATTTGGTTAACTAGTGTTGAACCAACTAATGTACACGTTTGGGTACGGTTACACAAACCCAAAATTGTCAAGTACATGTGTATATTGGAAGCTAAGTTTTCGATCTAACGGTTCATAAATATTAGCTTGTATCTAATCAGGTTTTCTTCATCTAACGGTGAATATTGAATGCTTTGTTACCAAGCTAACATTGATTGCAAACCCTGATTTTAAATACTATATAAGGGAGAACTCTAGAAACTGGGAAACCTAATCCCCACACCTTAAGTTTGATACTAGTTGCATAGCTAGAGTCGATTCTCCTTTAACCTTTGGTTTTCTTCTTCTAAAACCAAACGACTTAAAGACTTTATTAGGATTGTGAAGCCAGACCGATATTATTTTTATCGTAGTTGTGTGATCTGATCTTGCTGTTTCTATCATACGAGTACAATTGTAATAATTGGCTTGATATTTCTATCTCCGATAGGAAAGATATAAAAGTAATCACAAACATCTTCGTCTCATTGTTTGTGATTCCACGATATCTTATTTCGCTGCGTAGATTAAGACTATTGTGAGGTGATTTATAAAACTGAGCTGTTTTTCGAGAATATAAGTCTAGTTTTATTGATTGGTTCTTGTTCACCTTGATTTATCAAAAGACGGAACAAAATTCATAGGTTTATTCGTGGGAGACGAATTTATCTATCTTATAGACTTTTCTGTGTGAGACATATTTGTTTATTAAAGTCTTCAACTTTGGGTCGTAGCAACTCTTGGTTGTGGGTGAGATTAGCTAAGGGAATCAAGTGCGCAGTATCCTGCTGGGATCATAGGCGTAGGAGCATAACTGTGCCTTGGATCAGTGTGAGATTGATTGGGGTTCAACTACAGTCCAGACTGAAGTTAATATGGAGTAGGCTAGTGTCTGTAGTGTCTTAATACAGTGTATGTTTAATCTAGACTAGGTCCCGGGGTTTTTCTGCATTTGCGGTTTCCTCGTTAACAAAATTCTGGTTTTTTTGTTATTTCTTTTCCGCATTATATTTTTATATAATTGAAATAATACAGGTTGTGCGTTGTTCAATCAATTTTAATATCCGACCTTATTGGTTGTTGATTTAAATTGATTGACACTTGGATATTGGTCTTTGGTACCATCCAAGTTATCTCTCTTTGATTAAGACTCGCAGATTGTATTTGCTTAAGTAAATCAAATTGAGAGATTGAGATAATAACTCCTTGAGATATTTTCTATTTGATTGAGTCTAGTTGATTCTCTAGAAAGTAACTCGGAGTTGTCCATACAGATTGCTAATCGAAATATTGGGTGTGGTTGTTAGACCCCCACTTTTTCATGATACAAGTCATAAAAACTCCCACACTTCCAGAATCAACTATTCTGGTCTCAACACTTTCTTCGCTTCCCTCCCTAAGACCAACCCTTCTCCTTCACTTTGTGACCAAAGCAAGCCTGGAACGACCATTTCTTGGTTTAGGCCAGGATTGTACAGATTGATCTCTCGAATCAAAAGTACTCCCGTGCAGTACATTGTTTAGGGTTTAGATTTGTTTCTCACCCACACACCCAAAATTACCAAAATCAGCTGAAACGGTTTTCACCCTCAAATAATTGGAGACCACAGTGGGAGTTTAATCTCTCGGTTGCAAATTCAACTCTCAATTCTATCATCCTACCAGTGAATGAAATGCTTTGAAGCGTATCGTCCAAGAAAAGTGGGGTTTCATGAGAATTGCGTCTGGGGACTAGAGATTCTCCATCTTACTACGGATCGACATAAAGATGTTCCACTGAAAATAAAGAACGACCGAGGATTTCTCGTGGAAAAAAAGGCGTTACGTAAATACTCGGATTTACTACCTGAAGACTCAGTTCTGGTGAAAGACCCTAAAGCGAGTAAGTTTTCCAGATGATGTTTACACGACCTATTGTTTGGATTTTCACATTTATCATGGAAGTCGATGACCCAATCATCCCAAGATTTCATATATCTTCCTTACTCATGTAACGTTCACGGTCGTGAATGATTTTGCTACTTACATTCGTAATTCATATTTTTGACATATCAATTGATCAAAAAGCCATTACTCCAAAATAATCCAAAAACTCTTATAAAAAGCAAACATTTATCAATCCAAAAACCAGAAAACCATACCATAAACTAGGAGTTTGTACTGCCTTTCAAAAAAAAAAAAAACCAAAGAAAAGATGTTCAGAAAACAAAAGTATTCAAGGAAAATTTCCTAACAACGGCTCGTTCTTCTAGGAGAAAATGTCCTTCATAATTTGAAGAGATGCCTGCTTCAGCTTCAATTCCTGGGATAACTTCTCGACTTATACTTCCTATTGATTAGTTAAATCCGCGGAAGGACCATCAACCGCTTTCGCCTACAGCCTTTGGATCTCGGAAAATCCCTCACAGAACCAGGAAGTGTAAAACTCAAAGTTTACACACATATCCCGGTGGAACTCCCAGTTTGAGATTACATCTCCAGAAACGGTGTTACCAGTCACCTTGTGCATATCACAAATTGAATATAATATTTCTTCCACTCGCTTAACCAACGCGAACCGGCTAGTGATCTTCTTGGATATTGTGATGTGTCCATATCTCTCCCATATTCTGGTATACAACTCTGCATGTTTAGCCGGTACACTGAAGCCTCCGACCAACACATGATCTTCGTAAGGAATCAAGAATGGATGATCGAAAGTGGCGCATGTAATCGATTATGCGACCAACAAGGATTCTTTGGCTACAATCGCGCCCGCAGTTATAGGGGCGTTTTTCATCATCTGAAGCACAACAGCGTCTTCACGATGATCATTTTCCATTTTTGGGTTGCTAACAGGTACGGTTTCCATGACTGGAGACACTGTTACATCTTCATTGCCGTGGATCTCCATCTCAAAGCTATTTTCGGAAGCAACCTCTTTCTATAAATATCACCAATTAATCATTTATTCGGTATAAATAAATAAATGACCTAAAAAAAGGAGGGATGTGGAAAACTCATCGACTAATCTTTTTGGCCCACAGGAAGAAGACTCGTTGTTGTAATCAGAAGTACTTCTCTCATCATCGGATCTCGAGATTTCTTCGTCTTCAGATTCTTCTTCGAGGGATTCAGTCAATTCGCCTCCTTTCTCAGGAGATGTCGTACTTTGGTCATGGGCGAGTCTAGCAAAAATACTCAAGTTTCCAAGACCCTAAGTCAAAAGGAAGAGTTAGTGACGAAGTGGAAAACTTATGCAATTTAGCCAAGTCAGATAATCATACACACCTGCGTGTTGAAAGAACTAAAGGTCACAAGAGCCCGCCGAATCTGGTCGGAAACCACCTGCACGATTTTTCGACCTTCGCTCCTTCTTATGGAGACTATCTGCACCCAAGCTAGAGGATTTTCGTTTACCCATAGGAAGCTCTTTCAAAAACTTATGCTTCGCTAGAACCGCAGAGGAAGGTTTACAACGCGGATCTGTCACAACATCCTGTACGAACTGATGAATGGCGAGGAACTCACCTTGCCAGAAGGTATTATATTTGGGAATCTTCACAGGTCTTCGTTCCGAGAGCAAGAAAGAAGGGTTTTACCTGGCACAAGAACATTAGCGTTAAGAGCAGCTGGTAATAATTCTTCCGGAGCGGCCGGCTGACGAATAAATGGAACCCCTTGGTCAAATACCATATGCCAGGCCGCCCTGTCAATATTATAAAGGACCGCCTTGAAAGACCCCTGGAAAAAGGATGACACGTGCCCAGAGGTACAGCTTCGCACGAATACAATCTCTCCAACACAAATATTCTCTCAAGCAAAAAGCAAAGTCAAGTTCGGAAAAACGGCAAAAGTATTCGGCTGAACTATGGTGGCATGGGCCGGGGTCCAAGGAATAAAATTAACTACATGTGAATTATCAAGGAAATCAATGAGCTTTACGCCAGATCTTGGATGCCTCTCCAACCAACGGAGTATCCTAGAACCGCCATACGCATCAGGAAACAAAACTCTCGGGTTAGGAGAATAATTTTTGAAATGCTCCCACAACCACGCCTGGAGAAAAGAGATGTGAACGTATGAGTACACTTTCATATAAGCATTTGAAGCATACATGTCAGCGACCAGATGATCCAAATGGGTATACAAAGAACCAAGAAACAAGCCGCTAATGGGAATAACAACGCCTTTCGCCAATTTGATGGAAAATTTGATAAGCTCATGTCTTATATCCTTCTTACCAGATCCATCGTCGAAAATATCTATGGACAACCACAGAGCTAAAAATGCAGCAACATGTAGCGTATCATCTAGCACTAGATCCGACCCTGGCTCATCATGGAACCACTTAGACACCCACCAGTTATAGAAGCACTTCTCCTCATAATTCTTTCGAACATATCCCGCTGCTTTTGTGACCAAAGTGGCACGTATTTTTTCTTCTTCCTCAGACAAGATAAAATAAAGATTTCCGATTATCGAGAGACTAAACAGAATGGCTATATTTTCCAAAGAAATAGTCATTTCACCACACCTACATATAGTTGTGTGAGTTTCCGGGCACCAACTAGAGATGAAAGTAATCAACCCTGCAACATCCTTTCTAATTTGAAGTATCGCAGGCACCATGATATCATGCATGATTTGTTCCTCAGTTAAGTTGGCATTTACGTGATCGCGGCTCATCATGAACTTCATCCATTTATCATAAGAGCGCAATAGACTGAAGCAGATTTTGAAGTATATGGGAGAATCCATATATTGTTTCTTCTGAAGGCAAAACCTTATTATATGCCCTGGGAAGACTGATTGGAATTCTCCATCATTCTCCGAATCAGTCATAAGAATCTAACAAATTTTGAATGGGTCCATGTAACTGTAGCAGACTTCGTAAATAACTTATCATCTGTGTTCGGTTTGGAGTTGTTGACACTCCTCAACGTGGCGGCGGAACTACTTTCAGGTGACATCTTAACAAAATTCATGTTAGAGCATTTCTCAGTCAAACTCGCATGCGTTGCTATCTCAAGCATGTTTGTCAATGTTAGTGATCAAAACTATAAAGTCTTGATTTCGAGTCTACTATAGCTAAGGTCTCGGACTAGGATAGAAAGTGTAGTTGAGCTCAAGAACTCCATGGCAATCATCATACAAGACGAAGTACTACTCAAGGAACCAGTGGATATTCATCGAATAAAAGGTATGTGGAGACTTGAACTTATCTATAACCCCAAAGTTTATCTACTCTATCAACTATCTTGAGACAAAAGTCGTTTTACTATATAGACTAAAGATATACACATGTGACATTTCGAGCTGAGTATATCTTGCTTATCTATTTCTCGAAATATGTGTTAGTAAATCTTTCTATTTATCCAAGTTCATCTTTGCCTAGTGACGAAAATCATGTTATGTTTCAATCACTTTGGAAATTGCTCTGAAGAAAACTACTTTGTGAATAACAACTATATGACGTCCTCTGAGAATGTTTCAATAATTAAAATGAAAGTTTAGACAATATAACCACTGGGGGATATAAACATTGTTGTGGTAACACATATATGTATAAGTCCTTAGCACTTGAACCGAAGTTTGCGAACTTTGTTGATAAAGTGAAAACCATAACTTAAGCAGTCAACCCAGTCTGAGAACATGCATAATTATCGAACCAGAAAATTTCTTCTTTAGTTGTAGCTCGGTTTCAGTCCGCGAACTGACTGAAGTTATCGAACCCGAGAATTTCTGCTGGAGTTTGTAAACTCCAGCCGGTTACTTGAGTCCGCGAACCCGTTCCGCGAACTTGAGTGGTTATGTCTAAAAACGATATTCGTGAACTTATTTAAATTATCTAAGGAATGCTATTGCAAACCATGGCTTTATAGTTCATGAATTGATTCGAGTGAATCACATCGTTTTTGCTTTAATTGTGTCTTGTATAGTAGATAAGATCTCATAGCAATTGAACAACTCTCTAACTAGTTCATTTGAGTCATTTGGACTAGTTATGGTGCAAAAGAATATGGTTGATATGAAAGTTATCATTTGGCTAACCGTTTGGTTGACTAATATTGAACCAACTATTGTATATGTTTGCGTACGGTTACACAAACCCAAAATCGTCAAGTACATGTGCGTATGGCAAGCTAAGTTTTTGATCTAACGGTTGAGAGATATTAGCTTGTATCTAAACATGTATTCATCTAACGGTGAATATTGAATGCTTTGTTACTAAGTTAATATTGATTGCAAACCCTGATTTGAAAGACTATATAAGGGAGAACTCTAGCAATTGGGAAACCTAATCCCCACACATTCTGTGTAATACTAGTTTGCTAATCTAGAGTCGATTCTCCTTTAACCTTTGGTTTTCTTCTTCTAAAACCAGGTTAACGACTTAAAGACTTTATTGGGATTGTGAAGCCAGATCGATACTACTTTTCTTATAGTTGTGTGATCTGATCTTGTTGTTTCTATCGTACGAATACAATTGTAATAATTGGCATGAGATTTCTATCTCCGATAGGCAAGATATAAAAGTAATCACAAACATCTTCGTCTCATAGTTTGTGATTCCACAATATCTTTTTTCGATGCGTCGATTAAGACTATTGTGAAGTGATTGATAAAACTGAGCAATTCTTTGGGAATATAAGTCTTGTTTTATTGATTGGTTCATGTTCACCTTCATTTATCAAAAGACAGAACAAAACTCATTGGTTTATTCGTGGGAGACGAAATTATTATCTTGTAGACTTTTCTATGTGAGACAGATTTGTTTGCTAAAGTCTTCGACTTTGGGTCGTAGCAAGTCTTGGTTGTGGGTGAGATCAGCTAAGGGAATCAAGTGCACAGTATCCTACTAGGATCAGAGGCGTAGGAGCATAACTGTACCTTGGATCAGTGTGAGATTGATTGGGGTTCAACTACAGTCCAGACCAAAGTTAATTTAGAGTAGGCTAGTGTCTGTAGTGGCTTAATACAATGTATGTTTAATCTGGACTAGGTCCCGGGGTTATTCTGCATTTGTGGTTTCCTCGTTAACAAAATTCTGGTGTCTGTATTATTTCTTTTCCGCATTATATTTTTTTATATAATTTAAATAATAAAGGTTGTGCGTTGTTCAATCAATTAGAATATCCGACCTTATTGGTTGTTGATTTAAATTGATTGACACTTGGATATTGGTCTTTGGTACCTTCCAAGTTATCTCTCTTTGATTATAACTTGCGAATCATATTTGCTTGAGTAAATCAAATCGAGAGATTGAGATAATAACTCATTGAGATATTTTCTATTGACTGAGTCTTGTTGATTCTCTAGAAAACAACTCGGAGTTGTCCATATAGATTTCTAATCGAAATATTGGGTGAGGTTGTTAGACCCCGCTTTTTTAATTGGTATTAGAGCAGGAAAACACGTTTAAGACCTCATAGGTGAATACACTCCCGCTGAGATACTTGCAGCAAAGCAAACCTCTGACGGTTTGAATGCAATTAGATATGCCATTACCCCAAATCTTCAGCACCATGTGTCTAATTGCACCAAGTCGTAAGAATCTTGGGATATCTTAGCAACCGTATTTGAAGGAAATACTAGTGAAAAGGAAGTTAGGCTTCAAAATCTTAGTTCGGATTGGGAAAACCTTCGTATGGTAGATGAAGAAACATTTGATGAGTTTAATCACAAGGTGTCTGAAATTATTAATACATCTTTTGCATTGGGTAGGACTATTCCTGAAAAGGACATTGTGATGAAAATTCTCAGATCACTTCCATCTTGATATGATGCTAAGAAGCATGCCATCGTTGAGGGAAATAACCTAGATAATCTCTCCAGAAACACGCTGGTTGGAAAGCTTAAGATCTTTGATCATGAACATTCATCCAAATCTAAGGATGTTACATTCAAAGCACTAAAGGACACTAAATTACTTGATAAAAGTAAAAAAGTGTCTCTAAAGATGATCACTCTGAGACAGACTCATCAGATGAAGATCTTGACAAATCAGTCTCGATGATCACAAGATAGTTTAGGGATCTTCAATTGAAGAGAAGTAAATGGTTCTCCAGATATAATCCGAAGGCATCAGTCAAACCTCATAATCATGTTCCTCCTAAATACAGGGATATTGATGAAACTGATGATGAGGATATGCCTAAGTGCTTTAAGTGTAAGGGATTTGGTTATTTTGCAAACGAGTGTCCAAATCGTAGAAAATACACTGGGAACAAAGGTCTTGCAGCAACTCTTGATGAAATGTCTGACAACTATGAAGATGGGAAATCAAGTGTTGCACTTCTTGGTGAAAATATTGATTTTGATAATTGTAGCAATACACATATCAATTTTGATATTATTTTAGAAGATAATCCAACCATTCTGGAAGAAAACATTGACCATTTTCTTGGAAACTCTGTTTATAATTTTTAGGATCCACTATGTGCCTAGTTTCTTGCACGTTTCAAAAGCCTGATTACCATCCAAGTATGACGTGCTCGTATTGTTCATTAAAAGTTCATGAACTCTCAAAGTGTTACAAGTTCAAACATAAGCAAAGACACGTCAACAAACTTCAACGAAGAGCAAATCATCTAGCAAGAAAGCTTAAACTTGCTCAGAAGACCACAGAGGTCGTCTAAGAAGTTAGTTTCCAAGGAAAAATCAAGACCATTTTGAGAAGAAAGTATGGTCAAACTGTTTTGACAAATAAAAGCATGTGGATTCTCCACAAGAGGAAATTGGTGGACAAATCATAGTTCACCATAATGCAACTTGATTGTGTTGTTCTTAAAATCTCGTCTCATGTGCCTGATCAAAAGAGACAATGATTGTACCTCTCAGACTTTAGGAAAAGTTTTTTTTTCTTCTTTCTTTTCTTAGAAGTATTTTCCTTTTGTCTATCAAACAGAAGAAAGGGTACTATCGATAATTCTGCTCTTTATAGGGATAAGAGTTGATCATCCACGAACCTGTTTTCGGTTTTGAACCCTATATTCTTTTTCCTTCTCTAAAACCTCTCTTTATCTTAAGACTACTTGTTGAGATAATTGTGAATTCCTCTCACAAACCCATATGCTTATGGACGCTCCAAGAATGATGTCTTTTGATGAAAAAGAAGGTAATGTGATTGTTAATCCATCAATCATGAAGGAAAAATAAAAATCTCCATTGCCTCCAACCTTAAAAAGAAAAATAAGGAATATGAGGAAGCCAAAATCTGTTCCTTCAAATTCTCAGAATTTTTATGATATTCTTGAATTGTTGAAGGAGGAAAGGAGATTCAGCAAAAATAAAGGCTTTTGTGTATAAGACTCATGAGATTCAGAAGGCCCTGGTTCGACAACAACAACCAAGAATGTTCATCGATATAAACTCCTTTCTTAATGAACCTTATGTTCCCATGGAT
Source organism: Papaver bracteatum (assembly GCA_023529315.1). NCBI lineage: Eukaryota > Viridiplantae > Streptophyta > Magnoliopsida > Ranunculales > Papaveraceae > Papaver > Papaver bracteatum. Next base: position 1,194,417 of record JAJJWX010003050.1, read on the forward strand.
GTTGATGGCAAGGAGTTCGGGGACGATAATGAAATCTTCAAAGGTATAAATGTCTAGTAAATCTTTTATTGTTTCTTTTTTGTTTAGAATAATAAATAGTGTTTTGGAATAGCCATTATTTGTGATTACACATAGCTATATCCAATTTTTTTCATCTTCTTGTTTTTAGATTTTTTGGTTTAAAAATTCTAAGTTTGTTTAGAAGATGATGGTTGCAGTATTAATCTTTATGGTTTTATATATTGCAATATCTTGATGGGATATGTTGTTTACGTCCGTGAACTTGATTGTCCCATATTTTGTCAAAAGTAAAGTCATTCTTGAATTGATATGCATATATTGATAAAAGGATGAATAAACTTTTGACAAACACAAAAGTTAAGCATATATTGTCAATTATTGATGTAAGATAGGTTAAAATATTTTGTGATTCAAGGATTATGTATATTGTATGTCACTGTGCAAATGTATGTCACAAAAGTTAAGCATATATTGTCAATTATCGCAAAAACCCATTGATCTCATCTTAACATTTCTTATTAGGCTTTTTGGCCAGTCATGCGGCAATATGACGGGCCTAAATATTCTTGCGAATATAAAGTCCCATGACATTGATGTCTCTGTCACGCGAAAATATGACGGGCCTAAATATTCTTGCGAATATAAAGTCCCATGACATTGCCGTCTTTTTTGATACACAGCTCCCAAATGGAGGTATCGCCCTTTATCTCTCCCCAGGTTTCCCCTTCAAGGATTATACATCGGCCATACAAGACTAGCACTTTCCTATCCGGTTCCGCGCAACAACAGTTGTTTCGCAATCCGGATCTATTATTCTTTTCACTTTTCCTTTTACTCTTTCGCCTTTAATCATTCACAAATTGAAATGGATCCTTCTAAAAAATTTGACCTTGTCCTTTATGCCTTATATGGCTTATAGTTACAAGACTGCACCTAAGTGGGGTTTTCTTCGGGGTCGAACACATCGTAAGCCAAGACTTGCCATGGATGGTCAGGTTGGTCGAACACATCGTAAGCCAAGACTTGCCATGGATGGTCAGGGTAGGTTCATCCATCTCGGGCACCCACATCTCAACCGTGTACCTCGGCGCCGTGATCATACGTTGCATTCCTTAGGAGAAACTCTCGGGCGCCCAATCACGGTATAACCTTATATAATTGGGAATCCAAGTTATCTCTCCCGGATAGATTTTCAATAATCCCAAATCTCCATGACTAGGTTCCAGCAGCGGTATAGCCTTTCGCATAGCCATGCAAAGAGATACCCCCCTTATGACGCACTTTAAGGACATTGCCTCTTACGGAATAGAATCCGCGAACTAAGGTGTACGCCATATCCCGTTCTTATATATTTTTAGGCGATTTGCACCCTTATTATGCATTTGCATTAAAAATTCTTATATGATTAGAAATCACCATCTTTTCCTTTTTAATAGAAAAATTTCTCATTTTTGAGCAGAGTTTTTCTTATGTGATTCAAAATCATCTTGTTTTTCGATTGTTCGCAATATGATATTGTTGCACTTCTTTTCTTCTGCGATGAATGATTATTCGCAACTTCTTGTTACTTATTTATTTTCTTGCGAGAAACGGTTCATCGCAACATCTTATACTTTTTGTGCTCCTGCGAAGAATAAAGATTCCAACTTTTCCCCATCTTCGTATGATTAATCTTTATTGAATCTTTTGGAACAAACTATTCTTGAAGTATACCCTTTCCACAACTCTATATTGTCCACCATCAATTTCTCAGCTCTCTGATTTTGCCTCCTGTTATGTTGCCAATTACGATTTCGGGCGCTTCTTTCTTCGCAAGTATTAATGTCAACTTCATAACACATTTTTCCTTCAAACCAATCACCTTTAATTATCCCAATACCATGAGGATGTGGAAACTTTATGCATTTATGATATGTTGATGCTATGCCCAAGATCCCATGGAGCCATGGCCTTCCAATTAAAGCATTGTAAGGATATTCTATATCCACTACGCAAAACTTAATTTTTGAAGATATCTTGTTCAATGGAATTTCCATAGTAATTTCTCCTTTTGGTTTGTTTGCGGTGCCATTAAAACCATAGATCTTGTAAGTTGAAGGGATTACCTCATCATCTCTTCCACCCATTGTGCGATAAGTATGATAAAACAAAATATCCACCGAGCTACCAGTGTCAATTAAAACTTTATCTATTGCCCAAGAATCACTTGTTGCATCATCATTATCTTTTTCTTCTCTGTATTTTGGATTTATCTCTAACTTCACCACCAATGGGTTGTCATGCATCTTCCCAGGCTCTGGTATCTCTTCTGCAGTAAAAGAGATAACTTGTTTCTGCCATTATTCTAACGGAGAAACCTTCGCAATATTCATCACCTCTCTTCCCTCTATGTCTCTTGCAAATACTCTTCTTAGCACATTGTCATGGAAATCCTCTATCGTTTTTTGTGAATGTACAATTGAATTGCAAAATAGATTTTTTGCTGTAGCTCTACTTCAATGACAAATGTTTCGCTTCTTTTGCAGCATTGACTCTGCGAATTTGGTGCTTGCGGCAATTGCTGCGGTTGTAAATATCTTGCTAGAAAATGATTTAATTTTCCTTTTTCAATCATTCGCAAAATGATTCTTTTCACATTTCTACAATTATTCACAGAATGACCATGAAAATGATGATAAGGACAAAATTCTTGATTGTGGTTGTTGGGATGTGGTTCCTTCCCCATGTTCCAGGGTGAGGGTATATTCTCCATTAAAATAATCGCTTCCCAAATCTTGTCTATACCAGTATTTAAAGGCGGTAATTTGATATCTTCCCACATATTCCTCTGACCTCTTTGCTCTCTTGAATAATTCTGCCTCTGTCCACCATAAGTTTCCTGCGGTTGATCAAACCTTGGGACCTTATTATTGTTATTGCGATTATAAAATTTTCTCTCTTTTTCTAATTCCTCTTGATCTCTACTCCCCATTGCAACTATCTTAAGTTGATTATCAGTCTCCATTTTCTCTCGTGGATTTTGGGAAGTACTCGCTACTGTATTAATCATCCTTGGTAACAAGCTTCCATTTGATGCGGCTAAACCTGTGCCTGTGAGAATTGGATAAGACTCCATCTCATTTTGTTTTTCCTCCAAAGCGATATCATAATATTCCTGAGAAATAAACAATATTCTTACTACCTTATCATCCTCAGATCTTTCCGTCTTCCCAACGCGCCTTTTCTGAGAACCCTTAGGGTTAGGATTTTTGATAGTAATTTTAATTTGAGAAGTGATGTTACTGAAAAAGATGACAAAATATGGGGATTATAAAGAAAAGTGGGCGATAAAGATAACATAACGTGAACAAAATAAAATGGAAGATAAGAACATACCTTTGAGTCTCCATTAGAGCAGCAGCAGAAAGAATAACAAGAAAGAAAAAGTTGCAGACAAAAAAGATTTTGAAGAAGAAAGAGAATGTGAGAAGAAGGAAATAGTCTCGAGTGGAACATCTATTTATAGATGAAGGATGGGTAACCGGGTTAATCGGTAAAGATTGACGTGTGTCAGCAGTAAGAGCGTAAAGTAGGGAACTTTGTCGGGTAAAAGATAAGGAGTTGCGGCAAATCAAGAAGTTTAAATTCTCATGATCTTTATCTTCTTCGCAGAAAAGATATGAGAAGAGGCAAGATGTAGGATCAGAATATTGTCACAACAATATTCATGAGAAATAAAATTCCGCGATATATCAATAATAAACGAATTACTCTGCGATACATCAGTAATATTCTGCGACACATCCAAAGATGACTTAAACAATGACGTAATGACTAAAAACGACAGAAACACGAAGAAAGTGTGACATGTTTGCGATATATCAATAAAACCTGCGAAAGTTAAAGGCGGTGCTAACTGCGATTTATCGCAAGAACTCAGATCCGAAATTGAAGGGAATCTTAGCTGTAAATGAGCTGTCATGAGCTGTAATCCACTATGTAAATACCTATATAAAGGAGATGAATAGTTCCAAAGAGGGTAATGAATTTTTGAGTGTTAGGAAAGTTTTAGGAGAGAGAAAATCTTTATCAAGTGTTCTGTGTTCTTGATTTCTGTAATTCCTTAAGATCAAATTAATAAAAAGTGTCTTTAATCTTCAAATTATGTCATAGATGTTGGTAAATCCTTGAATAGGGTGTAGTGTGGGAATTCCTGCAACTACATTTTGGCGCCCAAAAACAGGGATTGAAGAGTTGAAAATCAAAGTAAAAGTTAAGTAAAAAGAGAAATTATTCAAGAATTAGAAGAGTATTAAGAAATTTGGTGAAGAAAAGATGATTGAAATCAAAGATAATCAAAAGAAATTGGAGTGTGATGTAATAACACAAATGATGATAGATAAATTCCATGAAGATATTAGAGGAAGGATACACAAGTGAGATTTTAAGGAAAGAAAATCTTGACGGTAGATGAGACATCACCGCTAAAAGATTGGGAAAAACAGAAGATCACATTTACGGCATCAGAAATTCCGAAAGAGAATTTAAGTCATACGTCTCCATTGGTGATCACAGTGTCTGTTGTACCAACAAGAAAAGAGAAATCAGTAAGATCTACAGAAGAGTGGGTTGTGAATAGGACTCTAGTGGACGCAGGAAATTCTGTGGATATAATATTTTACCACACATTCAATAAAATGGGATATAAAGATGAAGAAATGCTTAGTCCAACATATCATATTCATGGATTTAGAAAATCTCTAACAAAACCTAAAGGTGAAATTGTAGTGCGAATTCTGCTGGGGAAATAGAGATGCATGTCACTTTGAGCGTGGTGGATGTGAAGTCACCTTATAACATGTTGTTGGGAAGACCTTGGATACATGCGATCAAGGTTGTATCATCAACTCTACATCAGTGTTTAAAGTTCCCTATGCCTAGTGGAATTGGCGAAATTAGAGGAGATGCAGATTATGCAGCGTTATGTTTCCAAAATGAAGTAAGGAGTCGTGAAAATCAAATTCAGTTGCGAAAACAGCGCAGAAAAATGAGGAGAGAAGAAAAGAAAGAAGAAGAATTCAAGATTTACATGATAAAGTCAGAAGAAGGAAAAGGAATATTTGGCGACGTATCGCAAGAAAATAATGAACCAGCGGAGGTAATAAAGGCACCAACACTAATGGGAGAACATGAAGCTAGTTATACTGCATCAGAATCAACAAAAGAAGTAAATGTTGGAAGTGAAGAAGATCCAAAGATACTGAAAATTGGAACTAAGATGGATGTGGAGGAAGAAGAGCAAGCTGTAAACCTTCTGCGAGAATACAGAGATATTTTTGCGTGGAATATGGATGAGATGCCTGGGATAGATCCATCTGTTGCGTGCCATAAATTGGAGATTAACAAAAATATGAGACCAATCAAACAAAGAATAAGAAAGATTGCAACTACTTATCAGGCCAAGATAGAGGAAGAATTGCAAACAATGCTTGATGAAGGAATTATTAGGCAAGCGAAATATCCAGAATGGATCGCCAACATGGTAGTCGTTCCTAAGAAAAACAAGGGGATAAGAATTTGCATC